>BTHU01000010.1:43772866-44974383 GCA_036184795.1 Tokudaia tokunoshimensis | reverse complement strand
GGAACTTTATTTCTTTGCCCTGGGATGCTTTTTCCCTATCTGAAAGGCATAAGCATATTTTCTAGTCTAAGTGTCCCCGGGCGAGGACACCTATGAGTTACTTCCCTAGCCCTCCTCATGACTTGAGTTGGTAAGAGCCGCCACCTTGAGGTCTGAGGTGGAGAAAGTGTCTCCCTAGAGGACTGACTGCCTTTTGCAAATAACAACGGCTTTGCTTACTGAGTAAACATGCTTTTGTTATGAGTATGCATGTGGGCGGGGCAGCTTGAGTACTGTGGGAGTGCTCGCGTGTGCTGGTGCACATACAAGCTCATGTTGTGGAGGGCAGAGGTTGACCGTAGGTGGCTTCTCCAGTTACTCTCCACCGCCAATCATAAGTCAGAGTCTCTTTCTAAACCAGGAGCTCACTGATTCACAAGCTGGGAATCCTCTGTTTGGGCATCCTGAGGCCTGGGGGTACAATCGGGCTGCCATTCCTACCCGGCACTTATGTGGGTGCTGTGAGTCTGACCACCATGCCTCATGATTGCTTGGCAAGCATTCTACCCACTAAATCATCTTAAACGCTCAAACATTCTCTAAACTTACTAGTTCCCAAGTGTGCTTGCAGTTCCCCTTCAGGCAGGCCTGCATGGGAGTCCTCCTTAGGACTGCCCTCCCTCCCTCCCTCCTTTTCTTCTCTCCTTCCCTTCCTACCTTCTGCCAGCTCACAGGGAAGTCAAACTCCCTTTCCACCTTTGCTAGGAGCAGCATTTCTGAAATAAACTTGAACGCAACCAAAGCCCCCCCCCCCATACACTAGCTCTGCTCCCCACCAGCCCCAGGACATAGGCCGGGGATTGCTATCTGAGATGACGTTCTGGTATTAATGTTTCTTTCCAATCCGGGCCTGTTTCTTATTTACAAAAGCATCCCATTTGAACTCCATGGTCTCTGTGACCCTTCCGGCTCTGGCTTCCCACATCCTGCATGACCCTGGGATTTTAAATGGTTCCATGATGCTTGGTCCAAGTTATACTCCTCTGTGTCCCCTTGGTGGCTTTAGGTCACTCTGGTAAAACAAAGCAAGGAGACAGGTAGGGGAAAGAGAACAAGATGAAGAGACTTGAGGGGGTGGAAACAGAGGACGGATGAGAACCAGAAGAAAGACTGGCAGAGCCTCTGGCACTGCGGAGCTGGCATCTGTCAGAGCGATCCCAAGAGCGTCTCTGCCTTGGGCTTAGCACCATAAGGCCTGGCACGAGAGAGATGGAGAGGCATTTACCCCACAGACCCCTTTTCAGCCTTGATGAGCTGATTAGGAACCAGAGGGTCCTACTAGATTCCAGGAGCCACATGCCCTCAAGGTCTCTTCCCCCAGCTAAGTGCTGAGGGTTAAGGCCTATATGAAATACGAAGGGGTCAGGGCACAGCATTTGACGTCAGATGATAGAAAACACACACACCTGAGGAGGAACAGAAGGCTTTTTATGATCACTGTCTTTTTCTCTATCTAACCCTTCTGAGGCTGCAGAAGAAACCAGAGGCTGGCCCAGATCCCTACGGTCTTGACTAGGCTGGGCCAGGCAGGCCTGGGGCAGAGGTTGGATGCTGCTGGGATGATTCTCTGGGGAGAAGGGAATTGAAAAAGAGAGATATTTCTAAGGAGGGTGGAGAGGGAGGGAGGCTGTGTGGCACACACACACACACACACACACACACACACACACACACACACACACACGCACTGAGCTTCCCTGCTTCCTCACCCCCATTCACTGGAGAGCAGAAGAAAGGAGCAATCTTCTCTCTGCTCTCTCTGCTTTCTCCTGTTTCCCCGCCCATCTGTGCAGTCAGCAGCTCCAGCAAAGTTGGCCTCAAACTTGAAGCCTCCAGCTTCCTGGGAGCTCCGCGGCAGCGGTGGCAGTGGTGGTGGTGGTGGTGGTGGTGGCGGCAGCAGCAGCAGCAGCAGCAGCGTCCAGCTGTGGACACTTCGATCCTTGAGAAGCTCTTCTGAATCCTCGAGCACTCAGCCAGCCCCCAAGCCCTCTGCAAAATACACCCACCCTCATCCTGGAGGTTTGAAATCTGGACCAGGGCATGGTGTGCTGAGGACCCCCCAGAGCACGCTATCTCGACCTGGACTTGAAGAAACCCAAGGCCCAAGTCAACATGGCCAACCCAGGGCAGCCCCCGCTTCAAGACCCAGGCTCCACCTCACCCTTGGATCTGCCTGAGATGCAGAAACTTCTCACCAGAGTGGAGAATAAGGATGACCAAGCCCTGAATCTGTCCAAGTCTCTGTCAGGAGCTCTGGACCTGGAGCAGAATGGTCACAGCCTGCCCTTCAAGGTCATCTCCGAGGGGCACCGCCAGTCCTCTCTTTCTGGCTCCCCGTCCCGGGCCAGCTCTCGGCGAGCATCTTCCATCATCACCACCTCCTACGCCCAGGACCAAGAAGCCCCCAAAGATTACCTGATCCTTGCCATTGCCTCTTGCTTCTGCCCCGTCTGGCCCCTCAACCTCATCCCCCTCATCTTTTCAATCATGGTAAGCACAATGCTTTGTTCAGAGAAAGGGTCTGGGCACCTTAGTGAGGCAGGCATGTCCTCAGGGAATGGGCTTAAAGTGCTGAGAAGCCTTGGGTGTGGGAGCCTTGGCAGCAATCCTTTCTCATCTCCTCACGTCCCTTCTAGAGGGGGCCTAAGGCTCAGTTCTGTTTGCTCTTCCTTTATGTCGGGCTCTGGGTACCACTGGTCGACTTCTTGCTGGCCCTGCTGGCAGAAGGGTTCAGGGGTACATCTGGAGTGAAATTCTGCAGGAGAGTGACAGCCAACTTGGTGTTTGTGCGTGTGTGCGGAGGGGCTATCTTGATTTCTTTCCTTTTGTTTTTTTAACTGTGGGGATGGGGTGGGGGACTGTCTAAGTGTAGTTCTGTATCAACAGAGAATACTGCCAGAAGAGGGCCAGGGGTTCCAGATGCCCCGAGGAGAGCCAGGCCTCCGAGGCCACCAGGGCATTCTACCAGCCTGTTTCCAAGAACCACAGAGTTCTCCTTGCTTCCCTGGGAGCCCTGGGGCCTGGCTTCCCTTGGGGCACATGGGGAGGGAAAGAGAGGGAGTTGTCAGGCTGGGGGTTGGGATACAATGAAGTTCTTGGAGCACAATGAATCTCCTGATTTTCCAGATCTCACTATCTGACTTTTGTTGGAGGTCTGGGCACAAGTCAGAGGACATGGCCAGCCTGGCCAAGGAGGTGCATGCGTGCTAGTCTTCACTTCTGCAGAACTCTGAATAGTTTGTCTTAGATTGTCCTCAAGTCATTGGGTAGGGCTGCTTACTGAAGATCTTGCAGAGAATGTGTGCTGACGGACAGGACTGGATAGGACAGGGACTTTCAGGATGAGGTTAGGACCAGGGGGAGAAAACAGGCCAGTTAGAACAAGAGACCTGGGTGGGGGATGCTATCGGTCTCCTTTGGTGCGACACTACTGCTGAGTCACTGATTATCCAGCTACTAGGAGTTGCGGTCACTCTTACTATACTTCTCCAGACATCTCTGCCCATGTATTAGGTTCCCATGTGAGGCAGAGCCTCCTGACAGGGCACCGGGGACAGTGGCAGCTTCTCAGGCATAAGAGGCTTAGTTTGAGAGCCAAGGTTAGGCAGGGTCCTGGGCAGGGCCCATCTAAACCTCTTGTGCTGTCTACTGTGCCTGGGGACCTCGGCAGGCTCCAGGGTGTAGCCAATGGCTCTGGGCAGGGCCAGCTTCAGAGTTGTTGGTTACAGAGAAAGGTCCCAGGAAGAGAGACAGGAGGGAAATCACATAAGGGCTCAGGAGAAAACAGATTCTAGAATTATCTCCTGGGAATTGGTGGTGGAATAAGTTGTCCTGGCCCAAAGGAAGCTGGGTCGAAGACTGTGAGACGACTGGAATCTATCTCTGACTCTTCTTTCTCTTTTTCTGTACATGAGTAGGGTCTGAAGGGTCAGGAGTAAGGGATGCAACTCTAAACCCAACGCTAGGACTGAGTCCCTGGGGCTGCATTCCAGGCAGAGAAGCTTCTAAACAGGTCCTTACGACATACTGCAAGAAGTGCCCAGGCTAGACACGGACACAAGGGAATTAAGTCATCTGGAGCAAGTTGCTCAACCTCCTACCAGTCAGTTTGTCCATCTGCAAAGCAGGCAGGAGCTCAATGGCTGCATTAGAGAGTGGAGCAAGGCTGAGAAGGGGCCTTAAGAACAGAGCCCAGCCCAACCTAAGTGTGTTCTGCGGTCACACTAAGTGCTGCAGGGAGTTTCCCTTCTGGAGGATGGGAAACCATTGTGGGATTTATTTATTTATTTTTGAATTTTTGAGACATTGTCTTACAATATAGCCCAGGCTGGTCTCAGACTCATATCATTTCTCCTACTCCCAAGAGCTATAATGACAAGAGTGTACACCCTTTATCTTCTAATGGGGTTTTTAATAGTTTTATTAATGTAATTCAAATATCATATAACTCACTCATCTAAAATGCATGGTTTAATGGGTCTCTGCCCCCTTCTTCTATCTCATATGTAGCCCTGGATCGCCTGAAACTTGCTGTGTAAACCAGATTGGCCTTGAACTCAGAGATGTGCCTGCCTCCACCTCCCAGATGAAAAGCAAAAACTAACCAGGTGTGCTTGTGCACGCCTCTAAGCCCAGCACTCAGGAAGCAGAGGCAGGAGGATCTCTGTGAGTTAAAGGCTAGTCTGGTCTACATAGTGAGTTCTAACCCAGTCAGAGCTTTATGGTGAGACCCTATCTTAACAAGCAAGCACAATAAAACAACACACAAGAATTGCACACACGGATGGGACGCCATGTACTGTTTCAATACATTATACACTTTGTACCATTTAAATTGGGTTAAACATAGATATCTCCTCAACCATGGATCATTTCCGTACAGTAGAAACTTTCTCCTAGTTTTTAAAAATGTATAGTGCTTTGGGTTGGGGAGAAAGCATGGTGCTTAGGGTGTTTTCCTTGTAAGAAGAGAACCTGAGTTCAAATACCATAATTTACATTTAAAAAGCTGGGCATTGCACATCTGTAGTCCTGATGCTGGAGAAGGGGAAAGAGGTGGGTCCCTGGGGCTTGCAGCCAACATCACCTATGTGGTGAGCTTCAATCCCTGGTACACACACACACACACACACACACACACACACACACACACACACACAGCACTTAAGGAACAACGTAGTACACCCAGCACCAAGGTTTCCCCTAGCTGGGATTATATGCACGCACCTCTGTCCCTATTTGTCTTGAAACCCTGTAGTTTAGGTGTCAAAGCTGTGGCCATCCTCCTGGCTCAGCCTCCTGCGGGCAGGAGCCTCCACACCTAGCTTTAGACTGAGTGGGATCAAGTGGACTCTCTGTGCCTGGCTTGTGGGTTCCATCCAAGCTGTTGTAAATGACAGAATCCCATCCTCTGTGGCTAAATAGTCATTCAGTGGTTTTTAGTGCTTCCAATGAGTTATATCTTAATCCTAGATGATTTTAGAAAACTTTTCTCATCTTCAAAAGACATCCTGTGTATTTTAGATGTTTCTTGTGCCCTTGATCCCTCCCAAGCCTGGGTGACACCAATTTTCCTATCTCCACAGAGGAACTTATTTCAGGTGTTAATTTAAAAATGAGATTGTATATAACTGGGCAATGATAGTGTGCCTTTAATTCCAGCACTTGGAAAGCAGAGACAGGCAGATCTCTGAGTTCAAGCTGTCTTATTCATTCATCTTGAATGGCCAGTTGCTTGTTTTGAGGGAACTGAGCAGTACAGGGCACCTCCCCGGCATCAGTGACTGAGCCTATCTTAGGAAGCAGGCACATTGCTAGACAGAGAAGCAATGGCTAAGGTAAGTGGCTGCTATTTGGCATTACAGGAGGGGAGGGGAGTGCCAGGCTGTTGCAAGTCAGGGATTCACTCTTGGAACTTAAGCTTCTGATGAGCCCCTGGGGAGTTTTAGACAGACAGGATGTGGTCAGTTTATACAATAAAGCCAATTCTCAGGTGCATTGTGGGAAATGGACTATAGAAGGGAGATCCCATGTATGGGAAGGGATGGGGATGTCTGAGCTCTGGATGCATTGGGAGGGAAGAGCACAAAGGAAGGGGGGTGGTGTGTGTGTGTGTGTGTGTGTGTGTGTGTGTGTGTGTGTGTGTGTCTGTAGTCTGTAGTCTGTATATGTGTGTATGTGGGTGCGGTGTATGTGGTGGAGTGTGTGTGTATGTGTGGTGTGTGGTGTGTGATGTGTGTCTGTAGTGTGTATATGTGGGTGGGGTGTGTGTGATGCGTATGTGTGTCTGTGGTGTGTATATGTGTTTGTATATGGTGTGTCTGTGTGTGTGGTGTGGTGTGGTGTGGGTGTATGTATGGTGTGTGGTGTGTGTGTGTGTGTGTGTGTGTGTATGTGTGTGTGTGTGTAGCACATACTCAGGCTCCAACTCAGAAATACTGGAGCTATTCTCAAAGCTGGCTCTGGGACCGTCCACATTTATAGAGTGAAGCTGAGTGTGGCCCACATGCCTGTAATCCTAGCACATGGATGCCAAGGCCAGAGACTGCATGAGGTCAAGGTGAGTCTTGGATACATAATGAGTTCTATACTAGCCTGTGCTACAAAACAAGACCATGTCTCAAAATCTCAGACCCAACCCAACCAACCAAAGAACAATGACGAAAAGCACTTACTGAGAGAGGTGGACAGAGAAGGGTTTTGAAAAAGAGATTTCAGAAGGTGGGAAGGAAGCTAGAAAAAAGGGAGGGGAAGAAGGGCAGAATCTGAGGAGGAAGGGAGTGACTGAAGGCCTGGAGAAGTTAGGTTCAAGGAGAGTGGGCTTGACTGCTGGGTCACATGCCTAGATTCTGGGTGTCCGGACAATGAGAGGGGAGGAGGTGACCAGGGATAGAGGCTCTGCTGAGGCTACAGCCTGTGCGTGGGAAGCAGCTGCCATCAGCTTCCATGGTAGGGTGACTCCAGCAATAGGTGTTGGTTTGCAGACACTGGGCTCTGAGTGGCAGTGGCCATTAGACCTGGACCAGGTAGCACTGCCAATGTGGGCAAGAGTGGCTGAGGTGACATGCAGACAAGGAGGACTGGACAAGGAAGGAGTGATGACCTTGGCTGAGAGGCGGAGACCACAGGTGGGGACTCTGAGAAGGGCAGGTCCCACTAGCATAGCAGACTGAGGGCAGTGTTGGGGATTCAGACTTCAGAGGAGCGATGGCAAAGTCGGGATGTCGCTGTGGAAATGGATGTCCAAGGGAAGCATCAGCATCAGGACCAGGGATGAGGAAATTGAAGGATAATATTACTGAAATTCATGGGTGCTTACTCAGTGTCAGGCACAGTGCCAAATTGTCCAGATGTATTATCTCATTCAGCCCTGACAGTACTAGGAGCTCTGGGTGCTATTATTATTCTCATGGTGCAGACAACAAATCCTGAAGTGCAGACAAGAAGGTAGTAAGTGGGTTGGAATCCAGCCTGGCTGCCTTGAGTGACCATGTCTCACCAACCACACCTCCTGCCTCCTTCTGTGTGCCTGCAGCTCCCTTTGTTCTCCAAGACAGTCTGTCTTCTAGAACATTCCCATGCCCTGGGGATGAAGGGGTCAGATTTTTATCTAGGGTTCCACACTATATCTGTCCTGGCAGCAGCAAGGGTGGCATGTCACAGAAGAGGGAGGTCGGTTTCCTACACTGAAGATCTAAGTCTTGAAGATGGTTCAAGACTCCATACTAGAAATCCCTGTAGGTGACCAGATGCAGGTTCCAGCCCTTGGCCTCGGTGCTGGCAGCCTCTCAGAACACGCTGGTGCTCGCAGAAGCACATCCTATACAGAGCGGGTCATGGTCACATAGCTGGTAGGAGGCCCATCAGTTGGATGCTGGATCCATTGTTTTGTCATGGTCTATTCCTTATCTGGATCTGAGGATGCTTCCAGGAAAGTAGGCTTTCTGCTGTATGTGCAGGGAAGAGCCAAGTCCTCTCTTACCTTTCTCCCTCCTCCAACTCATCCACCCTCCCCATTAAGCCCATCAGAGGAAAACAAATAGCTCCTATAGGGCCTACTGTGGCCGGGGAGGTAGGGTCAAGGGCCTTCTCTGAAGAACACTAGTCACAGATGTCCAGCCCCAGCTCTAGCATGCACTGCAATCTCCATGGTCCCCTTGGGTGGGGGCAGACTTGACACATGGGTTGGACTGAGAAATGGCCATGTCCTTATAACAAGACCTCCTGTCAGCGGAGTAAGACTCCATTCATGGGCCTTCTGTGAGCAAGACTGATAAAACAAGCCAATAGCTGGACCAGTGGCACATGCCGGTTAATCCCAGCACTTGGGAGGTAAAGACAGGAGGATGGGAGTTTCACATCAGCACCAGCTACAAAGCAAGTTCTTGGCCTGTCTGGGCTATTGAGACCTTGTCTCAAAGAATCAGTAAATATTATTTTTAAAATGGGGAAAATAGAAACAGCCATGTCACAGGACTGTTGGGAGAACTAAGTGAGTGAATGTGCACTACAGCACCTACATAAAACCTTGTACATAGGAGACAATTAATAGGTGGGGGTGGCCACTGTTTCTACTAATAGTAAATGAAGTTTTGCAAGGCCAGAGGAAAGAAAGACTAAACCCATGTGAATGGGCAGTTCTGACTTGTACCAGTCTGGAAATAACCAGGTCCCACATCTAACTACTGCCTCTAGTGGTGGCATCCCCATCTGCAGTTGTGGTGGTGGGCACAGGGCAGCCTTTTCCTTGTGGGTTATTCCTATAACAAGCACATCACAGTGCTCCACAGTGACTTCCAACCTTCCTTAGGCTTCCCCTGCCCCACGACAGCATCTTATGCATCCCAGCCTGGATTTGTAAATCTATGCAATGTCGATGACTGAGAGAGAGAGAGAGAGAGAGAGAGAGAGAGAGAGAGAGAGAGAGAGAGAGAGAGAGAGAGAGAGAGAGAGAGAGCATATGCATCTCTGTGTATCTCTGTGATTGTGAGACAGGGGCTCACTACGTAGTCTTGCTTAGCCTGGAACTTGCTAGCTGACCAAATTGTCTTTGAACTCACAGCTATCTGCCTCCCTGAGTCCCCAGTGCTTAGACTTGAAGGTGTGCACCAACATGCCCAGCTAGACCTTGAACTCTTGATTCTCTTGCCTCCTCCTCACAGGTGTTGGGATTAGAGGCCGGCATGTATCACCATGCCTAGCTTACGTGGTGATGGGGGTAGAACTCAGGGCTCTGTGCATGCTAGCTAAAGCACTCTACTGACATACTGCATCTCTTACCCATCTTAAGCATGTCCCACAGTCAGTGTGTTGTAGGGACAGCACAGCTTTTTCATGCTTAGATTTGTTCACTTGTGCATTCTTCTACTTAGAAGGCAAACGTGCTGAATTCCAACCAGGGGCATGTGCTGGTGTCTGTCAGGCACAAAGGCACATGCGTAGCTGTGCTTTGGGGACTGACACCCCTGTGCTTAAGGGAGAGACAAATGCAAAGTAGTCTTTCTTCTCCACCTCTCTCATTGAGGCAGCCACACTCTAGTGTCTCTCCATGGTCCTGAATCATTACTGCATGCACAGCTGCTCTTCTACAAAGTTGGGCGTGGACTCCCTGCAAACCCTGGTCCTGCTCCTGTGCCCTGCACATATGACTTACAGCTTAGACTCCTTCAGAAATGACCCAGGGCAACTTCAGAATCTCTCCCTTCTAGCTTTCCCTTTGCAGTGTTGGGGACTGAACTTACTGTCCTGCGCATGCTAGGCTAGTGATCTACCACTGAGCACGCATCTTCAAATCTTAAAAAAAACAAACAAGCCTGTTTTTGAGACAGAGTCAGTCTCTCCAGGTTGTCCAGGCTGGCCTTGAATGTTAGATTCTCCTTCCTTTGAGTCCGGGGTAGCTAAGATTACAGGTGTGTGCTACCATGCTCCGCAGCCATAAACTGTTGATTTTGAACTTCTCAGAAATCCCCAAGGCCTTTTTCGTTGTCAGCTTCTCTTCTAATGCCCAATCACTGATGTCACAGATTCAATGACCTAGGCTAGCCATCCCAGAGGCTGGAGGTCACATGGATTTATGAGTGGGTCCCAAACTTAGACAAACTCACACTGCCGCAGCATCTCAACTCCACATTCACCAACCAAGCCAGAGAACCACGCAGCATCTCAGATATCCACACAGCATCTCAGACAGTCTCTTTCCTACTCTCCATATGACCTCTGGCTTCGTCACTTTTCCAGCTTGGGCTCGTTCCCAGATCCTTACTTGTTCCAAGTCTTTGGATCTTCCCCAACCCAACTAGCCTGGTCTACAAAGCGAGTTCTAGGACAGCAGGGTTACACCTGTCTTGAAACTGTCTCCAACAAACAAACAAGCAAGCAAACAAATACATAAATATTAAAAAAAAACCTTCCAGGACTAAATCCAGCCTGTTATATATCAGTCAAGATACCTTCTGTGTCTCCGCCCTCTCCTCTTCTTTTCCCTCCTCTTCCTCAGGATCTCCATATTTAGTCCAGGTTGCCCTCAAATTGACTATATAACCCAAGCTAGCTTCAAGCTCACCATCTTCCTGACTTGTCCCCAACCTGAGTGCTGGAATTGCAGACAGGTATCACCACAACTTATGTGGCTCCTGATGTGGCCTTTCTCTGGCAATTGCATCTCTTCCCATGCACACACAGTGTTCTATACTCTGGCTCCAGCCCCACCTCATAAGAGTATTCAGAGAAAGAAATACCCTAACTGGGGAGGGAGAGGACACATTCAGTATAGACCTTGACACAAGGTAAACACCCAATCACTAGAAGGGTTTATTTTTACTCCCTAGTGAAGAGGGATCTAGGAATGCTTCATGGAAAGGGTGTTCCTGGAGTAAGCCCTTGCCTGTGAGAGGATTTGTCTATGTAGGATTGGAGAAGCAGAGGACTGGAAAGGAGCAAAGGCACTGGAGGTCAGGACTCCATGGACAGGACTGTCCCATGCCTGGGACAGCACAAAGTGGCTGCCCAGAGCTAGTGGAAGAGGGTGGTAAGGGTTTTGTTTTTGTTTTTGTTTTTTTTTTTTTTTGGTTTTTCGAGACAGGGTTTCTCTGTGTAGCCTTGACTGTCCTAGAACTCACTTTGTAGACCAGGCTGTACTCGAACTCAGAAATCCTCCTGCCTCTGCCTCCCAAGTGCTGGGATTAAAGGCATGCACCACCACCACCCGGCTTTTTTTTTTTTTTTTTTTTTTTTGGTGGTAAGGGTTTTAACAGGAAATACAAAGTTGAGCTGAATTGTTTGTTTTCCCCCTATGGACAATGTGAAGCCTACCAGATGCGGAGCAGATGGGACCACCTCAGCGTCCGCTGACTCATTCAGCGTGCGCGTGTGTGGTACATGTGTGTATGCACACCAGTGTGCAGGCATATGTGCACACGGAAGCCAGGGGAGGACTTGCGGTGTCTTCCCTTAGTGTTCTCAGATGGCCTTGCAACAGTTTTTCAAGGAACCAAAATCTCAGTGTTACGTTTGCACAGGCTAGCCCTAAGCTGGGAACCTGCCTCTTCACTCCCTCTCCCAATGCTGGGGTGACAGGCATGCAATTAATAACTTAGAAATTATTATTTTATGTGTACAGAGTTTTGTCTGTATGTCTATCTATTTATGACATGCGTGCATCACCCTTGGAAACCAGAAGAGGGTTTCAAATCACCTGGACTGTTATAGAAGGTTGTGAGCTGCCATGCGGGTGCTGGGACTCAAACCTGGGTCCTCTGGAGGAGCAGTCAGTGCTCTTACCACTGAGCCATCTCCCCAGCCTCTGAACTTGTGTGTGTGTGTGTGTGTGTGTGTGTGTGTGTGTGTGTGTGTGGTGTATGTGAGGTCACGAGTCAGTTTATTGTGTTTTTCTTTGTTACTGTCCACCTTATTATTCTCTTTTTAGACTTAGCAATATTATTTTTAAACTGTTTTACAAAACTTTAATTACAAAGCTAAATGAACACTTTTTTGTTTTTTGAGTTTTTTTAAAGTTTTTTTTGTTTCATTTTGATTTTTTGAGACAGTCTTTCTCTGTGTAGCCTTGACTGTCCTGGAACTTACTCTGTAGATCAGGCTGGCCCTGAAGACTCACAGAGAACCATCTGTCTCTAGGAGAGGAAGCAGATGTGTGTGATGACTCTGAGGATGTGGCTCACCCATATGGCAGCTCACAACCCTCTGTAACAGTTCCAGGTGATTTGAAACCCTCTTCTGGTTTCCAAGGGTGATGCACGCATGCCATAAATAGATAGACATACAGACAAAACTCTGTACACATAAAGTAATAATTTCTAAGTTATTAATTGCATGCCTGTCACCCCAGCATTGGGAAAGGAGGTGAGGAGGTAGGTTCCCAGCTTAGCATGTTCAATCCCTAGTGTTTAAAGTGAGCAAAGAAACAAGAAACCAGTTGTGACTTAGGTGGTGGACAACAGCTATTGCCAGTAAGTGGGTATGAGGAGTCACAGAAAGCAAGGGACAGGTGGACGCCACTCTGTCCTGGCCATCACTCAGGATGGAATGCAGTTAAGGGGTGGGTTATAATCTGAGAGGCAAAAGGAGGCCAAGGCAAGAGTGCAGAGGTGGGGGTTCCTGCATCAGGGCAAGAGTGCAGGGGTGGGGATGGGGTTCCTGCATCAGGGCAAGAGTGCAGGGGTGGGGAGTTCCACATCAGGAGCAGGAAAAAGAGGAGAAGCCATGTCCCTGGCAGCACCTGCTAGGATGATTCTGAAGACAGGTAAGATCTCTAGGTGCCGTCCTGAGCAAGCTGTCTAGTAAAAGTAAGGGCTTAGTTAGTCATTGTCATCATTATCACCACCACTACCACCATCACCATCATCATCACCATCAAGGCACTTGATTACATGTCCCTGTTGCACACGTCCGGAGCCTCTATGAGTTAGGAGATAAAGTATATGGCCGGGCCTGGCAGTTCAGACCTGGAACCCCAACTACTTGAGAATTCAACCACTGCCTGGGTTATAGAATGAATTTAAGATTGGACCAGGTAATTTAGCAAGACCCTGTACAAAGCTATATGTACGTGTGTGTGTGTGTGTGTGTGTGTGTGTGTGTGTGTGTGTGTGTGTGTGTGTAAATTTTTCTTAAGGGCTGGAGGTAAAGGTCAATAGTAAAAGTGCTTGCTGTACACAGGCAGAGTCCTGGGTTTTATCCTTAGCACTACAAATCTCCAGAACAAATTCATCTCATGCCTGGACTTGCTGGATCAATAGAAAGGAAAGTAGAAAGGGACTGAGAGTCAGAGGCCATGAGTCCAGTCTCAGCTCTGATGGCCTGGGACCTGGGCCAGTGTCCTGTCTGGCTGAACCTTGTGTACTGAGAAGCCTCCAGTTTGTCTGTGACCTGAAAGCAGTCACACCCCTCTGTGCCTGGGTGGCCTAGAGTTCTGGGCAAGTGCATGGAGCCCAAGAGGGACAGAGGGACTCTAAGGTAAGGGCTCTGAAGACATGGAGTCAGCCCTGGCTGTCACATAGCCTTGGGCTGTACTAGGAGGAGCCCAGGGTCACCCTTACAAATGTTTGGATACACCTCCACTAAGGTGGCCTGGGCTTACCCAGGTGATGCCCCGACTTATAGTCTTCGCTGTTCTCCACTCCACCTGCATCAGCCACATCCACCCGCATCCACCTGCTTTCACTAGATTACTGGGTCTCAGAGGAAGGAAGCCCATGGAAAAGTGAGCTACATATGGGTGCTGACCCACCCCAGCCTGGCTTTCCCTGTGGAATCAAAGGTGAACTGTGTTGAACAAGGTCACAGTCGTGGGGAAGAACTAGAGAGAGGCCACTGCCTTTGTTTGGTTGTGTGGCAAGGAGGAGGTCACAGAAGAAGGGGATCAGGCATACTGTGAGCAGAGAGAACCAGTCCAGTCCCTACGTGGCTTCAGACTTGTGATCGGGAGGGGTTGGTGACTGCCCTGTCACTAAGCTGAGAGGAAGTACCTGGCATTGCTTGGTTCTTTGCCCAGCAGTCCCCTTGGAGAGGGGTCTCCTCTCCAAGCACGGGCCATGTGTCCTGGAGGGGCCCGCTAGACTGTGGGTGGCAGGGAAGTTCACCAGGATACGGCATGGCATCCATGCCCACAGGACCGATGGACAAGCTTCCTGAAGTTTCTCCGCCCTCTCTCTGCAGTCTCGAAGTAGTGTGCAGCAGGGGGACCTGGACGGGGCACGGAGGCTGGGCCGCCTGGCACGACTGCTCAGCATTACCTTCATCATCCTGGGCATCGTCATCATCATTGTGGCTGTCACTGTCAACTTCACAGGTGAGGCGTGGAGCAGAGGGAGCCCCGGAGGCAGGGGCGGTGATGAGGGTGTAGCTGTAGCCTTTCACTTCAGTCAGGACCATTTAGGTGAGGATGGGTTTTCTGACTCATCTGATGCCCGAACTTGTGGATCGATAAGAGTGTAGAATGAGCACTGGCCTAGGAATAAGAGGCCACAAATTCCAGTCTCAACTTTGATGGCTTGGGACCTGGGCCAGTGTCCTATTTGGCTGAACCTTGCATTTTCAAGTATAAAGTACAGAGAAGAAGCCTCCATCATGGAGGGCTTTTGTGACATCACTCTGGATAATGGAAGGGATGGCTCTGGATACTGGCAAATAGGCTCCTTGCTGCAAAGTCAGGGTAGACCACAAGCAAGCAGCAAGTTTGGAGGAAAGCAGGAAGCAACACTCTGAGTACCTGAAGGTGGCCAAGGGAACTTGTCTCAGCTGGGAATCTTTTTCAGAGGACACTGTCGGCCATATCTTTGAGAGTGTGGAAGCTATTCACTTCAGAGCTGTCCTGAGCATGGGATACACTGGGTCATTTCTGTTTATTTCAGAGATCAATCCAAGTCTTGCCCCTAAAGATCTCGATATTCATGGTCCCACTGCAGGGGCAACACCTGGGGCTGTTTAAGACTCTCAGACCCCACCCTGAACCTACTGAATGGAAATCTGTATTTTAGACTCTCTCTTTCTTTGGTGGTGCAGACATTGGGACTCCAGGCCTCATTCATGCTAGAGAAGCAACTTCCTACAGTTTGAACTACCAGCCCAGAATCTGCATTCCAATAAGATTTCCAATTCCTGTACCAGTGTGGGAAGTGCTGGTCCAGAGCAGGAAGCACTCAGCGCCTGGGGTCCCTGGCAGTCTCGTCTACTCAGGAGAAGCATGTGTACAGGCTTTGGGTCAGCTTGCCTGGACTCAGAGTTCAGATCCTCCACTCAATTCCTGTGGAAATGAAGTTTCACATTCCATAAGCTCTGAGCCTTGGCTTTCTCCATCAGCGTGGAGTCTGATGGGTGTGAGCAGTTTTGAGCGGCAGGAGGCAGCAGCCGGAGACACTGTATCTATATCACTTACCATGTCCCAGGTTACTCGTTTTGCTGCTTCTCTTTGTTGCCTGGACAACTTCTGAATTCAACTTGGCAAAGGAAATTTGTAGCTTTCATAAGAGAAACTTCAGGATGGAATGCTCTGGTTTAGTGCGAAGCTGTATCTAGGTACTTGGAAGGGAGCGGCGGGACTCTGTCGCATGCTTGTTCTGCCTTCGGTGTGCTGGCTTCCTTCCTAGGCAGCATCTCTCCTTAGGATGGCGGGGTGACAACCACCAGGGATAGTGTTGTCTTAGGAGAGGCAAACATGCAAATCAGTTAAGCAGTAAATTTTTAAGGAGTGGTGTACGGGCATTGTGGCATGTGTCTGTAATCCCAGCACTTGGGACGCGAATGCTGTAGGATCCGAAGATTAAGGCCAGTGGGTTTAGAGACAGCCATAGGCCACGTGAGACTCTGCCTAAAAGAAAATCAATCACCCTCTAGGCTGGCTATGGTGGCTCATGTCTTTAATTTCAGTATTTGGGAGGCAGAAGCTGGTCACCTGATCTACCAGGCAAGCTCCAGGCTAGGCAAGGATACTTAGTGAGAGGCTGTCTTTTGAAACAAACGCCTCTAACAAAAGTCCTGGAATTGATTTTAACTGGGCCACTTGGTGTCACATGATCATCCTCTACCCAATCAGCAGGCCATAGTCTTCTCATTGGCCTTAGTTCGAGCTTCAAAACAAAGCAGTCCCTGCCCCTGTACCTCATCCTGGTTACCATTTCTCACCAAGTGACAGTTCAGCCCGGGTTCATGGATCTTTAAATCAGGCCCTGAAGACCCAGTGTTCTCAGCGTAGTTTCACCATAACCTTTCTTTTCTTCACAGTTCCGAAGTAACCGCAGAGCTGTTTCTAGCGGAGGCAGATGCCGGCCAGCTAGAGAGCTCCGAACCCACATGTCCCCACACATTACAAAGGACAGGATGGTGTCTGCTGAGTGCCCACCCAAGCTCCAAAAGCACAAACTTGGAGGGAAATCTCTACATCACTCCATTGTCAGCCCACGGCAGACGGGAGGGAAAATCTGGAATGAAGTTGGCCGTGGACTCGATCTCATAGTCACGTCTCTCGCCTTTTGAACTCAGTTCTCGGGCTTGTTTCTCATCCCACAATTCCTGGGACTTACACGTAGCGTAAACTGCCAGAATGGGAAGAAAACCAGCCCCACGGCCAAGAAAGAAGCACTGGGTGTCTATGAACATGAGCGCATCCTGGCCGCTGTCTTTTCTATTTTTCTTAAGGGGGAATAAACCAGACTGCTTGCATGCTTTGTGCCGAGCATCCACCAGAGATCCCAGCCAGAGCCCAAGGAGAATCTGTCACTCAACACAGGCCCTGGATACCCACTGGCAAAGAGGCAAGAACCATATGGAAATCCTCCATTGATGACTGGATAGGGATGGCATCACAGACCTGGTGCTCTTGCTGAACGTCACGCCGGAGGCTTCTCTACCAAGGCCTCTGGATCCAGAGGATCTTCCAGAATCACAGATCTGCCTCTTGATTTCCACCTGTGCTGTAGTCTGTGGGCACCAACCTGGAAGCCCTAGAACTCGACCTGTCCCAGCTCAGCCATGGGGGAGGGACAGGGCGTGTTTTCTCTCTTTTGCCACTGACTCTTTTGGAGGACTGGGATCCCATCTTGGTAACCCACGCAAGTGGCTAAGGAGTCCCTATACAGGGTATTCAGGGGGATCCTACACAGAAGATCCGAAGTGGATCCTGGCTTCAGACTGTTAGCTGAGCTCTATGGATGTTCTGTGCCTGGCCCTGCACCCCTGGCCATCCACAGCAACCAAGGCTTTCCCTAGAGGTAGCTTTGAGGTTCCTACTGGACTCTTCTGTTTATTCATAGGCTCTGGGGAGTCGCTGCAGCTTGTAAGGGAGAGGGCTAGAGAGTTCTTAAGAAGGTTTGTTTTTGCTTGATCTGGAGTCCAGGAGTCCAGCAGGAAAGGCTCAGCTGAAAGGGCAGTCTGTGGAGTGGGAACCAGGACAGGAAGCAATGGCCCAGTAGCCATAGCCTCTTGTCTAAGGACTGAGCAGAACATGGGAAAGAAGCTAAAACAAACAAAAACAAACAAACAAACAAAAAACCCTCTGCCAAACAGCCTCATGCTCATTGCATCTCTATTTCTCCAGTTTTTTGCCTGGCACAGGCTGTGCCCGTGGGGACCTCACCTGCTGGCCTCGCCTGCTCTGAGCCCGTCTACCCAGTGTCATACTCCACCACCGCCACCACCTTCAGCTCAGACCTGGCAGAGGGGCTCCCCCTGCCCAGCAGCCAGGGTTATTATTGGCTTCAATAGGGAAACAGGTCCAGTGCCACACCTACACTGGTTGGGAATTGGAAATTCACTTCCTTATAGTAAAATTAAGATCCTGATCCCTCTTCCCTTGGGTTCCATGCTTGGCTCCCTACAATCTCAGAGACGCTGGGCAGGGCACAGCTAGCCCAGAGCACTGGCTGCTGGGAGAGGCTGAAGGGTTGGGAGTGTCTCTTACGGCTTGGTGCCCCTAAATCAGGCCCCTATTGAGGAAGTAAACTTGGACTTATTTCCCTAAAGCAGGGACTGGCTGCACACCCTTTATGGGATCTTTGAAACCAAACTAGGAATGTCCTTGTTTTCTGTGGGAAGTAAGCATGTGACCCCAGAATATGTGGGTGACTTGAGAGGTTGAGTCAGGGGAGATGTGCTTTCTAAAGGACAGCTTATCATAGACTCCTGATCCTGAGTGGGTGGCTGCCTAAGTCCCTCCCAGGACAGATACTGTCTAGGGATTGTCACGATGGCTTCTACATCACCGGAGTCCAAGTCACCCCCAGCCATTGCTTCTCTTCTCCTAGTCACAGCTGTACAAAAGGCCTGCCAGTCACACCCTCACACATGCACACCCTCATACCCTCACACACTGATTCACACTTCAGTCTGGCACAAGCAGAGTCTCTACATTAGGGAGGCTTAGCTAGAACATTCTTCCATCCAGACAAGAACAATCTGGGAGCCTCCCCGTGGTTCCAGGGACACAGCCTAGAGGTCCCCAAGATATCCCCTGGGCAGAGGGGAGCACAGGGCAGGAAGAGAGTGCCATTAGGATGGGAGGAGAGTGAGCGAGAGTTCTCTCGGCCCCCAGTTCCCACTGAAGCTAGGAGGGACGGGGCCCTGCGGTCCCAGCTCCGGCTTGGTTCAGCTGCCAGCTGTATGAGCACAGTGGCTGAGCAGAGCGACTCGGTCTCTCTTTGGACATCCTGGTGAACAGCAAGAACTACCCCCTCCCCACCACACACACTAGTGACTCTGTATTTCTTGGCATGGAAAGAAATAAAGCTGAACATTTATGTTCCCTGTGTGTGTACTCCTGAGGTGGGCGTTTCCAAACACACAGGCAGGAGCCCGTCTACTCAACCTGCCAATTCCTAGATTTGGCTATTGTCCTAGGGATCCTGAGGGCATCGGGCTCCACAGACAATTCAACAATTCAAGGCATTTCTGTAAGCAGTCACCAACCTCTCCGGGCCTCGTTTCACACACTGCAAAGTAGGCTGGTCCCACTTTCTCTGTCTCGTGTGTGTGTGTGTGTGTGTGTGTGTGTGTGTGTGTGTGTGTGTGTGTGTGTGTATGCAAATCTGTGTGCATGCTTGTGGAGGCCAGAGGTCAACCTCAAGTGTTGTTCCTCTGGAGCCCTCTATTTTGTGTGTTGGAACAGAGTCCCTCACTGGGACCTGGGTTAGACTAGGCTAACTGGCCTAGGGATTTATCTGTTTCCACCTTCAGCACTGAGATTGCAAGTGTGTGTCACCACATCTGAATTTTTACTGTGCTGGGAATAGAACTCGGGTTCTCGTGCTTGTGTGGCAAGCACTTTAGCAACTGAGCCATCTCCCAAGACCCCACTGTCCTTTCTGCTCATGGATCAAGATCTTGAGCTGGAGAAAAGAAAGCAGGGAACTCTGTGGGGCAGTTAGTGGCACTATCCCTGTACACACATTGGTAAACTGAGGCTCAGAAAGGTTCTGGGTCTTATCTAAAGTCACATCATGCTTGACATAGAAAATTCCAAATACATCTTGGTGACATGACTCCATCCTCAGGGTCTGGTCACACATTTTGCTGGCCCAGAAGGAAAAACCCAACAGAAGGAAGGTAGACATGGACGCTTTGGGTGCTGCTTTCCAGCTGCAGTGAGCCACAAGCAGGGGCTGCTTTCCTGAAGTCACGGGGCTGGGGGAGCACTGGCAGAGTCACCAGGCTAGGCAGTCAATGGGCATGGAAGGCAGTGCTGTTGGCACAGAAACGGGAGGAGGCGGGAGGGGAAGGAAAGTGGGTCCCAGGACTCAAGGGGACAAAGTGACTCAGGTCATGGCTCTGGGTTCAGACCTCAGCTGGCTACTTACTAGTTTAGCTCCCCCTCCTTGGGGGACCTCATCTAATCTGAGGTGTGAGCATTCAGGGAAACAACCCACACCAAGACAAGCACACCACCTTCACAACCAACTCAGATCTACCCATCGCCCAGGACCTGCAGCTGGAGTGCACACGGGACAGGATCCACGAGGCCGGAGGCTTAATCCAGCCTCTCTCCCCATGCCTTAGGAGGAGTGCCCACACACACCTGCTCTTGGGGGCCCTGCTCCCTCCCGCTGCAGAAAAAAAATAAGTATCTGTTTTACCTGTTCTACCTATACACATGAGTGGGAGAGTTAACAAACAAGGCCCCTAAGGTCAGTCTGGTTAGTACAGTCCTGTAACCCCAGATACCTAGGAAGCTGAGGCAGGAGGGTTGAAAGTTCAAGAGCAACCTTGATTGTTGAGTAAGTTCAAGGCCATTACCTTAGGCAGTTTAGTGAGACCCTCATCTCAAGATAAAAAGTAAGACTGAGGTTTCAGTGTAGTGGAAGAACATTTGCCTAGTTCATGTGATGCCTTGACCTCAATCCCCAGTCCCACCCCCACCTCCGCATACTCTGCCTTTAAGTACCCCAGCCCTGTCCCATTTCTTGGTTCCTGCCTCCTATGGGGTAGTTGGGTAGCCCACGGTTAGGCATTAGCTCTTCTTCTGTCTGATCACATCCATCTGGTTTCATGATCAGTTGCCTTCCATGTAACAAGCACCTTTCTATGTGCAAACATGAATGAGCAAAGTTGGGCCTTGGAAGAGAAGGACACAGCAGATACTCATGAGGATTGGGAGGGGGAAGTATCTCAGAGCAGGACGAAGTTCCAAGGTCTACCTAGAAGGGGAAGGCAGTGTGGTTTCCTTGAGGGACCCCTTCCTCTTCTCTCCCATCACAAACTTGTACTAAAGACTTACTGTGTGACAAGCCCTGCACTGGACCTAGAGACACAAAGGAAAAAGGACAGACTTCTTGGATCATGTTATCGTTATCTAAAGGGGAGCTGTAGGTAGGAAGGGGTTGGTTTCTTGTTTGTTGTGGGTAGGGAGCTGTCTGGATAGGTGTAGGGCAGCAGTTTAGAAACCTGTCCCATGAGGTCAGGTGAAGCCATCAGACGAGTAGGCCCATCAGGAGATTTCCCTGGAATCTGGGGGGACAGGTAGCCCTCTCACTGTCTTGCTAAGAGGTGAATTTCACAGTGAGCTCCATTCTTCTTGGAACTGGCCATTCGTGTGAGATGCCATGAGTCTTGGGGGTCAGGCTCTAAATGTCTGTGTAAGAAGTCATCACAACCCAGTTTCCAGACAGCTATGGCCTGGTTGTTACAGTTTTTATGTTTGCTGTTTGTCTCTGTAGCTCTAATGTTGGTGCCCATGTAAGTGCCTGTTCACCCAAGCGTTGTGGTAACACCACCCTGGTGGCAGTTCTTCTTACTGTGGACCCTCAGTCAAGTCAACTTCAACTGGCTAACACTGTCTTTATACGGGGCACCAGCATGACCTTAACCCTGCTAACACCCCTGAGAGAGTGTTCGTTTGTCCTCCTGAGATGAGACAGTATTCAGAGACTCACAGTTAGATAGGAAATATCAATGGAGAAGCAGGGCAGTCCTTGGGGATCAGAGAGATGGTTCTGTGCTTAAGAGTGCTTGCTGCTCTTCCAAAGGACCCAGGTTTGATTCCCAGCACCCATGGCAACAGCTCACAACTGCTATAATTCCACTTTCAAGGGATTCAACACCCTCTTCTGACTTCCATGGGCACCAAACATGAACATATTTTCCCTGTACACATGTATGAAAAGCATTCATAAACACAAAATAAAACAAGGTAAAAACTTGTGGGCTGTTGCTTTGTTTTGTTTTTGAAGCAGGGTCTCACTATAAAGCTCTGATGGATGTCTTGGAACTCACATTGTAGACCAGGCTGGCTTGAATGCACAGAGTTCTACCTGATTCTGTTTCCAGAGTGCTGGGATTAAAGGAGTGTGCCACCACTCCAGGCAGGCTTTCTTTCCTTTCCTTTCCTTTCCTTTCCTTTCCTTTCCTTTCCTTTCCTTTCCTTTCCTTTCCTTTCCTTTCCTTTCCCTTCCCTTCCCTTCCCTTCCCTTCCCTTCCCTTCCCTTCCCTTCCCTTCCCTTCCCTTTCCTTTCCTTTCCTTCCTTCCTTTCTTTCTTTTCTTTTCTTTTCTTTTTTTTTTTAAGAAATAAAAGTAGTTTGGGCAACAGGGGACTCTCTCTAGGCCTTAAAAACCCTCTATAAAAGCTGGGCATAGGCAAATGGATCTCTGTGAGTTCAAGGCCAGTCAGGGCTATAGAGCTCCAGGAGAGCCAAGGCATGGGAGGAAAAGCTCACTAGGCCGTTGTTTTAAGCTGCTTTTGTCTCAATGAAGGAGGGTGAGGAAGAAGTCCGCCATCTTAGAAGTTGACATCTTGCCATCTTAGAAGTTGACATCTTTGTGGAGGTCTTTTTCCTCCCATGATTAAGGCCCCTTTCTGATGGACTGGTCTAGTAAGTTCAAGGCCAGATCAGGACACATTTACAGAAACAACTATGCCCAATCAACCACCACCTTGACTTTCTTCAAAGGGATCAACCCTAAATTAGGGGAGGAAGATCCTTAAAAGACTTCAAAACAAAATACAACAAAAGCACCAGCCTTGAAGGAGAGACAGGGTTGCTTCCTGAGTGGCCACTCTGCTCTGAGGAGGGCTTTCTCCCTGTGTACTTGTTGCATGTATACATTTCCTTTCTCCTAATAAGATATTTGTTACAGGTTGGGGAGCAGGGAGGCTGTAAGCCCGCATTCTCTTCCAGAACTAGTCACCTTAATGCGCTTCACTACATAGCTCGGTATGTGAGCATCCCACTGCTCTGCAGTCTCTGTCTTGGGTCTGTGCAACTGTCATCTTTTAAAGAGCATTTTAAGTAACCCCCAAGGGTCCACAATAAGAAGAATTGCCACTGGTGATGTTACCAGCAACACTAGGATGACCAGTCAGATGGGCACCATCACTAGAGCTGTAGGGACCAACGGCAAACATGAGAGCAAGGACCCATATTATAACAATCGGGCCTTCTGGGAACTGAGTCATGATGTCTTACACAGACATGACCCCCGAGGACCCATGGCATCTCACACAAATGGCCTATCTCAAGAAGAACGGAACTCACTGTGAAATTCATTTCTCAACAAGACCGCGAGACGGCTGACGCCTGGGTACACAGGAGTCCTTGGATAATAAGAATGGGGGGACCTTTCCCTCAACTGCTATGAAAGTTCTTATATCCCTTCTCAGTGACTCTGCCCCCTCTCAGTGAAGTGATCCCCTCTCGGAGCTTACCCATTGCCTTCCTGCAATGTATTTCAATAAACTTTCTCTGGTTTATTTGTGTCTTAGTAAACTCTTGCTATCCAAGTCACCAGTCTTCCCTAAGCTGTTTCATATGACAGTGACCACACTAGTTTTCAGCCTGGATGATGGTCTGAGTGTGTCTCTGACAGCATTTGACTGAGACAATCAAATTTCAGAAACCGAAGAATGAACCTGAAGGGACTTTGGAACCGGTCAGGAAAAACTAGAATTCTTGCAATACAGGAAGCTTCAAATGACACCATTTCTCCGTGAAGTTCTAACTGTCCTGGAACTCGCTCTGTAGACCAGGCTGGCCTCAAACTCAGAGATCCACACGCTTCTGCCTCCCCCGAGTGCTGGGATTAAAGGCGTGTGCTGTATCAGCACCTGGCTGAGCTCTGGCATTTGAATATTTGGTCCTCAGTTGGTGTTGCTGTCTAGGGATGCTTTGGAGATGTGGCCTTGATGAGGAAGTGTGTCACTGGAGGTGGGTTGTGATGGTTTGAATATGCTCAGCCCAGGGAGTGGAACTATTAGAAGGTGTAGCCCTGTTCCAGTAGGTGTGGCCTTTTTGTAGTAGGCGTGGCACTGTGAGTGTGGGCTTTAAGACCCTCATCCTAGTTGCCTGGAAGCCAGTATTCTGATAGCAGCCTTCAGATGAAGATGTGGAACTCTCAGCTCCTCCTGCACCATGCCTGCCTGGATGCTGCCATGCTCCCACCTTGATGATAATGGACTGAACCTCTGAACCTATTAGCCATCCCCAATTAAATGTCCTTTGTAAGACTTGCCTTGGTCATGGTGTCTGTTCACAGCAGTAAAACCCTAACTAAGTAAGACACGGGCTTTGAGGATTTAAAAACTCTCTCCACTGCTAATTCTCTTTCTACTCTATTTCTTGCGCAATTCAAGATGTAAGCCCCCTGCTTCCTGTGCCTGTCACCATGCCTGCCCCTGTCATCATGATTCCTTGCCATGATGGACTCTTGTCCCTCTGGAACTGAAAGTCCACACACACCCTTTCTTCTATGAGTTGCCTTGATCATGGTGTTTCATCACAGCAATGAAAAAGTGACTAACATGCCACTTGTACACAAGGTGAGGGCTCCCACCACCCTGAGGATATGGGAAGCTGGGAGAGCAGATGTATACACATGAGTGTCTTGGATAGCAATGTCCTGAGACACAGCCTGAAGGTCTGCTTATCCTAGAACCTGGGAGTTTCTGGTCATGGCTCTATGTCCACAAATCCCAGCTGTCTTTCACCCTTTCTCCTCCCCAACCCACCGTCCTGGGTGTCCAGGAGCCAAGCACAGGAACCTTGTGCTGCCTTCCATATACTGGCTGTGTTGTCTGGGGCAGCCCACCATTCATCTATGGGCCTTAATCCACTCATGTGAAGGAACGATCACTCTAGAACAGGCTGCTTATCTTGGCCACACCAGAGAATCTCCTGGTGGCACTAAAAGAAGTACCCAACCTATGGATTGTGGGTCATATATGTCCCTGTACGGATAAATGGAGCTAAGTCCATTTATAGATGACAACATCATGTCACAGTGTCAAAAGTTGGACATCCCTGCTCTATAACGCTCTGATACCTGGGTGCCACTCCAGGTGCCATACCTGGGTGCCACTCCTGATGGTCCTTTGAGGCACATCTGGACTCAAAGTGTGAACAGGACCCTTAGCATGGGGACATCACCAGAGTTGTCAGCGGAAGCCAAGGCCACACCCTACATCCTCACTTTACAGATGAGAAATGGTTCACTTGCTTTAGTACAGGAACACTGGCCACAGTGCCTGAGCCATATGTCTCCAGCTCTCAGTCTGCTGTCCTCTCAGACACGCAGGCTGTGGAGAGGCACCTCAGGTCACACCTTTTCCAGGAGTGCTCTCTCTAGTGACCTTCACCATTCAATTCATTTTTGAGGGTGCTGGGGATTGAACCCAGAGCCTTGCATACGCTAGGCAAGAACTCTGACGCTGAGCCACATTCCAGCATCACTGGTCCTTCCTTTTAAGGGTTTATTCTAAGAACCTGAGAATCCTCAGGTTCTTGCTTCTCAGTTATCTTGTTTGCTGAGATGCCAAGGAAAGGGCACGATAGAGCCCAGCTCAGCTTAGCGGCTATTTCCTAGCATTAGAGACCTTTGCTCCAAGCTCTTAACTTTTCCAGTGAAGTTGCAGCCTAGGTATGAGGACAGGAGGCTCAAGGTGGGTATACCGCCAGATCGTAATACCCGAGCAATGGTAGGTCTTCTGGAAGCTTTGTCAGGGCAGGGGAAGGAAAGCTATGCAAGATATCTGGACAGACACTTAAAACCAAAACAAAGGCTGTAGGCTCCCGAGGTCATTTTTCCTCAGCCTCCAGAACTAGATGGGGAAGGTGGAGGAAGGAAGGCTCCTTGGGAAGTATACTGGCTTGGTAAGTACTCCTGGCTGTATAGACATTCACATCCCAGGCGTCTGGGTACCATTTCCAAGTGGCCCCCTGTAGACAGAAGAAGTAGGAAGGTTGCAAAAGACCTTCCTTTCTGCTTATAGCCCCTGACACTGACCCTGGGACCACTGAGGGCAGCTGGGTTTCAGAGTCCTCAAGTAACACCTCACAATCGGCACAGAGCACAGCTCTTTCCCTAGGGCCTTTAGTTGGCTGAGTGGGTCAACTGGAATCTGGGCCCCGCCCAGGCTGCTGCCTCCTACATTATTGATGTGCTGCCTGGCCACGAGGATGAATAATTCACCAGGACAAGGAAACAGAAGGTTCACCGACTGGAGGCATCCCAGCTCTCTGTCCTTCCCTGGTTTTCTGTTTACTTTTCTTGTCTTAATGGGTCTTCCTGAACCTCAGGCTTTCCCTCCCACCTATGGGGGAAGTATGGGAATGGCCTCTTATACTTGAAATCACCACCAATCTAATCCAACCCAGGATGGAGTTGCCCACAACTTGGAGACAGGGAGCCTCACCTCTCAGAGCCCCTTTGACTCAGGGACAGATTGCTGTTAGGAGGATGAGAGGGGCATCCCCTGCCGTTTAAGCAACAACAGTTGTGAAATGTGCTGACCACATTGTTTATAATTGATGCTGGCTCCTGTCGGTGTCACCGAGAGCTTGAGAAGGGGAACATGGCTGGACAGTTCATAACTCTAGGAGAGTGGGTGCCTCTGAGAGAGGGGACTCAAGCCAGGGAGTCTTTGGGTGGGGGTGGGAGGCATGGCAGGAAGGATCAAAGGGCAGAGATTGGAAAGACAGAATCATCCGGAATCCTGCAGTGATTTCTCCTCCATGATCAGAGTTTCTGAAGTCTAGTTTCAGGGGCTTCTACACAGGCTGGAAAGACTGTGGGGCACGGAGCTGCTGCAGGAGGATGACAGTGGAGCCAGACAGTGCAGTCCAGACCCTGGGCTCAGTTCTGATCAGCTGGACATGTAGTTACTGAAGGCAACTGACTCTCAGGCCAAACTCACCTGTGCAAGAAATGGGGGCTTTTCCTTTAATCTAATTTAATTTCTCCTTTGTCTCCATTCTGCCAGGTAGATGCTTTGACTGACACAGATCTCTATCCGCTTCCCTTTAGGGTCACAGAAGGCTAAGGTGGCAGTGATTTGGCCCTCACTGCTGTCACCAAGATATCTCTATCTCATTTGTCCCTAATCCCTGTAGATGGTGCTGAGTCAATCTTCAGTCCCCAAACTGCTGTCCTGCCTTTCCCGTGCAGGGACAGTTTGGTTGAATCCATTAGGAACCATGTTTGGCTGAGCACAACATAGGCCCTCCAAACACTGGTGCAGACAAGACAGGATTGTTATGTGCTCATTGAACAAGAGGGCCATGGCTGGGTGTAAGGCTCAGTGGTAGGGAACTTTACATTGAACCTTGGGTTTGATCCCTGGCACTGCAAAGGGAAAGAAAAAATGTCCAGACATGGGCAGTTCAGGCAGATTCAATGCCATCATTCATGTCCCGGGTGCATTTGTGGCTTCTGTCTATCTACAGCCTACCTCATCGCCAAGGACGGCAGCTACAGTTCCATGCACCAAGAAGGAAGAGGGGGAAGGCAGAAGGACGTGTGAGAGTTGAGTAGGTGTCCTTCGAAGAGCCTTTCTAGAGGCTCCAACTAGTGACTCCTGCTTCCCACTTGTTGACCATGGTACACTACAAACCCACCCCAAGCTGTGGGTCAGTCACTGAGGGACAAGCTGCTGATTGTCACTTGTGCTGAGCTTCAAAATTCACATTCCAGTGTCTGGAGAGACAGGCAGATGGACACATACTCAGTGTGTGTGTGTGTGTGTGTGTGTGTGTGTTAGGAGGCATCTATGAGCATGTGTGCTGGGGGATTGCCTGCTGATCGGCGACCTGAGGAAGATGCTCACACCATCCTGGTGTGTGGAAGGCTCAGTGTCCAGTTAGAGCCAGACCAAAGGTCAGGGTCCAGTTGGGCCAGTGTGGGGGGTCCTCCTACAGCCAGGCAGGGCACTGGTTCATGCCTGTGTGATGTAGCCTTTAGTGTAGGTGGGTTGACGACGGTATGAGTGACTGCTGACGTGCTGTGATAAGCATCATCTCAGATGAATGGACTGTGAGGTCCCCAGCAGGCCTGCCCTATAGAAAAGGGCTTTGTCATCCAATAAAACACTCTGGATTAAATCAAGTTGAATAAGCGACTGGGATGAAAGACTTCTCTGGACCTTTAATAGGCTGATGTGCCTGAAGAATTTCCAAGATAGAGAGAATATTCAGTATTCCTCACGCCCATGAGCTCTGTCATTGGGAGGCATTTTTTTTTCAAAACCTATTTTAGATTTGCTGTTCCAAATATTTCTCTGAGTTATTTAAAAACTCTTTGTAAACATCTTTTATTTATATATTTGAGACTCCCTTATATAGGATAGGATGGCTTTGAACTTATGTCCTTCAGCTAAGCGCTGGGATCACATCCTTTTGAAAATGGCCGAATATACAATATAAAGCATACTTGTTTACTGTCTGGTCTTCCCCCACACTGCCGGGCATCCCTGTCTCTGGCTTAACCATCTCCACTTGTTTTGCTGTCCATAAGTCAAACACCAAGGGAGGACATTCTGAAGGAGCTTGGGGCATCTCCTGCTGCTCAGACCTGAGCTCCATGCTCTTTCTAGGCCAGTGATAACTACCAGAGCCCAGCTTTCCACGGGGGCAGCTGATCTGGTGGTCACTGTGGCAATATAGGAATCAGGAAAGGGAAAGATGCTCTTGAACGAGGCTGGAAGCCCAGGCCAGGCAGCCAGGAGCCTGGCGCTGAGGCTGTCTAGACCGGAGTGTTGGGGGTCCTCTGGGAATGATAACTGTCATTTTCCTAATGACTCTGGAGAGTGCCAGGGACCAGAGTCTCAGTTAGAAGCCTTATGCCTGCTGGGTTGAAGGTCAGGCTGGGAGGTTGGGCGATTGGGGCTGAACAGCCTTCACCCCCACGTAGGATATAGATGCCCTGGCCCCTCAAGGTGCCCTACCCCTTGCATTTTTCACTGTATGAAGATTTACTTTTAGAAATTGTTCATTCTGATTTAAATTCTTGGTTTCTCCAGGATATTTTTAACAGGGATACCCTTTTGCATAGTTGACTGTCAATAATTTCTGGGTGAGAGGGAACCTTTATGTTCTTGGGACACTTCTGGGAGTAGAGCCAGCAGGGGACCAGTGTCCCAGAGGTCCCTGTCCGATGGGGCAACCCTCAGCCGAACTCTCAGACAGCTGTCCAAGTCTGTACAAAAGTGAGGCTGGGGGTGTAGCTCAGATGCTTGCCTTGCGTATGTGAGTTTCGGAGTTCCATCCCAGTACCCTACAATGAAAACAAAACCAAATGAAAGAAAACCAACACCAGGTCTATGGATGGACCAAGCTGCTGGCTGTGGTCACGTGGTGTGGGCTTGGCACTGGAGAGATGGCGAAGCCAGCTTTTAGGGGTTAACTGTATGTTTGAGGGGTTCTTTGTGGAGCCCTGGCTGTCCTGGAACTTGTTTTGTAGACCAGTTTGACTCAGAGCTCAGAGATCCACCTGCCTCTGCCTCTCAAGTGCTGGAATTAAAGGCGCATGCCACCTTGCCCATCTATCTATCTATCTATCTATCTATCTATCTATCTATCTATCTATCTATCTATCTACATATCTATCTATAAATCTCTATCTATCTATATCTATATTATATATATTATATGTAATTTTTTAAGCATTTGGGTTTTTATTCCAAATACATCATATCATCAGAAACTTAGAGCAAACCTTTATTCCTGCATTACTTTTATAATTCATAATTTAATTTAAGAAATAAGAATGTATGAGGGAGGAAGAATTATTCCCCGTGATCCATTAGCTGAGGCAATCAATGTGAATATCTGAGCATTCGTCTCCAGGCTTTTAAAGGGGGGGTTGTTTTGAATATATAGTGAGAAGAATCACTTTGCAACAGGGCTTGGCTAAGTGCTTTGGCCGCTGGACTCCTCGGAGCTTTTAAGTCGCAGGCCTCTTCTGTCTCTGCAGCCGGCCTCCTTCAGAGGTTAGCCTCACAGACTGAAATGTAGGAAGAGTCCTGGGAAATGAAACAGTCTGGGAGAGGTCAGAAGGGCAGAGTACCCTGAACCCTGCTCTAACCACTTGGCAGAAACTGCAGGAAACTGCCTCTCCACTGCACCACCAGGGACACCATAGAAGTCCATCTTCCTGTCCCATGCTTTGGATTTCATGGTTCTGGGATTGTTAGCACTCCAGACCTGGAAGTTTCTACTAGGCTCCTGTCTCCAGTTTCTCCTCAGCCTCACTCTGTCTGTCTTTGTCTTAATACTGACCTCCTGCAACCCCAGATGCAGAGGCCCAAGTTTGAGCCTGAGCTGAGAGTGGCAGGGTTGGAGCAGTGACACCTGAGTCAGATTCCACGGGCCTGTCAGGGTTCACATTCATCTTCCTTGTCAACTTGAAGGGATGCAAATCCACCTTGGAAACTCACCTCTGGGCCCCGTCTGTGCCTGTGTTTCCAGAGAAAGTTAACTGCGTAGGCAAGACCATCCCATGGCCTGGGGTCCCTCACTGAACCAAAGGAAGAAAGCCAGCAGGGCACCAGAGTTCATCTCTCTCTGCTTCCTGACTCCAAGGCCCCAGCCTCCCGCCCCCACGCTGCAATCTTTCTCTACCAAGATGAACCACACTGTTAGACCGGGCGCCAAAACAAACCCTACCCTCCTGATGCTGCTTTTGTTGTATTTTGTTACAACAAAGAGAAAAGAAAGTAACTAATGAACCCACCCATCTGTCGGGGGTTGGGTAGACTGGGAGGCCGCAGTTCTGGCTGGGAGGCGGAGGTGTTCCCGAGAGAGGGGAACTCACAGATCCAGGCAGGCCAGGCTGTCCTCTGGGGAAACCAGGCTGGATGAACTCATGTTTTGATGGCGGCCTGGGGGAGCTGCTCTTTGGATGGTTAAACAGGCCGGAGGTAAACATGAGCCGGGGTGACAGAGACTCAGACCCCTGTTTAAGTGTAGACCCAACACAATGACAGCAGGACAGACTAGGGGACATAGACAAGCAGACTCTCTTTATCCCCTCCCTCTCCTCCGGGCAGGGGTGGGGGAGGGGTGTTCTGTCTCTTCCCCGGTTTCATTTTTCTTGCATCATTAATACAGTCTCGCTGCAGCAAACTGGGAGAAAAGCAGAATGACTCTTTCCCGGCTTCTGGGGCCAGGCCGAGCCTCGCACTTAGCGCCCACAGCTCCGCCCACCAGCCCGGCTCATCTTCCAGACTTTTCACTGCCAGCTTCTTCCCGGTGCAATCTTAAATCCCACAGGAGGGCACAGGCCTTGTGTGCTGTTTGCCAGGAATAGAGCACACAGTAGGTGCTTTGCTACGTGGTGGATGGACAAGCGAGCTTTGTGCTCAGGTGTGATCACTCACTTCCTGCCATCTTGCATATTGATTCCCCCCCACTCCCTACTTTCCCTTTCTTTTACCCCTCTTGTCCCCCCTCCCTCCCCTCTCTTCCTTCCTTCCTGTGCTGGTTAGTTTAATGTCAACTTGACACAAGCTAGAGTCATTTTGGAAGAGGGAACCTCAATTGAGAAAATGCCTCCATTCAGTCAGGTTGTAGGCAAGCCTGTATGTCGTTTTCTTAGTTAATGATTGACAGGGGAGGGCCAAGTCCATTGTGAGTGGGGCCATCCCAGGGCTGATAGTCCTGGACTCTATAAAACAGCAGGCTCTGCAAGCCATGGGAAGCAGGACAGTAAGCTGTATTCCTCCATGGCCTCTGCATCAGCTCCTGCCTCCAGGTTCCTGCCCTGCTTGAATTCCTGCCCTCACTGCTTTTGATGATGAACTGTAGTGTGGAACTGTGAGTGAATTAAGCCCTTTCCTCTTATCTTAGTCACTGTTCTATTGCTGTGAAAAGATAACATTACCAAGGCAGCTCATATGAAAGAAAGCATTTAGTTGGGGGCTTGCTTACAATTTCAGGGTTAGTCCATTATCGTAATGGGCGTGGTGTGGCTGTAGCATGCCAGCACTCAGGGTGCTAGAGCAGTAGCTGAGAGCTACAGCCTGATCTGCAGGGAGAGAGGGAGAGGGAGAGACCTCAAAGCCCACCTCCAGTGACAAAGTTCCTCCAACAAGGCCACGCCTCCTAATCCTTCTAATCCTTTAAAACAGTTCTACTCTCTGGTGACTAAGAATTCAAATATATGGGCCTATGAGCTCATTCTTATTCAAACCACTGCATTTCCCCAAGTTGTTTTGGTCATGGTTTCATCACAGCAACAGGAACCCTAACTAAGACACTTCCCTTCTACACTGTCTCACTAGGTGGTCAAGCTGGCCTCAAGCTTGTAATCCTCTTGTCTGAGCCTCCCATTTGCTGGGGGGGTGGTGTCACAGGTCACAGCCAGATTCCAACACTGACTTAGCTTTTTTGTAATTTGTTATATTTATTCCCCACACAATTATCATTTTGGTGCTTTTTGGGGGGACGTGGGGAGTGTTTCAAGACAGGTTCTCTCTGTGTAGCCCTGGCTATCCTGGAACTCACTCTGTAGACCAGGTTTGCCTTGAACTCAGAAATCCACCTGCCTCTGCCTCCCAAGTGCTGGTACTAAAGGCGTGCGCCACCACTGTCCGGCCATTTTGGTGTTTTTTAATTGAAATCTCTCTCTCTCTCTCTCTCTCTCTCTCTCCTTCTCTCTCTGTCTCTGTCTCTCTGTATCTCTGTCTCTCTCTTGTGTGTGTGCATGTGCATGATATGTGTGTGGGCATGTGTTCCATGGTGCACATGTGGAGGTCAGAGGACAACTTTGTGTTGTCACTCTGTTCTCATTTTACCTTTTCGTAGGGCTCAGTCTGACGAGCTAGTGTGGGAAGTGCGGAGCCTGTACTAATTTCTGTAACTGAAATGTCTCCGGGTTCTTCACCTGAGGCAGAATGGGGCTGAGTCAGGCCCAGGATGCTGACCTAGGACCTGGATAGACAGGGCACAGAGAACCGCCAGATGTTACTAAGCACCCCACTGAGGAGCCCCTGCCTTGTAGGGCCTCCACCCCCTGGTACCCCTGTGGGCACTTGGTAGCTCTGTGCATATATCACAGAGGACCACTGAACTTGCTGGAGATCTCACAGCAGGTCAGCAGTGGAGTTGAATGGAAGCTGCAGGCATATTAAGAAAAGCTACCGCTCAGGGAAAACATCAAACCAGAAACCTAGGCTGTGTTTTAATGAGGCTTTCAATTACAAAGGAACTGTGAAGCCGGTTCAGAGAGCTAAGTGCCCTTTACGCTTAGACTCTACTCTGTGGAAAGCCTTAGTCTGCGCTGGTGAGGAAATGGATTTCATCAGACTGACTTCGGGGCCAAGATGGTCAGCTGATTCATTAACTGAGGCAAAGTTCCCAGGAACATTAAGATGGGGTGACTCTTGTATAACCCATGAAGATGAGAACTCTCTGTCTGGTGTGGCATGTCTCCCTGTTTTGCCCAACCTAACTGCAAAGCTCTAAAAAACACAAGCAATCATGAAAACATGCAGTTAGGGCAGGAAGGACCAAAGGCCCTCAGTCACAGACTTTCAGCACTTCATTCAGGCCAGATATTAATTATGTTTGCTAATTCAAAAGGAACTTTCCATAGCTCTTGGTATTTCAAGACTACAAATTCTCAGCGGCTTCAGAGATAGCCACTGAAATGGACAGGTCCCACCAAAGTGACCGTGCTTCAATAGAGAACCCCGGACAGGTTCTAATTTAAAACCTACAGGTCAGGAGCTGGAGGTAGCTTAGCAATGTCACTGGCCTTGCAGAAGACCCAGGTTTAAGTCTCTGTGTATGTGTGTAAGTGTTTTGTCTGCATGTATGCATGTGCACTAAATGCATGCCTAGTGCCTGTAGAGGTTAAGAGGGCACTGGATCTAAGAGGGCACTGGATCTAAGAGGGCACTGGATCTCCAGGACCTGGAGCTAGGGATGCTTGAAGCAGAACCCAGGTCCTCTGCGGGAGCTGCAAGTGCTTTTAACTGCTGAGCCATCTCTATAGCCTCCCAGATAGATCTTAAAAAGAAAGAAATGCACAGGTAGGTCTTTCAACACCCCCCACACACATATATACCCTGTCAGGCTTCTTCCCTGTCAACCCCAGTGCTGCCTGTCTTCTCCTTTCTGGTCAGCCATTTGTTAACTACTCAAAGCTGGATTGGACAGGATTTATTTCCACAGACCACACCATCACTTTGTTTTACCATTTGATTCTGGTTGCTGAGTCCAGGGCTTGATACATGCTAGGCACAGGCTTCTGCACTGAGTTATACATCATCCCAATTCTATTTTGTTTTGTTTTATTTTAATTTTTTTTTTTTAAAGATGAGGTCTTCTACTCTCCTGCCTCAGCCTCCTGAGAGCTGGGATTCCAGGCTTGTGGCATCAAAACCTGATTCCCAACTTTAATAAAGAAGCCTTAGTGTTGTCGTCCCTGGATTCCCCACTTGTATTCCAAGCATCAGGGAGCTCCTGGCCCAATCGGTGGCCCAGAATGGTCCATTTGCATCAGAGGCAGAGTCCTGGCTGCTCAAGGCAGTCCCCGAGGAACTTGTGACGCAGCAGGTGGTGCTCCAGAGTCCTGTGCTCTGCGCCTCTTGCCCAGAGGCTTCTCCCTAGGTAGACGATGGGGAAGCCGCCGGCCCTGGAGCCTCAGCCTCTAATTGACAGGTGGTCCTTCAGGGGAAGGAAGGAGTCTCCTTGGGGTCTTTTCCCTGATGGGAGGAAGGATTCAGTGACACAGACATCAAGGAGCTCCCAGGATGGAGGCATGACAGGACATGTGGTTGGAGGGCGGAGATGAACTAATCCTCCCTATTACACAGGAGGAGGAGGCAGTGGGCACAGGAGTCCCGCCCACGGTGAGCTTTTCCCCAACAATCTTTCAGTCAGTGCCGTTCCGTTCAGGAGCTCTGATTTTCATTTGTATATTTTACATTTATCTGTTTATTTGTATTATTGTTGTTGATGGTAGTGGTGGTGGGGTGTGTGTGTGTTTGTGCATTTGGGTGAGTGTGGCATGTTGTATATGTGGAGGTCAGAGGACAACTTGTGAGACTCAGTTTTCTCCTTCCACGATATGGGTCTTAGGGGTTCAAACTCTCATAAGCCTTGGCAGCAAGCCCCATTACTCATTGAACTCCCTGATTTTCTTTGAGAATCACATATATCAAGTGTGGTGGCACAACCCTTTAATCCCAGAATTTAGGAGGCCAAGTGGGTCTCTATGAGTTCAAGGCCAGTCTGGTCTCCATAGGGAGTTTCAGGTCAGTCAAGGTTAGATAGGGAGACCATCTCAAAAATCCAGAGAGAGTGAGGGAAGAAGGGAGGGAGAGGGGGAGGGGGAGGGGAAGGGGGAGAGAGAGTTTGTGTTTTTCAAAACAGGGCTTTTCTATGTAGTCCTGGCTGCCCTTGAACTCGCTCTGTAGACCAGGATTGCCTCCAAGTCAGAAATCTGCCTGCCTCTGCCTCCAGAGCGCTGGGATTGAATGCATATACCATCACCACTTGGTTAAGGCAAACAACTTTTAATGAGAATCTATTATATACTGCTTATGTTCATATACCTTTCATTTGAGTCTGTCTTAGTTAGGGTTTTATTGCTATGGAGAGATACCATGACCAAGACATCTTTTATAAAGGACAACATTTAATAGGGGATGGCTTACAGTTTCAGAGGTTCAGTCCATTATCATCATGGCAGGAAGCATGGCAGAGCCCAGGTAGACATGGCACTGGAGTGGAGGTGAGAGTTCTACATCTTGAACTAAAGGCAGGCAGGCAGCTAGGAGGAGGCTCTCTTCCATACTGGGCGGAACTTTAGCATAGAACCTCAAAGCCCACCCCCACAGTGACACACTTCTTCTAACAAGGCTACACCTCCTAATAGTGCCACTTCCCATGGACCAAGGGTATTCAGACCACCACAGAGCCTCATGACTATGCATTTTCTTTAATTATAATATTTTAAAATACTCCAAAAAATTGTTATTAGTGTGTGTCTCACACACACACACACACACACACACACACACACACACACACTCATACACTGTGCCCTGAGTATGGAGGTGAGAGGACAACCTTTGGGAGTTGGTTCTCTTCTGCCTGGCTGAGGCAGGGTCTGGTCCCTCGTTTCTGTCACATTTCATATTCCAGGTGGCAAACTTCTGCCTTCGCCTCCTACCCCCTGTAGAAGTGCTAAGGTAACAGATGGATGCATACCACCAAATAGGGCTGTTTCAGTCCTGGGCTTTGAACTCAGGTCATCTGGCTTGTGCGACGAGTGCTTTTATCTACTGAGCCACCTCCAATTAATTTATTTATTTCTCATCACTTTTTGCAGCATTCAGATTGAACCAAGGACCAAGGCCATGCAAGGCAAGCTAGAGCCCCACGGTCAACAACATCATCTGTTTGATTTTATCTATGTTGAGGAAGTGTTACACTCTGGGGCCCTGACTATCCTGGAACTATGTTGACCAGGCTGGCCTTGAATCTGCCAGCTTCTGCCTCCCGAGTACTGGCATCTAAGATATGTGCTATCACGCCTGGCCCTGGCATTCCAGGACTTCCAGTTTGTCCCCATTGTCACCTGCACTTGGCGCTTATCTCTTTTGTGAGTAGCCATCCTGATGAATGTGAGCTGTAAGCCTATGATAAAACCATGTCCTGTCTACTGTCCCCAGTGACAGGCAGGATATTGAGGGCCCAGGCGAGAACACTGTCAGACAGATGACAAGCTCGGCCAATGAAAGGCAATGAAGTATTAACAAGATCTAGGGAAATGAGGAGAAATAGCATGTGTGGAGAATGTAAGTGGTCAAATCACAGAAAGTGTGCTCTTACTGATTTGTATAGTCGGGCCGACCCAAACAAGAATGCAGGAAGGTTTTCTAGGGACCTAAGATGTTCTGAAATGTATATAAAACTGCAAAGAACCAAGAAATAGCCCAGACAGCCCTGAGGAAGATGAAGGTTTCTGTAGGACTTATGTCCCCACATGTCAAGATGCGTAATAAAATTTTAGTAATTATGATCATATGATACAGACTCAAGAGTCGAAAAAATAGGCCAAAAAGTGGCAAAGCCGGAACCGTCTAGGAGGAGACCAGTGTACAGTAACTGGAGTCACAGCTCAGCGGATGGGCAGTGCAAGTGAGCAGAGGAGGGCTCTCAGGTAGGAGAGGGAATCTTGCCTCCTGCCTCACAGAAATCAACTGCAGAAACATTACACGCCTAACCATGGAAAACAAAGCAGTACAGCGTCTGGAAGAAACCACTGGGGCATGCTGGGGCCGGAATGTTCACTCGTGGATGGTCAAATGGAGATCGGATCAGCCACTTTAAAATTGCGTTTAATAGCTGGGTGGTGGTGATGAACGAACACCTTTGATCCCAGCACTAGGGAGGCAGAAACAGAGGCAGGGCCAGAGGCAGGGGCAGAGGCAGATGGATCTTTTTGAGTTTGGGTTCAGCCTGGTCTACAGAGCAAGGTGTAGAACAGCCAGAGCTACCTAGTGGAGACCCTGTCTCAAAACAACCAACCAAACAAACAACCAAAAGCCTGTTTAATGCTATATCTTGAGGCTGGATATTTACATAATACTTCTTTCTCTACAAAGTTTGGAGCAATGTGGCTTCTAATGGTTCTGGTCTGAGGGTGAAAGGCAGTCTCAGCTCAGCATGGTGGCTCATACCTTAAATTCAGCACTTGGGAGGCAGAGGCAGTAGGATTGCTACAAATTTAAGCCCAGCCTTGTCTACAGAATAATACTTCTCTCTTCTCTCTCTCTCTCTCTCTCTCTCTCTCCTCCTCCTCCTCCTCCCCCTCTCCCCACTCTTTCTCTAATACACACACAACAACCCCCCCCCAAAACCAGCCAACCAATCAGTAAAGTTCTCAAACTCCCGGTCCTCCTGCCTCCATTTCCCCAGTGCTAACAGTGCAGACACGTGTGGTGCTGGCTAGAACTCAGAGCTTTCTGTGCATCAGGCACATTGTTAGCAGAGTTACCTGTTGGTCTTTTATTTTTATTTATCTGTTTTTGTGACAAGCCTCACTATGTAGCCCAGGCTGGTCTTGAACTGACAGCAGTCCCCATTTCAACTTCCCAAAGGCTGGTGGTTATGAGTTGAAAAGGAGCCTCTCCCTTTGAACTGTTACTGTAACAAAGATTCCTTGTCCAATTGATTAATTAACCAGTTGGTTAATCGACAGTTTTGCTGTGCAGGGAAGATTCAATTTGAATTCACTATGTAGCCTAAGCTGTCCTTGAACTCAAGACAAGCTTCCTGCCTCCACCTCCTAGGTGCCGGGATTACAAATAAGTACCATTGCATCTGGCTTTCTGGTCTACTTTAAAAAGGGGGGCATGCTCATCTTCCCATTTTGGGGTCCTTCTCCTTAGCCTTTGTCAGTATATCCTCAAGTTCAAAAATAAATAGTTTAACATTCCTTAGTAAACTGGAGAGTGCCCCTCAGTCCAATTCATAAAACAGACAGAAAGTCCGAGGCTGTGCTAGGGGAGGGGTGCAGTGCGCCAGGGGAGGAGTGTGCAGAGCGATCTGCTTTGGGATTTTTAAAAGGAAAAGCCAATGTGGCTTACTTATTTATAATGGGCTAAAACTTGGCAACCATAGTTTAAAAGTTGGGGGTTGTAGATTTGAAAAATTAATCGGGTTCAGCCATCTGTAGAAGGAAACTCAGTGCAGCTTTTGCAAAACATGATGCGGATGAAGAATTAATGGCTCGGAAAGTTGTGGACACCAAGTTATATGAAGAAATGCCACGAGGCAGTGTGTGGGTGTGCAGTCGGGCAACGAGAGCTCACCTAGTGTACTGAGTTACTCCCTTGAGTTTGATACTCAGCACTGAAGAAAGTGGGGGGGGGGGAAGGGGAGAGGGAAGGGGGAGGGGAGGGGGAAGGAAGGGAGGGGAAAGGATATTGTTTTTGTGATACACAATCCGATTTTGTAAAAGAAGGGGAGGGCTGGAGAGATGGCTCAATGGTTAGGAGTGCTGAATGTTGCCAGGCAGCGGTGGCACACGTCTTTAATCCCAGCACTTGGGAGTCAGAGGCAGGGAGAGCTTTGTGAGTTCAAGATCAACCTGGTATATAGAGCTAGCTCTAGGACAGCCAGGGCTACACAGAAAAATTCTCTCTCTAAACCCAGCAGAGCTGGCCCTGCCCCTCACTGGCGGCAGCTCTCAGGAGAGGGGGCCCTGCACCTCCCCTGGGCAGGGTAGAGCTGGCCCTGGCTGCAGGGAGCGGGGATGGTTGTGGGTGAGTTTGCTGGGGATGTGAGAGCAGAAGAGCCGACCCAGCCCCTCACCGGCTTTGCTTGCTGCACAGTAGAGCTGGCCCCAAGGGCATGAGAACCAGAGAGCTGGCTCTGTCCCTTGCTCTCTGTGGCGTTGGATGGGTCAACTAAAGCCCAGCAGGCAAGCTCACGCTGGTGGTGTGGGTGCAGGAGGGCCGGCCAGCTGACCGGCTCAGATGCCTCTGAGGCCCACCCCAACACTACCCCATGGGTGATGGAGTTCACGAAGCGGGGCAACAACAGAATGTCCAAGAGGAGTGGCAGTGAGAATGTAGTATTTATAGGTAGCAGAAGCCAGAAGCTTCCTACCAGACCAACAACTCATTGCAATGAACTTTTGCAAAGAAATGTGGGACACACTGTGACAAAGTACAGCTTCCACAATGAGATTATTTTTTTTTCTCTGTCAGAGAGGTTACAAGAGTGGGTGGGGTACTAGGGGAGGGGGAGATGCGTGGGATTGGTGTGCATGATGTGAAATTCACAAAGAACTATTACAAAGTTAAACAACAAACAAACAAACCAAACAGCATTGGCTGCTGTCCCAGAGGAATCAGTTGGTTCCCAGCACTCACATGGCAACTGCTACCCGTCTGTGACCTCAGTTTCAGGAGATCCAGTGCCCTTCTTCTGGCTTCTTTAGGCACCAGGCATGCACTTGGTATACAGACATGCATTCAGGCAAAGTGCACATACACATAAAATAAAATTTAAAAGGTGATTATAGCCATTACAGAATGTTTGGAAATATATCTTTTGTTTTTTTTCTTCTTCTATTCAGCACATGTATTCTGCCATGAACAAACATTAATTTTTATGAGGAAAAATGTACATTTAAAATAGGAGTTGAAGAGTGGTGTGGTCCTTCAGAGCTCGCCATTCTCAACGGATTACAGGAAGCTTTTGGCTGAGGTTAAATTTCATCCTGGACTCAACGTCGGCCTCAGAGCCGCACAGCCTCAGAGAACTTCTTTCAGAAGAGCACTTCCTCAGAGCTAAATAGAATTCCCTCTAGGGAACTGGAGATGGACAGTTGGTAGAGGGTCTGCCTAGGCTTCAGAAGGCCCTGGGTTTGAGCCCCAGCACCCCATAAACTGCGCATGGCAGGGCACACCTGCGGTCCCAACTCTAGCATGGATGGCAGCAGGATCAGAAGTCAAGGCTTTACAGTGAATCCCAAGTCAGTCTGTCTCAAGGAAAAAAAGGACTCAGTCTAGGAGATGAATTTTAATTTATGTGAAATTTTTATGAACGAATTAATTAATGGATTGGATCGAAGAATAGGGTCAGAATAGAGTCATGAGGAGGTCTAAGATGAGCTAACAGTCCTTGTCAATTCTTGCTCCTCCTCCTCTTCCTCCTCCCCCTCCTTCTCCTCTTCCCCCTCCTCCTCCTCCTCCTCCTCCTCCTCCTCCTCCTCCTCCTCCTCTTCTTCTTCTTCTTCTTCTTCTTCTTCTTCTTCTTCTTCTTCTTCTTCTTCTTCTCCTCCTCCTCCTCCCCCCTCCTCTTCTTCCCTTCCCCTCTGGTTTTTTTGAGACAGATTTCTCTGTGTAGTCCTGGCTATCCTGGACTCACTTTGTAGACCAGGCTGGCCTGGATCTCACAAAGATCCGCCGTGTCTTTGCCTCCTTAGTGCTTTCTTAAAAGAATATGATGACCTTGGATTAGGTGCTCGCCTATTCCGGGGTTTCTCATACATCCAGTTTGGTCACCTCTGCAAATCTGCATCATGCCCCAAGCAGGAAGCAGAAGGAAAGCAACCCAATTTTTTATTTTATTTTATCATTTTAAGGTCAAAGCAAACTGGATCTCTGCATTTTCAGAGCTCACCCTCAGCAGGAGCAGCATCCCTTCAGTATAAATACCAAGTCCTGCTTAGTGGAATCCTAACCCAGACATCTGCCAACTGTGCACTACCATAAATGATTGAAAACAATCAGATGTAAGATGCTCATGGTTCCATTAATGGCTCAGCACTCCCATTTCCTACCAGGGACGAGTTTCTGAAGCGCTCTTGGCTAAGCAGGCAGCCTCTATACATCCATTAAGAGACACGCCTTCAATACTGATGTTTTCAAAGCAGTCTATTTCTTTTTATAAAATATAATTTAGAAGGCGGGGGGGGAAGGGAAGGAGGGAGAGAGAGAAAGAAGGAGAGGGGAGGGGGGAAAGAGAGAGAAAGAAGGAGAGGGGAGGGGGAGAGAGGGGAGAGAGAGAGAGAGAGAGAGAGAGAGAGAGAGAGAGAGAGAGAGAGAGAGAGAGAGAGAGAGAGAGAGAGCTCAGTGGTTAAGGGCAGTTACTGCTCTTGCAGAGGACCTGAATTCAGTTCCCAGTACCCAGATGGTGGCCCACAATCCTCTGTAACTCCAATTCCAGGGATGTCACACCCTCTTCTGGCATCTGCAGGCATTGCAGGACCATGGTGCACAGAAATAAATGCAGATAAGACACTTATACACAAAATAAAAAAAAACTTTAAAGTTATAAAACATATAATTCAGATTATTAAAAAAATACTATCAGTTGGGTGGTGGCGGTGCACATCTTCAATCCCTGCACTCCGGAGTCAGAAGCAGGCAGATCTCTGAGTTGGAGGCCAGCCTGGTCTATAGATCAAGTTCCAGGACAGCCAGGGGATACACAGAGAAACCCTGTCCTATAAAAACAAGCAAACCAAGCCAAAACAAACTCTCTGTGTTGTGTGTGGAGTCAAGTCTTTCTGTGATCTCCAGTTTTTGCTCCCAGGCCACTTTGCAAATCATTTTCTTGCATAGCTTTCTCAATATTCTACACAGAAAAACATCAATGAAAATAAGTAATATATTTGAACAGTTAAGTGGGCAGTGATGGCACATGCCTTTAATCAAGGCCAGCCTGGTCTACATACTTGAATAGTTATTTTTTTACTTAAAAAAAAAGGTGTATAGGTGATAAACTCGTGAGAAGACTCTCAACATCTACAACAACAAATGCAAATGAAGGCCAATGGGCCGTCCTGATGCATCTCACACAGTGTCTCAGATTCAAGGTTAGATTAAACGTTGATGGGATGCGGGTGAACTGGAGCTCCCCGTATGAAATGGTAAAGGATGGAAAGCATCTTGGAATTATCTTAGCATGTTTGCCACCATGACCCAGATGTCCCATCCGGTCATGTATCAGAGCAAAGGGAGTCAGTGTCCACGAACCCCACTGTAATGGTGGCAGCTTCCTGTGTAATGTTCCCAGCCTGGGAACAATCTGGTGCAACAGCAGGTAAGTTCTGAGAAAATTCTCTCCTCTTCATACAGAATCCCCGAAGAGGCCCGTGAATACCTACAGCTGATTCTATGGCTAGGGATGAGCACAGGGGGAGTCCAACTATCCCATCTTGAAAGGAAGAGCACACATCCTATCTATAGCTCCATGTATAGAAAACTCTAGAAAATGCAAACCCCCCAAAAATCAAAAAACAAAACTCAAACCAAAAACAGAGCAAGAGTTACCTGGGGCTGGGCTGGAGAGGGTGTTCCGGGGGTGCAAAGGGGTTTGTAGGAGTATCGGACTTCAGTATCTTAGTTACAAGCAATGATGTCACGGATGTATGTCACAAGTTATCAAGTTGTTAAAGCATTGCACTGGGCCAGTGAGATGGTTCACTGGTGTAAGTGCATGTTACTCAAGCCTGAGGACTTGAGTTCAAGCCCCAGAACCCACAGTGGAGGGAGAGAATGGACTCTCTGAAGTTGCTCTCTGATCTTCACACGTGCCTGGAGCGTACACACACACACACACACACACACACACACACACACACACACACCAATAAGTAAAATAAATTGTACTGATTTGTGTTTATTTCCTATCAATTACACTTCAATACTGCAGTTTTCCCGTTAAGTATGTGACACACAGATCATTTCCCTCACTTAACAGCACAACTTGGGAATCATTCCTAACCAGTACACGGTGTCTGTCACCTTTCTCTTTAACAGATGCATGTCCAGTCACTTCCCAGCTGACAGCCATTCAGGTTACTTCCAGTCTCTCCCCATAGAATGTGGCTGTGATGTGTCCTCTTACATTTACAAGATCAATTCTTAAGAGTGGAAACTCTTGGTCGCTGGCTGTATTCATTTGTGACCTTGAAAGATGACCTGCGGTGGTTCTATTACCCTCACACATCCCAGCCGGACCGGTCTGAAATGGAAGGGGCTGCTCTCCAGTGGAGAGTCCTGCTTGCTGTCACTCTTTGGGTCCAAAGTATTGTTGGCAACAGGGAAGCCTTGAGCCAGCTGTGGATAGCCAGTACTCCACGTCTACTTTATCTGCCTGCTAGTTAAGAGCACTGAAGGGCCAGGCTGGGAGGAGGCTGTTGCTAATGGAAAGGAAGGGGTGTCAGTCTCCAAGGTGCACTTTGGGGTATGACTGGATCCTTCCATTTCTTTCTGCCTTTCCCATATCTACTGAGCACAGACTAATGTTCACTGTCTTGAGGAATAGAAAGGTGGCTTAGGACAGCACTTTCTCTTGAGGTGATCACAGTTCCTGAGAGGGAGACAGAGCAGCGCCCAGTGGATGGGACTGAGTGCTATGTTGGGGGTGGGGAGTCCAGGGAACAGAAAAGAAATCAAGAGGTGTGGGGGACGAGCAGGCCAGGGAGCCTTCTGCGAATGGCCATCCAGATGTGTCAATATTGGTGTCTCCTAACCATTGCTCCGACACGGAGATTAGACCCCTTCCACATCATGGTATTAAGAGGTGAGAGCTTTTAGGCAGTTAGTCAGGTGGAAGGGGCCCCACAAGTAGAATCCTTGTGAGAAGAGACAGGAAGCTTGCTCTCCCTGTCAGGTGAGGGTACAGTGTCCTTCAGCAGGCTGGAAGGTGGTTCCTCCTTCTTGAAATTCTCATCCTTCAGAAATGTGAGAAATTGTTTAACCCAGTTCATGGTAATTTGTTATAACAGCTGAAAATGAGACACAAAGGCTTTGAAATTGAGCAGACATTCACACATCAGAAAACAAATCACTTCTAAATGAGTGTGTAATTCTCTCCCATTTAGAACATCCCTATTATCCCTCAGTGAAACCCAGTGCCCATTAAGCACTTGTTTCTTATGGGTGGTTTTTAAAACAAGATGCATTTCACAGGCAGCCTTGGGAAGAACATGCTGGAACCAAGGATACTGAGATGTCCATCTTATGGGTGAAGGAAAGAGAGAACGAGGCAGGACAGAGAGGGGGAGAGTGACAGTGGATACTGTACATGACAGCTCTGTCATGAAGAGTGAGGCTGGAGGGCAGATCTGGGGGCCCACATGAGGACTCTCATCCCTGGGAGACTGTCAGCTCCCACACAAACACTTATGGTTAGGGGTCTAGTGTGGACCTGGCATCTGCCCCAAATAGTCAGGGCTGCTCTGCACAGCCCAAGAAGCAAAGGGAAACACATTCAAAGACACAGAACAAAGTAACTTTGAGATGATGCTCTGGCATAGAGACTGGGCAGCAGAGACCAGGCTGCTCTGCTTAGAAACTCAGTCAGGCCAATGGCAGCCACTGCTCTGTAGGTGCTGGGGGGCGGGGAGGGGAGCTGTGAATTTGAACGCAATGTTTAATCTTATATTGTCTCCTCCTCTGTAGGAGAAAGCAACCCCACTAAAAAAAGGCCTGTGTGTATATGAAGCAGGTGTGAGCTCACATGAAGGGTTAGCTCTGGTCACACCAGCTGCCCTTGCAGTCCAATTGGTGCCATCTTCAGGAGTTCAGCTGGGCCAGCTCACAGCAGATCCTCATAGCTGGGCTTGATAGCTCTTGTTTCCTCATATAGAAATAGAGGGGTGGGGAAGGTTGGGGGACCCTCACCAGCGTATCCAGCCACCCCTCTCAACCGTTATGTATGCAATTCTTGGGGTGCTGTGTATATAGCTGCACAGGCAGGGAGGAGGGAGGAGGGAGGAGTCACTCTTCACATTGTGTGTGGATCTTCTAGCACGGCCTTAGATCACCCACACTCTTGTTCATAAACGCTCACTCATTGCTCTGAAAATGAGCCTAATAAAGTTCTTAGTTCTCCAGAGTGAACTTGAGTGGAATTCTACCTGAGTTTGACTTTAGAGTCCAGAAGGAGGGGTATACATTGTTTTTGGTCTCTTCCAGGGAAGAAATTTTAGCAATATTTGGCATGTAGCTGGTGGGAGTCAACATGAGCAATAGTGGTGTCCCTAACCGGGGGTGGGGGGTGACACAGACAACCCAATGATGCTTAAATACTGTTTTGTTTTTAATGATTTATTTATTTAATTAATGTATGTGAGCATCCTGTTGCTGACACACCAGAAGAGGGCATCAGATCCCATTACAGATGTTTGTGAGCCACCATGTGGTTGCTGGGAATTGGACTCATGACCTCTGGAAGAACAGACAGTGCTCTTAACCACTGAGCCATCTCTCCAGCCCCCAAGTAATGTTTGCAGAGGAAATTTTGTCATGGTCCGTCCCTGTAGGGCTTGTAGTAGGGGTAGTAGCAGGCTACTTGGGTGGGGGACGTATATGTGAGAAGTCCCTGGGTGGCAGTCTCCTTCCAAATGGTGTGGAGCGGCATAGAGCTGTTTGGTGGGTGGGGTGCACCCCAAGAATATGGAGATATTGCGAGAACAGCTAAAGGTCTAGAGCAGACAGGACAAGTCCTGGCAGTGGCGGATGGAGGGCAGAGGCCTCAGCATGCACTGCAGAGTGAGCCTGGCTGCTGCTATGGATACTAAGAGGTCTATCCGAGGCAGAGGTGGCTATCCATAGGATACATATCAGACTGTGTCTGAACTGGCAGAAAAATTGGGTAAAAAGATGAAATGAAGGTTTGGCTTCCTGCGTCTCAAGACTGGGAGGCCAGGGGTAAAAAGAAACCTTCAGCCCAAGTTCCTTAAGAAAACAAAACAAACGAAAAATGGACAGAAAAGCCTAATTCTACGCTAAGGTGCTACTGGAACACTAAAGCTGTCAGAGCAGCTCACAGGAGCATCCAGGGAAAAGAAAAACTATGACAGGCGCAGCAGATCAAGCCTGTCCCCGGGCTGGCAATTATCCCTCCAGACTAAGTAATTTCTCCTGCAGAAGGCTATTAAAGGGGCAGACACAGTGCTGAGCCAGGGGCTCCCCAGCAGTCAGGTGTGGTGGATAGAGAGGCACAGGTTGGGGCTACCACAGTTCTAACGAGAGCACCTTCTGCCTCAGGACAAGCCTGACTTAAGCGGCAGGGGCGGCGGTGGCAGCAGGGCCTCATCCACCTTGGGCTCTGGGCAGGACCAAGAAGCATTAGACAGCACCAATAAATTCATGGTGGCAGGTGTGTGTGTGTGTGTGTGTGTGTGTGTGTGTGTGTGTGTGTGTGTGTGTGCCCGTGCACGCATGCGTGTGCTCGAGTGCGGGTGTGCTAGAATATGCTAGAAGCAGATGGGAGCAGGTTTTTAGAGTGCTTTATTAAGGTTATCTGTGTAGCTTTACTGTTTTTTACAGGATGAGGTTCAGGACTTTGGGTTATACTTACCTTTTTTTGTTTGTTTTTAAGGAAGTTCTGCTATATAGGTAGTAGCATAACACTAACTTTCAAGGGTTTTGCAGATTTTGGAAATTCACTGGAAAGACATGTGAGGTGCACCAGAAGTTGCAAGCGTGGGATGTTAGTTCACAACAGTCATAAGGGTGTTAAAAAATCCCAGGGCTTGGGATGGGTGACCTCCCAAGGAAATATTTTTTAAAATGAGACCTCCTTTAAAAATATGAAAGATTTTATGTGCATGAATGTTTTACCTGCATGTATGTATATGCACCAGGTATATGCAGTGGGCACAGGAAGAGGGTGCTGGATTGCCCGGAACTAGTTACAGACAGTTACGAGCTGTTATATAGGTGTTGGGAATGAACCTGGGTTCTCTGCAAGAGCAACCATTGAGCCATCTCTCCAGCCCCTCCCCAGGAACTTTTGGCTCTAGAGGCTCCTAAAACAACAAAGGCTTTTGCCATTGCTGCAGAACTGGACGATAAGCCCCGGATGCTGAAGACATTGCCATGCTTTGGTTGCAGGACTTGGAGACATAAAGATAGGACAGGAAGTGTCACCTTCCTGTGAGCTCAATCTTGTAGGACCAGAAATTGCTACTAAGGTTTCTGGACAGAATTAAAGCCCAAAGACCCACTCAGCCAAGGATCCTGCTTGCCTCACACAGAAAGTGCCACGCAAGAAGCACCAGCTTCTTGTGGTTCGAGTGGTTATAGACAGAACCATCTCTCTGATTGGACTGGAGACCTGATTCACTTTGGGAAAATCACATCTGGTACTGGGAACTGAGACAAAGCCTATGGCCCGGGAAGGCACAGGCTCCAGGGGAGAAGCGACTGCTATTGCTTGGTTAGGTGATTTTTGTAAGATGAGTTTGTCTAGGGCAGTGGTTCTCAAGTGTGATCGTTTAATACAGTTCCTCATGGTATGGTAACCCCCAACCATAAAATCATTTTCAATGCTACTTTATAACTATAGTTTTGCTACTGTTATGAATTGCAATGCCAATTATCTGTGCTTTCCAATGGTCTTAGGTGACCCCTGTGAAAGGGCTGTTCAGCCCCAAAGGGGTCACGACCCACAGGTTGAGAACCACTGGTTTAGGGCCACCCTCTGAACCAAACTGCCACTGACTTCAGCAGTTCATATGGGTCTAATCACAAAAGATCAGCACAGATGGCTTATTGACTTTGGTGTTCCTTTCTAGAAGGGAGGGTTGGGGAGGTCATGGGACTCTCATCCGAGTATCTGCCACTCCTTACCAGTTGTACACAATTCTGCCCTAATTGCACATGGCCTAAGGAAGGGCTAGACTCCACAGGCTGAGAAGGACCAGGTGAAGGTTTAGCTCCGTGCAGCTACATCCATGCTGGTTGTAGACCTTCCAGTGTAGCTGCTTTAAAGTCACTCATGCTCCTACCCACAAACCCTCACCCATTGCTCTGTAAGCAAGCCTAATGAGCTCATTGGTTCTCAGGGTCAACTTTTGTGGAATTGTTCCTCAGTTTGTTGAGACCACAGGAGGGAGGGGTCGACATTGTTGTCTTGCCCAGGGAAGGAATTTTTTATCTTCACACTCTGCTAGACACTAGGGACTATGGATGCTCTTCAACAATCAGGACAAGTCACAGGCTGTTCAGGAAGCTAAGGTAAGCTGCTACTTGAAGGGTTCCAGGAGAGGTTAAACAGAGAGAGGCAGGACATCCGGACACAGGAGCTGCCACAGTCAGGCCATGAGGACCAGGTACAGTTTGTGAGACGGAGAATGGAGGATTTATTTCTTCTAGGGTGAAGAAAGGGAGAATACCACCTTCATGTTGAGTCTTCTAAGTTTTAGGAGACAACTGTTTAAATCAGATAGCGAACAAGGTAGAGTGTGGGCTGCTGTAGGGAGCAGGGCTTCCCTCTGCAGTGAGGCAATGCTCTCAAGTTAGTCTTGGGGTACATAACTAGGGTGTTAAGACATCAATCAGTACAGTTTACTAGGCTGAACTTGATCTGTCTACATGGATCACACACATTATACTGTTAGCTTTTGTGGTGCTAGGACTCAAAGCTGGAGCCTTGCGCTTGCTCAGCAAGTGCTCTACTACTGAGCCGCAGGCAGCCCTGACAGTGCTATCATAAGAGACAGAAAACATGAATAAGAAAGTCTGGTTTAGGGCCTGAGAAATAAGGCATTTCCATGTTCTGGAGAATCAAGTTAAAAAGCCATTTAAGGGGAATGAGGACATACTTTCTGACTAAAATACACATTTCATCATAACCCCTGACATTTTATCCTTCTTTAAAAACGAATTATGTGTGTGGGTGCTTTATCTGTATGTCTGCACCATGTACATGCCTGGCACCCAGAGGCCAGGACCTAGTTGTGAGCTGCCATGTAGGTGCTGGGATTTGAACCCAGGTCCTCTGGAACAGCAGCCAGTCAGTCCTCTTAACCACTGAGCTATTTCTTCAAACCCTCTCCTTCATTTTTGGGCCCAAACACCACCCAACTGTGGAGACATCCTTGCAGAAATGATGTCACAATCCCAGAGGGGCTCAAGTTATCTTGACAGAACAGATAACCACAGACATGGCTATTTAGATATTTAATTTATTAAATTATATAACAAAGTTTCTTCTATACAGTCAGAAAATGCACATTTAGATGAGAACAAAAATTAAGTAAAAATACAATAATATTGGTTCCAAGACGCTATTTTAAAAGCAAAAAATTAGAAAGTGCATTTGGAAAAGAATAGATTTAAAAAAATCTGTATTGGCATTTTTCACGAGGAATCAATCGTCTTCCATCGGAATAAAGTATGATCAGAACTGATTTCCCCATCACTAAGAGCTACTAGGGTGTGGTACAAATATTTTGGTACTAAGATTTTTAGATCAGATTAAAAAAAATTCTTTAAGACATGGCTCAACTTCCCAGCTTCTCACCAGATTATCACGCTTAGACCTCGTTTCTTGTCCCCCATTCCGTCTGAGAAAGGGGCATTTGGGCACACAAGGGAAGGGATGCGTTTGGGATTGCAGTGGGAAATGTTACATCTTTTTGGAGGTCAGGCCAAATAATGCCCTCTACTGTAAAATGAGAACGGTACACAATCCGTAGGTTTGAGTAGGTTTGTTTCCTCTGTCACACTTGCTCCAAGTGACCTGGGCACAGCCATGTATCCACTTAATAGTAGAAGGTCAAGAGCTCAGTGGATTTCCAAAACTCTTATCTAGTTAAAGATAGAAGAAAGTATTAGAAGTTGGAAAGGCTAGACCCATTCTGAAGAGCCACCTCCTTAGGCTGAGATCATCAGCAATAAGACAGGACAGTAATGTGGTGAAGGCCAAGGCACCTCAACTCCACAGGGCTCGGTGGTCAGAGCAGCGAGCATGCTTCCACTCACATAGCCACACCCAGCATGGAAGCGCTCAGCTATCTGCTTCCAGGTTCAAGTGTCCTCAAGAGCCGCTCTTCCTCACCTGTCCCCACTTTTGACCTGAGTACCGACAAGAAGCAAAAAGACATTCTCAAGAAAAGTAAATGTTGGTATCAAGGAGAAGGGAAAACTAAAAGGTGACCCGGGTAGGAAGGCAGAGGCGCCTTCGGCGTTGGCTTGTGGATCTCAGTAACAATTCACTGCACATCTTTACTAAGTCACTGGGACACATGAGGAACTGTAGAAATTTACTGTTTGGAGCCAGGGTTGGTGGTATACGTCAGGTAGCAGTCCAAGGGTCTCAGGAAGCTGAGGCAGGAGTTCAAGGCCAGTCAGGGCTAAACAGTGAGACGCTCTCAAGCCAGGGCAGACAAACACACTTGGGATTTTCTGCTGTTTCCATTTTTCATATCTTTTAGTGAAATGGGAAGTTTTGAACTGTTACTAAAAGTATATATTTTTTTAAAAAGGTACTCTGAAATAACTATGGCTGAGGGGGCAACAGTTCATTGGGGTCACAAAAAAATGCTCTTACCTCAGGCTCTGACAGGAAATTCTTCACTGTCAACGCCTAAACCTGATAACTGGGTAAGTCCAAAATGAGAGAAACTTGAGAAAAAGCTGAATGTCATAAAACTGAAGTTCCAATGGGCAATCACAGGGTCCTGTACAGGGCGGAACCGGAAGGGGAGGAGCAGTCTTCCTTCTAGGGCACAATGGAAGGTCAGACCCCAGCACCTACAGCTAGGGTTCCTTGAAAGAACTGATTTACTCAAAAAGAAAACAAGCAACATAATTCTATTTGTTCATCTGCGCACAGCCTGCTGGGGCGGCTGGCTGATGTCAGGGGCCAGCAGTAGAGCAGGGCCACATCCTTGCTTATACTCACTCATCAGCTTTAGTGAATTAAACAGGTAATCAAACCAGTAGAAAAGACTGGCTGTATATTTAAATAAATAACTTTATTTATGATACTTCAGATTTTATATATGCCCACTATATAACAACCAAAGTCCCATAAAGTCTAGCTGAGGCACAACTGCCAATCAAGGCCCTTTGAAAAAAATCAAAGATAATGAAGTGTCAGGGAAGAGAAGTTCTGTTCTCTCAAAGAGAATTTAACAAATGAACTTCCCTGATTCTTTAAGGTCCATAGAGGGAAATTTAATTTCCTTTTAAGGGCATGCCCAGTCAACAAGCTGATTAACCCATATTTAGAAAAATAAACCCCATAATTAAGAAAAATATATCAAATGCCTTTCATACCCATAATGTGCCAACACTTCAACAGCAGAATGTCAAATCTGTCAGTCAGTCCCAGACTGGGTGTCAGTCTATCCATGAGCAGTAAGTGTATCAAGTTGGCCCAGAGGCACTATCCCACACCATAGCATGGTGAAGAGCTATACTCTAATATCCTCGCACTGCTAGGACAATGTGGACAGTGTGCTAGAGGACATTCCGGGGAGGACCGGCAGCCTTCTCTCTTGGTGAGCACAGATGTTGGAGCCTTTACACTATCTGCTAGTTCAGTATGACAAGTTACCAATTTACAGATGCTGAGAAATGGCTAACCTTGAGAAGCATTCACAATTCTGTCACTGTCCAAAGTAACAGAGAGGTGCAGGTAGGAGTCACAGGTCCCTTCAGTGGTCATCCTGTGGCCTGGGAGTAGGAAGGAACCAATAGAGGAGGGAGGGATAGATCTGCACAGGGCAAAAGCACTGTGACATCAGGCTAGTGCTCACCTTGCTGAAGGCTGCACGACACTGACAGATGGAAAGGCCCGGAGAGCCACCCCTCGCTGTCTTCTCACAGTGGCTCATGAGCAGGCTTCACTGAGAACCAAGTCCCCTCTCTCGGTTCCTAGTATTAAGCTTCACATGATATGGGACCACTAGGGGCAATGACAGACACTGACTGCCTGTCAGTGGAAATGCAATTTTATCATGTACGAGCAAATATTAGCCCAATGAACAAATAATAAAGCACTGGCCAGCTCCTTTGCAAGGCCTGCCATTCTGGTGTGTTGATACAGTTCTGGTGTGGCGGTACAGTTGACCCAGTGCTCACAACTGAAACAGAAAGGAGGCGCCCTTTCTACAGCACTCTCCATTTCAGACAGCCTCAAACATGAAGCTGGCCTACCAACATCTTACAGAACCCGTGGGAAATGGATCTTTTCTTGACTGCCAAGAGTTAGGGACACAGAATATAGATCTCAGAGTATCAGCAAAGGACGGCTGATTTCTTATCACAAGTGTTAAATAAAAGGACAAGAATTACTTTTATTCACATCCAGTCTCGTGGCTGAAAGCGAAGCCATCTTTGGATGTAGAGGGCCTGGTGCTGTGAGGCGTCCAGCTCTGAGGCTGTTCATCTGGCTTCACCATCACTGAAGCCCAGGTTCTCAGATTCTGCTTGCTTACCTCCTAGGGAGACACAAGCAGCTGAAACCTTTTGTTGTTTTTAAAATTAAAAACAGAGTAATGTGTATTAGAAAAGATAGCACAGAAAAACTGTGGCTTCAGCTCAGTCCGACCAGGTCAGAGCCACGGTGCAGTTTAGAATCCATCTGCCGGCAGGCTCATGCCGGGGCGGTCTTTCTCCTTCGTAGGTTCCCCACTCCAGATCAGGCCATGAAGGCAGTGGGCAGAGTCCTGGGGCCGTGCTTTCAGTGGAAGGCATAGAGCAGCAACAGGATGGTACAGATGCCAATGACACCTCCAAGGATGAGCGAGTCGCGCCGCTTCCTAAGGTTGATCCTTTGTATCAGGCTGTTCACAGCAGGAAAGCGGTCTTTGGGAAACCTTGGTTAAGGTCATACTTGAGAGAGGCCTCTTTAGTGAAAAGTTACAGGAATCGCAAACAGCCAAGGACGAGAGGCCGTGGAGGAGGAGCAACCTGCATTCCCAACTGGGATAGACTCAGTCCACCCAGTCTGTGCACGGTGCTGGCAGAACAAAAATAAGAATAGCCTCTAGGATCCAGCGGAGCTCCTGGGCTTGGGCGTGGGTGGGCTCCGCAGGGCAGGGCCAGGCCCCACCCACATTCTCTTCTCCCTTTCCTGTCCCATGCTCCTCTCCTCAGAGACAGAAGCTCTGAAGAAAACCCGGTCCTCTCGACCCCAGGAAGGACTCCTTCTTGTGCTTAGGTAATTGGGTACTAATGAATTATTTAGAAACTTTAGGTTTACTTTGCAGCGGTCAGCACACTGTAGCAGGGAAATGGGAGAAATGCTAGAGTTGCTCTATTCAGGGAACTCACACTCTTAATTCCAGTACTCAGGAGGCAGAGGCAGGCGGATCTCTTTGAATCTGAGACCAGTCTGGTCTACAGAGTGAGTTCCAGGACAGCCAGGGGTACACAAAGAAATCCTGTCTTGAAATCAACAAAATAAAAACCAAAGTGTGTGTCTGTGTATATATATATATGGGGGGGAGAGAGAGAGAGAGAGAGAGAGAGAGAGAGAGAGAGAGAGAGAGAGAGAGAGAGAGAGAGAGAGAGAGAGAGAAGAGCTATTAGGAAGATTTCCATTTTGGATTGGTAACATCCCACCCACATTTTAGTTAGTATGTCAAGCCATTAACACACTCCCTGCAGGTGTAGACCAAAGCTGCTTCACTGGGAAACATTTCAGTGAAGATGCCCTTCTTTGTTGATAGAGATATTACATCAAGTTCAAAGACCAATGACCATGTCCCTTCCTGAGAAATGCCAGTGTGTTTCCCCCTCTGACTCTACATATTCTATGTACTATATGATCCTGACTTAAAATGTCTTCAGTGTCTAGAACACATGCTACTGGCATTAGTGTATTTCTGATGAAAAAAAAAAGGGACAACTAACAGAGAAACAGTTTTTAAAAATCAGGATCAGGACACAAGTATTGAAGAGACAAACCTTTTACAAAGTAAAAACTTTTCTACAGAAAAAAAAATCCTTCACTTTTTCTTGTCTAAATCAGGGATAAAAAATCCTTTGGTGATATAAAATTTTATCATCAGGCTACAGACGGTTTGAAGGGACTCTGGCCCGCTCAAGCATGGCAAACACGGCCCTGGCAGGCCTTGCCCTTCTCCCTGATTCCCTCTGCCTTGCTAAGAACCGTTAGATTACATTCCTGAAGCTGGCCACCAAGGTCTACTTATGCCCTTATTTGGCCACTTGCTCCTCCTGAGGCTGACTACCAAGGTCCAGCTATCAAAGCATTAAAATCCAGCAATCGAAACGCTCCCCCCTCACCTAATTAACACGCCCAATTAAATTAAACACCTTGCCCTAACATGGGGTTTCTCATGTTTTCCCTTTATAAACGGCCATTTGCTATGGGCATGTGTCCTCTATCCAGAGGCAGCCCTTTGTCCCCCTCTCCCTCCTTCCCTTCTCCTTGCCCTTTATCCTCTATCTTTTGTCTGTGTCTCTTATTCTCTGTCCTCTGTCCCTCAGGGGAAAATCCACCTCCTTTGGTCTGAGAACCTGGTCTTGGGGTTCTAAGCTGTATCTCCTCTCAGGGCTCAGAAGTTAAGAACGTTTGCTGCTCTGCCAGAAGACTCGAGTTCTGTTTCTCACAACCCACACTGGGCAGTTTACCTGTAACTCTAGCTAAACCCTCCTCTGCCTGCCCCCCACCCCCTGTAAAGAAAGAGATGAAAAAATAAAATAACAAAGTTGTGGCATCAGGAAACCTAAACTATGGTGGATATACTTGCTCAGTTCACCTTGTGGACGGTCCCTCCCTTGTTTCTGGAGTCTAGCTCAGGAGTGAGACAGTCAGAAGCATTTATACTTACAGTAAAACAGCCATCCCTTGGCTAGTGGCTAAGCTAGAAATGGGCACTGGTTTAGGCTGGGGACTTGGTGACAGCTGTTGGAAGGTTTATGCTTTTCCTATGGTCTTCAAGCCATGTAGCAATCATATCTGTCATCACAAGGAGAGATCGTGCCGCCGAGGGCCAGGCTAACACAGAGACAAAAGGTCTGTGAAGAGAGGGAGGTGACATGGGAAACAGCGGAGTCCTGCTGACGGTTACACTGCATAACCAAACCAGGTCCTCATGTTTGTATGGCAGGCACTGTGCCACTGTGCTGTCTTTTAGGCCCTGAGCACACACATTCTTTTGGAATGATGAGTGCTTTATCTGTAGTAGGCACTATGCTAGGATTGGGGACACTGCTCCTTTAAGAAGACTTAGGGCTTAGGGAACAGACACTTTCAGGGAGGAAAGGCACAAAACACAACGGAACAAAATTGAATGGACAACTCAGTTTCAACCAGTGTGCAAACTAACCTAACTATCCAGCGCGGCTTCTGTTTTTACTTTTGAGAAAGGTCTCACTGTATAGGCCTGACTGGCCTGGAACTCAGAGATCTGCCTGTCTCTGCCTCCCAAGTGCTAAAGAAATTGTGCTACCACGCCTGGCTTCTATTTTGTTTCAAGTTACATAAAACACACTTGCACATTCATCAAGCTGCCTCTGTTCTTGGTGGTGACTAAGCTTATAGTTTATAATAAATGAGTGCCCAGCTTCTTGTGAGGCCGAGGCAGGAGGATCGCCTGAGTAGCTGAGTCTAGGTATTTTTAGCAGCCTGGGTGTTGTCTAACTGTTTCCTCAGAGACTGAAACATCCCATTTTGCAGGGAGCTAAACAACTCAAAGCTGCCTCAAGAAGTCCTTGCGACTGACCAGATTCAGTAGGCCCCTCCCTGCCAGAGTGAGCAGAGCTAACAGGAAGTCTCAAACAAGCCAAGCTGAAAGAAGACTCTTAAAACCAGGCCAGCAACCTGCAAGAGGTTTAGACCATTGTCACTTGGAAAGGACACTCTCCAAACTGTTGAGCTGCCTGCCGGTTGTGCACTGTGTCCAGGTTCCCTAGCTTTTGTGAGCTGTTACCCATGCTGGAGTGGGCCTTGGTGATGTAGTCATCTGAGTCATTTCTGCTCCTGTAAGTCATGCAATACCCATGTCCCTGGAAGTAACCACAGTAAAGCTCACTGGTTCACCAAGTTGGACACTGATTGTGTCTGTACTTTGGTCTGTCTTGGCCTCCCTGTGTTGTATTTATTGACCTTATGTGAGTCCTGGAGATTCAAACTCACATGGGTGACAAGGAGAGACACGGGGCTAGCAGAACAGTATGACGATTTTATGGAAAATACACTGGGGGCTGGGGAGATGACTTGGGGGACAACAGTGCTCACTAGGGAAGCATGAGGAACTGAGTCCCCAGGACTCCCGTAAAATGTCAAGGCACAGTGCAAGCACCTGCGATCCTCATGCTCCTATGGGGAGATGGCAGGAGACGCCATAGACGCTTAAGGGCCAGCTAGCCTGGGGTAAGCAAAGGAACAACAGACACCCTGTCTCACAGCAGGTGGAAGACAAGGATTGGCATCTGAGGTTGTCCTCTGACCTCCACATGCGTGCCTCATAAACACACAATGCACACAAAGAAAGAAAGATCATGGGAATTTAAGATGTGAATCTCCACTCTGCCAAACTGTCCTGGCCCCATGGATTTGGGCCAGGCCACTTTTTTGAGCCTACTTCTTTATCTGTAAAAAAAAATCAAAAAAGTTCCCACTCTCTCCTCTTTATGGGATGAGAGAATGTGGTGTGGGTAGGGCGGTGCTGTGTAAACTGCTCGGCATGTGTGAGCATACGTGGTTTGGGATGTGTGCCTTTACACTAGACTAATAACAACATTGACAAAGGATTGGAAAATGCCAAGCAATGCCAGGAATATTCTTTTTCCTAGGCAATTAGATATCAGGATAAAAGTGCCCTTAAATTACTATGGACCAGATGATATTCATCTTTTGAAAATCACAAGTTCTTCCTCACAGTCATCTGGGAAGAACTCCTACCCGAGCTTCTCTGACCTAATCTTATCTACTTTAAGTTAAGAAGCTAAAATTTTAAAGCAGAGGTCACAACTGACAAGCGGAACCTCTCCTCCGCCCTGGGACTTGTGTAGTCACATTCTACCAACAGGTATAGCACACCTGCAGTGCCCCGCCCCTTCCAGGTACCTGCAACTGGCGTCCTCCAAAGTGGAAATTAAACCACAGTCAGGCGGGTGGCTACGAGCACATGCAGGGAATACTAATGTGGACAAAAATAATTTGTGAATACTTCTATAAATATAAATCTCTATAATGGAATCTCTGGTGAGCCGTTCTCTAGAAATGGTGTTAAATGTAAGTTTATCACAAAGTAAGGAAGTCCCCACGCGATGCGATTGCTAAGTGCACTACCAGTGTTCACGATGTGCACCTCTACCCCAATAAAATGGAGAACCAAAGGAACAAGCCCTTCACCCCACCAACACTTCACAAAGGATACTGGCCAGAGTGTTCATCTTGCTGTGAATTGACTTGAGCATTCCTCTCTGGGAAGTCATATTCTCTTTTGTTGCCATAGCAATGCTTCAAGAGGGGAGAAAAGAGACAATTTGAGTTGGCACAGGGGCACTACCTTGTTCACACCTCTAAAAGCAAACAGAAAGCTATAGTGAGCAACTGATGGATCCTGGGATCAGCAGGATGTGGGCTCAGATCCCCGCCCAGCCACCTTCCCACTGTCTTTTTCTGATGTAACTGTTACACAGGGGGTCTTGTTATGAGTCATCTCATGTTGTCTTCAAAGTAGCAAATAGAATGAGACATTAAGAGACAAATCATACATTACAAAGCTTCTTCAATGGCTTAAAAAAACAATCACTAAAATAATTTTAATCAGGAAAAACTGTTAAGAGGAAAGCAAAGAAACAACCATTAAACAAAAAAATCATGACCATAAGAAAGGGGCCCAAGTCACATCCACATTCAACCAGCTCTCAACATATAAACAAACGGGGACTGAAAATTCTAGAAGACTTAGAAGGCAGATCTCGGGATTCACTAAACATACTGTGAGAGGGGAAGAATGGCTTTTACAGAACAGGCCACGCTGATGACCTGCTGAGACTACGAGTTGACCCTCTTCTGCTGTCCTTTCCAATCAGGCATTTTCATGGTCCGCCCAGATAGTAGGACCCCAGAGAGCTGGGTCAGTGTCCACTTCGATAAGTAACACACAGGAGAGGGCTTTAGATAGTAACGTACAACATGCAAACGGGGCAGTTTGGGGTAGATATGATCAAGAATCATTTGTACTTGTTTGAAATAGTCAAAGAATAAAAGATACTCTAAAACTTATTTTAAAAAGAGTCCTGGCAATTGGGGAAAATGCTCACTAGATACAATTTCCTGGTGTACCTTAGACACATTTTCTTCCGTGGAGTGTCCAGAACAAAAGCACTTACTCTGGGGAAGGGCTGTCTTTATCCCTGGTTCCCTTGAAAGCTCTAGGGAAGACAGCCGGCCAGAACATAAGCCTTCTCAAGCAAGAGACCCAAAAGAAAGCCCTGGAGTCTGACAGTGGGGGGCTGAGGAAAGGAACTCTGTTCCCTTGGCTCTTGTGCTTGCAGTGGGACTTAGAGGCCAAGGGGCTCCAGGCTGGCTCCTGGGGGAGCAGTCATCTAGGCCATCCACTGGTGGTAAACTGCTGGGTGTTCGTGGGCAAATGAACACACACAGGATGGGCTGAGCCTCACAGAACAAGCTGACAGGTGCTTTATTGAAGAGAGATGCTAGAGGAATGACAATTATTCAAAATAATTTCACTACTGAGAAGAATACAATGATTGTGTAAGGAGGCACATAGAAGGATATTTACTGAATAAAGAAAAAAAAAAACAAACCCAGGAACAAAAATATCAGAAAACACCCTACGAAGCCAGTGACCTCAAAGAACAAAAGCAGAAAGGCTTAAGTTTGGCAACGGCTGTTTGGAAAGACCAAGGAGTGGCTGTCTAACGAGTGGTCAGGAAATGGTCACTGAAGATAAGAAAGGAAATGGAGAGTTACTGACAGGCAAACAGGCGACATAAAGGAAGCAGAAGAATGAGACTATCTTTCATGATGCTGCCAAGAGGACCCGGAAAGCTATCTGTGGGGCTCTGGCCAAGGGAGGTGAAGCAAGTTCTGTGTCACTAACGTGCACACACACTGGTGCATTGTAAATGGTCAGTTCCTTAAAGAGGGGCAGTGATGAGGGCCAGGCAGAGTGTCATGACGATCCTAGAATCCAGGCCATTGCGCAGGAACTGAGGCCTCAGCTCCCCAAATGCTGGGAGTGTAGGCGCGCACCATGATATCTGCTCAGAGGAGTGTAGGCGCGCACCATGATATCTGCTCAGAGGAGTGTAGGAGCGCACCATGATATCTGCTCAGAGGAGTGTAGGAGCGCACCATGATATCTGCTCAGAGGAGTGTAGGAGCGCACCATGATATCTGCTCAGACGATCTCTTGAAAGCATGAGGAAGCATGGAAGCAGCAGAAGAAATGGAAATTGACCAAATTTTGCTTGAAATTACAAGGGCCTTTATGGTCTTATAGAAAATAAGAGAATTCCAGCCTGTAGTAAGAACGATCTCGGAACCATACAGGCCTCTGGTTTTTGAAGGGGAATCATCATTATCTCATGTGTACTTGACTCACAGAGGATAGGCATTAAAAAATAATTTCCACAAAGCACTTTGTGTTCCTTGGAGACTGAATATTACATTAAGTTATTACCTTGTTGAATATGCATGATTTCCAGTACTACATAAAGTCTATCTAGACATACTTTCCTATCTACCCCATCATCTAGAGTTGGGCTGAGTGAAATGTAAGCTGTTATTTCAAGTTTTAAATACTTAAAGAGATAAAATGTAAGCTTCATATATATAATGCTTCAAAAATATGCTTACTGGAACTTCAGATATCTTACTACTATTATGAACTAAACATAATTACCTATTTTTAAAAACTAATTTGCCTTGTGTGCATGAGTGCGTGTGTGCACGCGTGTCACAATGCTCATGCAAGGCCAGAGCACGGTTATTAAGAGTTGGTTCTCTCCTTCCACCAAGTAGGTTCCGAGGATCTGGTGGTCAGATTTGGTGGCAGGCAAGACCATTAAGTCATCACTGTCTCAGAGCAGTGGCTCAGTATAAATGTTCTGGCCCCAGAGATGAGGGGATCAGAGTCCTCAATATTAGTCACTAGTCATGTGATCATAGGCAAATCCCGTAATTTCTTTTTTGTTTTGGAGAAAGAATCTACTGATCAATGTCTATCTCATGAACCTATTACTAAGAAGATTAAATGCCCTTAGAAAGTAAGGCCACAGCAGAAATGCATTACTATCTAGTAAAATTGTCATCACTTAAGGAACACCATTTGACCTTTCCTCTAGTGAGCAGGCTGGCTTGATCTGATAACTAAGCGTGCAAACACAGGCATGAAGTACACACAAACTACTCCTACCTTATAGTTTCTTCTATCAGACGGTCAGAGCTGAAAAAGGAAGTTAAAAATCTGAATTATTAAACATATATTTAATAGCATTCCTTATTTTTCTATGTGTATACATTCTATACCCATTTCTGTATATAGAATTAAGATTTTTATTTTTAAAGCATCTAGAGAAGAATTCTGAACTCTGAAATTAATTCAGCCATACATGAAGTAATTTACATTTTGCTTTTATTTCTCAGCTTAAATTTTCTGGGTTTTGTTTGTATATATGTGTGTGTGTGTGTGTGTGTGTGTGTGTGACATTCCTTATTAAAGTCTGGCTAGTTTTAATGACAGCATTAAGGAGTGAAAGTTAAATCTAGATAACTCAAAATAGTCACCACTATCTATTCAAAAGGTAAGAGTTATAACCAACTTGTTGAGACAGGTGGCAGATGTGGTTCAAACATCAGAGTTCCTTTCTTTTTGGGGAAATAGGGTTTTTTGTTTGTTTGTTTGTTTTTGTTTTGTTTTTAAAACTAAACTGGATTTCAGCTCCTGAAACTTTAGAATCTAAGAATGTGAACACGGACAATGAATCCCCACCTCTGACCTGCAGAGTGCGTATGTCCAACACCTTGCACCATGTAAGAAACAGCTAGTCCAGGAGAAATGTACCAAGAGCTGAGCTTGGTAAGGGGCAACTAAACATCAGCAAGCACAGAAGCAAGCTTCCAGACACTGCATTTCACTTGGAGTGCGAGAAATAAATATGTGCACTGCCCCAGCCGCTTCCTTCCAAAAGAGTTAATTACTCTGTTAGTTTATAAAACAGAACACCGAGGTTTTGATTTAACAGTGATATAAAGTTAAGTAAAGATGAGTTCCATAAGAATGCCAAAAATACCTTGTATAAGGTCTACAATTAAGAATTTAAAAAGCAACAAAGACAGTGATTAAAAGTCAGATGTCTTGGAACTCACTATGCAGGCATGCACCACCATGCCTGGCTTATTTATAAGTATTTTGATCAAACATTTTGGTAGGTAAAGTAAAGAACTTAGAGTCAATAGGTGTGTTTAACTATAACAGAAGTGGAGTGCTTCAGAGCTTCCACTTATTTTCTGTTCTATGAATGTTTGAAAGCACCAAGGGCTGGGGATGTAGCTCAGTTGGTAGGGTGGCTCAGTTGGTAGGGTGCATAGACTGAGTAGTGGCACGTGCCTGTGACCCCGATACTTGGAAAGTAAAGGCAGGAATATCAGAAGTTTAGGGTTATCCTAAGCTACATAAGGAGTTTAAGGTCAGCTTGGCAAACTGTGACCTTTTCTCCAACAAACAAAACCAAGTAAGCAAACAGGCCTGAAAACCTTTAAAACTAGATGAATCCCAACATTCTATAAAACAATAAGGAAGCACCTTCTAATTGGCTTCGAATCCTCTCACATACTGAGTAAGAGCTAACCAGAAATATGACTATATATATATATATATATATATATACACACACACACACACATACATATATATATGTATATATATATATTCCCCCCCTCCCCCCCACAGTACGGTCAAGGTTCAAGCATGAGGCTGCCTGAACCCTTCTCATGGACCTTTCACGTCATAATGCTCACGAGATGACTGAAGCAAAAGCGGCATGCAGATGCACAGCCTATAGGTGGGTTTGCTCTAGACCAAGGCACTTTGGTGTTTTTTAGCTGCTCCTTAGTGTAGGCTCTCCTTTTATTCGAAAACCTTTAAATGTATGTTTATGTGTGTGCTGAGCATATTCAGGTACCTGTGGAGGGCACTAGAGGGCATCAGACCTTGAGCTGGGACTGAAAGCAGTTCTCTCAAGAGCAGTTTTCTCTCTCCAATCCCTCATAATTCTTAACATAAGCCACTTATATCTCCCAAAGTGTAGCTCGAAAGTTGTGTCCTTATGAAGCTTCTCCAGATGCACCTGTGCATACAGGCAAAACTAATTCTCCATATTATGCCTTCATATCAACTCGTTTGGTAATATTGGGGGGTCACCCCAACATGAGGAACTGTTAAGGAGTCACAGCATTAAGTACTTCAGATAGTATGTTACAGCAGTGGTTCTCAACCTGTGGGTAGGCCATGACCCCTTTGGTGGTCAAACAACCCTGTGACAGGGGTCACCTAAGATCATCTGTATATGAAATATTTGCATTACGATTCTTAACAGCAGCAAAATTATATTTTGGAGTAGCAATGAAAATAATTTTATAGCTGGAGGTTACTCCAACATGAGGAACCATTAAGGGGGTCACAGCACCAAGAAGGCTGAGAACCACTGTGCTACAGAGACAGAAAAGATTTTCACCTATTCTCAGTTAAGACTTGAAAACATGCTCTCTCAGAGGGAGGCATACTTGTTTACTACTCCTCTAAGCGGCGTGGGTCCCAGGGGTAGAAAATGACTTTCATACAGCTTTGATTCCCCAGGGTCTAGTACAATACCTAGCACACAGGAGATGCTCATTAAATGCTTAATAAATGGACAAATAAATGCGTAACAGACATTTCTAGCATTAATAAAGTAACAATCAGGATTAGCACTGAAGTAATCCTTATAATCTTTATAAGTTTTCCACAGCAGTATACATACACATATTTTTATAATCATAATTTTATATCCACGTTATGACACTATCTCCATTTGAAGTCTTTTCTTTAGGAAAGTCATGTGCCTATTAATACCAGCAGTTGGGAGGCAGAGGAGGCGGATCTCTGTGAGTTTGAGGCTAGCCTGGTCTATAGAACAAGTTCCAGGACAGCCAGAAGTACACAGAAAAAAACCAGGTCTCAAAAAAAAAAAAAGTTGTATGTCACTGAAGACAGATTTTATTTCTTTATTTCGAAATAAAGAAAAATGAGCTGTATATAACAGCTCCTAACTGTAAACCAGTTGTAAGGAAAACCTATAAACCTAGTTCTTGGAAAGTGGAGGCAGGAGGATCAGAAGTTCAAGGGGCATCCTTGGCTAATCAGGCCATTGTGCTTTTGGCATTTATTTTACTATTGTAAATAACTAGACCACTTGAGACAAATGATCTCTAACGAGGAAATACCCAATGACCGCTACCAGTTACCAACCATTGCACAGCTCCAAGTTGTTGTCCTACTGATAAGTTTGTAGGATTTCTTCAATATACAGGTCCCAGGTCTAACTACCACCATGTCCTTCTTGTCACAATGAACTGGTATCTCTGAAACATAAGCCAAACTAAGTCTTTTGTTTTCTTTAGCTGTCTAATGTGTAGTCCTAGCAATGATTAATACTTGTTATCAAATGTGTATTTTGTAAACATTTTCTCTCTGTCTATGGTGTTTTTCCTTGGGGTATTTAGTTCATACATGTACACACAAAAACAAAGACCATGTATGCATGTGCGTAAGTTGTTCTACTGTAGCTACTTCGTGAATAAGAAGCAGAGAGTAAGAACGTAGAGCCAAGGCTGACGTCCAGAGGGTGAACGTGACCAGCTGCAGACATCCCCCAACAGCAGGCCCACAACATACAACATTCACGTCTATTTCAACAAAGCTGCATGAGTTAACGAAGTTCATAAATACTCGAAAAAGGGAAGCTCAAGTCCTTAAATGCCAGGATTTTAAGTCATTTCACTCAGAGATGTTATACCTGAGCATTATAAAACATGAGTTCTGTGATACTTATTAAACCTTTTTAAAGACTTGTTTTTATATTTTAGCTATGTTTATTATGTGTTAATTATGTTTATTATGTGTGCACACACATGTGCCTGAGTGCAGGTGCCTGTAGAGGCCAAAGGCATTGGTTCTCCTCTAGTTGGTCCTACCAGCCAGCAGTTGTGGACTCTAAATGTGGGAGATGGAAACTCAAACTCCAATCCTCTGCAAGAAGTAAACCACCTCTCCTGCCTCACAAAAAACTTTTGAGATAAAGCCACTGCTTATTGAAAAGGTTACCATATTATGATAATTTTTACAAAAATGGTCACAGTCTATTAGTAGAGTTGGAATTTCATTTTACTAAGACAATCTCAACATTAAAAGTACTTCAATTTCTATTAAATTAAATTGGGGGCAGGAGTTGTCCAGTCGGGAAAGTGCCTGCTGTGTGCACGGGAAAGAGTTCCATCGCTGGGACCCACATCACGATGCAGCTGTGGTGTGGGGCACACCTGTAACCCTTGCACTGAAGCAGCACACACGCACACCCTCGCTCCCATATCAAAGTCCCTTTCTCTTTTAGTACCTACTTTCCTTGCCTTTTAGTTGTGAGCCTGGCTGCCATGGCTGAGCTATCTGTACAGACCCACTACTTATTTCTGTTAGTCTGACTCATGTACTATATTCTCATATGCACAAAGAGCTGACAACGCATCATTGTAGCAATGCTGTGTACTCTATGCCATCAGACTCACTTTGACGAGCAGCACACAAACAACAAAGCGGAGGACCTGGGCTCAAATCTCCGTGGGTTCCAGACTGGCCTGGACTACATACATAGTGAGATGAGACCCTGTCTCAAAAAGGAAAGGGAAAGTCTACTGGTGATGTAGTGGCTATTCCTGTTTGTCAACTTGACTATATCTGGAATGAACTAATCAAGTATTGGAAGGCTCACCTATGATCCTAATCTGGAGGCTCAGAGATACAAGTTTCTGACCTGAATCTTGGCATAGAGATCTTGAAGCATACTGGTTATGAATTCCAGAAGACAAGGAGATCTCTGAGTTCAAGGTCATCTGGGATTAAAGACACAGTGGCACACGCCTTTAATCTAGGCCACACCTTCTGCTGGAGACCTACAGCCTTTAATCTGGGCCACACCCTTTGCTGGAGACCTACATAAGGACATTGTAAGAAGACTCTCTGACTCTTCCATCCACAGTTGCCTCGTGGGACTGAGCAATTGCTAGATCCTTGGTCTTCCATTCACAGCTGCTGCTGACCATTGTTGGGGAGTTGGACTACAAGCTGTAAGTCATCGACAAATTCCCTAACTATATAGAGACTACCCATATGTTCTGTGACTCTAGAGAACCCTGACTAATACAGGTAACATAGCTAGGTTGGTAGAGTACCAGTCAAGCATGCGTGAAGCTCTGGGTTCAATCCCCAGTACCACATAAACTGGGCATGGAAGCACACACCTATATTTTCAGCACTTAAGAGAGTCTAGGCTGGAAGATCAGAAGTTCTAGGTCTTTGACCTCACAGTGGGTTTGAGGCTAGCCTGGGATACACAAGACCATGTCTCAAACAAAACAAGCCTACCTAAAATATTCCTGCAAAAAACTTTAGACTATACAAATGATGTGGCTGGTAAAATTTAAAGTTAAAATGTCAAAACCCTAAACACAAGCCTATAATGTCATATGAAAAATAATCAACAGATAAAGGCAATAAAATAATTCTTCATTCATAGACATGGTTAGACCTAAAGTAACACAAATAGTTAATGTGGTCATTCTCAATCTTACCTGCTGGGTGGTCAACAGAATGAGAAAAACAAAGTTATCAACTAAATAGTGTAGCCCATCTTATTTAAGCGTGACAAGCTCTGTACAATGGTTCTGTATCTGAAAAGTTACAGGAAATAAATGCTTTGTAATTTTAGAATGTTTTCAACTTTATAAAATGACTTAACTTCAATGGCACTCATCCTTACATAATACAGCTCTCACTCCATTCTAAAAGTGGAAAAATGAGAAACCATGTAATGTACTTTAGGAGCAACTGGTCTTTTGGTTCTCTATAAAATCAGGTCATGATGGTTCCTTGTTAAAATGAACATAAAAATTTAAAGAAACAACTCAAGGGAAGGCAGTGAGGTGTGGGACAAAAACCAAAACGTTAGGAACTGAGTGTTTAGAAAAAGCTGCACTACTAAACAGTTATGAGACTGCGAACTATATACTCTCCGATTCTTGTTTCATCCGTACATAGATGCTTGAGACTAAAGAATTTAAATCCCCCCTATCTCTCTCTCTGTGTATGTAGCATATGCACATATGTGTGCATGTACATGTGCACATGTGAAGCCAGAGGAGGGTGTCGGGTGATCTTCTCTCCCACTCTCTGCTCTATTCCTTTGAGGCAGGGTCTCTCCCTGAACCAGGGCTTGTGTTTCCAGCTCTCTAATGATCCTCTATCTCCGTGCTTAGTGTTGGGTCACAGGCACATGACAGACCACACTGACTTACAGGTGCTAGGATCTAAATTCAGGTCTTCACAGTTGTGCAGCAAACTCTCTTAGCCATAAGCAATCTCGCCAGCCCTAGATTTCAAAATTTCCAAAGGATTTCACAAGGAATTCATTTTACAAAGCAAAAGATAACTGGTTACATGAATAATTATTTCCTATAGTCCTTAAAGTTAATTTTATATTTGTGTGTATATATTAAGTATTCAATAGAAAATAATTGAATGAAATAAATAAGTTTTCTACACTAGGGTATAATGTATATTCATATGTTTATGAAAACAAAATTATCAGCCTTGCTTATAACCACTGATTCATATAACACCTAGGTATTAAGAGTTAATGGCACAACAAGGGCTGGAGATCCAAATATGATATGGTAGACAAAGTTATCCCCCATGAAACATGTTCCAGGAGGGTCCAGCAGGGAGGACAGACCAAGCATTACACACTGTCATAGTGCTTTCAGGGAAACAAAAAGGCAGCTTTGTTAAGTCATAGCAAGGGTGGGCTAGCTGAGTTAAGAGAGTTAGAAAAGGCCTCCTTAAGGAGGGACAAATGAGCACAGAACCTAAATAAGCTAGCTGGAAGAGTAAAATAAATAATAAATAAATAAAACAACTGAATAAAACACAGCAAAAGCACAAAGAGGATTACAGGGACATATCTGGTATATGTGCACTGAGGTTGGGTCTGTTGCTATGTATCATAATGCTAAATACTGGCCCCAAGATCTGGTTGTCTCATGGATGAGGAGATCCTCAAGTACACCTAGGCTATATAGCCTTGCCCCCCAAGTTATCCCTGATTCGTCAATAAAGATGCCTACAGCCTGTAGCTGGGCAGAGAGGGGAAGGCGGGGCTTTGGTTCCAGGGTTTGGGGTCTGAAGCAGAGCGGAGTAGGAAGAGGAGGAGGAAGAGGAGGAGGAGGAGGAGGAGGAAGAGGAAGAGGAGGAAGAAGGAGGAAGATGCCATGGGGTAAGGGATCACAAGAACTGGCCATGACGGCTGGCCAGTTGGAGTAAAAGCAGCCCAGGTAGAATGTGGCAAGTTATATCTCAGAGTTGTTGGCAGGGAAGTAGACAAAATATCTTTGAGGGTTGATATCTGTCCCAACTCTAGTGCTGTCTAAAGCTCATTATAAATATAAAAGTTTGGTGTCTTTTATCTGGGAACTAAATGATCTAAGGTGGGATAGAAACCCCCAATTGATATTAATTTTAACTATAACATATATGGGAAAGGAAAGAGGCCCAGGTGGCAGGTAGCTGGCTGCAAAGAAATAAAGTGACATGATGCAATAGTAAGATGACCTACCCTACATGGATGGTACTGTGGGCCTAGGAAAAGCTAATTCATTTGAGCAAATTGGGGGAAGAAGGGATTATTAAAGTAAGACCTCTTCCAGTAAGCAGACTGGGTGAGGTTCTGCTTAAGCACACTCTGCCTCTGCATACGGTTTGTAGAACGGATGCTACCAGCTGGCTAAAACATCGCTGAAGCCCTGCACGTATCACATTCTCGCTGGTAGCACTCCAACTCCTGGCAAAGGATGATTTGTGCCTCTCACTGAGCTGACTCCAGTGAGCCACCTACTGGCTCAGGGACATTCGACTTCTCACCCTACAAATACCCACACAACTTATAACTGGAAAATCCTACCACACAGGAAACCCTGAGCTGGATGGATTCATTGATAAACTCTTCATACGTAAGAAGGAAACAACATTAAACCCACACAAACTATTTCAGAAAATAGAGAAGGGACTCGACCCACGCCACTTAAAATAGACAGCATTACTTGTATTAAAACCACAAAAACATTTCCAGAATAGAAAACTATATTTCATAAGAATAATGCAGAATTCCTGAACATAAATCCAGCAGTTACTGAAAAATATTTTTTATATATTTAAATCAGGGGCTGGAGAGGGCTCAGCAGTTAAGAGCACTTGATGCTCTTGCAGAGGACTTGAGTTCAGTTCCTAGCACCCACATGGTGGCCCACAATCATCTTTGTCTAGCACCCTCTTCTGGCCTCTTCAGACAGAAGGTATGCATGCAGTACACATATATGTAGGCAAAACACTCACACACAAAAACGTACATTTTAGTTTACCCTGTGTGTGTGTGCGCGCGCGCGTGTGTACACTGCATGTGTCACAGCGTACATGCAGAGGTCAAAGAACAACTTATAGAAGTTGGTTCTTTCCTTCTACCATGTAGGAGTTTGATCCCTGTAGCTCACATGGTGGAATCATAGAACAGATTCCCAAAATTTGTTCTGTGACTTTCATGCATGTGCTGTGACACTACCCTGCAAACACAAAATGGTAAATAAAATGTAATTTAAAGAAAGGAGCTGGAGAGATGGTGCAGTGGTTAATATTACTGCCATGTCAGCATGCCGACAGCCCTGAGATCACCAGAGTCTGTGGGAGAGACACTGGGGAGGTACAGTGGACCGCCTGTAATTCAAACCTCAACTCAAGGACACAAGGGATCCCCAGGGCAAGGTGGCAGAAAGACTAGCTATACCGGTGAGCCGTGGACTTGAGAGACCCCACCTTAATGAATAAGATGGAAGAGAGAAGATTATTTCCAACCTCAGGCCTCTACATTCTTATATACACATATGTATGCACACACACAATGATTAATAATAAAAACAAAAAACAGAATCCCAAAATAACTAGTTCTGACACTAGAAGAATCACAGCTTCTAAAAAGACCTGACTGGCTAGACTTCATTCCTTAACACCACATACAGGATTTTGATATCTGTGTGTGTGTGTGTATGTGTGTGCGCGTGCGTGCGTGTGTATGTAAATGTATATGTGTTGGTACATGTATATGAAGATACATTCTTACTTTGTTGTCCAAAGTGGTCTTGAAGTGGTGAGTCAAAGCGACCATTCTGACTCACGTTCCTAAGCAGTCAGAATTACAGACACGCACCACCACACCCTGTTCTGTGTTCCTGTTTTTATTTTATTTTAATGTGTATGGATGTTTTGCCTCATGTGTGCTTGGTGCCTGTGTAGGCCAGAAGAGGGCATCAGATTCCCTGGGACTGGTGTGACAGACAGTTGTGAGCTGCCACGTAGATGCTGGGAATGGAGCCCAGGTCCTTCGCAGGAGCAGCTGGTGTTCTTAGCTACCAAGCTACTGTTGTAGTCACTGCGTCTTCATTTTAACAGTTTATATTCAGAGTGGTGGCCTTCAGGGGCAAATGAATCCAACAGTACCTTAAGCTTATCACACGTGACTATTAATGACATTTAGTAGCGTAGCACACAGCAAACTGATTCCTAACATTGACTATTTAGCACGGACATTCAAGGGCTAACAAGCTGAGCTCAGAGACAATTGTTCTGATCCTTAAGTTTTACCACAAAATATAAACAAGAAAAAAAATCATGGAGAAAAATAACTGCCACGGGAGTAGGGTATGGGACTTGTTGTAAAGCACACTTACTCTCCACCCCACCACTTTCTGCTGAACTCTTGGTTTTGAGGTTGTTTTTATTTGTTTCTTGTGCACCTGATATTTGGCCTTTTTAGTCTTTATAGTTTCTTCAATAAGGTCAGTGGTAAGAGCGCATTCAAACATAATTATCGGTATTACTGCTGTGGATACCAGCAATAACCTGCTGTAGGGACAAGAGCAGCACAGCAGTATGCCGGCTAAACGAGAAGACAGGCGAAGAGAGAGGAAGCTCCTCGAAGGCATCATTTAAGGGTGGCTGATGAACTGCCATGCGTTTCCACTGAATCCGCTCACAGCAGGCTGAATTCCCACCAGCAAAGCCCTTCCTGTGATGAAGTGTCTTTACAGGTAGTAGGCAGTACTTACTTTCGAAGGTGGTCATGTTCTTTCAGAAAGAGTTCAGTTCTCCTGTTGTTTACTCCAGACCCACTTTTATATGACCTAGAGCAACGTCAAAAAAGGCAAGAACATTTTTAGAAAATGCTGCCACATCAGGTTAAGGCACTGACCCTAACGATAGCAGAGGAGAGTTCTGTGCCCTCCACAGTTTCAAGTAAACAATCAGAATATAATGCTTTCACTTCCCCCAAGAATGTCGACCACAGATGTAAAGGATGAATTTTGTTTCTCCAGTTTAGATTTAGGGGTTTTCTGTTTTTCACAAACTAACCTGAGCTTCTGAACAGGGATCTCACTTTTCCTTTGTGTACTAACTTTTGTATTATTTTCTCCAACAGAAGTAGAGCGCTTGACTAATGAGCGCATGGCACAGGAAGAAGCTACCCAGCCAGCGCTGTTCATCACAGCAGTGCAGGCCACTCATGAGCCGAGCTGAGGAACACTGCACCCCACATGTTCAGGCCTGGCACGCTTCAGGATTTCCATGTTCATTGTCAGCACATTACAATTACCAAAGGTGACCTTTACCTCCATCAATAATCTCATTTTCCTGTTTTTCACTAGTAGTAAGCATTAAGAACATTTTCTTTCCTTCTTTTCTTTTTTCTTTTCTTTTTTTTGGAGACAGGGTTTCTCCATGTAGCCCTGGCTGTCCTGGAACTCTCTATGTATACCAGGTCTCAAACTCACAGGAATCTGCCCAATTCTGCCTCCTGAGTGCTGAGGTTAAAGGCATGTGCCACCACAACTGGTCTTTAAGAACAATTTTTTTTTTAAATTCTCAAACTGTACCAATGTCTATGAAAAGAGGGTCATGTTATAATACCCAAAGGTCTGGCTGAGAGACAGTGACAGCATGCAAGACACAGGAGAGACTGGCGAAGCAGATGGCATGACTTGAAGTCAATGCACCACTATTAAGTAGCAACATGATCTTAGAAAGCCTCTACTTTTGTAAAATAAGACCTAATGATAGCTGCCTCTTTCAAAAGAATAATGTGGAACCAAAAGGGTAATCCACAGAAAGGACTGTGTAAAATGCCAAAACAGCACAGAAAAGTTGCCAGCAAACCCTCCCTACTTAGGTATTACCAGGCCTCAGTTACTAACAAGCTCCCCTCCAGCACCGTGGTGATAAACTCCTTCAAGTCTAAGCCGCCATTTTCACACAACCATCTACAGAATGGCTTGTTCATAGTTGGTACTCGGACAACGGTTTAATGAATCAATGAATATATTTTTATCAACAGTTTTTTAGAAACTAAAGGGTTATATTCTAGTGGCTCCCACAAACTGTAGAAAAGCTAAATGTATAGCCATTAAAGGCTGCCCTCTATTGGTTCTGATTGCAGTCTTCGAATTGTGTATGCAAGGCAACTGGACAGAAATTAAAGAAGGCTTATATATTCCAAACAACAAAACTATCACACTATAGGTCAGGCACTGTAGTGCACACTTTTCCTCTCAGCTCTTAGGAATTGGAGTTTGAGGCCAGTCTGCTTTACACAGCAGGTTTCAGGCCTGCTAATGCTATGTAAGGAGTCTCTTGGAATGTTTCTCAGAACACACATAACACATACCAGCTTATGATGAGTGCATGTCCTAGTTGATATAACATAAGATTCATAAACTATCATAAATGAGACCATGGTAGTATCATTTACTAGATGGTTCAAAATGGGAAAACTGTCTAGGTATGGTGGAAGCTACCTACCATCTCAGCCCTCGGGAAGCAGAGTCAACAGGGCCACAACCAAAGTCAGCCTGACCTATGCCTCAAGAAAACAAAAACAAGACAAGAAAATCTTCAGCATCAGTTATCTACTCTACAGGACTTCTCCAGTCAAGGTCAGTTGTAAAAACAACACTATGTGTGGAATGCTAGCCTATGCCCCTGAGGGGCGGTGAAGCAATGGATGGAGAGAGCCAATCTTCTGGACCGAGACCACTGTAAGGCCTTAGTCTTGTAAGGCTTTGATTCTATATTAAACCTAGAAACTCTGCCACCACACACAGTCCAGAACGTCAGGGAAGCTAACAGCGATCTGAACATGTGAGAGAAAAGCAGGCGACAGGGAAATAGAACCTTCGGTAGTGGCATTCACGCTGCTCTTAGTATGGGCGGGAAGGGAGTCACTCAGGCTGGACTAAGGAGGTCAAGGTTGGCAAGGGCTCACAGGAAGACTGGGGCATGGCAAAGTAGAGTCAGCCCACACGTACTTTAGGAAACTTCAAAGGAAAATGAAATGGAAAAATCAGAAACCCCAAAGTCTAAATCCTGGTTTTGCTACTCAATTTGCAATTTACCACAGAAGCAGCCTAAATCCACATAAACATTGTACACAATAACATGAAAGGTAACTTACTCAATATCTTTTCGTACTGATCCCATGAGATTCTCCCTTTCCCGTATTGCCATAAAGTTTGCTTTGGTTTTATGGAATTCGTGTGTATAATCCTGAAATAAATCAACATTCAGTCTCAACACAAACTATTAATGTACTTTTACCCCTTTACAGTAGTTGTGCATGCTCATTAGGCTACACATTTCAAAACACTAAGTGGGCCGGGCGGTGGTGGCGCACGCCTTTAATCCCAGCACTTGGGAGGCAGAGGCAGGAGGATTTCTGAGTTCGAGGCCAGCCTGGTCTACACAGTAAGTTCCAGGACAGCCAGGGCTATACAGAGAAACCCTGTCTCGAAAAACCAAAAAAAACAAACAAACAAAAAAAACCAAAACAAAACACTAAGTGTCCTACCACCTAGCACCTCACCACACGGGACACAATTACAAGGAAATAAATCTAAGACAAAATGACTTCAGATAGCCTAGGCCAAAAGAAGGGAGAGATTTTCTCCTCAGTGGTGTACTTAATAAGGCTCAGTGCTTACTTTCCCAAACCCTTGCCCATCCTGACATCCCCCTCAGTGCTGAGGGTCCAGCCCATGGCTTTACAAGTGCAAATCAAATGCTCTACCACAGAGCTACACCCCACCCCCAGTTCATTTTTAAGAAAGTTTATACTTTTCATCCATTTTCTCTATTCTTTCATATTTATATTACTTTTATGTATACTAAACAGTTGAGTCCTTTGCTGTAGTTTCTGACATTAGATCTTCCTTAGTTCTTCAGTGCTCAGAAATTTATAAATTTCACCCATGCTCTATTTGGAACTTTGATGGATTTTCTTTCTTTCCCTCCTTTCCTATGCTTTTTCTACATTTAAGTCTTTGGGAGTGGCGGGAGAGGAGGAAAAGGGAGGGAGAGAGAGAGAGAAAGAGAGAGAGGAAAATCTACCAGTAAAACCCTATCTGTTCAAAGCTGGACGGTACACACCTGGGCCTGTTAGTTTACCCTTGTAATCTCAGCAGTGAGGAGGCAGAGACAGGAGGAGCCCTACAGCTCACCGACCAGCCATCCTAGACAAATTGGCAAGCGCCAGTTCCTAGGGAGACCCTGCCTCAAAACACTAAGAACAACTGACTACCAAAGGCTGACCTCTGGGCTCCATACACACATATCTGCACCTGACTGAGTGCGTACCCCCACCATCTTTAGAGAATTTTTACAATTTATGCAGGTTTGTGTGGGGGTACATGTATGGAGGTCAGAGAACAAGTTGCAGGTGTTAGTTCTCTCCTTCCACCATGTGGCCCTAAGGAATGAACTCAACTTGTCAAGACTTGACAGCAAGTGCTTTTATCCAGAAGCCACTTAGCTGGCCCCTAAAAACAAACTATCAATTATCCCAGCTTTTTCTGTTTTAAAGATTTATTTATTTATTTTTATGTACATGAGTACACTGTCACTGTCTTCAGACACACGAAAAGAGGGCATCCATTGGAGCCCATTTCAGATGGCTGTGAGCCACCATGTGGTTGCTGGGATTTGAACTCAGGGCTTCTGGAAGAGCAGTCAGTGCCCTTAACCACTGAGCCATCTCTCCAGTCCCCTTTCTTAGCTTTTTAACAGGTTTTAACATCTGGTAAAATTAAATACTCTTCTTCACTTTCAGAACTATATTAAGCTTTATTCTTGGTTATTTTATATGATTTTAAATGAACTTTGATATCATCTTGTCATTCTAAAATATGTAAAGAAAGTCAGGCACAATGGTGCAGCTATAATCCCAGTACTTGGAAAGTGGAATAAGAGGATTAGGAATTCAAGGCCAGTTTGTGGTAAAGGCAACTGTCTCAAAAATAAAATTAACTAAAAAAAAAAGAAGAAGAAGAAGAAGAAAAGAAAGAACACAAAGAGCCGAGTGTGGGCACACACTTGGAACTTCAGTGTTTGGAGGCTGAGACAGGGGAGCTGAAAGTCAGGGACAAGTATGGACTACAAAGCCAGAGCATAAAGCCTGCCCCAAAGAGAAATTGTTTCCTATTTTTTTCCTTTATGGATGTATATGTAAGGTTTCATTTATCCCCCAAGCTGGCTTTGAACTCCTGGTCTTCTTGTCTCTACCCCTGAGTACTGAGATTACAGGCTAGTACCATCACACCTGGCTGTGTCACTTGTGGTGCTGGTGACTGAACAAGGGCTCGCCCTCGCTCGTCCTGCCCCGCCCCATTTAGTTCAGCTCCTCGTGGGCCCTGTGTACACGGAGCGCAATTGGCTGGCTTTTATATATACCGTCTTACTGAGTTTGTTTCTAACTTTTACCACTTAATTTTCTTGGTGTATCAGACATATATGATGTCATCATGCCACATGTTATGAACTTGCCTCTTCCTTTCAAATATTTATCTCAGGTTTTGCTGTTGTTTTTTATTAACTGTGCCAATGAGAAGCTCCAAAGCAATGTCAGACATCTATGGTGGCTGTAAGCACCCTTTTCTTTTGTTCTTTTCTTTTCTGAGTCAGGGTCTAACAGCCTGGTCTAGCCTTGACTTTCTGATTCTCCTATGTCTTCTCTCTAAGTGCTGGAATTCTAAGCCTGGACCAGGAGAACTGGGAACTGAACTCAGGGCTGTATATATTCTGCCTCCTGGGCTGTATTCCCCACTCCCCTTCTCTTTAGTGAGAATGCTTCCAGTGTTTTACCACTGACCACAGTCCCATCTCTCAATTGTTGGTCCTTCTCTCTGGGTGAGTGCATGGGTGTGCACCAGCCTTCTGGAGGCCTTGTGCACACTGATCACAAATCCTACCACTGAATTATACTTCTGCTCCTTGCTGTTATCCCCCCACCACACACACACATGCCCCTTTTCAGGCCGAGGTTTACTATGTATCCCTGGCTGGCCTGGAATTCACTACACACACCAAGTTGACTTCCAACTTGTGGCACTCCACCTCCCTCTACCTTGCAAGTGCTGAGGTTACAGCTGTGTGGTGCTGTACTCAGATTCCCAGTTGTGGAACAGAAAGATGGCGCAGTAGGTAAAGGCACTTGTTGCCAAGCCTGACAACCTGAGTTCAATCCCAAGAACTCACATGGTGGAAAACTAGAACTGAATTATGTAAAGTGTCCTCTGACCTCCACACATGCACATAGACACAAATGAATGAATGAATGAATAATTGTAAAAAAGAAAAGTTTTATTTAGGTATGTGCATGTGTGTTTCCTATGCAAATGTGTGCAGAGGCCAGAAATGAACAGGGTATCTTCTTCTATTGCTCTCCATCTAGTTTGTTTAAGTCTCTCAATGAATCTAAAGCTTGCTCTTGGGCTAGGATAGCTGGTCAGCAAGTTCTTAGGATCATCTGTCTCCATCTCCTATGAAGTTGAGGTTGCAGATACATAGGGCCATGCCTGGCTTTTATATGGGTTCTAGGGATTCAAACTCAGATCGTCTTACTTTCATAGAAAGCACTCTGACCCATGAAGCCATCTCTCCTAATCCTATCACCACCACCATGAGACGGGGTCTCACTATGTGGTCCTGGCTGATCTGGAACTCATTATATAGACTAGATTGACCTTGAACTCACTGAAACTGGACTGCCTGACTCCTGAGTGCTAGGATTTAAAGTTGGGAACCAATTTTTAAAGAGTTCTTAAATCACATGGTTGTTTGATTTTCTCAGTAATAAAAATGTTGGCCTTCCAACCTATACATCTGTACTTTAATACCAGCTAACAAATCTTTACACATTGATGATACTTTGCTATACTTTTGATATTTTCTAAATAGACACTGTAACCAGTTAGTGACTCCTCGTCCAGCTACCTCAGCAGCATGGAGACACTGTGCCCATACACCACCCGCAGCCACTTCAGTAACATGGAGACACTGTGCCCATACACCACCCGCAGCCACTTCAGTAACATGGAGACGCTGTGCCCATACACCACCCGCAGCCACTTCAGTAACATGGAGACACTGTGCCCATACACCACCTGCAGAATGTCTCTGTGTCGCTGCAGCGTGTGCATCAGGGCTGCGTTCAGGGAGGGCACCCCTGCACTGTGGGTGTACTCTGCCATTTTGTCGTTTACTCCTGTAAGCTAGAAAGAAAAGGAAAGTAGTTTAAAAAGCACTAAACACGGCTCAAGTAAGTTATCTGCCTATATGTCCTCTTGGCTGACAGCAAACAAGACAAGACCAGTCACCAGCAATTCCCACAAATAACATGTTATAATTTGGATGGCTGCCATTAAAATTCAAGTGGTCAGAGGAGGAGCACGCCGTGAATGAATGGATGCTCTCACTAAATAATATAATACATAATCATATCTAACACAGCAAACCAGCTGTTTACTCAAAAGCACTTACCCTTGCCAAAAGCTGTTCAATTTCAATTGCCATTGTCTCAAACATTCTGTCTTGGCTTGATCCATTTAATAGGGGTGTTGTGTCAGAACTAAAGAGAAGTTCAATTAAGAAAATCCATTACTTAGCCCTTTAAAACATCCTTAAAATAACCAGGTAATTTGTCTTAAAGAGATCAAATAATCTCCAAAACATTCCTTCTTTTTCTTTAAAGATTATGATTTTATGATCAGCAAAATGGCTCAGTAGACAAAGGTGCCTGCTGCCAAGCCTGGTGGTCCAGAGTTCAATTACTGGGATCCACATGGCAGAGGGAGAGAACTGACTCTTACGAGTTGTCCTGGACTAGAAAATATCATCCTGAGTGAGGCAACCCAGACCCAAAGGACACACATGGCATGTACTCACTGATAAGTGGATATTAGCCACCAAGTACAGGATAACCATGCTACAATCCACAGACCCAAAGAAACTAAGTAACAAGGAGGGCCCAAAGGAGGATGTGTGAGTCTCACTCAAAAGGGGAAACAAAATAGTCATTGGAGGTCTATGGAGGGAGGGAACCGGATGGGAGAGGGGGTGAGGAGGGGAATGGGGATCAGGTGTGGGGAGAGGGGAAGCAGGAGAGGGCTGGGAGTTAGAAATTGATGGGGAGCATCTCTAGGACTAGCTGGAGCCCTGGGATGGGGGAGCTCCTGGGAATCTATGGGGTGACCTTAGAGACTCCTACCAGTGAGGGATATGGGAACTAAAATGGCTATCTCTAGTAGCCAGGCAGGACTTCCAGTGGAGGGGGAGGGACACCAACTCACCCACAAGATGTATCCTGCCTTCAAGATACACAGGATAAAGATGGAGGGAACAGCCAACCAATGACTGCCCCAACTTAAGACCCATCCCATGTGAGACAGCCAACCTCTGACACTATTAATGATACTCTGCTATGCTTGCAGACAGGAGCCTGGCATAACTGTCTCCTGAGAGGCTTCATCCAGTATCAGATGGAGGCAGGTGCAGAGACCCACAGTCAAACATCAGGCGGAGTCTGGAGAGTCTTGTGGAAGAGTTGTGGATAGATCTGAATGAGCTGGAAGGGTCAAGGACACCCTGAGAAGACCTACAGAGCCAACTAACCTGGGCCCATGGGGCTCACAGAGGCTGAACCACCAACCAAAGAGCATGCTCAGGGTGGCCCTAGGTCCCCTACACATTTGTCGTAAATGTGCAGCTTGGCCTTCATGTGGTCCCTACCACTGGAGTGGAGGCTCTCTCTGACTCTGCTGCCTGCCATTGGATTCCTCTCCTCTAAATGAACTGCCTGGTTGGCCTCAGTGAGAGGATGAGCTAAGTCCTACTGCAACTGGATGTGGTGGTGGTGGTGGTGGGGGTTGTTGTACCCAAGGGGAGTTTTTGCCTTCACTGAGAAGGGGAGGGACAATGAGGGGAAGGATTTGTAAGGGTAGGGCTGGTAGTAGAGGAGGGAGGGGAGGCGGACATCAGGATATAAAGTGAAAAAAACAAATCAATGGAAAAAACTCCACACATCTTAAAATACTAAAAAACAGTACAAAATATAAATGATATAAAGGCATTTCAAATGCTGTGCACCACTCTCCAAATGATAAAGAATACTCTAAGAAAAATTCTGAAAGACTAATGGAAAAGCAGCAAAAACTCCTTATAATACTGAAGGGAAAAAATTGGTCACAGATTACATTATGGGGTCAAAGAGGAAATAATCTTCAGCTTTTCTCCAAAAATATGGTTTCTTATGCCTTTAAATTCTCTCTTTCTTTAATGACTGTTATCAAAAAGAAAACTGAGGTTTAAATGACCTGATTAGATAAATAGTTATTCAGGACTCAGCAGACAGTATTCAGGCTAACAGCTGAGGCCAGCCCCCCCCCACTACACACACACACACACACACACACACACACACACACACACACACACACTCTTCCACTCACAACACACATCCTCCTCATCCTAGCTTCCGAGAATGTGCTTTTATCAGAATGGCCAGTCAGAAATCTGACTTTTCACAGATGAAAGATGTCTGACAGATGCAAACTCTAAAAGTTTCATTGAGCTCATCTCAAAAACCAGGACCTTTTATTAGAAACTCATACTGTACACATGACCACACAAGCATCTTAATACAGATCAGTTATTCCCAACACAAACAAAATAAATCACACTCTCCAACCTGAGTGCAGACCGACTCCTGCTCTTATACGCATCTGAATGTGGCAACTCAACGACTAAGTCATCAATTCAACATCAAGAGAACCTCAGCGACCACTGTTCCTCAAATATTTACTCTCATAATGAAGCCAATCAGTGGACGTGTTAAAGAGCAGCTGGTAAGGAGTTTTTTAAACATTGCCTATTCTACTTTATTTATGGGTATGCTTGTCTGCCTGCAAGAGTATGTATATCATGTGCATTTAGAGCTGGAAGAGACCAGAGGGCACCGGATTCCCTGGACTTGGATTATAAGCACTTGTGTGTGTGGCTGTGTCGTTGCTGAGAATCAAACCTAGGTCCTCTGCAAAAGCAGCTATATCTCCAGCCCCAGATGTTTTTCCCCTTAAAGACAGAGGCTTGTTTTGTATACATAGGCCAAGCTAACCTGGAACTTGTGGTCTTTCTGTTCCATTCTCTTCAGTGTGGAACTATAGGCATGTGCCATGCCTGGCTTTAATAAGGATTCTTATTTCAGATGCTTCACTAGGTCTTAAGCTTTATTTCTTCTTCAAACATTCCCATTTCTATGCCTTGTATCATGACATAAAAATTTCTAGTTCTTAGGCAGACATGATGGTACACACCTGTAATTCCAGCACTTGGGAGGCTGAGGAAGGAAGGTAACAGCTGAGACCAGCTTGGGCCACACAGTGCTCAAAGTAGAGACTGGGGTCAGTTATTTATTGTGTCCCATAAACCAAGGCTGTAAGGGTATCTCCTAGAATGTGCAACCACAGAACAGCAATCTATACCCTTATCTGAACCCTCTTACAAGGAACACTGAGGAGAACAATGGGCCAGCCAAAATCAAGAAGGAAACTGCTTGTCTTCTCATACACATATTCCTAGCACCTGGCAAATGGTATTTACTGGTCATTAAATATTTGTTGAAATGAATGAGTAACAGGGCAATCTCTACTACTGGATATTCCATATTCACTATTCTTAGGACAGGAGAGAAGTCCAGGGAAATGGTTAAAAAAATCTCATTCTCAGGGCTGGTTAAGAGCAATGACTATTCTTCCAGAGGTCCTGAGTTCAATTTCTAGCAACCACATGGTAGCTCACAATCATCTGTAATGGAACCTCTTCTACTGTGTCTGAAGATAGTGACAATGTACTTACATAAAACAAACAAATAAATCTTTAAAAAACAACCCTCATTCTCTGTAACATTAGGATTCAGTTGCATTAGTTCACTTAATAAGTGACTCTCAACATACAGAAAAACCCCAAGGTCTCTAAAAGAAAAGTTCTTTCACTGATGGCTTTATTCATGCAACATGCTTCCAGTCTGGAAATCAAAATGAACACTGAGCATGTGTGACGGTTTGTATACGCTCAGCCCAGGGAGTGGCACTGTTAGGAGGTGTGGCCTTTCTGGAGTAGGTGTGTCACTGTGGGCGTGGGCTTTAAGACATCCTAGCTGCCTGGAAGCCAGTATTCTGCTAGCAGCCTTCAGATGCAGGCGTATATCTCTCAGATCCTCCTGTACCATGCCTGCCTGGACGCTATCATGTTCCTGCCTTGATGATACTGAACTGAACCTCTGAACCTGTAAGCCAGCCCCAATTAAATGTTGTCCTTATAAGAGTTGCCTTGGTCATGGTGTCTGTTCACAGTAGCAAAACCCTAACTAAGACAGCATGCACAGTCAGTCTTTATTTTTCAGAGCTGGGGATTACTGTTCCCGGTCACGGAGCTCCAGCCTCAGCCTGCAACCTCATAACCTTAGGCTCTCTAGGAAAAGCAGAATCAGCCCAAGTTTGTACCTGAATTCAGAATGTTCTCAAGACATTGTTCCTTTAAAAGGGAATCCAGGCAGAGAGCACAGGAAAAGCATCCTATAACAATATTTCCTGGCACATTTGAGCTTTAAAATTGTATACTCACTGGAAAATGTGAGCCTTAAATTCAGAAAAAAAGCTTTCTGAACAGAAAACTTACTCCTTAAGAAACAAAAGCAAAAACCATCCTCACGCTCCTCACTTGGTGACTGAAAGTGCGCAAAGCCAAGTCTTGCACTGAGGTCCATGGGTGCCGCTAGCTTGTTTCTAGGTCCCAGAGTCAACACATCGCACCTGCTAACTTTCCAAGCCACAAGTCCTTATGAAAAAGGATCAACGCTTTGGTTACAATAGTGAAAAGAGATTTGTTGGGATGTATACAACACAGTAAGTAGCTTTAGGATGTGCGTCCTGGAGATTCGAGGTCAGTTTTGTTGCTGTCAATATTAGTTAGCAAATATCCACCCTCCACTAATCGTCAAAAAATACAGAAATGAGAGTTGATTAACAAATGACAACTCTGCTATCAACGACCTCACTGCTGGGTGTATACATAAGTACAATCTGGGTGAAAATGTTCATAGCAACATTTATACAAAGTTTTAAGAACAGAATTTCAAATACGGTGATCATATTAGCTATTAAAATTATTATTAAGTAGCAAAAATTAGAAATATCTATTAAAGAGTTACGTCCTAATATAGTTGTTTAATATATTTAGCAATTAAAGACAGTAGCCAAATGCACCCACAGCTAAACTTCAAAGATAATGTTTAAAAAAGCAAACTAAGAAATAGCTTTTATAAAATACTATTAATTGACTAGAAATACCAAGATCTGTAAAAAAAAGTGATATTTCTATGTAAATGAGAAGGACAGTGTGGGATGCTACCAGGGGTTTTATTTGAACTTGCAATGATTATTTCTTAAAAAGAAACATTAACAAAATAGGGTTTATTCCTTATATTTCTAAGAATCTCAAACATTACCTCATTTTTTTGAAACAATAGATTAAGTAATCATAAGATTTAAAAATATAAACTTTCAGCCAGACATGGTGGCATACACATTTAATCCCAGCACTAGGGAGACAGAGGTAGGTGGATCTCTTACAAGTTGGAGCCTGGACTACAAAGCAAGTTCCAGGACAGCCAGGGGCTATTTACACAGAGAAACCCAGTCTCAAACCTTGCCTCCCACCTCATTAAATAACCTTTCTTTGAGTTGTAATATGCTAGTTTCTCAAAACAACAACAACATCAACAACAACAACAAAAACCTTCCATGATTGTGCGGATCCTGCATTAGATGCATTCTAAAACATAAACACCAGAAAAACAAGTCTGCATACTTGTATACAGTTCCATTCAGAAATTAGAAAACAAAAATATTAGCCAGATGGTGGTGGTGGTGCAGCCCTTTAATCCCAGCCCTGGGGAGGAAGAGGCAGAGGCAGGGGATTTCTGAGTTCGAGGTCAGCCTGGTCTACAGACTGAGTTCTAGGACAGCCAGGGCTACACAGAGAAATCCTGTCTCAAAATACGAAAACAAAACAAAACAAAAATTATGTGGGCAGACCAGACATTTCTGTGGACTGACTGAGAATGAAATTTCTTTGGATCTGCTATGGAGCCCAGAATGAATTTACAATCATGTGTCCCCTGTCTTGGCCTCCTAGTGCTGGCAGAGGTGTACAAGCCTGGCTTCAGAAACTTACTGTTGATACAAACTCATTTTTAAACTCTAGAAGCTTCTTCCTGAGCTATCACAATCTTTGTCTAAGATCTCAAATTAATGTTAGTCTCAAGAATTAGGAAGAATTTCAATAAGATACACACACACAGAAACACACCCACACACACAAAGATAATGACAATGAAATCAAAACATCAGCAACTCAACAGCAGACCAAGTCACAGAGTTCTCTATGTCAGTTTGCTTTTAAAAGCATCACAGAGTTTAAGGTGTATGAAAGAGTCTGGCAGTACCTATACCTATCGCGTCCTCCATCCCGGGCACCGCTGTGACTGTAGCTCGTACACAGTTTACTGAAGGAAACTAGTTTCAGGTCAAGTTCGTTTTCCAGCTGTCGAGCTTGTTTCCTGAGATCTTTAAGAAAATTACAAGAGCAAATCATTAGTCTATCAGTAGATGTTAAATTCATAAGACTATTTTAAGAACGGCAACTATGAAAATGATCATGTACTGATCTCTGATTTAGTTACTCAGAAACCAAAGGCGTATCTAAGAAAATAAGTTGGTCAAGTATTTAAACTTCAGATGGGAGCCACGAGAGAGGCAGTTGAGGGAGACACACAACCTGTCACTTTTCTTTCAAGGACAGCTTGAGAGCCAGTGCCATAGCACTCCTGAGCAACTCACAGCAATAACCAACTGTCGAAACTCGAAGGGAAACAAGGAGAGAATATAAATCACGAAGAACTGGAGATGGTTTACAATCCTCACATCAGTTTACCAGCTAACTGTGTAAGAAGCCAGCATTCTTTTTGACACATTTTTTCTTTTTATGTTTCAAAACTCTGTTAGGAGTTTGGTTTGTTTGTTTTTTTTCATACAGGCAAAATACCTTAGCAATTAAACACAAGGAAAAAGCAAAAGAAATTAACAAAAAAATCGGGGGGTCGGTAAAAACAAACAGAACGCTATGAACAAGACAAAAATACAACTGTGACAGGTTTCTTAAAAGCATATGTTTTAAAAGTAGAAGCAAACAGATAAACTGGTGTGGCAGCTTGGTTTCTAAAGGGCTGAATAAGGGGAGCCATACTTGGAAACCCAATATGTACGTATGTATGTATATATGTATGTATGTATGTATGTATGTGTGTATGTGTGTGTATGTATGTATGTGTATGTAAGTATGTATGTATGTGTATGTATGTATATGTGTGTATGTATGTGTGTGTATGTATATGTATGTGTGTATGTATGCATGCATGATGCATGCATATATATATATGTTCATGGTGGAATTCAAATGAAAGGAGTAAAATACAGTAAATAATAATGTAAGAATGTCTCAGGACTAAAGAGCATCAAGACACTGTTTCATTGTATTTTGTAATCAAAGGCAGGAAGCAGAATTATATGGTGGAGTATATCTACCCAGAGACCAAACCCCACTCCTGATGTCAGCTCAGCCACCTATTGTCTTTGAGATTTACTGACGATTCAGTTCATTTTAAAATCTCAAGTCTTCTGTTTTTCTATACATGCTTAAAGCATCTGGTACAAAGGCATGTTGTCAATAATGGCCTGCTTTAATTATTACAGAGTGTTTCAAAAACCCATAGCATAATGACTATCAAAGGTACCAGCAGCCACTTCTATCTACATCGTTTAAAAAGAAATACTAGCTACGACAGTATTTCCAAAGGGCATTTTAAATACATGTTTTAAACTATAGGCATGTTTGTCTGTAATTCTATTTATTTATTTACTCTAACGAAAAACAAAGTAGAAAGCATTTTGAAAACATGATAGAACATAAAATTCAGTCCTAGATCTACTGGCTGATGGTGACAATATCATATTTCCTAGGGGCATCATGGGACAAAAAGAGGAAATAGGTTTAAAAACTAAATAAGCAAACAGTTAGATGAAAAAAGGTGAACCATTTCTGATCTTCGTGGATCACTGTGGACTAGGAAGGTTTTGTGTGACCTCACTTGAGTGGACCAGACAGACTTTCAGGAATTAAATAAGCACAACTAAATGTTTTCTTGGAGGGAGAAGAATCGCCAATGTATTCTTTAGAACCCTTTTACTATCATTTTTAACAAAATCGATCTTAGAGTCTAGGGCAGAAGGTACAGTTATTTTCAGTATTCTGTCACTCAGTCGTCATTAAAGTCTCAATCTCAAAGTGCCATTTGGGGTCCAGGAGGAGACAGTCCACTAAAAATCCCCAAAAGGCTGGCACTGACAAGTTCCTCCTCACTCTTAGTTTTCTAACAGTGACCTCAACTCCCAAGGTTCTGACTACTCGTCTTCCGGGCTCTGGATCTTGTTGCTCAACACACTCCTCCCAAGAGCTCGTCCCCGCAGCCCCATCCAGAGAGTCTTACTACCCCTCAGACACTTCCATCTGGAGCCCCAGGCGCCTCTTCCTCTCCATCCCGGCTCCCTCCACTCCAAGACCCAACCCCTTCCCAGGTCCGGTTCACTCCGCCCCAGTTCCTTTCCCAAGTTCCCAGGCCCAGGGTTCCTCTCGGAAAACCTCATCCCAAAGTATAGCCGTTCCCGAAGCCTGTCTCTTCCCTCTCCTGCCTCCCTCAAGATCCAGCCTCACCAAGTCCCCTCTGCACCGGCGGGACCCACTCAGAGGCCTCGCCCTCACCTTCCCAGTAATTGCTGGTTCCCGCCGCCATCTTTGTTGCCCAACGTCAGTCGGGACAGGCGTGTAGCAGCCTTGAAGGCTAGAGAGTCACCTCCACTCCTCCTTCCACCCCCTCCGGGCGCCGAGGCTGATGGGATACGCAAGCCTCCGTAGACACTGCCACCTGGTGGACAAATCGTTATTTTACAGCTTTAAGTAGCACGTTTGAAATTTTGGTTTAGCTGTTCTTAGTGTTCATACCACATCTTTCTGTGCCTTCAGTCTTCAATTCGTTCATCTCAGATTGTTCGTCTATTCAGCAGGTGACTTAGAAGAGAGACACAGTTTCCTTTATCTCCCCTTAAATAGGATGTCTTGGGACTGGGGCGGGGGAATGGGGGACTGAAGTGTAGCTTAATGCATAAGGTGCCTTGTCTGTATGTAAGTGGGTCTGGCTTCTATCCCCAGCACTCCATAAGCAGAACATGGTGGCATATGCCTTTAAACCTAGTATTCAGAAGGTGGGGATAGAAAGACCAGAAATTCAAGGTCATCCTCGGCTACATAGGGACTTCAAGGCCAGCTAGGGATCATGTCTCAAGAAGAAAATGAAAAAAATAAAAGAAAAAGAGAGAGAGTGAGAGGAGAGAGAGAGAGAGAGAGAGATATCTTCAATCAGCATTTTCCTTTCTCAGAGCCAGGGGCTCTTCTCCTGATCTTACCTCCAGCTCTGCCCATCTTCCATTGTCCGGCATGTGAAGCTTTCTTCCCTGGATGGTTTCCCTATGTCTACAGCAGAGCCTCAGTCCTCTGTCCTTTGCTAACAGCTTCCATGTGCCCACAACCTGAAACTCACCGATTTGGTTAGACTAACTGGCTAGCAGTCACCAGTTTTGCCTCCCCAGTGCTGGGATTACAGACATTGCTGCCAAGCCTGGCCTTTTCATGTTTGTCCTAGGGATCTGAACTCACATCCTAATGCTTGTATGCCAAGCAATCTACTGGTTGTGTATAAAATGCATTATATTAATAAATTGTTATGTGTTGTTTAAGTTGATTGAGAAGCTGGCTGTGGACATAGGGTTGTTACCCCGTGCCCCCACCAAATACACACTTAATACCCAAGCATGTCTCTCTTAAAGTGTCCCACAAGACCCCCTGGCTGGGGATGGGCTGGCTGGTTGACTCTGTGAAAAAGCAAAAGTAGTGTAGCAAAATGGCCCAAAGAGTAAAAATACCAGGGCCATGAGGGCAGAAGGAGACTAAGTATTTGAGTCAACACTCTGTGTCCTTGATCACAGCTGGAAGGCCAATTATTTCCTCTGACCTTCCTGACATAAAGGTGCCAGTGGTGGGAATGGCTCATTGGACATCTCACCTAAGAGAAGCCATTCTTCCTGGAACCCTTTTTGTGGGTCAGAGAGAGGCTCCAACTGGCTGGTTTTTGCTCTCCAGGTCTCCTCCATTGCTTTCTGCTGGGTGACATGAGTGTCTGATCTCACGAACTACCATCTCCTGCTCTTGTCTCATTCTTTCAGTTCTGTTTGCTGTATACCTAAAAACCATACTTGTTTGAAAATAGCACAGCGACTGCAGATCATTCTTCATTCAGAACACTGAGTCATCTCCCCAGGTCCCTGGTTATGCATTTCTTAAACTATTTCCCATTGTTCTGGTTGGAGAATATCTACTATTCTGCCTTCAGGTTGATTGACAGACAAGCAGGTGCTTCCCCTGCCCGTTCCATGTTGCTGCTGAACCCATTTGGTGAGCTTATTTCCATTACTGAATTTTTCAGGTCTTTTGCACTCACTTTTTTTTTTTTTTTTTTGTGGAGACTGTTCCCTGCTGAGACTTTTTAAAAAAATCATTGGTTACACAATTGTTTATAGCTGGGTGTAGTGGCATGCTCCTTTAATTCCAGGCCTTGGGAGGCAAAGGCAGGTGGATTTCTGTGAGTTTGAGAATGGCCTGGTTTGCACAGTGAGTTCCAGGACAGCCAGGGCTATGTAAGCAATGGTTCTCAACCTGTAAGTTTCGACTTCTTTGGGGGTCAAAGGACCTTTTCACAGGGGTTACCTAAGACCATCACAAAACACAGATATTTTTCACTATGATTCATAGCAGTAGCGAAATTACAGTTATGAAGTAGCAGTGAAAATAACTTTATGGCTGGGGGGTCACCATAAGATGAGGAACTGTATTAAGGGACACAGCATCAGGAAGGGTGAGAGCCACTGGCTTACAGTGTTTCTAGTCTGTACCTTTTGCCATTTCTGGTGAGATGTAGGTATATAAGATCCAAAATAACCCTAGGGAAACTCACTGGCACATTGTTCTTTGGATCCTGAGGTCTCTAGCCTCTGCCATCTTTGCTTTTTTCAACGTCTAGTTGTTCTACATACAACACACAAGTTCTCACTGTCCTTAGTAGGAAGAATACAAACATGTCTATCTTGTCCAGAAATGAAGCTTTCTATTTAAATTTTCGGCAACAATTCATCTTATCTCTTTAGTTTCTCTCCATTCTTGAATTTATTCATTGCCATAATTTTAATAATGTTTGAGTGACAGTTGAAAATAATTGTACTTCCCACAGGACTATTGCTATTTTTCTGGGAAAGTAATGAAATGTAATTACATTCCACGATGATAAGCCAGAACACAATTATTTCACTTTGTGGAAAGTCTTATTAGAAGCACATGAAGTGTATGTTCTTTAGTTGGTGGTTCAGTCTCTAAGAGCCTCGAGGGTCCAGATTAGTTGACTCTGTCTTCCTGTGGAGTTCCTATTCCCTTTAGGGCCCACTGTTTGTCTGTGGGTGTCTGCATCTGTCTGAGTCAGCTTCTGAGTGGAGAACATACACAGACTGGACCTAGGCCTCCCCACACTTAAGTATCAGATGTGCGGCTTGGTCTTCATGTGGGTCCCAAACAACTAGAGCAGGGGCTATCCCAAAAGCTGTTGCTTGTATGTGATTTGTTCTAGCTGGGCTGCCTTTTCTGGCCTCAGTGGGGGAGAAAGTGCCTAGCCTCCAAGAGATTTAAAGTGCCAGGGTGAGGGAATGACCAGAGGTCCTCCACTTGCTCAGAGAAGGGGAGGGTGGCTGGGGGACAGATTGTAAAAGGGGGTGATTGGGAGGGGGCAGTGAGTGGGATATAAAGTGAATAAGTAAGAAAATAAATTAAATAAAAAAGGGAGTACATAAAGTGTCCTTAAGACAAGAAAATAAACCTTTAGTTCCACTGATCTGGTGGGCATGGTCCGGTGGATGTGATCAGGTGGGTGTGTGCTTCTTGGGTCCCTCAAATGAAGGTTCAGGTCAAACCTCCTCCCAAGTGTCTACTGAGATGATTTCAATTCAGGGAAGTCTGAGGTAATTTATTTCAGAAATTACAGATAAGAAATTGTACTGGCTGGTTTTGTGTGTCAACTTGACACAGGCTGGAGTTATCACCGAGCAAGGAACTTCAGTTGGGGAAGTGCCTCTATGAGATTCAGCTGTGGGGCATTTTCTCAATTAGTAATCAAGGGGGGAGGGCCCCTTGTGGGTGGTGCCATCCCTGGGCTGGTAGTCTTGGGTTCTATAAGAGAGCAGGCTGAGCAAGCCAGGGGAAGCAAGCCAGTAAGGAACATCCCTCCATGGCCTCTGCATCAGCTCCTGCTTCCTGACCTGTTTGAGTTCCAGTCCTGACTTGCTTTGGTGACGAACAACAGTGTGGGAGTGTAAGCTGAATAAACTCTTTCCTCTCCAACTTGCTTCTTGGTCATGATGTTTGTGCAGAAATAGAAACCCTGACTAAGACAGAAATGGACCTTAACGTTTGAGTGTTTCCAAGTAATAACATATTAGAAAAGAAAGTAGTTTTCTCAAAATGAGCTCTGTGTTCACTGGTTACTAAGCCTCTGGGCTTGCTCTCCCACGGTATGTGAGAAGAGGCCCACAGTAGCTGCGCAAAAGCTAATGTCCACCATCACTTTAGACCTCAGCCAAAGACCAGCCAAAAACTTTCACATTTAGACTAGAGATACGTGACACAAACGCGTGAACAAAGAGCTAGGGCGGGTGGCCCAGTAGATAGTGTTTGTTGTGTAAATGTAAGAACCGAGTTCAAATCCTCAGCACCCACAGAAATGCCAGGCAAGCGAATGGCAACTTGCCTGTAATCCCTGCACTTGGAAGGCAGGGACAGGAGATGCCTGAAACAAGCTGGCTATCCAAATCACTGAGCTGTATTCAAGTGAGAGACTCCGAATAGTAAGGAAGACACTTGGCAGTAAGCTCTAGTATACACACGCACATGTATATATGCTCATACACATGCAAACATGCATATATACATACACAGATACCACACAAACATAGGTATACAATAACCCATGGTATTTGTTGATGAGTCAGAGGATTGCTCTTACAGACTGGGCTAACATCTTAGTCTCATGTTTATGGCTATCCAGGAATCACTAACTGAAGATTTCTTGTTGTGGTCCTAAAGGGAACTCCCAGTAGACAACTTTCCCTAATTGCTCAGAAGTAAGCCATAACTTCCCAACAGTGTCTTCTTGTGATAGTCAACAGGGTATTGACACTGGGTTTCCTATGGCTTCTGTCTGCATTGAAAGGCAGGGTTTTAAAAACAAATTTAGACATAGAAACCAGGAGTTTGGACACCATGTCTGGTAAGAAGACAATTCTCAGGCTAATCTAATGTAACAAGTAGAAAAGAGTGAAGCCTCTAACGCTCCATTCTTTAATTGCTTGAGGATTCCTTTTCATGCTTCAGGAAGGAAGCAGGCTTCCAGTAGAGAGGTTCCTGGGAAACACTTCATTAATTTAAAAATGAGAAGCAAAATGCTATATTCCCAGCACCTCCCTTATCAGACTCTCCTCACTACTTACATATTAGCACAATGTAAAGATATCTGCACTCAATATGTGTGGTGCCATTACATAGAAGGCACCTAAGACACAATCAGTTATTCTAAGGCCCTACGAGAGGTTTAGAAAAATATCTCTAATCAAAAGTCCCAGCCCTAGACCATGCAAAATTCAAGAATGTTTGTGCCGGCGTGCTCTTGACACATTTCTTTGGATGCACCAAAGACCTACCACCAGATGGCTCGCCAGCACAGAGGTGCACCAGCCCCAACAGGAGGCTATCAGCACATACAGCTCAGGGGCCACTGGGACCCAGGAAAGGCCTTACCTAGTTCAGAAGACCTGAGAAATAAAACTGGCAGAAAAAATGAGCGGGAAATGACTGACAGGTAAAGGTGGGAAGCTGGATTCTCTGTCAGACTAGGAGGCAGAAGCTCTGGGTATTAGTTGAGGACCAAAGGCTAGACCATATGACAATATGACAATCAAGGTAAATAGTGGGGAAGACCATACAGGCAAGAACATAAAGAAAAAGAGGGCTCTTGACCCAAGGACCCATTCCTCCTATCAGAAGTGACCCTTTCCCGTGCCATGGCTGGTTTCCTAATCTGTTGTGTAGGTAAAGTCCTGTCACATGAGACAAACGGCAAGGACTCTGCTCCCTGACTGACGAGGACATACTCTAAGGCCTGATTCAGCAGGTCTTCAATGCTGCAGCCCACAAAGGAGTGGAGGAAGCTGGCCTTGGTGCTGGTATGTTCTATGACACTGTCCCAGGGACTGATGAGGTCTCAGCCCAGCATTTAGGTCCATGCGGGACAAACCCACAGAGGCAGGAGCAGTGCTGTGGGATAATCTGCAGAGCTCTATGAGTCCTTCCTGATCAAAATTTTCAGGAGCCTAAGGCAAGGTATGATAGTGTGGGGCAGCCCTTGGCTTGGCAGAAGAGTAACATCTTTTGCAACTTCCATGATCTAATTCTGGTGTTTGGAACAGGTAGCTACACAGGTTCAGATCTCAGAAGAGTGTTTTTTCCCCTATAATGCTGGGCATTGGCTGCCACATCTAGGCACATGCTCTACCATTGAGTAGCAACTCCAGTCTTTCTTTATATGCCCGTGCGTGCGTGCGTGCGTGCGTGCGTGCGTGCGTGCGTGTGTGTGTGTGTGTGTAGGTCAAAGGTTGAAGTCAGTGTCTTCCTCAGGAGTTCTCTGCCTTATTTTTGGAGACACTGAACTGATTTGCCTAGACTGGTTGACCAGCAAGCCCAAGGACTCTTCTTGTCTCTGCCCTCCCAGCACTAAGGAATATGCAGCATCCTGCATTTTTATGTGGGTGCTGGGGAATCAAACTCAAGTTCTCACACTTGCTCTTTACTGAATGAAAGTGAATTAGGAAACTTGCTATGGTATTGGATAGGTTCACTTCCCCAACCCCCACCAGCCCATTTTTAACTTTGAGATAAGAGTCTCACTAAATTGCTTGGTCTGGTCTTGAACTTATTCTGTATCCTACGAGTTTTGAACTTTTAATCTCCCCACGTAGCTGGGGTTATTGACCTGTAGTCTGGCTAGGTCTGGAGGAATTCTCAGAGTACCTATGGAAGATGCCTCTCTCTACTCTTTCCTGCTTGGGTGACAAGGCTTTGATGCCCCACCCTGTTCACATCACACAACACATAGGTTTCTCTGGCTTCATGCATTCAGGTAACCAAGGTAACGCTCTCTCTCTCTCTCTCTCTCTCTTGCTCTCCGGCACTCCTTACTCCCATCCTCCCCCCATTTTTTAAAAATTTGAGATGCATTTTCTAATCTGTAGTTAAAGGGTCTTGAGGTATGCAGCCTGGACTGGCCTTAAATTTGCATTGATCCTCCTGTCTCGGTTTTCTAATTTGTAGGAATTATAGGTCTTAACCTGATACAGCCTTCCTTTGATGTTTCTTTTGATAGGCAACTTGGTAGAATACTGTCTTGTGGATACAACTTTTTAAGAAATTGAAGCTCTGGATAGTTGGATGATTATTATCAACTACTGAATAGAATTTTCTTTCAAAAATTCTTATTATCACTGTGGGTGTGGTGGGGCACAAGTGCCACAGTGTGCACAGTGTAGAGGTCAGAAGGACAACATGGGCTCTGGAGACAGAGCTCAGCTTTCAGGTCTGGGTGGCCCATGCTTTACCTACGGGGCCATTTCTCTGACCTAGAACATATCATTTTCTATGCAGGCAGTCAGGGTAGGGCAGATCAGCTCAACGCACTGAGTGGAACTGATGCCCGGCCAGGTTCTCTGATGAAGTTTGGGTTAGCCCTTACTTTTACTGTGCAGCCATTCATTTTCCAACAGAAAGTATGCACACCATGTCCACTGTGTGACGTGTTGGATTGTTGTCACTCAGCCAGTTATTAGGTCTGAGCCTGCCTGGTGTCCTGGACTTGCTTGGTTTCTCTGCTGTTAGATGCCACTCTCTCTCCTACCTCCATTTAGGAAACAACAAATGCTTAGGATGCTAAGCTCTTCTTAGTAGTTCCCCAAATCTTTAGTGTGTTTTCTTTTTCCTATATATATATATTTTTTGAGACAGTGGGTCTCACTACATAGCCCTGGCTTTCTTGAAATTCTGTACACATATCAAGCTGGCCGTGAACTCATAGGGGTCCATCAGCGCCTGGTTCCTAAATACTTGCATTAAAGGTGTGTGGCACCATGCCCAGCCCAGCTTTTCTAATTGCTCATAATAAAGTCTGTTTCAACTCAATCTGCCAAGAGTTACAGGTAGAACTAAATTATATTTGTAATTTGTAAATTGTTTTTTAGTTTTCCATATAATCATATTATCTACCATTTATTTTAAAAATCTTACGCCAGGACAGAGAAACGAGAGGGAGTTGAATGGGGAAAAGAGGGAGGGAGGAAACGGGAAAGGGGAAATTATTTGGAATGTAAATAAAAAAAAAACTTAGAAAATAAATAAAAAAAAAGAAAGAAAAAAATCTTAATCTATTCAGTTTATTTTTATGTGTACGTGTGTGTTGCCCCCATGTATGTGCACTGTGTGTACACTTGGTGCCCAAAGGTAGGAGGAGGGTGTCAGATCCCCAGGAATTGGAGTTAGGGATGGTCAACCACCATGTGAACTGTGAACTGAATCTGGGCCGTCCACAAAAGCAACAAGTACTCGAAACTGCTGAGCCAACCCTGCACCCCTGGTATTCATATCTTATTTTCATGGCTGAGATTTCTTGTTAACAGAGAGAAGTTCAGGTACTTCAGTGAATGTTTTTGGTGACAGGGACGAAAGCACTACAACTCTGCAGTTCTCATCTGACAGGATTCAAGATCAAATCACGGCTTTTGCTTGTCTTTCATTCCTAATTGTCAAAAGGGTGCCTCTCTGTTGTGTTGGTTGTGTCATTAGAAGCTATGCTGCAAAAATGACCTCTTCGGGTCACACCTACAAAACTCAGATCACACTTACTCGACGTCCCATCCTACCGTTTTTGGTGATTCTACATGGCACCCAGTTACCAAACATAAGCTTTATAAATCTGGCAGTGGAAGAAGGTTTCTGAATATGCCATCACTGAGAACAACTTCAAAATCAAATGTGTAGTGATTCCAAGGTATCTGGCTGTGGGTGCCCATGTTTTCTCATAATACTTCACTCCAGTTTTGGTTCTGAGCATACAACCCACACTTTGCACTGTGCATGATGTCACGTGACATAAGGGCAATGAATGTGGTCAGATTTGAGACTGTCTATATTATAAAGTGCAATGTTTTTACTGTACAAAGTTTCCTGCACTTATTAAAAATACTTAATTATAGAAAAGGAAGACTTGACTTTTTTCCTATTGTTATTCCTCATTATGTAAGTACCCAATTACTTGGGGTGTGGTGTGTTAGAATGTTTGACTTTAAAAACTGCTGTTTGGGTGGGTTTCATAAAAATCTGCTCAGTGACTCTTGGCTTGGGATTAGGAAAGAACTCTCAGCGTCTGAAATGGCTCAAAGCAACAGTCTCAGCACTGATGACTGTAAAACCAAGAGGTGTGACGACGGATGCTGTGTCTGAGGAGCACACAGTCGGCCATGATTTGGGTAAAAATAAGCAAGCATGTTTAGCTCAATTAGCATATAAATGTTTGCATCTTTAATGGTACCAAAATTATGTGTACCAAAGAACTGTTTTGAAATAAACTCTTTATGATGGATTAGCACTGGATGTCTGATATACCCCATGAGACCCTTCAGACGGCAGCAGGCTTGTCTTTCTGCACTAATTCTAGATAGACACCAGAGTGTCACATCCATTTGCTGACATACCTCTCATCTTCCCTACAGTCTGCTTTTCAGTCTGGTGGTGGGACTGGAGATGGGGAGGGGAGGGGGGTGTTGTTAGGAAGTAGATACATGCTGTGATGTTATTTTTCTCATTTTATTAAATTTGATTCTAACATTCTCTACTTTCAAATTATATCAAGAGTATATGGTTTTGGTATATACAAGTATATGCATTTTTTTCTTTGAGACAGGTTCTTGCTATGTAACCCAGGCTGGTCTCAAAATTAGTGGTCCTCCTGCTTCCTTGCCTTAGGTGGCTGAGATTACAGGTGTGTGTCACTATGTCCACCCCTTTTCTGTTTTGTGTTATTCTGTAATGAAATACTGGGAGACAGCTAGGCTGCTAATGGTGTTACTAGCTATCTGCAAGTTTCTCTTCATCCTTGAAGAATGTGTTATATACCCTATGTTGGAATCACTTAGGTATTAGCCAGCACTTTTAAAGTAGACTTCCAGCATATATAATGAGTCAAATTAGACTTCTAAGAATGTCTACATGTCTGTCTTCTGGCCAAAACAACTCTAATTTTATTTTTGTATCTTTCATTTCCAGAAGTCTCATATTTTATGGTTTTCTGCAATAGTCTCCATTAACTGTCCTTTATTTTTTTGATTTACAGCATTTGATAATGCTAACACCTGAAACTAACAGAAACTTTTCTATTTGTCTTTATGGTGGTGGAAACATTGTGAGGTTCCCTCTGCCTCTATGGCGGAGACGTCTTCCACAGAAACTGAGTTCCACAGAGCGGACCGGGTTGTAGGAATCTTACTTCCTATGTCCAGTTCCTTCTCAAATTCACCCCATTCAAATCCTGTTAAATAGAAAACTGCACAGCCCTTCCTTGTCTTCCAACATCCACATCCTCCACAATGAACTCTGCAGTCAACTCTGCGTTCTCTTGGCAACTTCATATATCTGAAACTCTCCCAAAGTTATTTCCAAAAATCCAGCAGTCCTCTAATCCAGCCATCTCCACAACCTGCCCACACACTCATTCCATACACTATCTTTAAGTTCAATTTTAGGCTCCTTGTGTCTTTTTGGATCCGAAATCAAAAGCCTAGCTGATGCTGGGCTCTTCCAGAAACGATATGCTCATTACAGATGACAGTGTGTACAGATGCTGTAGTCACAGGAATACTTGGGATTCTAACAGGATGGTTCAGGTCTGAACCATGAACCCTGAGCCCCGTGCATGATAGGCCACTGCTTTACCACCGGGCTATGCCCCCAGCATTAGATCTAGCAATCTCAACTTTCCTTATACCTCTTTCACTTTAGCTCAATCTCAATGACAATCTCAGATTACAATCCACATTATCAATAAGGAATTTATTCTGTACAGTTTCTAAACGTTCCACCTTAAAATTCTCTACAATTATTGCTCTTATTTTCCACTACAGCTTTGACTTTATCTTGATCTCTTCGTATTCTATTTGAATATATAGTTTTTGCTAAAGTTGAGGTATCCATACTAACTCTGACCCCACCTTTGGAGATAGGGGATCTTACTATGCAAACCAGGTTATCCTGGAACTCATGCCTGCCTTTGCCTCCTGAGTGCTGGGGTTAAAGGCATGAGCCATGGCCAGTTATACTCTCACTTGTAATTATCATATTGCCTTCAGTCTAATCATGAAACCGTTTTGTCTTCCGTCTTCTTCCAGGATGGACTCAAAACTGCTCTGTACCCTCCTAATTTCTCTACTCTACTTGCTGAGGCCAGCCTCTCATTCCTGCTTCTTTCATCCACACTGTAACACAGTAAGAGGAAAACATCCCACTTGACCCTAGCCAGAAGCACTGACCAAGTGGCATGCTTGCTGTAACCTATTACTGGTTAATGCTTTATCAGGTTCATGCTAAGTTTTTAAGTTCTAGGTCACTAATGCAAAGTTATTTAACATTCATAGTAAGTAACAGAGAATCAGTATTTGAGCTTGCATTTTGAATGCCAGTGAGAATAAGACATGCGGACCTGCATGCTGGCATTCAGATGCATATGAGCAGTGGCCACAGAATTTACACTGCTGGTGACACCGGAAAAACTGAGCACAATCAGTAGATTATGTTTATAAAAACAACCAAAAGACATCTGGATTCAGGCATGAAAAAGGTGGTAAAGCTCAGGACGGGATTTCCAACAGCCAAACAAAGCCTCTACAAAAGTAACATGGATACAGTCTAATCTTATCTAAAGACAAGTATGAAGCATCTGAAAAATTTAAACTTTTATCATACTTCAGACAACCTACTGAACCACACAGTGGAAGAAAGTTCCAGGAAGTTTTCTTATCTAAATAGCTTCTAAATTGAAGAGCTGGCCTCTAAGAGATCTCTGTTCAGAGGGCTGACCACGTACCACCAAGCAGACCAGGAACCAACAAAGGAAGGGAAGCGACACAGGCTGCTCCAGGTACAGCTTGGAGCCAAACACCACGAGATTCCATCTCGTCAACCCACCTCTCATTCTCTTCCAGTCGGTTCCTTAACAGACATGAGGCTGAGATGCTGCTGAGCCTGCTCCAAGATTCTTGCAATTCAAGGTCACACTGCAAATGACATCTATCGCAAGCTGGGCCAGTCTTCCTCAGGAGACTTCTGAGAGAGGCCAAACGCTGCTGAAGCAGTCTATTGCTGTTTCTGTTTCTCTAGTCTGGACTATGAGCTCCCTGTCAGCACATGTCAGCCCATGTTTCTTATATAGCTCTACATTTCCAAACCATTAGAGCACAATATTGGGGAAACTTGTTAAAGAACAAGGGGACACTGAGTTCATCACAGCCATGTCTGAGATGCCAGGATAAGTTATCCTAACTGTGCTTCACCTGGATCAAGGGCCATAATTTTAATGAGTAAATGTCGCATGGGTCTGTAAGCCTCCCAGGCTTTCCTGATCTAAAAGGTAGCACACAGAATACCTGTGACGTGGGTGGTGCGGCAGTAAAGCCCTGTGTGGCTACTGTGTGTGGTGCTTCTGAACACATCATTCTGGATGAGCTACACAGTTGTGGCTGCTATGTAAACAGTCACTTCTGAAACAAAACCTTCTGTTAGTCAATTCATGAAGATGGGAACACTTTATAGGTGGCTCCCTGTATCCTGCCTCTGGTGCTATTTTCTCTTCAACTTAGGTAGAAAAACTAAGCTTAAAACTTTCAGGATTAGAGCAGTAACCTTCTTTGGTCTACTGTCTTTGAATAAAGCTTATGAGACAACACACAAAGAAAGACAAACATCATAAAATAACTTTTATACAGGATTAGTAGATCTGTTTACATATAAAAAACAAAGGACCTCATTACAGTTAGATTTCACATATATTACACAGATTAACTTTTTAAAACTACTATTCAATTCTTTTAAGTCCCTTTTAAATTTTCATTTTGAAGGCACAGTGCATGAAATAAAACATAAGACTGAAGCACTTAAGACCAATGGGTGCTATGTCATAGAAATAGTTGTGGATAGTTTTGGATCTGGGGAAGTATTCCAGAAAAAAAAAAAAAGAGGTAAAAGGAACATAAAAAAACAAACCACCATGTCACACCTCCAAGAAACTCTGCAGCATAGAATGTAGCTACTACATTCATATGCCATTTTAAACCATTGTTAATTGTCCATATTTACATAATTTTTATCCAATTGCCTGAAAATGGTAACCTACTTTCAAATTTCAAAATCAACCAGGATATTTTGAGAGATAAGTGGAACTATTAATCAAGTTTTTCCAAGTATAAAGGAAAAGTGTATTTGGGAGGGTTTTCATCAAAAAACTAGAAACCCAAGTTCAATTGGCATTAATTGAAGACCCTATTCACCCCACAAACTGCTATAATTAAATCAGAAACCTAAAGTTATCAACAAGTTGCTAGACTGAAAGATCATTGAATATTTAACCATTAGTGGAATTTTAGAAATAACAATAAAGGAAAAATTGGGGGAAAAAACTTGGGTGCTACCATAAAACAATCCACCAGAGACCCACACTGCAGGACACCATGACACGTTCATAGCCAAGAAGCTTCTGAGAGAGCAGGGACAAAACCTGGCACGAGTGTGAGTCTGGCAGACAATAAACTTCTTTAATGCTGGGAACAGGTAGAAATACATGGAGTAGTGAGTCGTGGTTCCTGGTAGCTGGTGCTAGCTCAAAAATGCAGCAAGTTCAGACATAAGCACTACCCTTTTATTTATCACTCATAATTAGTTTTTAAATTCAATATTCACTAATTCAGCAAATCTTATTCAGATGAAAGTATCAAAGATTAACCAGCCAAACACACTGAGCCAAGCATACAATGTTTCCTTTCTTGAAGCTAACAGAGTCCCAAAGTCAACTCTCTTCAGTAAGAATGGCAAGTGTTCTTCACCGGATCAGATCCCAGCACCCTCCAGAGTTCACTGCTACACCAAAGCTGGTGTAGTTACTTGAGATCATCTTACCAAACTCTATCATTACAAGTGCATTCGCACAGGCAGAACTGTGAACACCACCTATCCATCACATTGCTTTTGTTAAGGAGCAGGGAGGGAAGAAGGCTTATAAACTCATCACCAGGACAAAGCAACATCTTGTGAGCAAAGGAAAGGCACATCTTAGACTGGGGCAAACTTCCTAATACTGTGACGCTCGAGTCCAGGACTCTGAAGAAATGGAAGGTCTCCAGGGGAACACTGGAGGCATGCACTGTCCACCCCGTATGGCTTCAGTGCCCTCGGCTGCCGAAGTAGTGTGAGATTAGATCGGTTCACAACCCAAAGAAGGCTGGGCAAAGAACAAAGTCTTGTAGTCTTGGGTCTTATACATTCATGTTCATAGTGACAGAGGCTGGGGAGGCCGGATTTTCCTCCTCAGTACATTAGAAGTTCATTAAAGATTCAAAACTGAGAACAGAATTTGGGTTTCATTTCAGGAAAAGATGACTAAGAGAACTATTCTGTATATTCACCTCTAAAAATGTTTCATACATACTTAAGAAGGCATGGCCTTTGACCAAGGCGTGGCCTGTGACCGCTGAGATGTACTGTTAAAGACACACTTAATTCCAGAGAACAAGTGGAAAGTGTCTATTAGTGAACTCTAGTAAAGTGAAGACTGTCACATGAACTTGGTTTCTAGTTGTCCCAAGCAGGGCCCAGCCACAGGCCACTTGTTGGTTTTCTGACTTGGCACTTTTAAAAATAAAGCTGAAAAAGAACAATACACATCATTTAAAGTGAAAACATAAAATGTTCCTGGAAGAAATGGAGTCATGTGCTCTTCATTAGCATTAACTGCCACTAACTGTTCTGTTCAGGCTTTGAAACAAGGATTCAGACAGGTTCCAGGACAGATTCCAGAACAGCTGGACCTAAGCCACCTAAGTGACCACAGCTGACAGGTATCACAATCCCATTAGTCCCTTGCATTAACCAAGATCTCAACTTTATACAGCCACTTGGGTGCATTCCTCACCAAGTGTGGCTGAGTGACCTGGGTGAGCTGAGCCTTTGGGGTAACTGATAAATCAATGGCATGAATACAGTTTGAAAGGTAAGAGCTAGTTTTGTGATCCCCTGATTTAGTACAAGTTCAGCAGCAACTTGGCCGTTAAGAACATTCAAAGATATTAAACTGTTACGTCATTGGTAAGACTCACACAAAAAGCATCATTCCACTGAACAGCATTCAGACAGACACATTAAAATGCCAATCTTCTAGGTCTCTGCCTGACTGGCACTGAAGAGGACACCTTCACACCAATGTTCTATCACATGTCAGTCCTTCAGGTGAGGTTTTTTACATAGAAAGAGTCATATTTCAAAGCTTAGAACTGAAAAATTTAACATAATTGCTTGATCGAAAAAAGAAAAAGAAAAAGACTGTCAAAGGAATCATTAGGACAAAGAACCAAATTACTTGCGGAGGCCTATATGCAGAGGCCACGCTATTTCCATGACAGTACACCACCACAGGGCGAAGGCTTGGGCTGGAGCATCGAGTGTAGACACTTTGGATCCAAGTGTATTAAGAATGTGCAATTAGGTTTCTTCCACTTCTAGATAGTTTCAGCAGTAGAATCAGAACCTTTAGGTGTGGGGTCATAAGGAAACCGCAGGTGTACACACAGAAGGGGCTGAGATGTAGGAAACACTAAGGAACCGGCATTCCTAGGAGAATGAGTGCTTCACAGATAAAGCAGCAGCACCTGTGGGTTTTACCAAGCTCAGACAGACAACATCTTTGCTTCTGCTCTATCCCCCTTCCACCTCTACTCATGGGGCATCTGGTGCCTCCACAGCAAAGCCAGTGAGTTCTCCTTTGGGATGAGGATATTTAGAACTTTGCTAAGCCTTACAAGAGAGGTAGTAAAATCCTGCGTAAAGCACAGCCCACCAGTTTTGACCCAGCCTGGAAACAGGTAGAAAGACAAATTCGGAAGCCCGTTTATTCCATTTCCTAATTTCAAATATGTTTAAGAGTCATCCAGCCTCCATTAAACCTGAATAAGAGAAACCCCAGCTATTTGCTAACTGGAGAAGAGAATTCCTCAGTAGATGGAGAAAAATCTCGAGTTTTTAAAGCTTTATGCCAGAGTCTGACTGGTGTCCCTGCCTTAATGTTTCTGGATTCTTTTGGCCTTTAAATTAAAGAGAACAAAACTAAAGCCACTAGTAAATGCCTGATGTGCAAAATACAACATCTACTAGATGGCTTTATGCTGTTTCTATAGAATCTCTGAACAGCTCATCTTAAATTAAAAAGGAAAACAAAGTGGCTGTCCCATCTTCTGCTGCATAAATAGAAATCAGATTTTTTTTTTTAAAGAAAACGTTAAGAGTACTTTAAGGAAGGGAAGTTCAAAACTGCCTGTGACATTCAGAGAGTATGAATTTAGCAGGCTAACTTCCCAAAGCTCTTTGAAGGAAGAAGGAATCTCTCTTCTTACTGCAGTGTCTCCCAAGAGGAGCTGTCGTTTGGCCTGGTACTTAGGCAGGGAGATAGGCAAACCGTGCTTTTCAATGTTTGCTAGAATATAATGTTTCCTCCTCTGTGTCCGTTTCATCCTGGAACTCATGGCTTAGGAGGGACTTCTTAGAGCCAGTTGACATCATGCGGATTTCATCTTCATATTCATCATGATGCTGCCGCAGCCGGTGGAAGCCATCTTTGTGTCTGTTAGACTTGATGGAGCAGATGCACCAAATGATGCAAGCCGTCAGGATCAGAGCTGACATGGTGGCACCTGTCCGACAACACCACATGGGAGTGTTAACAAGAAACCACCTCTGATGGCACTTTTAATAATATGCCATTTACTTTAATTTCATGCAATTAAGAGCAATTTGATTGTCTGGAGATGATCCTCTGTGGTAGACCTGGCAGGCAAGAAGCCCGGTGCCCAATCTCTAGTATCTCTAGTATCTGCCATCCAGAAGCAGCACACCCACTGCAGCATGATGGACAAATCAGTCTTAGGACCCACTGATTTTTAATTGCTTTAGGGTTATTTTCCAAGATAAATTTTCTTTCCTTCCTTCCTTCCTTCCTTCCTTTCTTCCCTTGTTTCTTTCCTGTGCTGGGAATTGATCCTAGGGCAAGATCTCTATCACTGGACTCCCAGCTCCCCAGATTATTATTTCTTTCTTCTTTAAATTTTTACTTAAAGATGTTTAAATTACATTTTTAGAAATTTATTTTGTGAGTGTGCACGTGTGCACACATGCATACATGTGGAGTTCAGAGGACAACTTGTAAACATTGGTTCTTATTCTACTGTGGGCTTCAGGGATTGAACTCAGGTCATCAAGCTTGTGCAGCAAGATGCCGCTACCTGCTAAGCCATCTTGCTGGCATCCATCCATCCATCCATCCATCCATCCATCCATCCATCCATCCATCCATCCATCCTGGGTCTCACTGTATCTCAGGCTAGCTGAGGCTAGTATAGTTCTGATTGGTCTCTAATTTGCAGTGATCCTTCTGCCTTAAGCTCTTTTTTATTTTAAATTTGTATTTAAGATTAGCAAAACAAAAGCCTTAGCAAAAACAAAAATTGTCATGAAATAAAATTTGAGTGCACAACAGCTAACTTAAACAATGGCTGAATCCTGATTCCTATAGCTTAACCACCAAGTTCTTTGTATTTTGCCAGGTTCAAAGAGAATGGTAAGCATCCCACAAGGGGCTCTGTGACCACACCATGCTTTCAAGTTACCATTTTCACCTGAGACCCCCACACCTGCAACAGAGCTTGGGTTTTTGCTTTAAGTCCAAGTTACACTGAGAAATGAATGGAAGATCATTGTGTCAAAAAGAGGCAGTACACTGAAACATTGCTTTTTCCCCATATTTCCCCTTTAACCTTTAAGTAATTCAAACAATGGCACAAAGTAACCCTGGCAGGGAAACACTTCCTCTTTCCTGTACCTTGAAAAAGCAAAGAGTAAACTCTAGCAACCAGTATGACCTTGATATAAAGCAACACTTGCTTATCCAACACTATTCAGTGAGACCCATTTGTGCCAACTATGGTTCTAGGATCTGGGGATGCAGATGAACTCTCTGTTGCCTGGAGCTTTTGTTTTGGTGGGGAACATTAAACGTAGACAATGCACTGGGCAGATACATATGAGATCTGTGATAACTAAGATGATGCAAAAATGCAGGGTTGAGATAATAACAGGTCTCTCGGTAGAGATGAATTGAGGATAGGAAAAGTTAGGGCAAGTTACGAGAACATATAGGACAACAGCAGCTTGGGAAAATCAGGTTTAGACAAGTATATATTAGGGGAAAAGCAACTAGCTAGAGGTGTTTGTTGGGGCTAGCCACTCTCAGAGTGTAATAGCAGAACTGGTTTTAACATCAAGTACTAAAAACTGAAAATCTTTACCTGACACAGTTACCACGAGTTCCCTTGGCAAACCAAATATCCGGTTATCTGTATCAAAGACTATTACCACAGAACTGGCTGCATCATGATGCACAAAGACCTAAAAGGATAAAGTTTAAGAATCATAAAATGTCACTTATGGGGCTGGTGAGGTAGATGCTCTGCAGTGAAGAGCATGGGTCGCTCTTCCCGAGGACCCAGGTTTGGTTGCTAGCACAACTATCCATAACTCTAGATCAAGGGAATCCAGGATTCCAAACCCTCTTCTTGCCTCTGCTGTCATTGCATGTGAATGGTACACAGACCATACAAGCAGATATCCACACACATCAAATGCTAAAGCCACTTACAGGATCCTGAAGCCCTGCTTCCCTAAATGCTTTGTGCCTATAAAGCAAACCAAGAAGTAGCCAGGTGTCCCTCGACACTATACAAATGCTATGCAAGTTATTCTTTTGTTGCCGAGGAATAGAAAAATACCTTTTTGCAACAAAAAGATAATAGATTCTGTAATCAAGAGGTGGGTATACGGGCATACTTTTTACTTCTTACTTCCTAACAAGAGTTTCAAAATAAGACACAAGTGTTAATATCAATAAGCACTTATCAAATCCAACCTGAGTATCTTACCTGTGAATGCTGTTGCTGGTATCCATCAGCTATGGCATTGATGTTATGGACCCCGGGAGCTAAAAGCACATGGAAATAGCCCCCCTCTTTTGTGTGTACTTTTATTCCTTCATTGAGTACAATGACTGCTTTAGAGATTGGTTTACCAGTTTTGTCTTTTACTAACCCATGGACTCCTTTGTGGACCTGAAAAAAAAAAAAGACAACATAATTTTCACAACATCAGCAGATATTTTACAGGCAAGAGTTTGAGGCTTGATCAAAATCAACCAAACACATACATGTGTGCACATATACACACTCTACACAAAACGACAAAGTCTTGTAGTTACAAGTAGGACACATCCTATAATCCTAGCTACATATGAGGTAGATGTAGGCAATGGAGTTCAAGACCACTATCATCAAATTAACAAACCCTGTCTCAAAAAAAAAAAAAAGTTGATGGATGTATTATAGCTCAGGGTTGGGTCCAAACCAACCTGACCCTGTTAGCCTAGCTAACCTTTTGTCTTCAGTGACTCTGACTACATCTGCTAATCAGTCAGTGCTTCTGAGTCAGAGCCAGATATAAGAACTCTGATACAATGAAAGCCTAAAGCATTAGCTAGTCTTCATATGCCTTGAATGTTTTCCTTCCATGGCAGTACTGACTGTAACTGTGTGATCTTGAGCTTGAAGTACGAGAAGCTCTCAATTACAGCAGATTCAAGATATGTGAATGCGTGGCATCTGTGGCACCTATTTTGGCAACAAAAAGATGAATAAACCTCAGGCTAGGAGATGGCTCTGAGGACAGAGGGCTGGAGCTCAGATCCCTATAACCCATGTAAAAGGATAGGTAGGCGTGCCAGTCTACCTGTAATCCAGTGTGCAAGAGGCAGAGATAGGGAACCCTGGGGCACATTGGCTAGCCAGATTAGTGGGGTGTGGGTACATTGAGACATGTGTCTTAGTATGTATAGTAGAATGTGACCTCAACCTTTGACATGTACACACGTGATGGGCCATGAACAGCATACACACATAAACTCTCTCTCTCTTACACACACATACACATGCACAAAAGAACAAAGTTCTTTCTATATACATTTAAAAATAATGTTTTACTAAAGGTTTCTGTTGATCACCCTCTGATGACAAAGCCTAGCATTCATGAGGCTCTGGATCTGGTCCTCAGTAACAGAGGGAGATGAACAACTCAAAACAAGCTCACCTCCACCAACATGCTAAGGAGAGACTTCTTGTTCTCCGCCCATAGGGCAGGGAGTTGAGCTGCACTTGGGAAGTAGCAGCAGCTTGTATATACCGTGATTTCTGGGCAATGGCCATAGGTGACACTATAATCCTGGAATAGAAAGTCCAGAATCAAATTAGTACATGTGAAAATTAACTTTGTAAAACTAATGAACTAAAAAGAAAATATGTGATGTAAGCAGCATTTGTGATATGTCTTACAACAAACATAAATAAATTAGCATGTATTAAGGGACCCTTGGGGACAGTGACTATGTCATGTCCATTCTGATGAGGCAGTGCTCCCCACGGTGCCTGTAAGACAGACAGTTTACTGGGATTTGCTGAACAAATGAGTCCACCTGGAGAGCCAGCTTGCCTTTCAATTCTTGAACTCCCACTGTTGTTCCACTGGCACTGGAGGCAGAGGACAAGCACTTGTCCTGACCCTTCCAGTCTGAGCTTGCTGTGACAATGGCCATTGCTATAGTGGAGCACTTGGTCAAGTGCAGGAACCAGCTATGCAGATTCCAAACTCTACTTGCCACCTCCCCTTCAACTCTCTCATTTACCTGATGATATTAACTTTCTCATATTGTCAACAAACTTCATCTTTGTTATACTTTTCTTCTTATTTTTGAGATCATAATGTAATTACCTAATTTCTCCCTTCTCTTTCCTCCCTCCAAACTCTTCCATGTATGCCTCCTTGCTCTTTTCCAAATCCATGGCCTATTTTTTCATTGATTGTTGTTACCTATATTATGTACACACATATGTATATGCATATAGATTTCTAATTATAACCTGTTCAGTCTATACAATGTAACTAATATGTATGTTTCAAGGGATGGCTATAATCAAATCATGTGCTGTTCCTTGGGGAATATGATTTCTCCAACTCTAAGCATCTCTAAGTTGCCTGAAGTTCTTTGTATAGAGCTGAGGCCCTGTGTTTTCTCCTACCCACTTTTGGCATGTCTATTATAGCTGTCCTTGTTCGTCTCATTTTTAGGTAGTTACGTTGGTGAGATATTTATGTTTTAACTTCTGTGTTCTTAGGAGACACAGTATCCTGGACAGCAAACTCCTTGATCCTCTCTGACTCTTACAATCTTGCCCTCTCTTCTGCAATGTTTTCTGAGCCTGTAAGTGTTAGAGTTGTTTTCTAGATTTATCTATTGGGACTGGACTCTGCAACTCTACATTTTGATTGGTTGTATTTTTCTGTAATAGTATCTGTCTGTTGATGAAAAGTGAGGACTACATTTATCTGTGATATAAGGATAAATACTTAGAATGTAGTTAAGTGTTCGTGGTGGTTTAGTAAAGTGGATGATTGTAGATTCTCCTCTAAGATCTGTGACTTCACTAGTCCTAAATAGTTAATTAGGTTTCTAATACTACGTGTGGTTTCCTTCTTGTTGACCCTGTCTTAAGTCCAATTGGAGAGCTGTTGGTTACTACTAAGGTATTTATTTGTGCCACTACTGCATCCTTAGGGTTATTGTGCCAGAAACTCCATTTTGATTTGTTTCACTATTATCCACATAATTTCCAAATGCTGTCACTGCACTTCAATATCAAAACTAAAGCTTTAATGCTTGATTCATATCCTACTGTCATTACCCTGAGCAAAGCCCTTATTACTTGTCTAGATTATTTCAAACCAGTTTCTTTGCAGTGTCTCCTTCCAAAGTATCCTAGCTCACTATTATGAACTTATTTCTTCTTAGCATAACTCAGATCATATTCTTGCTCAAAGACTACATTCTTGCTCAAAACCTTCAGTGACTTTCCATTCCTTATTAAAACATACTAATTCAAAGCCCTGGACTGTTCCTTCTTGTCTCAGTAAACTGCTCACTGGCCTCTGCACTGCCACTGTCTCCTTCTGAGCATGCTACTTCACTGTCTCTGCATCCCAGACACCATTCTTCACAGAAAGGAAGGCTGTGGCTCTGTGGCTCTGACTCAATATAACATTTTCTGTCTTTAAATTTTCATGATATATGGAAAGACGCTCTCTTCTAGATCAAATCAATTATGACCTAGCTCTGTAGGCCCCCACATAGTAAACTCTTAAAAAGTAAAAGAAACAAATGGAAATGAAGTCAATTTCCTGTTACTCACAAGAACAAATGACCAGTTAACCACTCCCTGTGTAAAATTGTAAGTGCACTTACTAAATGGGGTCAGAAAGAAGAGCTATAAATTCTACACAACACCTAAGTAATCCAAATAGCCTTTTATGCAGAATATGAAAAGCCAACTTCAAGTCCAGCTGGAATTGCAAAGACTTTTGAAAAACCCAAACAATCCTTACGAAGAGCTGTGTCAAGAGACTTATAATTCACAGTTATGACAAAAACAGCACAACAGCAAAACGAGAGCTATAAACCCATGAAACACAAGTCTGGACACAGACCCATACTTCTGTGTTCAAATGCTTTCTGAAAGGACACCAAGACCATCCAATGAGGAAAAACTCACATTTTTGACAAAGAAACCATCTAGATCCCTGCCCTCCCATGAAACTAAGCTTAGACTCCTGTCTCACACTGTATACAAAACGAACTTAAACAATATCAAGAGCTAAAGCCATAAAACTGACAAGAAAAACAGAATCTTAATATGCCAACAAATCATGAGAAAGAAACCTGAATTCCATCCCAGGTCTGGTGGAGGGAGAGAACTGACTCCCTCTTGCTTCCACAAGAGGCACATGCTCACTTCCACCACCAAATAAATGTCATTTTTAAAAGTTAAAACAGCAGCCTATAGGATGGCAGTTGAAACTATTTGTAAGTCATGCACATGAAAAGGATTTACTATATGGACTATATAGAAAACTAACAATCCAATTAGCTAAAAAATTTAATTTCATTCTTACTTTATATGTGTGGATGCTGTTTTACCTGCATGTATGTGTAGGTATGTGCAGTATCTAATGAGGCCAGAAGAGGGCACTGGACCCCCTAGGATTGAAGTTAGATCGTTGGTTATTAGCCATCATGTGAGAACCAGGAATTAAACCTGGATCCTTTGGAAGAGCAACCAGTGCTCTTAACCATCTCTCCAGCACCCCAATTAAAAATTTAAAATATAACATTGTGTGTGCATCCACGTCATGGTACATATGTGAGGGCAAAAGACAACTTGTAGGAGTTGGTTCTTTCTTTCAAATATGTGCATTATGGGAACTAAACTCAGGTTGTAAAGCTTGGCAGAAAGCACCTGTACCCTCTGAGGCAGCCTGCTGGCCCAAACCTGATTGTAAAGTAGACAGAAGATCTGGAAAGATAACTTCTCTGAAGAAGCCATACAAATGACCAACAAGCGCATACAAAGTAAGTCCAATGTCATTAGTCATCAGAGAAATGAAAATGAAAACCACAATGAGATGATGTTATGTCTGATAGGATACATGAATTAGAATCACAGGCATTTCTGAAGATAGAAAAGATGGAATCCTTGAACGCAGCTGACAGGTGTAAGATGGTAGAGATGCTATAAAAATGCTTGGTGGTGGTTCTTCAGAACATTAAAAATTGATTTAAAATAATATCTAGTAATGCTGCTTCTAGGTTTCTACCTAAACAAAGTGAAAACTCAGGCTTAAAGATATTAGATGTCCCCCACAACACCCAGAGGAAGCTCCACTTCCAGGCACTCTAACGCGAGCAGGATTATAGGATCAGAGGTGAGGAGGACACAACACCTGTCTCAACACTGGGAGTAACTGGGACCAGCAGGACCCAAGCACGCAGGAACCCTGCCAGACCAGTGGCACGGGTTCCTTCTGGTCTGTCTGGACTGGTGCCTTGAGCAGACCTTGGGCGCAAACTCGGAAGCCAGTCCCACAACACCCAGAGGAAGCTCCACTCCCAGGTACTTTGACACATCCAGGATCACAGGATCCCAAGATCCCAGGAACTTGGACACACCAGGATCTCAGGGTCACAGAGGCAGCTTGACTCCCAGGAGCTCAGACACACCCAGGATCTCAGGATCACAGGATCCCAGAATCACGGGATCACAGAAACAGCTTGACTCTGAGGAGTTCTGACACAACCAGGATCACAGGAAGGACAGGCTCCAGTCAGATATATCGAGGGCAGGTAGCACTAGAGATAACCAGCTGGCAGGAGGCAAGCATAAGACCATAAGCAACAGAAACCAAGGTTGCTTGGCATCATCAGAACCCAATTCTTCCACCACAGCAAGTCCTGGATACCCCATCACACCAGAAAAGCAAGATTCAGATCTAAAATCACTTCTCATGATGATGATAGAGGACTTTAAGAAGGACATAAATAACTTCCTTAAAGAAATACAGGAGAGGTGTTCAATTCCCAGCAATCACATGGTGGCTCACAACCATCTGTAATGAGATCTGATGCCCTCTCCTGGTGTGTCTGAAGACAGCTACAGTGTACTCACATAAAATAAATAAATAAATCTTTTTTTTTTAATGGATTGGGAAAAAGAAAAAAAAATACAGGAGAACACAGGTAAACAGCTAGAAGTCCTTAAAGAGGAAACACAAAAATCCCTTAAAGAATCACAGGAAAACACAATCAAACAGGCAAAGGAACTGAACAAAACCATCCAGGATCTAAAAATGGAAATAGAAACAATAAAGAAATCACAAAGGGAGACAACCCTGGAGATAGAAAACCTAGGAAAGAGATCAGGAGACATAAATGTAAGCATCACCAACAGAATACAAGAGAGAAGAGAGAATCTCAGGTGCAGGAGATACCATAGAAAACATTGACACAACAGTCAAAGAAAATGCAAAAAGCAAAAAGCTCCTAACCCAAAACATCCAGGAAATCCAGGACACAATGAGAAGACCAAACCTAAGGATTATAGGTATAGAAGAGAGTGAAGATTTCCAACTTAAAGGGCCAGTAAATATCTTCAACAAAATTATAGAAGAAAACTTGCCTAACCTAAAGAAAGAGATGCCCATGAACTTATAAGAAGCCTACAGAACTCCAAATAGATTGGACCAGAAAAGAAATTCCTCCTGTCACATAATAATCAAAACACCAAATGCACTAAACAAAGAAAGAATATTAAAAGCAGTAAGGGAAAAAGGTCAAGTAACATATAAAGGCAGACCTATCAGAATTACAGCAGACTTCTTGCCAGAGACTATGAAAGCTAGAAGATCCTGGCAGATGTCATACAGACCCTAAGGGAACACAAATGCCAGCCCAGGCTACTATACCCAGCAAAACTCTCAATCACCATAGATGGAGAAACAATCAAGATATTCCATGACAAAACCAAATTTACACAATATCTCTCCACAAATCCAGTCCTACAAAGGATAATAGATGGAAAACCTCAACACAAGGAGGGAAACTACACCCTAGAAAATGCAAGAAAGTAATCTTTCAACAAACCCACACAAACATAATTTCACCTCTAACAACAAAAATAATAGGAAGTAATAATCACTTTTCCTTAATATCTCTTAATATGAAAATTATTATTACCAACATATCAATAATCGATTGAAATTCAAAAATATGAGGAATTAGAAATTCGTTGGCTGTCACCCAGTGGTCTCTCTAATTTGGTAATTGGAGAAATATATCCAATATTGTATAATCTGCATACAATTTCTGCTTGTTTGTACATGACAGTGTCTTGCATGTACCACATAATGGTCTTGAAATCAAGTTTCTCCTATCTCAGCTTCTCTATAAGTAGGATTGTTTAGTTGATGTTTTTACACTATACTATGGTTTTCAGAACAGCTTACATATTTCAAAATTATTTATATAGCCAAAAGAAATGTAGACAATTAATTTGGGAGGTGGGTTATAAGAGAACAACAAGGAGTGAGACTGAATGTTTTGCTTGATATTTATAATTATTGTATCAATTTTGAATAAGATGACCTTATAATAAACTCTTTTTCGGAGATGAATGCTTTTCAAAATCATCACAGCCAATGAACCAGAATCTTACCCTCACCTAATGTCTGTGCCACCCTCCAAGCAGATCCATTGTTCACTGAAACAGTTGATGAATGACCTCATGGATAGACCATCTTAATACACACACCATTTCTTAAATGAATGTGACCTGTTCCCTGTGGACTGAGAATGATGACAATCACTCAAGTCAAATAGCTTTGACCATAGCAGGAAATCTGTATCCAAATAATTGTACTTATAATTCATTCCTTGGCTCATCAGAACTGTCAACTCTTAGCTTAGCTACTATGGAGGTGAAATATACCAAAGGTGGTGATATGAGGGACATTGAAGCACAGCCTTATTACAATGAACTCCTATGTCTAAAAATTGTTCTTATTTTGGGTTTGTACCACAGTAAGAGCCAAGATTTTAAGCTCTACTAAAAATGAAACAAACAAACAAAAAGACTTCATTTAATAACATGTCCATCATTTTTATGATTGGTATATAAATATATATTATGTTGGCTATAATAAAAAATTGAAATTAAAATTAAAAAATTAAAAAAAGATACTATATGCCCATGTCTATCAACATAAAAGTTGATAAACAAAAGATGCTGTGTATAATGAAATAATATTTTGTTCTAAAGGTATGTGATATGTGCTATAAAATGGATAAACCTCAAAAAATTATGTTAATATAAGAAGTTAGATACAAAAGGATTAGCAGGTAAGTTCACTAAGGAGATACTTAGAATGGGCAAATTCTTAGAGACAGAAGTAGCAGTTACCAGGAGCGGTGGGAAGAGAGAACAGGGAGTTGCTCACTGCTTAACTGGTACAGGTGCAGTTTGAAGTAATGAAAAAAATTAGAAGTAGACTTGTCATGGTTGTATAAGACTGTAAAATATAGTTAGTGTTACTAAATTAAAAGAGTAAGAATATTACTGTAAAAGAGTAGAAGATTACTGTCAGGCTAATTTAAGGCCTAAGCACGTTGGGGAAGTCACAGGTTGATGCCAGACGCCAGTCACTTTTCTATCTTAGAGAAAGTGCCTGCCATTCGCTCAACGACCAGCATTCTTAAGCCCATCTAACCGTGCTCTCCAAAGCGTACCTTCATGCTGCCCAGGTGACTGTGCCACTCGGCTCCACGCATTACTCCTCCAGGTATGTTCTCATCTATAAAAACCATTGTGAGATGTAGGATCAACAAGACCAAAGACTCTCCTCTCCCCAAAACAATCAACCAAAACAAGTAACCCAGGCTGGGGGAAGTATTTACCTGAATTATTCGGGCAACTGGGCTGACCCATGTGCATTGATGGATGGTTATTTGCATAAAGAGATGCCAAATGCTTTAAAGTTTCTTTGTTTTCCACTACACCAAGAAGAAAAATGTGAAAGTCAGTGGAAAAACTGAAAAGACTTTTGCTCAAGTTCAGTATCGTGGATTTGAGTCCTTTCTTCTCCTTCTAATAAGTTCTGCACCCACTGAAGTTTACTGAGCAGTTACCACAAATAACAACATTGATTTGTTTAGTCTAAGACAATCATACTTAGGAGCAAACATCTCCTTTACATTAAAAAAATACTAATGGTGAATTTATACAACAGGCCACTATACTAAGATACAATCTTCTTTTGGTCTTATTGTATCTCAATTATTGACAACTGGGACCTAATTAACAATATTCCTTGTAAGCTACATTGAAACAACTCAAACCGTCTGCATTTTCCATGACCTGGGGGAGATTCAACAAGCAACTGTTTAGCTTACCACAAGGCACAGCCCACTAGACAAGGTGTCAAGTGTGGGAGGGAGTGGTTAGCCTGTTACTAGGAGTGCTGTCACTGTGCCAGACTCACTTTTGTATTCTCAAAATCTACAAAACTGACAGTAGAGCTTACTGAATAGATATGACCAGATGCTGCCACTTGATATAGCTTGACCTCCTTCAGGTCTTCCCTCTCCAACCTGTCTGAATTCTTTAAGTACAGTATGGATAATTTTCTAAGGCTGATTATTTGAGCATAAAGCAAAGCAAATGCTCATTACTGAAAAACTTTTAGAAGGAGTATTACTCAGTGACTTGGAATGTCCTACCAGGATTAAATACTGCATGTGAGAACCAATTCTCAGCATACCTGTCTGTACTGGCTTGTCGTATGGATAGGTGACCAGCACAGAACCACCATCTAAGGCAATAGAAAGGCTGAAGTCCTGTTTTTGAATCAAGTTTTCAATGATGGCTTTGGTTTCGGGTTGAGAAGCATTACCTAAAACAAAAAAAGTTAAATATAAAATAAAAGTTTTAAATTTTGTGAAAGTATTAAAAAAATACTCTATTTGAATTCCATCAAAATGTTGGCTTAAAAAAAATTTTGGTAGCTAGGCAGTGGTGGTGCATGCTTTTAGTCCCAGCCCTCGGGAGACAGAAGCAAGTAGATCTCTTCAGTTCAAGACTGGCCTGATCTACAGAGTGAGTTCCAGGATTGCCAGGGCCACACAGAGAAATCCTATCTAGAACAACAACTAAAAATTTGTGGGCAGTTGTCTCACTACATGCTGCCTCAAGCAAGAAAGACATGTTCTCAGAGCGAGGTTATTCCAAGCTGTGCATAGTTTGAGATAATGTGTGCACATTAGTACATTACATATAACAGCATGCATATTGCTATGTATGTACACATATTCAGAAGGGTAGAGAAATAGAGGGCCTTTGCTACCTTCTATAGGCACTGGAACACCCCAATAATCTCGACTAAGTTTCTTAAAAAAGTCACACACACACACACACACACAACTTCAATTACTTTTGCAAAGTGAAAAAAATGTTTAAAATGTGTTCTGAATGTCTATATTGATTTATACTTCGCACTCAGAGCCTAGACAAGTAAGCACCCCATTCCTCATCCACAAAGTGGGGCTCACCAACCTCCTAGCACAGAAAGACTCATTTCAAAATGGCCTAAAGTTTAGACCTACTTGTAAAGTCTGTGTCCAGGTCTTTGCCACGGGCATTTGTGTGCCCAGTCTTTGAGGTACAGTCTTTCTCTTGAGCTCGCTCTCGCCCATCTGGATTCAGAGAGGGAACAATCACAATTCTAGTCCTGTCAACCAACTAAAATAAAAAAGAAATCAAGAGTTCATTAGCTCTATGCGGAACTGACAGGTACCTCCCCTGCAAACACAAAGTCTTAATTGTTCATTTTAAATAGTTAAAGAGCAAAACACTAAAAGAAACTGAAGTGTAAAATACAATTTTTATTTGCTTCAAACAAATTTTTAAAAGAAATAAGACAATACTATATAATTAATGTTCTTCCTAGCCTCTTAGTGACAAAGAATAGTGGTCACAGAAGTACTCCTGACATAAAATCCAGTTTACTGGCTGCTTTTCTGTGGAAAATTTTATTGGAACATAACCAAGTCCATTCATTTATGTTTAATTACTTTAGTGCATTATAATGGTAAGATTGAGCAGCTACAGAATGTCTGCTGCTACAAAGCCTAATTATATTCTATCTGGCCCTTATAGAATATGTTTCCTGATCACTGCCTTAGTAATAATAGTGGGGTCATTTTCTGGCTTACAAGAGGGACTATAAAATCTGAAAATAGCTATGCCTTTTCAGACAAGGAGAGTTGACAATAGTGTGTCCACAAACATTAATGCCTACACATGGGACATGAAATAATTTCTTAAGTGCTTCATATTTCTGATAGTGTAACATTGAAGTTTCACTGTCATTTGAATGGACTTAGACTCACCTCAGAATAGCTCTGGACATGCCTGTGGGGGTGCTTTTAGAGAAGTCTGGCAGTGGACCCACGCTCAATGTCTGTGGCACCATCCCATGGACAGGGTCTCAGACAAAATAAAAAGGGGAAAGGAGGAAGCAAGCATAAGATGGCTCCATGTCTGTGCTTCCTGACTTTGGATCCAATGTGACCGGCCACCTCCTACTCTGGACTACAGGCCTTCACCAAAACGATGGGCTCTCATCCCCTCAAAGCAAGAGGCACAATAAACCCTTTCTTTCTGAAAACACACGAGACCTTTAACTCACTGGCTCTTAAATTTGCCTTTGGGAGATTCTTTCTAAGGTAACTTCCACTTTACCACAGACCTACTCAAGAGCATCTCTGAATCCCATCACCTCCTTTCTCTTCTGTCAGGTTCCACTATGTCCCAAGCTAGCTTCAGAAGCTCTGAGATTCCTGCTAAAGTATTGTACCTATGATATGGTCTCTTACTACAGTAAGACCAGTAGGTACAAGTCTGGCTATATATGAGAACAATCTGGGCTGGGGTTTAACTCAGTGGTGGAGCATGTGCCCCAAGTTTGATTGCATACACCTATAACCCACAGTTTCAGAAGGGAAGGTGGGAGTGTTGTGAGTTTGAAGCTAACTTGGGCTATATAGCAAGTTCAAGGCCAACCTTGGCTACATAGTGAGATTTTGTCTCAAACAAGTAAACAGCCTAAAGCTGTAGCAGTTTATTTCTCATGGGGAGGAAAGCCTAAGGAATTATAAAAGAAATATTGATGCCTCCTGGGGATGAAGTCCAGGCACTGGGGTCTTTGATGTTTCTAAGATATTTCTAATATACAGCCAGGAACTTCACTATCTTAGATACAGTCTCATTTTAAAAGAAAACGAACAAAAAGTGCTGGGAGAGAATTTTGTAACCTGTAAGAAGTTGTCAATGGAATCAACTTTGCTGGAGATAATAAAATAATTTTTGATCTAGTCTTATCTCATCTAGGCACATAGGTCCCTTTTGATCCTGATCAGGACACCAGTTCTTCCCCAGTTTCTTTGGGGGAAGGTGGTGCACTATTAGCAACACTGCGTGGGCTTTAGCACAAGATACACTTGCTGTATGTTACAAGAAAAAGAATATAAGTAATAGACTATATGTTGGTTTAGATTTGTGTTACTAATTACTGGCTTTCAGATGTTTAGTAAATTAACAAATACCTCTACTCAGTTTCCACTTGTATTACAGGGATTCCCATCCTTGCAAGGAAGAGGACTGAGCAACAATGTATACACAGTACTGAGCAATAGTGCTTAGTACAGTCAATGTATATTCAACAAGTATTCCTTCTTCCCACCTTTCCTAAGTTCAATATAAGCAGTGTTAACGGATGAATGTTCTTGCCCTACTTTCCTTAGGACAACACAGAACAAGGTTTCTTTTTTTTTTTTTGGTTTTTCGAGACAGGGTTTCTCTGTGTAGCCCTGGCTGTCCTGGAACTCACTTTGTAGACCAGGCTGGCCTCGAACTCAGAAATCCTCCTGCCTCTGCCTCCCAAGTGCTGGGATTAAAGGCGTGCACCACCACCACCTGGCAAGGTTTCTTAATCATATACAACTAAGCCCCTAGGACAGATCTCTTTTCTATAGCCCCCGATGGCTAAATTCAATAATGCTATATCAGTTTGTACGCAATTGCGTGCAGCCAAGATCCCCAATGATTTTATATATTACCTGAAAAGGTAAAAAGAATTATGTCTTTCACTGTATTTTTCAGTAAAGTGACTTGTCTGTAAGTACTTGAGAATGGCAGATCCTCAAGTTAGAATGCACAGAATTGTGGGTAAGGATAAAAGGGACCTCAGCTTATAGGAGTACTGAACTGAATGTAAACTTTCAGTATTTTTTGTTCTTTGCTTCTCAACATATACAAAGAAATAAACTAGAAAGACACTATGAACAGTGAGTATATACAAAGAAGATTCTTTTTCTTTCTTATAGTACCACAATATACTAAAAGTGTTTCTGTGTAAAACCTACTAACAAATTTAAAAGTTTTAAATGGTGCCCTGATAACAATGATACCAGAGCCCTTGTCTTTGAAGTATGGCAAAACAAACTATTCTCTTACTTGGGTAACAACTGGGTTCTTTTTATAATTCAGGCAAAGAAATTCTGCCAGAGCCAGAAGCAGTTCAGTTCCAACTGGAGCGTTTCCATGGATACCAGCAACAAAACGAATCTTCGGTTCTTCAGGTTCTGATATGTTGGGCTTATTGGAGATTTCGAGGGACCAAATGTGACGATATTCAACACTCTGTCCCAAACTTTCGGAAACCAGAAACAAAAGTCAGCGAGTAACTCAGTTTTATGTTAAACTCAACTTATAGACTTCAAAACAGAAATGAAGAAGAAGAAAACAGCACAAAAGCCTTTGAAGTCTTTATGGACTGAGACACAGTATCTGAAAATCTTAGGAGGAATAGTTTTCCTTGAGTATTGCCAGACTCAGAGCCAGGACTGTTCAGCAGCCTACAGACTCAGCCCTTTTGCCTCACAACACTGCCCTGCTCTGTCTTCTACACTGAATCACTTCAATTCTTATTATGGAAATATTTTTTAAAAGATTTGCTTATTTATTATATGTCAGTACACTATAGCTGTCTTCAGACACTCCAGAAAAGGGCATCAGATCTCATTACAGATGGTTGTGAGCCACCATGTGGTTGCTGGGATTTGAACTCAGGACCTTTGGAAGAGCAGTCAGTGCTCTTAACTGCTGAGCCATCTCTCCAGCCCTATTATCGAAATATTTAAATACACTAAATAAGGAGTCTCTCTTTTTAAAATCTAAATTAATCTGTATGAATAACAGTTTATACCTTACAATAAATTCAACATCATCTTGACAGTAAAAGTTAAATCAATGAAAACAAAATAAATTATCAAATTTCTACTTTCACAAGGGGGTTTCCCGCTCAAGGCTGGCTTTTTTTTTTTTTTTTTTTACTATGACCAAGATTTACCAGACCTAGTCAGGAGTGATGCATTAGCATTAAATTGAAAAACATTAATAAAATAAAAGTGATTTCTTTGTCACAATGCCAGTGGAATTTGGTGCCTGTTGATATACCACTTAAAAAGCTCGTGACTATCAATGGCAGATATGTTGTATTTTAAGGAATTATTTAATTTTCAGAAGCACATCTTGAATTAGAATGGCTAAAATATTTAATGAGATTTAAAAAAAAGTTATCAAGCACGACTGTCCAATATGGGCTTTATTTAAGTAGGGAGGCCACAAGCTATATGCAGTAGTATGGCTATGGTGGATCACTTAAAGCCCAAACAAGGCAGAAATACTAAAAAGTCAGTTGAAGAGAGGAAGTTAGCTGCCTCTTCCAAACTAAATATTGCTCTGCATCTATTAACATTACAAATCATAATTTAAAAAGCTCAAGTTTCTGGCAAAATTTTAGAATCAATGAAGTGAACAGAGTAAAATAGTCAGAGGGTAAATAATGCTCAGTAGGTGTGCAGAAGACAGCTTATACACACACTCATGGTGGCATGCGCTCAGTAGGTGTGCAGCTTCTACGCTCCTGGCATAAACACTCTTGACAGGTGAGCTCAGCTTTCCAAAATGTGTCCAGTGCCCTCAGCAAAATAAACTAAACAACATTTAGTGAGAATACAAATCTGCAGCAGAAACTTGGCATATGTGTGACAATCAGTCAAAGGAAGTGATAGGAAGAGAAACGTTGACTCTCAGAAAGCTCCATCCATGCATCATTAATCTAACAAGAGGTCTCTGCCAATGCACAAGACTCACTGTCAGAGAAATTTCCTTGTGAAATAAGACTCCAGCTCTCATACATCAACTCCCCCAAATAATCCCGAGTAAGCATAAGAACCGTTAAATGAAGGAAGAAAAACAGTGATCTTACGTGGTAAGGTTTGTAATGTGTGGGTAGTTCATCACAAGTCCTCTCAGGAACTCAGATAAGTCTTTGTATGAATGGTATCGATACAGAGCCAGGTCTGAGGACGAGCTTAGCATGAAGCCTTCCAAGCCATTCTCAGCCGAAAGGTGTTTGATTAATGCCTCAAACTCCTTAGAAGTTGGGTCGCTGGTGTCGTCAGTGCTGGCGCTGTGCCCCTTGCCTTTCTTTGACTCATTGTTTGCATCTGTTGAAGATCGAGCAAGTGTGAAGTTGACCTGAACAGCACCTTCACTCCTGACGGTCACGTTCTTGGTGAGGGGGTTATACCTATAACAAAGCAGACAGGTCAGATGCACGCTTTCTCAGTATTCCAGCACTGGGAAATAGAGGTGTGCAGAGAATGAACAAACTCAATAAATAAACTTATGTAGTTTCCAAAAAAAAAATCAAGTTTTCAACTTGGAGTCAATTTACTATTTAAAAAAATTAGCAAAGAACAAACATAGATAAATGTATAATATGAATGAGTTTCTAAGATTCAAATTAGGATTTCATGCTGGGCATGGTGGTACACAACTTTAATCCCAGTAGAGGCAGGCAGTTCTCTGTGTTTGAGGCCAGCCTGGTTGTCATAGTGAGTTCCGGGACAGCTGGGTCTATGTAGAGAGACCCAGTCTCAAAACAAACAAACAAACAGAACTTCAGGGGCTGGAGAGGTTGCAGGAGTTAAGAGCACTCCCTGGCTGCTCTTCCAGAGGATCTGGGTTCAAATCCCAAGACCCACATGGTGGCTCACAACTATTAATAACTCCAGATCTGGCTGGGCAGTGGTGGCACACGCCACCACTTGGGAGGCAGAGGCAGGTGAATTTCTGAGTTCAAGGACAGCCTGGTCTACAGAGTGAGTTCCAGGACAGCCAGGGCTACACAGAGAAACCCTGTCTTGAAAAACCAAAAAATAAAAAAAATAACTCCAGATCTATGGATCAAACATTCTCTTCTGGCCGCTGTGGGTAACAGGCATGCACAGATAATATGTGTAGGCAAAGTATTCATATACTTAAAATAATAAAAAAAAGTAAAATATGATTTTAATGCAAGTTTGAGCTTATTGCAGACACCCAGAGGTTCCTGGAGTATGAATCCACTTGTCAGTGTTTATGGAATGTAGGTGGGAGAGCCTGAAGTAGCAACTTAGGACATTCTCTATCAAAGACGTGATTTTTGCCTGCTTCTCAGACACCCTGGTGGCTCTAGTTTCTCTAATTATTCTACCAAAGTAGAAGAAAACAATAATTTGTAATGCAATAGTGTGGGCTTCTGAGCCTATTTATGACCCACCAGCTATTTAAAAGCTCTCTGCTCTTGGTGAAAAGGAAGGTGCTAACAACTCTAAGTGTCTAGTACTTAGCTTTCCTCCAATGAATGCTCAAACTAACTTCACAAATACGCTAGCTATAAAGGAGAGTATTGTGTGGTAGTGCCTACTCTTGCTAAATTATGACCGAAAAACCAACTGAGTGTGATGAAGCACCTGTAACCTTAGCACTCCAGAGGGAGAGGCAGGAGGATCAGAAATTCGAGGCCAACCTGGACATCACCAGCTCCTGTCTCAAAACAGCAACAAAGCAAACAAACAAAACCAACAACAAAAGAGAGTTTCAGATTAAATAGGTGTTTTCAATTCTATACCAGTTGTAAAGAACTATAAAGACAACCAGATTGCTTTAGTTTTCTTAAAAAAAAAAAAAAAAAAAAGGAAAAAGAGACGGGGGGGGGGGAAGGAGGGAGGGAAGGAAGGAAGGAAAAAAGAGAAAAGCCATAGGTTCACTTTATTCTTTTTAATAAATAAATCTATTTCAGCATGTACTTGAGAGGACCAAGAGTTTTGGGGTCAGCCTGGGCTTCATGAGACCCTGTCTCTCAGACAGACAGACAGAGGAAAATGGCCTTCCTTAGAGCCTGTAATCAGCAGAAATTTTCATGAAAGCAATAATGCAAATGTATTACAGAAAAATGAGTGCACATGAGACCTTGGCATTCTATATAAAATATAGAACAGTGGTCTCTGTGGGAGGCAAGACCTTACTCAGCAGAACAGGAGTATTTATTTCTTCCAGCAAGCATGTGCCAGAATTACTACTAACAGTGAGAGAAGTCACAAGAGGAAGGCAGATGATCAGAGTGGAGGAAGGCAAAGGAATATGACTTCAGAGGCCTATCTGATGGTATAATGCCACAGGCAGCAGAGCTCACTGTGAAACTAGCTCTAACCCTCCCTGCATTAAATGCTGCATTGCTTAGCAGGCTCTGAGGGACTTTTTGGAAATAACCTAGAGGGAAGCCCATGTTTTTCTTATTCTTAAGCTTTCAATTTGAAAGCATTCATCACTTACCCTCGGGCAGATGCTGTGATTTTATATGTCCCTGGGACCAAGAGGCGCCAGTAATCTCCAGCTTTGTAAGTAGTCACTGGGTGATTAATTTCAGCAACACTGAGGGTGGCATTTAATATGCCTCTACCATCTGTGGCATCCAGGACAAATCCTTTGACACCCTGATGAACCTGTATAAAGGACAAGAATACCAGATCTTACGGAGAAAAAACCCCATCTAATTACTTTGGGAGCTCGTATCCAAACTAATGGATTGCTAATAACGTAAACAAAGGAGCTGCCAGAGCTTCAATGTTCCCAGTCAAGCTGAATGTACAAGCTCACTCAGACATACATTTGCTTCTAAATGCCTCTGAAAGCAGAGGCCATGTGAAGAACATAGCAAGACTTTCAATTTTAGGATGTTAGGACTACTTCAAAGTATAGGATGCTATAAAAGATAACACGCTAGAACTGTTTTGAATGGATTATTTTTAAAAGGAAAAATATTCTATATTAAAAAGGGCGAGGAGATACAAAAATCAAATATACTATACCTTGCTTGTTAATATAGCTAAATGATTCCATGTAGGGTATATAGAAATTTGAATAATAGACTGGGAATTATGTAATATTAGAGAATTGGTATAATTTTCTTGGATGAGATAATAGCATTTAGAGATGATATATAGGAGAATATTTTTATTTTTAGAAAATAGATGCCAAGAAGCTAGAGAGATGTCTCAGCAGTTAAAAGCACTAATTATTCTTCCAGAGGACCTGGGTTTATATCCCATACCACCACATGGCAACCAACAACTGTCTGTAATTCTAGTTCTAGAGAATCTGATGTCCCTCCTCTGACTTCCACAAATACCAGACATATACAAGCAAAACACCCATACACATAAAATTTAAATAAATAAATAAATAAATAATAAATGTAAATAGATGTCCAGTATTTAAAGGCAAAATGTCCCAATATCTCCAATTTCTAAATAGTTCAGCCAAAACCAAGCATATGAACCAAAACAAACAAAAAACATGCATCTGTGTATTTTTCATATAAATAAACCAAAACTGGCAAAATGTTAGAATTGTTAAAACTAGATGTAGCATAGGAGTGCTTACCATACCAGTCTTATGTCTTTTCTATAAATGTCAATACATACGACAAAGTATTTTTAATATTAATTAATATACAAACTTAAGAAAATGATAAACTGCGATCACATAACGTATTATGTTATTTTGGCTAACCATTTCTGAAGCATCTTTACCTGTTAGCCACTGTGCATATCCAAATAAAAGGAAACCATTATACACTTGCATGTGTGTACACGCACACACAATGACAACAAAAGAATACCCTTTATAGCCATCACCTGGCAAATACTTCTAAGTAGCTAATCTATGTCAGCTTGTATAAAGCCTGGACAGAGTGACCACTAACCATTACAGCAAATGCTGCCTTGTCTACTCACTTTTTTCCTCATTTAGACAAACTCATCTATACCCATCAATTTCTACATAAATATACAAAACAAACTGAAATACAGAAATAGGGCAAATACACTAAAACAAATTAGAATTAGAAAAGGTATATTCTGGGGGTAGGGAGATGGCTCAGTGGCGAAAGGACACTTGCTTTTCTTGTAGAGGACCCTGGTTTGCTTGCCAGGACCCACAGGGCCTCCGTGGACAGCACACACACACATATGCAGAAAACACTCATATACATAAGAGTATTTTAAAGACATACTCTAACTTCACTGTATAAGAACTATACACTATATAACCTGTACAGAAAGCTTGTCTTGGACTTGGAAGGACTCACTTGTTTCTGAGTAGTTACCTGTTTCATAAACTGGATTAGAGATCTTCGATTTTGCTCCCAGTACTTTGGTAGTTCGCTCTCAAATGGATATTTCACACAACCTAGTTCGATAGTTACTTCAAAGCAATTTGTCTGTAAATAGTTCCAGTCCTGCATACCACCTAAAGACAAGGACTTAAAATCATCACTTTGAATACATTTTAAATAGTTTAGACTCTACAAGGTGAGAATTATTCCTAGTTTTCAAAAAACAAACAAACTATCTTGTCTCTGCAATGACTGAAGAACAGTAACAAACTCCTGGGAGGCCCCTTTGATCTGCACTTCCACAAAGCGCTCACTTCACAGTCTTCCCATTAGCACATGAAAGACCTATAATGGTTTGGAGGTAAAACACCATACACTGGTCAGACTGTAGTGCAATATGTCTACGCAGAATTCAAAGAGCTCCAAATGCAAAACAACTGAAAGTTTATTGTAATGTCTTAAATCACTTGGGTGTTAGGAAAAAATAGTTCTGTCTCAAAATTGAAAAAGATCATTAGCAAGCAGGACCATCAAGGACAGCAGGAAACCCATGTGGTCAGGCCTTGATCTTTATTTACCTGGAACATTATACCAACTAGCTCCATTTGTTATCCCATGAGGAAAATACTCATTAAGGTACATGTCCTTGCAAGGTCTACCTTGGAACATCTGCGAATTTTCCTGAAAAAGAAAAAAAAATAACCTTTACTAGTATTTGTTTGCATCTACATTTTTTTTTAAACCTGTTTTATTTGGTACAGGTACAGACCTACAAAGGCTCCCAGAGGGCAGACAGGAGGGTTTCAGGTGGGGAAACACCGCCATAGGAAGTGGAGAGACTCTCACTGTGCACTTCTCTTTGTCTGCTGGAATCAGACGGTGTGAAGACCTGAGTTCTGACCCCTGGAACTCACTGACTCCACAGAGTCACACATAAATTTACAGAGTCTCCCAGGAGTGCCTGAGTTATGCTGTGTGCTTCTGAGATGACACTGTCCCTTGGCTGTCTCAAGCTCTCCAGCACTCAGACAGAGAATGGGGCTGACAGTTCTCATCATACATTCACATACATTCACATATAGTTATAAGAAAAAAATTAAAATTAAGAGCTGGATGTGATAGCAGCTGTGGTTGTCTGCACAAGACCAAGCCAGTCAACATTATGGTATAGGGTGGGTACACTGGCATGTTATCCATATTTTTATTTATTTGTTGCCATTTCTCCAGCTGTTTTCTTCTTCTGGGTCAAGACTCATGGAAACCTTCTGTGTCTTGGGGTCTTGAGTATCCAGCCTGGCACCTGGCACACGTACACACTTACAGTTCTGAAGAGGCATAAATAAACACTATAAGAATCCAGAGGAGAGAAGATGACTTTTGACTGGGGAAGAAGTTTCTGGAAGATTTTAAATTCTAAAAGATAACCAAAGTTTCATCTCCTCCCTTGGCAACAGAAAATAAGGACAAAAGAGCATAAAGAGAAAAATATCAAATTTTCCTTATTACCTTGAGAATTAGGCATTTAACTTTAAAATAACAAGCTCTGAACAGAAATGTACTATGGGTGTTTATTAAGGTTTATGTAAGTCTTTACTTTTAATAAGTTACTTACTGGCCAAGAAAAAGAAGGCTGTGAACAAAGACATGGGACTTTAATAACCTTTTTTCCCAGGGGCAAGACTCCAGAGAAGGCAGGATACAGTGGAATTAAAAGTGTCAATCAGTGGCCCCAGCACTGGGGGCTCGGCTATGGTCAGTAAGGAAAAGCTGAGTGCAGCAGATATGTGACTACTCTGGGTTATATCTGTAAAGACAAGATGGCCAAGAAAGGTGGTGGCTGGACTGGTTGGTTTTGTCAACTCAAAATAAGCCTAGACATAGCAGTTGAGAATATTTTTTTGGTTAATAATTGAAGTGGGAGGGTCCAGGCCACCATGGGTGGTGCCATCCCCTGGGCAGGTGGATCTGGTTTGTGTAAGAAAGCAGGCTGAGCAAGCCATAAAGAACAAGCCAGTAAGCAGCGTTTGCCCATGGCTTCTGCATCAGTTCCATTCTTTTCTTGGCTTCCCTCAATAGGTTGTGATCTGGGATACATAAGCCAAGTAAACCTTTACCTTCCCAAGTTGCTTTCAGTCAGTCTTTATCATAGTTACAGAAACTAAATGAAGACAGTACTACTGAGGACTGGATTTTGGGATACTTGGTATGTCAAAGGGTGTGTACAAGATCCTTAGGAATACCACTGAAAGATATGGCTGTAGGTCTAGGTTAGGGAGAAAGACAAATGTAAAACGTTTAATAGTTTACAGAAGTAAATGAAGGTAATGAATTGTGAAGTCACAGTGAATGAGTGCAGAGTATGATGGGAATATGTAAAAACTCTGATCGATTTTGATTTTGACAGATGGTATAATAAATTCTTAGTACTGTATGCACGTTCCCCTAGATATGCCATACCCAAATAGAAGGTAACAATTTTTAAGAAAAAAAATAAACAGGTGCACTCTTTTATTAGCAACTCTGAATATGACTATCACATTTGCAGAGGGGGTGTGAAGGTGGAATGACAAAAGATTGTATTAGAGATCCATAACCAATAAGACTACACACCCAATCAGTTGATCAGCATTAGAAACTATCATACCCAACACTGGAGTCCCAACATGAATTTTTCTTAGAACTATTTAAATTTTTACATACACACACACATATTTTGACACTTCTTTGTGCATGTGGTGGGAGTATATATGGTTAAAAATAAGTCAGTGTAATACATAAAACTAGTGTGTGTGGAGGAGTGTCCTCCCTGTATCACTTTCTGCCTTATTTTTTGATCTTGGAATTCATGGATTCATCAAGGCTGGCCAGGGAGCTCCAGGAGTCTTCCCATCTGCCTTCCCAGGGCTATGGTTAGAGATGCCCCTCTGTGCCCAGACTTCTATGTGGGTGCCAGGGATCCGAACTCAGGTCATCATGCTTGTTACTATCTGTGCAGTCACTATCTTATTATTTTGATTTGGAAAAGTAATAAATGTGCCCATTATATAGGAAGTTTAGAAAACACAGAATCTGTTTACCCTCTTTTACATTACAGTAAAACTTCAACTACCTTAATCACTGGTGATTTTTGTTTTGTCTTTTAGCCAAGGTCTCATAGCTCACACTGACGTGGAACTTGCTGTTTACCCAGGGTGTCCTCTAATTTGCGATCCTTTGCCTCATCATCCACCTCCCAAGGGCAGGGATTGACAGGGAGTCAGACAGCAAAGCTTAGGTTTAACAGACCTAAAGGCCTCTGCTACAAGTATTCAACTGCCTTTCCTCTACTGAGATGGCTGTAGAGTGTGTCTTCTTTGTTAGTATGGTAATCAGACTGACCTGTTTTCAAATGTTGAAAGAGAAAACAACCATAGACTTGTAGTGAAAATTTTGGAATTCTGGTTTCTTTAAAAAACACAGAAATATTATAAGAATATGTTTTTGTTTTTATTCTAGGTATGGGATATGTGGCTGCTTCAGGTTGTCTGCAGCAGCTGACTATGATTTGCCCGTGATTTTGCCTGCAACTGATAGTTTCTGTGTGATGTTTAGAATTCTGGGGACTTTTCAGAGTGTATATAAATTCCAGGGCCCTGAGTGGAGGGGTGGGTTGTTATTGTTGGGTTGTTGTTTATTAAGTAGTTGTGTGCAAAGATGAAACAACGAGAAGAACTTAGATTTCCTGATGACAAAGATCAAACTTGTCCCAAGGAACTTGACACTCCTAATCAGCAGGCTGTAGCCTAGGGATAACATCGCCGCCCCCTTCCCCTCTCTCCTTTTTTGTCTCCTATCTAGTTTTAGGGGGTTGAAAAGGTAGAAGAAAAGGGGTGAAGAAGGGTGGAAGAAACAAGAACCCACAAAGTAGTAAAGACTGGCTACACAGGCTATTTGTAAAGCATGGTTGCGGCTGTATAGCAAAAAAAAAAAAAAAAAATTAACTTAATGCATCAATTCTCTTTTACCCAACTTTATTGGGCTTATAAACTAAATATGTATCAAATGAAATAAGCTGACATTATTTCTGTTCCAAGTGCTGAGTTAAAAACCACAGATAAAATACATGACTGAGTTTAAAAGCTAATGGAAAAAGAGATATAGTGTTCAGAAGTGAGATGAGGAAAAGGGGGGGAGGGGGAGGTGAGCAAGGAGCCCTGGGTATCTTAGCTATGGGAGCATCCGACCTGAATGCTTTAATGTAGTTTTTATTGAATTAACTTTCCGGTATACCTTGGAATAAGAAAGTGCTATTTGTTGAAACACGGCATCGTCTGGTGATTTGCTGTATGTGGCAACTCCTTGTTCATTATCATCATAAGGGTAGTTAACCACCAAGGAACCTACAGGAAAACAGGAAAAGGCTTTGTTTCAAAATGGATCCGTTATACAAAACAAACTTTCACAGTACAGTCAGAAATGGAAGGTACGACTGTGACCCTGACAGGCCTTGGAACCACCCAGGAGACAAGCCTTCTTTTAGACCTGTGAGGGATTATTTAATTAGGTTAGACTCTAGGCATTCTTTAAGGATTATCTTGATTACCTTAATTATAACAGGAGGCAGCACCATTCCCTGGGCTCCACTGCCAGGAAGCTACCTGAGCTCAATCATTTACCATTCTCTGCTTCCTAGAATTGTGGGCCAAGATAAACCTGTTCTCCTTAGGTAGTGTTTGTCAAGGTGTTTTATCGAAGCAACAGAAAAGGTAAGGCAGAAGAAAGAGCCATGAAATTTGTCAAGCAAGGCCGATTGCGTAAAACTTAGGGGTAGCAGAGCCAGCCTGGTCTGCACAGAAAAATTCTAAAAATGTCTTATGGTCCAGTCATTCAGCTGGAGTTGTACCACCAGTGAAGTGGCTCAAAGTGAAGAAAGGGATGCTTTCAAGTGTAAAACGGCCATCCACTCACCTCATGCTTTGCACGAGAGAAAAGTGGCAATGGTGGGTCTCAGGGAGAAGCTTTGAGTTATATTTGTTAAAGAACCACACCCTTTATTTTCCTGATTGTCATACTGTTCTCACATGTCTGTCTGTCTGCTTATTATGCCTTCTTCTACATCAAAATGCATGTGTGGAAGTCAGAAGGCCATTTTCTGGAGTAGATTTCTGCCTTGCACTATGTGGGTTCAGAGGATGGAACTTGGCATGTGTCCTTATCTGCTGGGCATCTCTCTAGCCTGGTACTTTCGCTCTTATTCACGTGACTCTGTTTTGAGACAGGGTCTCATGTATCCCAGGCTGTGTTGAATTACTATGTTACTGAGGAAGACCTTGAACTCCTGATCCTCCTACTTCTCTTTCCTGAGTGCTGGGATTATAGGCCTATGCCACTATGCCAATCTTATGGGGTACATGCTGGTCATGGACTCCAGGGCTTCATGCATGTTAAACAGATATCCTACTGGCTCAAATACATGCCTATGATGTTTCTCTTAACACTGACCTTTCATTTTGTTCAAATGACTCATTCCTGATGAGTCATCTTGACATATATACTCTCAAACCCTTAATAAGAATGAAGTCATTATGCTGCAGTTAAAGAACTGTGTGTGTGTGTGTGTGTGTGTGTGTGTGTGTGTGTGTGTGTACAGGGCAGAGAACACAATTGGAAGATAAGAGAATATGTTTGATCTTTATGATGACAAAGTGTATGGTACCTAGTTAAGAGTATAACAAATAAACATGAAACACTTGAAAAACTTTACAGAAAGGGTGATATGAAAAAGAGAAAAGCAAGAAAAAGGAAAGCAGAAAGTGGGAAGAAGAGGAGAAAGGGAGGGAGAGATGGTTTAGTGGGAGAAAAGCACTTGTGGGTAAATCCACAACCTGAATTAGACCCTGAAATCTAGTGGAAAGAGAGAGCTGACTTCTGAAAGATGTCTTCTGACATCCACACATGCCATGGCATGTACACACACACACACACACACACACACACACACACATGCTGTACATACATAATAATAAATAACATTAAAATTTAAAAGGAAAGAAAAAGAGAAGGAGAAAGGGTGTGGAAGGAAAAAATTTGCATCGATAGATGAGAGGAAGCCGGGCCTGCTAACGTTTGCCTGTAATCCCAGCACCAAGGAGGCAGAGGCAGGAGGAGGATCCCTGCAAGGCAAGGCCAGGGTGGCCCGCACAGCGAGCTCCAGGCCTGCCTGGGTATGTGGTGAGAACATGTCTAAACGAAAAACAACCAAAAAGAAAAAAGAGGGAAAAAAGAATGAAAGAAAGAATGAGTGGGAAAGGGAGGAGAGAGCCAGGAAATTGGCCTAAAAGGGGAGGAGAAAGGCTTTAACTGTTCTCTGTGACAGAGGCAGTGATAGAGTACTCGAAGAAAGCCTAGGACTTATACGAGCAGATAGAATTTCAGCAGGATTTTCAAATGCGCTCAACAAGATGAACGCAGTAGCATAGGAGCTGCCTTACGTACCTCCATGCAGATTGGCTGACAGCACAAATGGATAGGCCTTCACCCAGCTCATCACGGCGATAGTTTCTGGTTGGGTAGGATCTGTGATCGGAACAAACTGGTCTGGGAAATTTCGGTTTAGGTCAAAGTTGTTGCTGTTGTTTCTGCCAACTACACTTATCGAATCTCCTGCAGGATAAAAGATTAAAGATTAAGGTAGCTTTTACTGAGTTTTAATATAACATACGTCAGCTACCTTAACATGCAAGCACCTTAGGCTCACTGTTACCAATGCCATTGAGTGAATTATACACACATACCCTTTTTGGTACACTGTGTATTAAAAAAAAAAAGCAACCTCTCTTACAGATTTTTAAAGCAAAGTGGTAAAATCATTACTCTCTAGTGTCTGTCCTCTGCTTATTCTTTGAGAGGAAAACATCCAATTACATAAATGATACTAAGTTATTGTTCAAGTGTTATAATACACACTTGATGGCATAAGCAGCCCTTAGGTTGGTGGGCTTCATCATGAGAAAACAGACATTAAAATGATAACAAAAAGGTAAAGTTAGTAGAGAACACTGCTGGGCATTAATCCAATAGGGGAAAAAAGTTCAACTCAAGCTTAACTGTGTACACTCTTATGTGAGTGAGAGTGTAATTACTGTTATTATAATGAGAAGAATTGCGTGTGAGGGAGGGGCCCACTGGAGGGCTCCCTCATGGTACTTGGCTCCCTCTTTCAGAAGGGTTGGAGGTGTCAGGAGGAATCTGTGATCTGGTAGGAGTGAGGAAAGAACCTGCACACACAGTGAGGCTCCACCTGGCCTGTCTGAATGAGAGCCCCAGGGTCAGCTCAGGGTGAGCTACCCCATCCTGTGTCTGGGTGCTCCCTGTGATGCCTGTTCCACTCAGGGATCACGGCTAGGAGCACCTGAGGGAGAGTAAACAGATTGCTTGGACATATTTCAAGCTGGCTACAGTTAACTGCAGAGGCAGGAATAGCTCTGTAAAGCTGTCCTTTTATAAAAAGCAAGCTTTTCTGCCTGATACCCTACTTTGTGCCTTGGAAAGGCATCCCTTAAATAGAGATTGGGGGTCTGATGCCTGGCATAGACAGTTGTCACCTGGCAGACTTTTATCTGTATGACAAAATAACCTGTGCTAGCTGTGAACATTTCCCCCTTAACCTTCCATATCCCATAACCACCTCCCTCTAACCAGACCCAAACCCCTAGCTTAGGTGTATATAAATTTCAACTAGTTCTCCTTTGAGACTTACACCTGTATGATTCTCATGTTTCTGAATATAAATTAACTTAATTTTCCCTGTTAATCTACCCATTATCAGTTTAATATAGATGAAAATGATCAAACCTTTATAGGGAAAAAAATTTAAAAGTTCCCTAAGGAATCATGGGAAAAGATGGATTCTTACTCTCCTAGGGCTCTGCAGAAGGTGGCCTGTATAAACCTATCCTCCCAGCCCTTTCAGCATTGCCTCAGGAGAGATGGGCTTGCCTAGGGGAGGCAGGAAAAAGAAAAAGCAATAACTTAGCAGGTATGGAATATGGATGAGTAGAGAAGTCACTGGCTTCAAATATTATCTCGTTTGATTTTCCAATGATAAGTAAGGTTACCCATATAATAGTTTAATAAAAACTACTGTTAAAATGAGACAACTTATGAAAAAAATTTTCCATTATTTTTAATAAATTGATTAGTCTTATTTGTCAACTTGATTGGCTAGAGACACTACAAGGTTAGTAAAGCACACTGTGAGGTATACCTTTAAGGTATTTTACATATAGAATGGTATGATGGGAAAACTGACCATTTTTTAAAAAACAATTTACTTATTTTTAAGTGCACTGGTGTTTTGCCTGCACTTATGTCTGTGTGAGAGTGTCAGATCCCCTGGAGTTACAGACAGTTGTGAACTGCCATGTGAGTGCTGGGAATTGAACCGGGGTCCTCTATAAGAGCAGCCAGTGCTCTCAACTGCTGAGTCATCTCTCTTAGAGCACACCTTTCATTCCAGCACTTGGGAGGCAGAGGCAGGCAGATCTCTGAGTTCGAGGCCAGCCTAGTCTACAGAGTAACTTCTAGGACAGCCAGGGTCACACAGAGAAACCCTGTCTCAAAAACAAAACAAAAAACAAGAGACAGACAGACAGACTGACTGACTGACTGTGACTGACTGGCTCTGACCATGTGTACTACCCTCCAATAGGCTGGGGACCCAAACAGAACAAAACTACATGAAGGAGGAGGCCAGCTAGTGCCTGCCAGCTCCATTCTTCCAGAGCAAGTATAACCACTGCTGTTGCCACAGACAGACATCAGGCTCCAGCATCTTCAAATCTTTCCATGGGGATGGGCATTGTGACCTCGGGCAGCCACCAGGGCTCAGCCTCAGACAGCATCGCTGGATTCTTGTTTGCAAGCTTCCTGTTTCTTGTTCTGAACAGCTACCATGTTCTCTGGTTCTCCAACATAGGGCATCATTATTGAACTACCTGACTTCTAAGCATATACATCAATCTGATGAACCCCTTTTTATGGTTTTACATATATACACTCTCTATATCTATCAGTTCTGTTCCTCTAGAGAACATTGAAGAAGACAAATAGCCACCACAGAAATTCAAAACCAAACAAGGAGCCCACATCTTGATGAAGGGCTGGAGAGACAGCTCAGTTGGTAAAGTGTCTGCTATGCAAGCACAATGTTCAGACATTAAAAGCTAGGCATGCCGGGCGGTGGTGGCGCACGCCTTTAATCCCAGCACTTGGGAGGCAGAGGCAGGAGGATTTCTGAGTTCGAGGCCAGCCTGGTCTACAAAGTGAGTTCCAGGACAGCCAGGACTACACAGAGAAACCCTGTCTCGAAAAACCAAAAAAAAAAAAAAAAAAAAAAAAAGCTAGGCACTGTAATATGCAACTCCAGCACTAGGGGACAGAGTTGGGCAGATCCCTGGAATTCACTGACCAGCAAGTCATGCTGAATCAAACTCCAGGTTCTTAAAAATAAGGTGGAGAGTACCACCTTATCTTTTTTGACAACTTTTGGTTGAAAGTCGATTTTATCCCATAATAATTATGGCCACTCCAGCTTGTTTCTTGGGACCATTTGCTTGGAAAATTGTTTTCCAACCTTTGACTCTGAGGCAATGAGTGTCTTTGTCACTGAGGTGGGTTTCTTGTATGCAGTAAAATGTTGGGTCCTGTTTACATATCCAGTCTGTTAGTCTATGTCTTTTTATTGAAGAATTGAAACCACTGATGTTAAGAGGTATTAAGGAAAGGTGATTGTTGCTTCCTGTTATTTTCACTGCTACAGGTGGAATTCTGTTTTTGTGGTTATCTTCTTTTGGGTTTGTTGAAAGAAGATTATTTTATTGCTTTTTCTAGGGTGTAGTTTCCCGCCTTATGTTGGTATTTTCCACCCATTATCCTTTGAAGCATTGGGTTTGTGGAAAGATATTGTGTAAATCTGGTTCTGTCATGGAATATCTTGTTTTCTCCATCTATGGTAATTGAGAGTTTTGCTGGGTATAGTAACCTAGGTTGATATTTATGTTCTCTTAGGGTCTGTATGACATCTGCCCAGGATCTTCTAGCCTTCATAGTTTCCGGTGAGAAGTCTGGTGTAATTCTGATACGTCTGCCTTTATATGTTACTTGACCTTTTGCCCAAAAGCTCAAAATAAACATGTTACAATTCACAGACCAAGGAAGCTCAAGAAGGTAGACCAGAGTGGGGGTGATTTGGTTCCTCTGAGAAAGGGAACAAAATAATCACAGGAACAACTATGGAGACAAAGTATGGAACAGAGACTGAAGGAAAGGCCACCCAGAGCTGTCCTACCTAGGGATTCATCCTATAAACAGTCACCAAACCTGGAAATTACTATGGATGACAAAAAGTGTGAACCAAAAGAAGCCTGTTATGGTTGTCTTTTGGAGGGGCCCTGCCAGAGCCTTACAGATACAGAGGTGAATACTAGCAGCCAACCATTGGACTGAGCACAGGGTTCACAATAGAGGAGTTGGAGGGTAGACTGGAGGAGCTGGGGGTGGGGGATTTGCAGCCCCATGGGAAGAACTATAATGTTGGCCAACCAGAGAACCCAGGGCTCCCAGGGACTAAGCCATCAACCAATGGGTACATGTGGTTTCAGCCAAAAGATTGGCAGAGGAATGCGTCATCAGGCATCAGTGGGAGGAGAGGTCCTTGGTCCTGTGAAGGCTCAATAGAGGCCCCAGTGTGGGGAAATCTAGTGGGGATCATGGGAGTGGGTTGGATGGAGGAGCATATTCTTGGAGGCAGGGGGTGGGAGGATGGGTTGGGGGTTTTCGGGGAGAGGGGAACTGAGAAGGGGTATAACATTTGAAATGTAAATGAAGAATATATTCAATAAAAAAAATAAGGTGGAGAGCAACTGAATAAGAACAGCATCAACCTCTGCTTTCCACACATGTACACGTGTACATATAGTGCACATGAGCGCACATACTATATATATGCACACATATATATTATATATAATATATATACATATATTATACACACACATATATATGCTTCATCATGTATTGAAAAGTCTGCCCTATTTTCTAAGTACGTAAAAGCTAAAATCACTCATAAATCATCGGAATAAAAATGATAAACATCTCTCTTCCAAATAATCACACTGCAACAACCAACATATTAGGCTTTAATAGTCAGCTCTTCTTTACCTTCCTGGGACTTTTCATACCCATCAGGATTCATGGATGGCATAAGGTGAATTCTAGTGCTGCGAACCAAATCTGTTACTTCAGGGTCTGTTCCAAAGTTCTTGCAGAGGTATTCAATGAGATTCAATAGCAGCTCTCTTCCAACCACTTCATTTCCATGCATATTTCCAATATACTTAAATTCTGGTTCACCTGAAACAAAATAATTACACAAAAGACTTTTTCTTCTTCAGTTAAAATAGACTCTGTTTTTTCCCCTAATGTATGCATGTATGTATGTATGTATGTATGAATGTATGTATTCCAAACCAAAATATTAAGTAAACATGGATTTGCCAACATCAAAACTACTTCATAAACATATTGTAGCTTTTTTTACCAGAATATATGTCTGTGCAGGCTCGAAACATATATGTCTGCATATCTTGTAGATATATAGACAGATGTGTAACACTCGTATATGTATATCCATATGTCAAACTGAACTCAGCTAAATGAATCCAATTTATGAGCATACTAAGTACCATGCAAATGCGGATTACCAAATGGATTTTTCTCTTCTGGAAACAGACCAGCTCTATGCTGTTTTTTGACTAGGTATTCTTAGTGGAAGTTACACAGCATACAGATGACATATCTGGACAAAGCACAGGAATACAGCACTAGCATTGAGAAGCACGACTGAGATCATGTGAAAGGCAATGCAATTACCTGGTTCATGGACACCTGGGTTATCAGATATCTCCATCACATACAGTTCTCTTGACTCTACAGATTTTCCCAGAGAATAAAGACGAGTGATATTGGGATATTCATTGGCAAATCTTCTCAAGAAGATTTCCATGTCAGGAAAATGGTGGTGGTGAAAGTCTTTAGGCTGAATTGGCTGATGGGAAGATGGTGTTCCAGGAGGAATGTTAGGAACAGCAACTGTGCCAGGAGTTGTCACAGCCTCAGTTGAATCAGGCATTACTGACGTCACAGTTGGCCGAAGGGAGAAGTCCATCTCCGTGGCTGGTCCTTCTTTCACCATTATATTATTAATGGTCAATGGCATATACCTTAAAAGTTGGAAAGGGCAGTGGCTTGGAATTAAGACTCATGATGCTTTAGCATTATAGAAGCACTATGACCTTTTCTCATACTCCTGCACTTAGTGATCTATCAAAACTCAAAATGTAAACTAAGACAACTGTATAAATTTAGCCATCTTAGAATGTTATTTCACAGAAAATCTTGGATTAAGTCTTTAAAGAGTTATTTCTTTCACAAAGCTTCCTGTGTATCTCACACTAGAGTTGTGCCAAAAATGTTGCTATGATATTCAAAGGGGCAGACAAGCTAACTGCTGCTGTGATATTCAAGGCATGTGCTGTTCATCTTTGCCTCACCTTATCAGATTAGCATTCCCCTTTGCTCCTATTACAAAGCTCAGAATGAAAGGTTATCAATAAAATCCTCATCGTGTGAGTGTGCAGAAAGTTTGCACAGATGAAGCCCACTGCTTTATGCCTGGGAAGCTGGGAAGGCACGGCTTCCAACTCCATCTATGGAGCCCTGGTTCATACCTGATTCAACCTGATTCAACAGCCAAGCAATGCTTCTCAGAGTGGGACCTTTTGTAAAGCTTTTATAATCTTTCTTCCCAGTGTTCCAATTATGCCTCACACTGTTGGATTATAGGACAAAACACTCTAGTGATAGTACTTTCTCATAAAAAAACAGAAGCCACATTCAGCGAGAAGTATTTAGATAATCCTACATCTAAAGAGAGGCTTGGCACTGTAATTAAGAATCTAGTTTAAGACTTTTACCCAGTTGAAACCGCTGTAAGATTGTAAATTCCAGGAACAAGTAATCTGTGGAAATCACCAAATCGTCCAGTTGTGATATTATGATTAATACCAGCCACTGAGATGGTTGCATTTTCTAACCCAGAGCCTGTTATGGAATCTTTAACAAATCCTTTAATTCCAATGTGGACCTAAAAGACAAAAGTCAAAACTCAGAGGCAATCAGTTTAGTGTTAGAGTTTCTAAACATTAAGACTACTATAAGAGTTTCAAATTTTTCTTTTGTGACAGTGTCTCATTATGTAGCTCTGGCTTTCCTGGAACTCTTTATGGAAACCAGGCTGGCCTCCAACTCAGAGATCCCTGCCTCTGCTTGGAGTGCTGGGATTAAAGGAGTGCACCACATCCAGCAAACAAAGTGTATTTTTTAATCCCTTAAAGTTGAAACAAAGTATAGACAAAGGACTAAATTCTTTTTTAAGATTTATTTTTATTTTGTTCATATTTGCCTGCATGTATGTGTATTAAATGTCTGTCTGGTGCCCCACAAAAGCCAGGAAAGTATGTTGGAACACCTAGCACTGGAGTTACAGTAGGATGTGAACTGCTATTAGGAACCAAACCTGGGTCCTCTGCAAGAACAGTCTGCTCTTAACCACTGAGCCATCTCTCTAGCCTCAGCACCAAATTCTTAAATTTAAGTTATAAAAATCTCTAAAGTGCTTTTGAAGTTCCCTTTCTTTGAAGTCAAGCTTCAAATTTCCTCTTAAAACTATAATTTCTGGTATAGTCAATGGCTGCATGAACATTTCTGATATTTACACTAAATTGCTATACACATCCACAATGGTAAAGGGTCTCTAACAAATATGAACACATTGTCAACCTGACAGTACAAATTTATAGGGTTTTCTTGGTGCCAGAAATTGAACTCAGGGCTTCATTCATGCCAAACACTCCTTCTACTACTGAGCTATATCACAAGTCCCCACTAAAAATTTGGCCAATTATTTCCATTTGTAAAATGTTCTAAGACTGTCAGAGGAAGCCTCCATGGAGCAAGGAGCTAGGGTTGGGGATCAGAGTGGAAGAGGTGGAGCTTGATGTACTCTAGTAGATCATAAACTAATAATTTCTAAAGAGAATCTATAATCTTAAAACACATGAGATAAAGAACATGCTATTTGGATTGTTCATGTACCTTCAAATTTCTCCCTTATTTAACCCATTACTTCTAAATTCTGACCTTCTAGCCAGCAATTTTTACCTTTTCAATCAATGTGATCAAAGACTCACGATTATTCTCCCACTCTTGTCGAAGCTGAGAAGCAGGTGGGTACTTGCAGCAAGACAATTCTAATGTGATCTCAAAACAGTTGGCCCACACATAATTGTAATCTTGCATACCACCTGCAGAGTGACAGGGAAACAAGTTTATTTACAGAAGAAAAGAATCCCACTCCCCCAACGACTGAAGAAATTAAATCATCCAATTTTTTTCATGTACACATTTTGTTTCCATTAAGTTGTATGAAATTGAAGAAGGCTCTTCAATTACAAAAACTAAAAAAAAAGGAATTTAATATATGCATGTGTATATATATATATACACATATACATGCATATATACACATATGTATATTGGAAAGAGTATATATATATACACATACATATATATATACACATACATATATATATGAGAAATACATCTAACTGGTAGGATGAGCAGCTATGAAAAGTCTGATTAGATCAACTAACAACAGTTTTAATTGCTTACAATTTCAGACCAGTTCTAACAATTTTATATGTTTACAGTATTTCCAGAAGTTCTATGAGGTAGCTATTACTATTTTTCCCATTTTACATATGTGAGAGGTCAGAGACAAAGATATTAATGAGCACACACTATTCTAGCTATAGTTAGGGAAATGGAGAGATGTCTACTGGGACTTTATTCTGACGGAAGAGAAATGGTTCAAAAGGAGGTTGGGCGACGTGAGCAATGTAGGGTCACACAGGGCTTTGGCACTGAGCGTCATCAAGAAGGTCACAAGAGACAAAGACTCCATCTAGGGTGGCACAGCTACATAACTCAGGAAACAGTAAGAGAATGGACTCTTGAAATGTGGGTAAAGGGAAGAGAACCGGAAGATGAGCACCCATAGTCGACCATCGTTCCCACGTCACTCCTACAAAAGCGCACGCATTCATCCTCATGAGGGCTTTACTTCCTCGTTCCTGCTGCTTAATTTTCTCCCATTTTCTTTTAAGAAGATGAATAAAGAGTGGAGGAGGAAGCCATAACTTCTCTATGAGTTCACCTTGCTCCTAGAAGTGAGCAGGCAAACATGCAGAGAACCAGAGCCTCCCACCACTTTCTGCATGTGCAACAGGCCTGACCTTAGCCACTTTCATCATCCCTCAAGGACACCCCAAAGCTCAGGTTTGCTGAGGCTTTTTTTGTTTGTTTGCTTTGGGGGGGGGTATTTTTGGTTTTGGTTTTTTTATAACTAGAACTCATCAAAATCCTCCTAGGGTACTTGTCCCTGGCAAAAAGGCATCCTCTCAACTGTCCCCAGAGATTTTGGCTCCACCTTTGGCAACACGAAATACAAATGTGCATTTTTTAAAAGATTTATTTATCTAAGTACACTGTAGCTATCTTCAGACACACCTGAAGAGGGCATCAGATCTCTTTATGGATGGTTGTGAGCCACCATGTAGTTGCTGGGATTTGAACTCAGGACTTTTGGAAGCGCAGTCAGTGCTCTTAACCACTGAGCCATCTCTCCAGCCCCCAAAAATGTGCATTTTGAGAGTTATCTTTCTCCAACTCTTGGTACATCCTAGATGATAAATGCAAGATCCTTCAGCGCTCAGAAAAGGAACACACATTTGCTTTTATAGACTTAGTACTAGGAGATATCCTGGAGTGAAAGCTCTTCTGCCCTTTATAGGCTGAGAATCTTGGGCATTGTTTTCTTTTTTAAATTTTAGGTATTATTAACATAGTCTATTTCTTTATTTGCAAAATGTGAGCGTTAGGATCACAAAGGACTTTGAACCCTTAGATGCCATGGTGTTCAAGAACGCATGGTAATTTGACTATACAAGAAAGGCAACACTTGGGAGAGAGAAACATTCTGAGATCTGTCTACAGGGAAGTCAGTGCATCCAAAGTATATATAGCTCACTTCATAACTCCACCAAAGAACAGAGCTCACCCAGCAGCTTAGAAAGGCAGGTAACACAGAACAAGAGACACGATGCCGACAACACAGTAAGCAAGCCTGATAAACTCATGTCCAACCATGCTAACCAAACAAGAACAGGTTTTTAAAAATAATTTTATGGTTAGCATAAGAGCATTGAGTTTCATATTTATTTTTAAATTATGTTGAGGTACTGGGAGGCGAGCCTGGGCCCTCCATGTATAGACAAGCACACTATTGCCCAGCTGCATCCCTAGCAGAGGCCTATCCCTCAGAGTTACCTATCTTTCTTTAAGACCTTACTGGAAAAACTGTAGCAATAAAACACCTTCCAAGAAATCTTTCTAGGTCTCCCCTCAATCCTAAAATTGAAACTACGAGCAAAGGCCCATAATATCTCCATTGCTGGGTTTTAAAAATTATGGCAAAGATTGCATAATACACAAATAACCATTTTAGTGGAGGTCCCAGGCTCGTCTCCCAACCTCAACATAATTTAAAAATAATATGAAAAAAGGGGTCTTGAGGATTCAGAAGAATCAGTGGAAATAGAATTATAAAAGTTCTGGGCAGGGTCTGACATATGCTGGTTGTACAGTAATTAGTGATGCAAGCTACAAGAAGAAGACATGGAAATTTATTGAGAAGTCTGCCTGGTGAGGGAGCTGGGCTGGAAAATAGAGAAGGCAGCATTAAAAGACTGTATTTTGCTATTCTGAACAGGAAAGCGGCATCAGGAATGGAAGGTCTTATGGTCCAGAAAGAGGAATGGCAAGTGAGAAAGAGGAGAAGCAGCAAGAGAGGAGAATGGGGAAGATACACAGCCTCATTTGGCACCTTTAACAATGGCTCGAGTAAAGCTTACTTTGACTTAAAGGTGGTGGTGACAAGATGGGAGGGGAGGAGGAGAGGGAAATCCTGACAGGGTCTGCTGACTGCTGGGAGGTCAGGAAGAGGAAAGAACCAGAAAGGACCTCAGACCTGACAGCTCAACTACAGACAGAAGATGCTTGGCACGGTGGGCAGAGGGGTGGGACAGCCTCATTCAGAGCAGGCTAAGTCTGAGTCTGAGGTATCTGCACGACAGTTAGAACTATCCAAGAAGACATCTTAAAATTCAAATTTAAATAATTTGGAATGGGATAATTTAAAACTAGGAAGTTAATTCATTCATTCAGAAGGTACTGTTCTAGGTGCAGGGGATACAGTTATGAAGGGACAAAGTCTACATCAAGATCACATACATTCTTGGGCAAATCCAGAAAGTATCAGCTAGTGAGCCATGTGACAGCTAGTAACAGTGGATGCTGGGTGATCAGGAAAACAGTTCTGTGACGAGGGGCTTCTTGACAGCTAATCTTCCTTGTTAACTAGACTGTTTAGAAGCATGTGGTAGTCATTCATCCCTTGGGCCTGTCTGTGAGGAGTTTTCCAGGGAGGTTAACTGAAGAGAGAAGACCCGCAGCACCAGCGATTGTTTCCCTTTGTCTGTTTCCTAAGTGCAGACAATGTGGCTCTACCTCACCTTCCCACACCATGCCTTCACTGCCATCACAGATTACATCCCCTTTGAGATGAGTCAAAGTAAATCCTTCTTCTTTAAGTTGCTTCTATTGGGTCCTTCGTCACATCAACAAGAAAACTAGTACATACTACTGAGCCAAAATATGAAAAACAAGACAGAAATGACTGGGTAAATGCCACAGAGAACAGCATTCTGGGTAGAGGGCAAGACTTGTCAAGTTAAGGAAATGGAAAGATGGCTACTGTGGTTCAGAGAAGTGGTTCAAAATGAGGTTAAGTGATCTTAGCAATGCAGGATCACACAGAGCTTTGGCACTGAGGATAGCAAGTTTATAAGTTTATTCTAAGTACAAATGGGACTACTGAAAAGTTATCATTTTGGTCTTACTCTGTTAAAGAATATATTTGTAAGATAAAATTTAGTGCCATAACCATATTTAAGTACATATTACAATAATGTGATCTGCTGCCATAGTTTGGTTTGTCCCACAATGGCACATGTTCTGGAAGCTTAGTCCACAGTGTGGTGAGATTACAGGTGACTGAGCTTTCAAGAGGTAAAGACTAACAAAAAGTAATAAGGTCCCTGGGGTGCTGCCCTTAGGAGGGGGTAAAACAGTTCTGATGGAATCCCAGTTAGTTCTCAGAAGGAGTCTTCACAAAACAGGCCCACCATCACCTTGCATGTGGCTGATTCTCTTTATTTTTCTGTCTTATCACTATCTAGTCTAGAGGGTCCTCACTAGAGGCTACTGATAGACCTGCCTGATTGGAACTTTCTGCCTGTTAGTTATGTCTTCAAAACTGTGATCACAATGTCTGAGAGAACAGCCTAAAGAAGAACCATTTATTTGTCCTCATAATTTCAAGTCCACTCAGTCCAGGGCCATGTGGACTCAGGTGCTTGGATAGAACATCAGGGTGGTGGGAATGGCAGCTCAGGAGGTTCTTTGCCTCATGGTCATCAGAAAGTATTAATAGGAAATACAAAAGGGTTCTCAGGTAAGATACAGTCCTGAAAGGCACCACTTCAATGACCTCCTCCTCTAACAGGCCCTACCTCCAATTTCTTACCGATTTCTAATAATGCCATCAAATTATAACTCTATGCATTAGGTTAGAGCCCTTCTAATCATTCCTGGAAGTGCCTTCCAGACACATGCAAAAGAATGTTCCCCAAGTCTCCTAGGTTTTTCTCAATCTAAGCAGGTTATAATTAAGATTATCCACTGGAGTCTCCAAAAACATGAAGTAAATAAGTCACTTCCCCTTGTTAAGCTTTGAGTATCTTGCAATAGCAATCCATCACAGAATAATGACAACTACATTCATGGTGTTGTGTGACAGATTTCTAGAATTTCTTCATCTTGCAAAACTGAAACCCTGTGCCCAGTGAACACCTCTCTCTTTCCTTCTCAATTTCAGCTTCCTCGTGAGTTCTACTTTATGACCGACTTCTTTCATTTAGCATTACTGATAACAACACAATGGCCACTGTGTATAAGAGATTAAACTAAGATTATTATAAAAATATGACTAGCCAAAGTTTAGTCTTGTTGAAGAAGCAAAACAGAGAACACATGAAAAAAACAGTGTGACGGCAATATTAATATGAATTCATTTTTTTTGCACAAGTAAAATTTAATAACCACTTTATTATATAAATATGGCCAATTCACACTTTAATCATGCCAGAGGGCAGTGAAACAGACTGTAACAATATAATAACAACACTGTAAAAAATAACCAAGCTTGGGTTCTAGCATTCTTTTATTTGTTATTTTTATTTCAGTAGCAATTTAGGAAATATTAACTAAAGAAAGCAGAAGGATCAAGTTTATATAACATTACAGAGTATTACCTAATCTGGTTTTCAGATATAACTTTTATAGGTCTATAAGCAGCCAGTTCTAAGCAATGGCACAAGTATACCTTCATGGTAGTGAGCAGGAAGAGCACAGAAGTCTTTTAACAATAAGATCTTGGGGGGGGGTGGATAGAGAGATGACTCAGTGGTTAAAGGGAGCACACATTGTTCTTCAGTGGATGTAAATGTCTTGGCAGTCTAAGAGATGTGCAGTGGTATCTCACTGTGGTTTTAATTTGTAATATAATTAATACTCCACAATGCATAGCCCTTCCTAAGAAGAGACATCTTTCATGCATATATTTATCACTATATTGGGAAAGCTGTGAAGCCAGAGACTTGGAAGTGTTGCAAATGTGAGGATGTTCACAAGGGTCTCAATAGCTTATCTATCAAGTCCTGGCTACTGAACTACACTCCAGGAGTTCACATCTGACCTGAGACAGCATACTCCAAACACTGAAAACTGAAGTATAGAAGAGATTCAAGACTGGCTTGAGAGATACAGAGGACAGACCTCAACAGCACCACAACCTGGCGAACTGAACTGACCTCAACTAAGGAATCACACCCCAACTAAGGCGAGTCTGAACTTATAGTTGAATCTAACTAGGTCATTTCCTGCTAGGACAAGCAAACAAAAAATTTACTATAAAAAACAGGATTTAAACAAGGAAGGGCAGAAGGAAAGAAAGGAGAGAAGGAAGGAAGGAGGGAGGGAGTTTTACGGACAATGTTAAGAGGCTTAATTAAGCACTGTTGTTGCAGGAACATCAGGTAAGAGAAACCACCATGCTGTAGCAAATACTTCACAGCTTTGGCAATGGTCAAAAAACAAAATCTATTCCTAAATCTCTAAAAACCAAAAACAAATTAAAAACTCCCTGAAAGCAGACAAAGAACAACAATGCAGGGAGAGCTCTGGAATGTACAAGGAAGACCTTTTAAATGTCTGTGCCGGTTTCTCAGCAGAAACAGGCAGTCAGGAGGCTCAAGGCAAGTCTCTTAAAGGGCTAAACAAGACAGAACAAAGCACCAACACCACCTCACAGTCCATAACCTGGGAACACCAACACCTCACAACCCATAACCTGGGAACACCAACAACACCTCCCAGCTCATAACCTGGGGTTTTACAACCAATAAAAAATATTCTGCAGGAAGAAAGACAAAACAGACATCTAATAAGAGAAAACCAAAGAATCTACTGAAAGCAGACTGACTTCAACATAAATTAACACAGAAATTTCCTCAGGTAAAAGAGAACGCTCAGAAATAAAGAACAAATGAAAAGCAACAAATGTAACTATCTGGAAACTATATATAAACTACTTTTAGCCTGCTGGCGTGGTGCATGCTGTCTGTAATCCAAGCACTCAGGAGGCAGAGGCAGAAGGGTCTCAAATTTGAGGCTAGCCAGGGCCATACAGTAAGACCCTGTCTTTACAAATCAAGGGTAAGGACAACCGCTCAGTAGTAGAACACTCGCTCAGGATGTACAAGGCCCTGAGTTCAGTCACTAGTAGACATATGCACACACAAAAAAACTAGTTTACTTTCTCATCAATCAGAAGGCTGAGGAAGGAGAATCATAAATTTAAACTTACTCTATACTACACAAAACAGCTTATCTCAAAATGTAACTTTACTCCCAAGCTCCCAAAGCTGGAGGCATAAGAGGAGACCTAATTAAAATTGTTTTTAAATCCAAACCTACCAGTGATTATATATTTAATGAAAATGTTACGAACAAAACAACAGTGGCATCTGGCAACCATAACCTGGGGTTATGAAGTAGACCGACTAAAAGAAATTGTCCAAAGGAACTACCATTCAGTGCTGGAGACCAGGTCACTGCAGGTAGGGGCACAGACAAGTTGAAAGAAAGAACAAACCCCAAAAGGTCTGGAAAAACAGATGCTACATGAACATTTAAAGAGTGATAAAGGGCTTGGGATGTCAGGTCACCGGAAAGTGCTTGCTTAGAGTGTGCAAGGTCTGGGGGTGAATTCCTAACACCACAAGCGTGAATACAAGGAGAGGACAAAGAAGAGAGGGGAAAAAAAGAAAAGGAAAAAGGGGAGGGAGACAGGGGAGAAAGAACACAAAAGTAAGAAAAGGCATGAAGTCAGATGTAGAGAAATACAAAGATATGATAAAGGCTCACTCCACTAAGGCATTCTACCCTAAGTGTGAGTATCTAAAACAGGACTTCAAAATACAGGAGACAGAAACTGATAACACTAGGAAGACAAATCCACAAATCTACTTCAGCATTCTTCAGTAATCATTGAAACAAAGGGGGCAGGGTCAGCAGAGGGTAGAGAATTCATAACGCGGGCCGGCAACTGACTAGGTTTAAAGACTGTGCATACCGTCCCCACCCATCAGCAGCAGAGTACATATGCTTTCCAAACACATACAAACATTCATCAAACACACCACATCCTGGGTCATGAAACAAACAGGTTTAAAGGAGGGAAATCCTGCTCCGTATGTTCTCTGGCCATGGGGGAAGTGATCTAACAAAGTAATTTTTCTTGATAAAACCTCATAAGAGGAAAGTACATTTTCTTTATGACTACCTTCAGAAGGTAATTCATGTATTGCATTACCTTCCTTAATCTACATTTTTCTCATGACTCAGTTAGAAGAACAGAAAACAAACTTACTTCATAGGGCCAAACAACAAAACAGCTATCTTACATTTAGAAAATCAAAAAGTCTTTAGTCACCAGCTTCAATTAATAATTTAGAAATTTCTTCTAAAATTACCTAAAAACCTAGAAACAAATGGAGATAATATCTGACTTATGAATAATTTAAGATTTTTTTGTGAGATGCCACAAATATGCATCAGTTGACATCTGTGCTAAATTTAACATTTGTTTTTCTGATATTAAATGCAGTTGGTTTGAATCTGTTGGTTTGATTTTTTTTTTCCATCAACACAAGACCTATCCACACAAAGCCAGCCTTCACTGTAACAGGAAGCAGCCACTGATCCGTAAACAGATCTTTTGGCAGCCACTGCCAAATTCAGTCAAGACATTTACCTATTTTTTTTTTTAGGCTAGTATATAATTTGACTCAACATAAAGGAGAAATGTCAGGTTTCACAATAACATCTGAATATGGGCAAAGAAAATTTTAATTTGTGGAGTAAAATATTCAGCTATAGGCATACCTTAAAAACATCTTAATAACAGCAGAAAGGATCTGCTATTTGTCTTAATAGTTGTAATAAGCAAGCCTCTATGAATGCTTAATCTCCTAGGGGGCTATCCAAGCCAATGATCTTCAACTTATTCACACTAAATTGAAAAAGTATGCAACAGTTCACAAATTATTGATTTCTGTGGTGCTGAGGATAAAACCCAGGGCCTTAAAGATACTAGGCAAGCACTCTGCTGCTGAGCAATCCTCCCAACTTACCTCACAAATACTGAGTTGGGATCCAAATGTTTTAACCTTAAATTTGAGCAGTTTTAAGCAAAATAATATCCTGTATAACAAAATGTTAAATAAAACTTCAATGTTAGAATTCTGCACTAAAACCATCTGGACCTGTGCTTTTTTTGGTTGGAAGACTTCCAATGACCACTTCTATTTCTTCAGGGGTTATAGGATGGTTTAGATGGTCTATTTGATCCTGATTTAATTTTGGTATTTGGTATCTGTCTAGGAAATTGTTCATTTCCTCCAGATTTTCTAGTTGTGTTGAATACAGGCTTTTGTAGTAGGATCTGATGATTTTTTGAATTTCCTCAGTTTCTGTTATCTCTCCCTTTTTCGTTTCTGATTTTGTTAATTTGGATACTGTCTCTGTGACCTCTGGCTAGTCTGGCTAAGGGCTTATCTATCTTGTTGATTTTCTCAAAGAACCAACTCCTAGTGTTAAAAACTGCATGGTATTGGTACAGTGACAGGCATGTAGATCAATGGAACAGAATTGAAGACCCAGAAATGAATCCACACTCCTATGGTCACTTGATCTTTGACAAAGGAGCTAAAACCATCCAGTGGAAAAAAGATAGCCTTTTCAACAAATGGTGCTGGCTCAACTGGAGGTCAACATGCAGAAGAATGCAAATTGACCCATTCTTGTCTCCTTGCACTAAGCTCAATTCCAAGTGGATCAAGGACCTCCACATAAAACCAGACACACTGAAACTAATAGAAAGGAAACTAGGGAAGAACCTTAAACATATGGGCACAGGGGAGAATTTCCTGAATAGAACTCCAATAGCTTATGCTCTAAAATCAAGAATAGACAAATGGGATCTCATTAAATTACAAAGTTTCTCTAAGGCAAAAGACACTGTCAAAAAGACAAAGCGGCAACCAACTAACTGGGAAATGATCTTTACCAACCCTACATCCGACAGAGGGTTAATATCCAATATATACAAAGAACTCAAGAAGTTAAACTCCAGAGGACCAAGTAACCCTATTAAAAAATGGGGTACAGAGCTAAACAAAGAGTTCTCACCTGAAGAATATCTAATGGCTGAGAAGCACCTAAAGAGATGTTCATCATCCTTAGTCATTAGGGAAATGCAAATCAAAACAACCCTGGGATTCCACCTCATACCAGTCAGAATGGTTAAGATCAAAAACACAGGAGACAGCAGTTGTTGGCGAGGATGTGGAGAAAGAGGAACACTCCTCCACTGCTGGTGGGATTGCAAGCTGATACAACCACTCTGGAAAGCAGTCTGGCGGTTCCTCAGAAAACTGGGCATGACACTCCCGGAGGATCCGGCTATACCACTCCTGGGCATATACCCAGAGGCTTTACCTGCATGCAGTAAGGACACATGCTCCACTATGTTCATAGCAGCCTTACTTATAATAGCCAGAAACTGGAAAGAACCCAGATGTCCCTCAACGGAGGAATGGATTCAGAAGATGTGGTATATTTACACAATGGAATACTACTCTGCAATTAAAAACAATGAATTCATGAAATTCCTAGGCAAATGGTCAGAACTTGAAAATATCATCCTTAGTGAGGTAACCCAATCACATAAGAACACTCATGGTATGCAGTCACTGATAAGGGGATATTAACCCAGAATCTTGGAATACCCTAGACACAATTCGCATATCAATAGATTTCCAAGAAGATGGAAGGAGAGACCCTGGTCCTGGAAAGACTGGATGTAGGGGTATACCAGGACAGAGAAGCGAGAGGGGGTTGAATGGGGGAAAGAGGGAGAGAAGGGGGCTTATGGGACTTTTGGGGAGGGAGGAAACGGGAAAGGGGAAATGATTTGGAATGTAAATAAAAAAACTTAGAAAAAAAACTTCAATGTTACTTTAAACTTATTCAAATAAATGAAAATGGCATAGAAATTTGATGTTTAGAACCTTATTTTTTCTTTCATGTTAAAAACTTACGTGTATGGATACTTTTCCCTTCATGTATGTCTATGCATCCTGTGTGTACAGTATCCACATAGAGAAGAAGGGGTCAGATCCCCTGGAACTGGAGTTACAGATGGTTGTGAGCCACCAAAGGGAACCAAACCCAGGTCCTCAGGAAGAGCAGTCAGTGCTCTTAACCTCTGAGCCACCTCTGCAGCCTCCAAAGTAACTATTAGAACCTGTCCAGTGCTACAAGGAATTGTTATCAATGCCAGTATTAACTGCTATGGGTAGCTAAAGGTTCTCTGATCAAACGATCTACTCATTGCCATTACTGTTTGTCTTCCAACTCATCTTTATCTGCTTAAGATACTCAATTCACCTCTAGAACAGAACACACCCCTGTTACTGATTTTTGCACAGAGATCTGGCTTTAAGGAGGAGAGAGACTTCCAAACAGTCAGTTTTTTAATTGAAAACTACTACCCCTTTACTCTTCTCTCGTAAACTGAAGCTTCCATGTTAAAACAGCCACTATCAAGCTGGGCACTTTGAGAGGCAGGCAAGTCTCTAAGTTCAACACCAGCTTAGTCTACAAAGTGACTTCCAGGACAGCCAGGACTACAAAGAGAAACCCTGCCTCAAAAAACCAACCAACCAACCGGCCAAACAAACAAAAACCAAACCCAATGCCAACTAAAAACCCCCAACAACTTTCCCCCTCTTCCAAGGTTCAAGTAACATCCCAGAAACTGTACTTGTTTTATTTTATTAGTGTTCTTGTTACTCTCTTACAGTACCTGTTTAATTTTTAAGTTAGGTGCTGTAAGAGAGTAACAGCAACCGATAAATAAAGTAAAACAATATACTCTACTGAAAGTCACAGCAATGTGCTACTGTCTCGCTGGAATATACTCATTTCTCTTGTGCGGAGGTGATGTGAGCATTATCAAACTGGAACACACAATATTGGAAAAACCAAGTGGAAGCCAGAGACTATTGGGCAGGGAGCGTACACGGTGTGGATATTCTCATCAAAGGAATGAGTCATGTCTCAGGCAAGATACAAGCAGAATGATGTAAGATTCCATTGTGTTACTCAGATCAGTGCATAATTTAAGGCTTATCAATCACTTATGGCTGGAATTTTCCATTTAAGGCTTTCGGACTATGACTGATGACTGGTAACTGAAGCATAAGAAAGCCTAACTTCAGATAAGGGCAGAGTTCTTGGAGTTTCAAAAGGTAGTAAGAAATTTTCACAATTTCAATTTCTGTATGTATAATAAATGATAATCTTGCATTCCAAGATACTTTTAAAAGTTAATAAATACAACATTCATTAAAAAATGTAAGGAGGAATACTGAACCCAATGAGTAAAAAATACAGGCTCAGGTAGGCAGGGTTTCTCTGTGTAGTCCTGGTTGTCCTGGAAGTAGTCACTGTGTAGACTAGGCTGGCCTTGAACCTAGAGACTTGCCCGACTCTCCAAGTGTGCTTTAAAAAAAAATGCCCCCAATTTTAAGTCTTTAAATTCAAGTTATCTAATTTCTACCAGAACTTGTTATTTGCACTTGGGTCACTTCTGTGAGCATCCACTTCCTTCACCACTCCCGCTAGATACATATTTGTCCATGATATGATTCTACAGAACTAAACTAATTACACAGTCCCGCCTGGTCTCGGTTCCCACTTAGTCAACACTCTCTCACATTCCTGAATTGTATTTGAACACTTATAAAGTGTTCTTGATCATCTGAATTACACAGAAAAGGGCTCAAGGACGAGCTTTGAAACCTGAGAGATGAATCCTAACCAGCATATGTGGATCTCTCTTGGTGAAGGTGGAAAAGGTTCTCCTGAGCCCATCATCACGTTACAAAGTACACAAGTGTGCTGATCCTAAAGGTCAGGCTCTGTACTTGGGTGGACCACAGCTCACGAAAGCAAACTTGTGACTCAAGAAGCAAGTGTTCTGTTTGAATATGGTTTTAAGTCTTTTTTCCCCCTTTTACATTAGATAGTGCTCAGATTTAAGATGAGAGAGAAAAAGGAAGGAAGCTTCAACCAGGTCTTATAATGTACAAGACAAGGTAAGACCAAAAGCAATTTGTAACACAAATTTCACGATCAATCATACTTGTGAAACGTGAACAGGCTGACGCTTGGTGCTTCAATTTGTCAGCACGCCTTCATGAAAACCTCCTGGTGCAAAATGCTACAGACATCTTTGTTCTGGAGGTGAAAAATCACCCATCTGCTCAACAATGTTCTAGTTGAATTTTGACTCTAAGCAAGTAACTTATGCCATATCGACTCAATTTTTAGAACTGTGGACTGACATATACCTGGCAAATGTCTTACAACCCTGAGTCTCTTTTCATTTCGATCCCACAGAGGCTCTAGAAGCTGTTTCTTAACAGCACCTTAGCACTTGTGACTGGAAGATTAAGTACTATCTCAGCTGTCACTCTTCCCCTACAGCAAGATCAGGCTTGGATGGATCTTCTGGGTTCTCCTTGACACTCCACCAGTACTAGTCCTTTGATTCATCTTGCACAACTTTTTTTTTATTTATTTATTCTCTCGTATACTACATTCTGACTGCAGTTTCCCCTCCCTCCTCTCTTTCCGGCTTCCCTGCCCCCTTAACTCCCTCTCCCAAATCCACACCTCTTCTGTTTCCCTTCAGAAAAGGGCAGGCCTCTGGGGATGTCAACCAAACATGGCATATCAAGTTGCAATATGACTACACACATCTCCTCACATTAAGGCTGGATGAGGCAACCCACTGGGAGAAAGCGGATCCCAAAAGCAGGCAAGAGTCAAAGACAGCCCTGCTCCCACTGTTAGAAGTCCCACAGGAAGCCCAAGCCACACAACTGTAACACATAAGCAGAGGGCCCAGCCCAGACCCATGCAGGCTCCCTGATTTTCTGGCACAATTTCTTATACCTCTCATATTCCCTTTCATTCCCGTGTATTCCTGTGGATAAAACCCTTATCATCAAGAGACTGAGTTCGAGATAACTATAAACTCTCCCTAAGTTCCCTTCCTCTAGGACTCTGTCCCTCTCCACACAGAGATAAAGGTAATCTGAAATGAGCAGCACCACCCTGCCCCACACGAGGGGGCAGGCTTCACATTCATGACTTTAAAGGAGAGGATGTTCTGGGGTAAAGGCAGGAGAGAGTTACCAGGGGGCTTTCTAGAGGCACGGTGACAGGTAAAGGTCCACATTTGCCAGCAAAGGACAAAGAGTTTCGCGCACAGGGGAGGCAGAGGGAAAGGCTCAATAAGTAGATTGGTTCAGACCTGATCCTACGAAATGTGAAACCAGCAGGCACGGCAGGCACAGAATCTTTCAGATTTCCTCCATGTGTTGGCTTGTTTTTTACTGCATAGCTTTAAATACAAAGTCACTCTTGTAAGACCCCGACACACATTTCCTAAGCCTGACAACTATACCTCAGATTAGTAAACAGACTTGAGGAAACAAGCCATGAAGCAGTGCTCTGCACACGTTCTTCAGGTCAGCCTGGTTTGTCTCTGCTGTTGGATCCACTTGTCTTCATGACTGAACAGTTACTGAGAGAAACTAAAGTCCTTATGATCCTTAAGGACCCATCTTTTATTAATAGCAAATACTGTGGTTTATTTTTTCGGTTATGTATTGCATATTTAGTTGTTTTAGGTTCCGGTTCTCTGGTATATGCCCTATTTAATGATGCAGGAAACATTCAAGCCAGTGCACTTCAGTATTTAGAGCACATTAGCACTGCTCAGAGCAATAGCCATTTAGAGGAAGAATATGAATGTCCACAGGATCAAAGAAACTCACGCTACACAAACCTGCTCTGGGTATGTGATGTTCTATCTGTTCACATTTCATAACTGATGAAAGATTAAAAACAGAGGGAAGAAGATTCGATAAATCAACACAACGTTTCTTTCTTCCAAAGGAAGGAGAAAAAAAAATCCTAATTGCCAGTTTGAAAAGGCTCAGCTCCATGTTAGCACAGCTTAAAAAACAGAGCAAAGCCCCACAAACATAAAGCATTACAGCAGCTGTCCCAGCCAGTGACAGTATGAAGACATGTGACCAGCACATGAGATTGGGGACAATATTTCTGAGTAATTTCCTGTCTCAATAATCATTGAAATTATAGGGAAAACAACCCAAGGTAAGTGGTAGCTCAGTCTTCACCATAAATGACTGAGGTTTATAAACAAGCCAGGACAAAGAAAAAAGAGTTATCATGTGCAATTTGTAAGGTGTTTGTTCCTTTTAAAAAATTTTTTTTGAAAGCAACTCAGTTCTACGGCAACAGGGATCAAGAGCAGAGCTGTTTCAAACTGGAGGCCACTGCCCATTACTGGGTTGCAAGAGATGTTAGTGGGTTTAGACACACTTTTAAAATAAATGAAATAGAGCAGACTAGAAGAAATGTCACATTCATTATACTGGCAAGTTAGTTATCAGATGCTTGCAGTGATGGGGAGATTGAACCAAGGGCCTCCGTGTGCTAGGTAAGTGCTCTACCACTGAACTGCATCCCTTGCCCTACACTTAGGTATTGTCTCATGAAGTTTAAAAAGAAAGTTTTAAACATATATACACATTGATGAAATGTATATAAGCAACCAAAATGGACTGGTGAGATACTCAGAGGCAAACAGTGCATGTTGGTCTCTGTAGAGGAGCCAGTTAGGTTGCCAGGACCCATGCCAGGTAGCACACCACAACTCTCTTCCCGCCTCCACAGACAGCAGCACTCACATGCACAGACACATAGGTATACACATAATTTTAAAAATGTAAAGGCATTTCATGTTATAGGATACTAATGAAATTAAAAAACAAACAAAACAAAAAAACACTATGACCTACCATAAGACAAACTTATTTTATCATGGTAGGAGTAAATGTAGGAAGAATATTTTTAGGAATTTTGAGTCCAAAGTTCAGGTGTCTAATATTGTAAACTATGTAAACCATTTCTTACAAAAATAATAAGAATTTGTTTATTCAAGTACTCACAAAAGATGCACTGTTTGCCTTCTATGTACAAGGCATGATTCAAACTCAAGGAAATAAAATACCAAATAAAATTGAAATCCTGCCCTAGTAAAATGGAAGCTCTTGCAGAGATAAGTAGTTACAGTGCCTGATTCAAAGCTAAATGCTTAGAATAGTTCTTAGCTGAACCTCATAATTCCATGAAAGAGATCATACCGTTTATCTTTATTTTATATAGAGGGATCGAGAGTGAAAGAATTCATTTACATGTTGAAGATCAGCTAATCTCACATCTATATACACACAGAATTGAAACTCAAACCTAAACTGTCAGATTCCAAGGCTCTTCTCTTAGCCTCTATGCCTATGTTTACAGGAAGGTAAAATATAACCATGCCCTGCCCTAGATGGTTTCTAACATTTACACAGAATGGTGACTTTGGTAAAATCATTTCAATTACAGTCTTGGGTTTCTTGCCTTTCCTAAACTATATAACTATATATAGAGAGATTCTTTGTGTGTGTATGCATTTCTGTAACTGTTCATGTGTGTATGGTGTGTGTGTGTGTGCATGCATTTGTGTAATTGTTATGTGTGTGTGTGTGTGTGTCTGAGTCGCACGCGTGTGCATGCATGCATACATGTGCATATGGGGGCCATAGAACAATCTCAAGTTCATCCTCAAGCACATAGTCCACCTTCCAGAAAGGTCTCTCACTGGTTTAGCATTCACCAATTAAGCTAAAATGGTTAGACAGCAAACCCCAGGGATCCTCTTGTTCTCTGCCCTCCCAGTGTTGGGATGACAAGCCACACACCATTACACCTTGCATTTTTACATGAAACTCAGGAGTTTGTGCTATCTCCCTAGTCCTTAGACGGAAACTTTAAAAAAAAAAGATTTTATTATTATATCTAAGTACACTGTAGCTGTCTTCAGCCACACTAGAAGAGGTCATCAGGTCTCTTTACGGATGGTTGTGAGCCACCACGTGGTTGCTGGGATTTGAACTCAGGACCTTTGGAAGAGCAATCAGTGCTCCTAACTGCTGAGCCATCTCTCCAGCCCAGATGGAAACTCTTTAAACGGTGACCCAAACTACAGTCCTGTTTTATTAAATATGATTTGGAATATGCATATTAAGCCATCAGCTAATTTTTATGTCTTAAAAACTTTCCAGATGGTTACTTGGGTGGCCGAGACAGGAGAATCAAGCTCAATTCAAGCCTGGGCAACTTAGTGAGACCCCATCTCAAAACAGAATTTAGAGGCTAGAGAGGTAGCTTTGTGGTTAGCACTTGCTGCTCCTGTAAAGGACAGAGCTTGAGTTCCCAGCACCCACACAGTGGTTTAAGCTGTCTGTTAATCCAGCTCCAGGGGATCAAACTTACTCTTTGGCCTCCTCAGGCACCAAGCATGCATATGGTATACATCCATACATCCAAACATTCATACACATCAAATAAAAATAAATCTTAAAAGAAATTTAGGACTGGAGAGATGGCTCGGCGGTTAAGAGCACTGACTGCTCTTCCAGAGGTCCTGAGTTCAATTCCCAGCAACCACATGGTGGCTCACAACCATCTGCAATGGGATCTGATGCTCTCTTCTGGTGTTGTCTGAAGACAGCTACAGTGTACTCATATAAATAAAATAAATCTTAAAAAAAAAGAAATTTAAACTTTAAAGGAGGGCTGGGATGTGACTCAATGACAGAATGCTGCTAGCATGCACAAAATCCTGGGTTCAGTCTCTAGTACTGTCTTTAAAAACAATACACAGTCAAACAAGAACAAAAGAAAGAGTGAGGGAAAGGTATGCCAATGGCAGAGGACTCTGCACTGTGCTGGTTAAAATCTCCTGGCTAGACTCTCACAATCACTCAGCTTTAGCAGGTGAGTGACTTTCACAAGCCTATGAGGACAGCCATCCCTACCTGGATCCTGTGGGCTTGAAAGACATGTTAGGACAAGCAAGGACTACATATGGGCAGCTAAGCAAGCGTGTCAGCCAAGGGCAGTGGCAGCTCCATCACCCCACTCCCACACTAATCTGCTAGCTGATCCTTGCAAGTAGCAACTGCCTCTGCTCTGCTCTTACAGTGCCCCTATTGCCTAAAGCAGAGTATGGAATGTGGCAGGCAGGCAGGCAGGAACATTTACTAAGTGAATAGCTATAATGTGTAATTGAGTTCATCTCTTAGTCCTTAAATTTTTATAAAGCAAAAAGGACCAAATTAGATCAATATATTCATTTTCAGCTCTAAGCCATTTACACTTCTTTGAGCAGGAATTTATAAGTACATCACACAGAGTATTAATAAAGCCATTCCAGGACATCCGGCCTTGAAAATATGCCCAGTCACAGGTTTTACAACATCTCCCTTTGGTCCTGCATGAGATAAACAAGATGATTTTATCCTGTTCACGCTACTGGAGCCAGCACAGCTTTCTCTGTAGGAGGCAGTTGCTGTGGCAGGAGGAGAAACAACGCAGTGCATCTGACTGACTGGTCAGCTCCAACAACAGGGGTGTTGATGCTCCCCAAACAATGAACAATGGCAGCCAGAGGCTTAGCTTCCGCAGAGGTGGGAGACAGAAGCACTCCATAACTGGCTTAACGGAACAATCTGTGACTATGTAGCAAAGTACACTTCTTTTCTCTGAAAACTGCAGGGTTATTTTTCAAACTGTGTTTTAGTATATGCTTCAATCTACTACTTTTTTTTTTTTTGGTTTTTCGAGACAGGGTTTCTCTGTGTAGCCTTGGCTGCCCTGGAACTCACTTTGTAGACCAGGCTGGCCTCGAACTCAGAAATCCTCCTGCCTCTGCCTCCCAAGTGCTGGGATTAAAGGCGTGCGCCACCACCGCCCGGCTAATCTACTACTTTTTAATCTAAAAAATAATTAGGAATTATTTTTTTACCTTTTAAGGTTTTTTTAACCAAAAAAATAAAGTAAATTATCATTCATCCCATTATCTTAAGTAATATCTCTAATTCATACAATAACTTGACCAACCCACAAAACTACTGGTTCACAAAGTTAGATATTAATCAATTTATTTCTGAAGATGAAATGTACGGATTACACATTAAAGTACATTCCATTATCAGTACTTTTCAAACCACGTCCAACTTTAATGAGAGAAGAAATTAGTTGCTAAATATTTCAGCCGTGTCGTAGATGTTTGTAACACATAAACTATGGATAGAAACTACAGGGGGTCAGGAAATTCTAGAAGGTATTCAGTCCTCTAACAAGACTCATTTTCAGTTTATGCATAAAAAAATCAAGAAGTAATTAGCCAGGCATGATATAGCACACGTCTTTGAATCCAGCACTTGGGAGGCAGAGGCAGGAGAATCTGGGTTTGTGACTAGCCTTGCATACACAGAGTTACATGGTAAAACTCTGTCTCAAAAAACAACAAAAAACAAAAACCTCAAAGGCATAAATAAAGGTGAATTAAGAGATATGTCACAAGATGTTCTATAATGAGATTGCCAGCAGAAAAGTAAAGAGCACCTCAGCATCTCGTCACAGATTCTAATGACATTCCTATAACTCCAACTGCTCCTTCTGCTTAAGTTTTGAAGACTTTTTAAGGCGGTCTAGCTGTGTAGCTCAGGCTGCCTCAGACTTGATCTTGGTCTTCTGAGTGCTGGGATTCACGTGTGCCCCCATGCCTAGCATACTCTTCGTGTGCAGGTGATGTATGCCCCTATACATGTGAAAAGAGGGTGCACACCCCCAGTGGGTGCCTGAGGAGGCCAGAGGAAGATGTCAAATATCTTCCTCTCTCAGGCTTCACAGTGGGCCTCTCACTGAACCTGAAGATTACCTGTTCAGTTAAGTTTCCAGGATCCTCCATCTTGACAAGGCTAGGTCACAGGCACATATGCCACATGCCACAAAGGGCTATTATGCGGGTGCTGGGGATTTGAACCCAAGTCCTCTTGCTTTCAAAATAAGTGCTCTTACTTACTGAGCCATCTTCCTAGACCCACTTCTGCATTGTGCTTTATTATTCTGAAAATTTAAAACAGTAGCTACTTTCATGATTTTTAATTTATTATTTACCTTTCGTAAGTATGGGTATTTTGCCTGCATGTATGTCAATATACCATTAGTACCTGTTGCACCTGGAGGCCAGAAAAGGGCTACAGAAACCCTGGAACTGGAGTTACAAACAGTTCAGACAGTTGTGGATAGATGTGAGCTGTCATGTGGAGACAGGAATTGAACCTCTAGAAGAACAGCAAGTGCTCTTACCTGATAAGCCATTTCTCTAGCCCCACTTCTATGACTTTTAAAAGAAAGGCAAACAATTCAAGCTTGTTTTAATAACTTTCTGAGACAGTGTGTGTGGTGTACATCCATGTAGGCACATGCATTTGGAGATGGCCACACACAGCTGCATATGATTGAGGGTGTGCATGCACATGCGTGTGGAGACCAGAGGCTGACACCAGGTATCCTCTTTCACTGTCCAGTTTATTTACTAGGTGAGGTCTCTTGCTGAACTCAATTCAGCTAGCCTAGCTAGCCCAGGGGATCCCCCATCTCTGTGTCTGGAACTCGGGGAATACAGATAGGCCACGGCTGGAGATTTGTTCCACAAGCATTTTATCCACCTAGCCATCTACCCAGACCTTAATAATCTGTTAAAATAGTATTCTACGAAAAATTGGAACCCTTACATATTTCTGCTAGGAAAATAAATGCTATGACCACTATGGAAAAGAGTTTGATGCCCTCTTAAAAGCTAAATACAAAACTAATCATGACCCAGCAGTTCCACTCCAGCCATATGTACCAAGAATTGAGAATGAGGACTCAGACACTTTTACTCGTAAACAGTGTTCACTACAGCACAACTCAACAGTGAAGTAGAAATGACTCAGTGCCATCAACAGAGAATGAATAGACAAAATCTATTACACATCTGTGCATACAGGATATGTATTTTATAGAGAGAGAATATTATTTAACTATACAAAGGAATATGTTCTGGTACATGATACAGAATGGATGAACACTGAGAGCATTATGGTAAGTGAAGCACATTAGATGCAAAGGTACAAATATTTTATGACTTCAATTATGTGAAATATCTAGTACAGGCAAATTCATAGAGATAGAAAATAGATTAACAGTTTCCTGTAACTAGGGGAAGGGAAATAATAGGAATTATCTAATCATTACAGAGTATATGAAGTGATATAAATATTCTGAAAATAGACAGTAATGGATATAGAACACGGTGAATGTTCTCACTATCACTAGAGTCTTTATACCTAGAAAATTGGCCAAACATCGTGGTATAGCCCTGTAATCTCAGTACTCAGAAAACTGGAGGCAAGATGATAAAGAGTTCAAGGCTGGAATGGTTGGGCTGATGTGATAAAGAATTTGCCTAGGTTGACTGGGGCCCTGGAGTTGGATTCCTCAATACCACAAAAATTTTCACAAAAACAGGCATCCACATGCATGAGCAAGCAAAGAAACCAAAATGGAAATTTTCTGCTAAATATATATGTATAATATATTTAAATAGATGTATATATTATATTTATATAATAGTAATAATATATTTAAATATGTTTTTATATATTATGTAAATTATGATAAACATATTTACATAAAACATAATTTTATATAAACGATATATTATGTATTAAAGTATGTTTATATATAACATACAATCTTAGTTTTAATGTTTATATACTAAAATATACCTATACATTAAATATAGAATATATTATATATATTTATACACTAAATATATAATATGTAATAAATTATTATATTGTATATATTACATCAAATATATAAATATACAGTTTTTGTTCAATATATTTATATGTATTATATTTTTAATATTTATAGATAATATAGTATATATCTACATTAAAAAGCAAGCCAGAATTCTATGATCAGACCACAGATTAAAATACAACAGCAAATATATCTTTGTGTAAAAGATAAGATTGGTGGTCACTGTTTCTAGCCCAATAATTTAAGACCTATAACTTAACCTTCTGTGTCTCCTGACTTGTGATGTGGTCTATACAATGATCTTACTGGGAAACTGAAGTTGAAGTACAATGTAGAAAGCAACAAACCTAAAACTTGGAAAGTTCTATAAGACAACAACTTGGACTGTTTTTTTCTTCATTATAATTACATTTGTGTGTGTGTGTGTGTGTGTGTGTGTGTGTGTGTGTGTGTGTGTGTGTGTGTGTAGGTAGGTAGGTACATGCATGCATCAGTGCATATCAGTGGAGATCAGGGGGCAACTTTCGGGAGTTAGTTCTCTCTTTCCACCATGTGAATCCTAAGGACCTAACTCAGGGTGTTAGGCTTGGTGGCAGGTGCCTTTATCCACTGGGACATCTTTCTGGCTTGGCCCAGATTCTTAACAAGATCATATACAATAGCTGTGCCTTGACCAGATCCTGGATTTGGAGAAAAAAGGAACTACAATTTGTTGGTGACGAGAAGGGAAATGAACTCCAGCCAGCATGTGGATGATACGCTGTCTTACTACTGATCTCTCAGGTACGGGAATGGTGCTTGGAAGAACATGTGATGAGGAACTTAAGGGATCTGTCAGCAACATATTTTTGAATGGTCTGGCGAAAGAATGTGTGTGGGAGCATATGTAGGTGGGGAGACAGAGCATATGGGGTAAGAGAACAGCAGGTGAATTTAAATGGAGATTGTACATATTTCTGTGGTCATCTTTAAATTTTGCTGTAGTTTTGGAAACTTCAGACATACAAAGAAATAACCTGTTTTAGAACTGAAATTCCACATTTCCTCTTGCATTCATTCAGAATACATGTAAGAAAGCCAAACCAACAGAAGGAAAAATAACAGTGTCATACCTTCCACATCATACCAGTGTGCACCGTTCGTGATCCCATCTTTGAAAGTCTCGTCTTCATCTCCTGGACAATGGGGTTCACCAGTTTTCATTATAGGGTGGTTAGAAGCATAAGCTTTTGCCAGGTATCTAAAGACTTCATCATCAGAGGTTTTGCTATAGATTCCAGTGGTCTTATGCTCAGGAGAATCATCAAAAGGATAGCTTGCTACCACTGAGCCACCATGAAGATTTCCAGAAAGCACAAACCTTTGAAAACACAAATTATATATCACCTTTAAAAGACACAAAAAATACCAAGCATTTAAAACCTCCACAGGATCCTTCATAAATAAACTCAGTTTTTTCTTCCTTTATTCTTTTTTTCATTCATTCATTCATTCATTCAGTCAGTCAGTCAGTCAGTCAGTCCTGAGGATGTACCCAGGGCCTGGGCACATGCTAGACACTGGCTCTGTCCTCTAGCTCCACAAATCAAATACCTATCTTGGGGCTGGCAAGATGGTTCAGTGGATACCTGCCACTAAGTGCCCTTCGTTTAATCCTCAGGACCCACAATAGTGGAAGGGAGAACAAGGGACTCCCTCAAGTTGTTTCCTGACCTACACACACACTTGGCATGTGTGCTCTCCCACACATATAAATAAATATAAAAAGTTATTTAAAATTTCAGAACAATTTAAGACATAGCTTAGTGACTGAGTGCTTGCCTAGTATGCATAAGCCCTAGATTTGATCTCAATCAATCAATCAATCAATCAGGCTGCTTTTACATCTCAAGTTAACCAAAGTACTTACATTGGACATGTTGCTAACTAATACAGCAATAACTAATGTTTTAGGAAGTATCTTACATGAGAAATTTCAAATTCATTAATTAGATTGACCTACAGGAACTTGCCAGAATTCAATCTTATTTTTTCCTACCTACAAAAGTGACAATTTCATATAGTGTAACCTGGAACTTATGTTTCATAATGTGTCAATTTCATAGGAAAAGTGACTAATATAATAAATACTTGTTAAATACAAGAGGTAAGTTATTATGTTCTGTTACTTACTGCCCAAAGAAAATTTTTAGGATAAGGCATCTGATTTAAAACACGATATATCTTATCTGATTCCAGTTTCACAAAATCCTTATACCAAATTATATTTTCAAGAAAGATGCAAAGTTGAAAAGATACAGGAAAAAAGGCCACCTGATATAGTGAGCTGCTTTCAGAGAAAAACAACACAGAGCCATCCTCTGCTACCTCGAGGTTTCTGCCTGGGCGGCTGGATAACAAACTGACACAGACAAGGGGGTTTCTATTTAAAAAAAAAAAATCAACATGGGCGGGAGTGGGTTCTGTGGCTCAAACAAGACACGCTCATGTTAGCCACATACCCTAACTCTGAGCTACAGCCCTAGCCTCATTTCTACTTCTAAGTGAACCACTAATGTGTCCAATTTATAGCTACAGAAGATCACAAGAGCTCCCTCTGAGGAGAAAACTAAAAGTAAAGGCATGCAATCTCTTTGCACAGCCTTCCCTTATGTAACTGTTCAAACCAATACTACAAATAGAGATTAAATATTTTCTCTTTGCCTTCTGACTAGAATTTTCTTGTGCCTGGTTACTTGTAGTTGCAATAAACTGACCTTTTGAGAGTCTAAACATTTCTCTCTATATGCTTGAAAGAAAACTAAAATTATCACATGTGTAATCTGAAAGACTACTTTAGGCATGATCAGTACCATCTCTGAGGTTGACAAACAATGAATGTTGTTTATAACAGAAGGAAAAACTTAGCCAATGATGATAAAGACATCTGATGATAAAGGAGATTAGTTTAAAATGAATACAGTTTTCATTAGCGCCCATCCAGACACCAGAGAATGACCTTTGGTGTAGCGGCATTGGTACAAGCTCTGGAGCTGGGCAAATGTCCCCCAGAGCTGTTATTCGACAGTAATGTGATTAGAAGTCATTGCCTCTAAATCCCCATTTCTATCTCATCTATAAAATGTGAATATTCGACCCACCTCTCAGAATTGTTATAACTACTAAAGTCAACACACAAGAGACACTGAGCACAACTCCACGCTAGCTTCTCAGTAAATGTTCATTTCTTTGGAGCTCTCTAGCATCCTGATCAGAGTTTCTGTCTGTTTCTGACTGCCACTGCCACTCCTTGAGCAATAGAACAACCCAGGAACAACAAAGGTTGTCACACTCTAGCTTTCTTATTTCATCTAGCTAATGTATAAACCATTTACTTTCTGGTTGTATTTCTAAAACAACTCAAGGGTTTTTGTTTTTGTTTTTGTTTTTTTTCCTCCATTTACTTTGAGTAAACCATAAAAAGGCTCTTCCAGCTCAGGCACTTCACTTAGCAACAAGCATTTTTAAAGTATTAACTATGAGCTGAATATTATTGCAGGCATTAAAATACGTATGAACAACAGAAAAGTCCTGAATATTCTGTGTGAGTGGGGTGTGATACTTTACATATTTTAGGTTAAAACTCTACTAAATGAGAGATCCTTTTGTTCAACACTGTTGCAATACTTCTCAGAAACGTTATAAAGAGAACCTGATGTTTCAACCACTTTTACAACCAGGAAACATTAGTAATCTATGAGTGGTTAAATGTGATTCTCTATATTCTAATTACATAGTTTTAAGATACAATGTCACCTTCTGGGAACAATTTCAAAACAAAGCAATACCAGTCACAGTAGCTGTAAGACTACTCAGTATCTTAGTCAAAGCAGCTTTGTGTATCATTTCCAATCTTATTTGAAAGATGTTTTAAGATTTCCATTCAAATCCTCAAACATTTGACTTCAGTATCATAAGATAAAGAAGTTGCTAAATATATCATATTAAAAACAAGAATCTTTATACATTTTAAAAATTAACCTTGAAATTAACTTTATTATATTCTTCCTAGAGCCCTATAAACAACCTCTTTAAAAATGGAGAATTTGATATTTGAATAACAATAAAGAACCAAAAAACTATACATCAATATATAATATCATCAAAAATAATCTGTATCCACACCCAACATGATGGTAACATTCTTTATAAGTATACCAAAGGTATACTTATATGAGGGTAGCTCAGTGGTAGAATACTTTCCAGGCCCCAAGATTCAACCCTCATAAACCAGAAAAATAAGTCTTAAGAGTTTTACATATTCAAAAACAACAACAAAATTTTCTCTCTTTTCTCCCTCATTCCTCACCTTTCAGCTCAGGGCCCTACATAGACAAGGAAGGCACTCCACTACTGAACTATAAATGCCAGCATTAAAAACCTTAATATACACTGGATGGTGGTAGTGGACACCTTTAATTCCAGCTCTTGAGAGGCAGGTGTCTCTGAGCACAAGGTTTGCTAGCCAAGGCCACACAGAGAAACCCTGTCTGAAAGAAAGACAGAAAGAAAGAAAGAAAGAAAGAAAGAAAGAAAGAAAGAAAGAAAGGAAGGAAGGAAGGAAGGAAGGAAGGAAGGAAGGAAGGAAGGAAGGAAGGTGGAGCTGGGTGAAAGGAATATCCGGACATCACTGAAACAACTTATTCCACAAAACACATTTAAAAATGTAGTTTTCTCACATAGACTAATGTGTTTTTCTTTTTAATATCCCTCCAATCTACCAATCTGTAATTGTGTTTGTGTTTTAAATTTTATTTACATATCAACATCCTCTATTATTAATCATTAAAGAATATGTATTTTGAGTTCATTTAAGACTGAAGCTATGCATGAATTTTCCTTTTTTATTAGAGTTACATCTGGAAAATAACACAAAAATTTGGGATTGGTAGATAATCAAAGTAATCTGCCACAGGACAGGTAGAGTCTGAAATACCAACTGAGCCCTGAACTTTTAAAAAAACTCACAAGGGCCCATCAACGAGACAAGAATACCCTGATGTGCGGGACTCATCATCACTAAATGATACTAATTTGGAAGAGTTAAGCAGAGAGTGAATTTTTGCCTTGACACTGTCAGTATCACCTCAGGAAAATTCTTCACATTGGCCACAGCCCAACCACCAAAGATAAAAGTTCCTGCAAGAGTTGTTGTGGGACATTTTAAATACCCAAGCAATGGAAACAGTGCGGTTGATACATTTTCTAAAAAAAAGGCCCTAGCTGGCAATGACAAGCATCTTTAATTCCAGCAGAGGCAGGGGTATCTCTGAGTTTGAGGCCAGTCTGGTCTACATGGCAAATTTCAGGCCAGTCAAGACTACATGGTGACACTCTGTTTCAAAACAACAACAAAAAACAAAATAAAAAGCCCTGCTTGTCGTAGCACCTGACAGTTTAAATGTCCTATCAAAATCAAACTTATGCAGATGTTCAGAAGTCTGACGTGGTCAAGGAAAGGAAATCGTCCTAGACCATTTAAACTGATTAAGCATCTATAAGGGACCTTCTAGACACTAGTAAAGTGAAAGGCAGATGATTAAAAACCATTTGGAACTATCATAATGTCCACAAATTTTCTAGATTTCATAATATATGACTGAAATCTTACAAAAGAAATCATTTCAGGAGGGCAGTGTGTAGCTCATTTGGTACAGTACTTGTTAGCATGCATGATGTCCTGGGTTCAATGACAGGCATGGCATAAACCAAGGCTGGTGGCGCATGCCTGTAATCCCAGCTACAGCAAAAGTAGGAAGATCAGGAGCTCAAGTCATACCTGGCTACACATCCAGTCCGCAGCCAGCCTGAGCTACATAAGAAATGATTCCAAGTGTCACAGAGAAACGCCTTTCTTCATCTTTACCTTTGGCTCATCTGCCAGTCAAAAAACCTTCAACTCAAGATACAAAGATCATAACTACTGCCCTCAAAAGCCTTACGAAGATACAAATCGGGAATATGCCAGCAAAACTGGTGCTCTAGAAAGGAAAAACCCACACAAATGTTACCAATGTAAATGACGGGCTCTACTATCTCCAAAAGAAGGTGTACACCTGGCATCAGAAATGAAGCAGTTCTGACCTGTGGGGGTTTTCCCTTATTCCATACTCCCCTAAGCAGAATCAGAAGTAAAGGCAGGAGAATAGGTTTCTGTCCAATATCAGAGGAAGTGACTGGGGGTGTCGTTTGCTATTTCTGAGCTACATTCTGTCTCCCTGGCAGTGGAGCACTGAATAACCGGGCTTAGGTTCTCCCGAGTCTAGTCAACCAGTCTGCCCCTCAATTTCCCCTTATGCAAAACAAGAGTACCAGCGGTGTCTAGAGGATATGAGTGGTGTCTAGGTCGCCCGGTTGTGGTCAACATCGAGTGACATAATGCAGTCACAGAAAGTGCTTGCCACAGTGCTTCTAGTGACAAGCTTAGCTGCATAATGAAGGTGCTAACTTAGGAGTCCTTAAACTCTTTGCTTAAAGTCCTTAAAGTCATTGCTCATAAACGATGGTCCTTGAAAAATTGGGAAAGAATGGCTGGGGAAAAATAAAAGTCTCCCCTCAGGCTAGGCACTGCACAAATGACAACCACAGGCCGGCTTCTTTACAATTAGCAAAACAAGGAGGTACTGGCAGCCTGGCCTCCGTTCCAGTTACAGGGTGTCACTCTCCACATCAATTGCCCCTGACCCCTTAGGCTGACAAGCATTGTTTGAACGCCTGCTGGCTGTCAGAATAAGCCCCTGGGCTTCGAAGGCTCACGTGGGTAGGAGAGCAGAGTCTGGCGACACTCACTTGTTCCTGCGGATCCAGTCGATAAGGGCGCGCACCTCTGGCACCTCATCCAGGGAAGGTGGCTCGCCGGTGCTGAACTGGTCGGGGAAGCTGCGGTTGAGGTCACGGCCTCGGCTGTTGTCACGGCCGCTGGTCCCAGGAGGGCCGCTGTCGCCCAGGCCGCAGTCACCCTCGCGAGCGCGTTCGAAGCCATCCGGGTTCAGGCTGGGCAGCAAATACACGTCGGTGGTATTGAGCAGGCGGACCAGGCGCCGGTCCCCGCGGCGGTAGCCCGACGCCAGTTCACGGGCCAGGTAGACCAACACCTGGCGTGACACCGTCTCGTCGCCGTGCATGTTACCCACCAGCTTCACCTGCGGCCGGCCGGGCAGCAGCGGCCCCGCGGCGTCCAGCCCCACCGCGGCGGTGGTGGGCGGCGGCCCCAGGCCGGCCGTGAGGCGCAACACCCACAGTGGCCGGCCCTCCACCGAGTTGCCGATGCTGAAGAGTCGCGCCAGGCCGGGTGGCCCCGCGGCCGCCGCCGCCTCCAGCGCCTCGCCCAGCGCCGCTTCGTGGTAGTAGTGGTCAAACTGGCCCTCGGCCGCCTCGGAGCCGCCGACCGTTGTCGTGGTCGCCTCAGCCTTCTTGATGTGAGCCGCCTGGGCCGAGCTCTTCAGTAGCAGCAGTAGCAGCAGCAGCGGTGGAGGCGGCAGCAGCCTCAGGCGTCCCAGCCGCCAAGGCGGCCGCTCATCCCTGCCGCTCGCCATCTTCCAGCAACGTCGCTAATACCGCTCCGCTCCAGCGGCTCCGCACTCCGGGCGGCGGCGGCCCGCCGGATCCCCTCCGCGCCTAGCAACCCCATCCCGCCCTACAGCCTCAGCCAATCGTATCCCTGAATGCTTGGGTGTCACGCTAGGGGGCGGGGCTATCCTTAAAGCGGACGACTTCCCCCCCCCCCCACCCTGGGCGTGTCTTCTCTACTCCAGTCCCTAGGGACTTTAGTCACTTTCCTTTTCTCCACTATGGTTCTCCTCTCTGTCTTCCCGCCTCCCTATTTCCTCTTCTACTTCTCTCGTTTTGGCTCAGTCTCTTCTTTATGGCTTCTCCTCTGAAATTCTCTGAGAGCTTTTACTACCCCCCTTCTTTGTTGCAGCATTTCTTAGCTACGCCTTAATGCTTTAGAGTAAAGAATCAAAAGAATCAAAAGGTTCCAAAGATTAAAGGACTCCTGAGAAAATCAGGAAGTTAGAACGAATCTTGACCTCCTTGAAGAATCAAAGACCTCCTTGGTCCCATCTCTTTGCACCTTTCCCCCACTCCTAATGGGTTCTGCCTGGGCTTGAGCCCATCTGTCTACATGCAGTTGAAGAGAATGAGACACCATAGCGCACCTCATAAAGCAATCAACTCAATTTTTGATTCGTCGCGTGACTAGATGTCTCCTTTATAATGTGGAAACTACCATAGTAGGCTCGCTCTGGGTTAATGTGGTATGTTTCATTGGACATTCAAGAGTGTTAGACTGAAACTATCTTCTATGTGTGCTGGTCCTGGCTCTCATTGGGGAGATATCACTTTTAGTAATCTTACCCTCCTCTCACACTTCTTTTGAGTAGGAGCATCTAGATCACCTCTGTACAGACATAACTATAGTTTTGGAATGCTGTCTTTAAGAGATAGATATGTCCTTTAGCATATCTAGAAATACCTGCTTGGCAAGTGTAATTCCCCCAAGGTGTTTGGCTAAGTCTAGAAAACCTAATCTTCCAAATAGGGTTTAATCACTTTAGCTTGAAGAAATTTGAAGTTTGACAATCCTTTTATCAAGTGTGAAATTCTAACCCACCTAACGACATAATTGTGATGACCGTTATTATTCCCTTCTTTCAGTGCTGGATAGTTCAAGGTCTCTTTTCTGAACTCTAACTGAATCTTCATAGGGTCAGTGGAATTCACTGATCATTGAGTAACTGGTATGTGTCAAAGCTAGATGCTGGGAAGCAATGCATTGTTTGCGTAGTTAGAGATCCAATGTAGGGATGAACGATGCAATACATCAGTGGGGGCATTCCTGAGGAAAACCTCTTTCAATCTGAGGAGGAGGCAACCAAGAAGACAGGGAAGAAGCCCAGAGGGGAGTGAAGAATTCTGGGTAGAAGGAGGAGCATCCACAGGAGGTTGCAAAGCAGAGACTAGGTGTTCTAGAATTGTTTGTAGTTCCAGGTTACTGGTGAAGGGATCACAGATGTATTAATAGACAGCCAAAGATGGGTTTGAAGCTAACTTAGAAAAATCTCCCTCTGACAGTAACTTGAAGAATGGAATAGGCAATCTTAAACATGAGACCAAGAGACCTACAGGAAGCACATAATCCAAGAAGGCACTGAGTCCTTGAACAAGGGTGGAGCTGGTAGAAGTGAAAAGAAATGGATACAAATGACGTTAAGAGTGGAATGGGAAAGTTCCTGCCGACCCAGAGAGAGGATGGCAGGCTGGCTCCAAATTGAACATTGCCATGGTAACAAGCAGTGCTGTGTGAAACTATTCCTACAGAGACATGAACAAATGTCTGCTCACCCCAGGTATGGAACCAATGACAGACCAAAGCAAGGATACCACAAAAAATCCAACTTGGTGAATCAATGAATTTTATTGAGGTTACTTAAAGGAATATGAGTCAGGGGTTGCTTACGGGAGCAGAAATTGCTCAAAGACAACAACTGCATTGCCAAAACCCCACCCCACATGGGCAATGGTTCATAAACTGGAAAACTGGAGGGCACTATATAACTTGCAGGCAGTACGACAGGTTGATGGTACCTCTAGCAGTTAGTTCAATTGGCTTCAGCATCCTCTAGACAGGTGGTCTCTGCATCTTCCCAGAGCCTCTTCTAAGTAGCTCAGCAGGTCTGAGAGTATGTCTTAGCAGTCTTTACTGCTTATATGCTTTGAGAGGGCTGAGTCTAGTGAATCTGGTCAGTTTCAGGGACTTCCTGAAGAGGCTGAGGTGTTTACTTCTGGAGCTAATGAAGCTTTCCAGCAAGATGGAAAGTTTCTCCTCCCCCCCTTAACATTCTGCACCTTAATATGCATCCCTCCAAGATAGGTTTTAATCTTGGAGGAAATTGCTACACAACACACGGCCACTCTGGTTTTGAGAACATGTCTTCGTGTCCCATTAGTCCAGGCTGTATCCCACACAAGGGCTGTAATTCATCTGAAATAAAGTCCCAGCTCCATGCAGAGAGACCCTCTTCTCCTCTGGGAGTGCTTAATCATTACGCTGTGCATTTTTGCAATCACCCGAATCGACAGAGCCCAGGGGACATATTAACCTCTAATCAAATATTTCCTCCTCTACCATTTTCTGTCTTCTTTGCATGGCCTTGGCAGGGCGGCTTCACCTAGGAAGGGTGGGCAGAAACACAAATAAACAAGCGTCAGTGGAATAAGGTATGTAACTTGAGTCAGTGCCCTCCCTGGCATCCTTAGGCCTCCCACAGTGCAGACCTGGGCTCTGAAAGGGCTGGAGCCTTCTTCCTTCCAAGTACAATTTAGTTCTGTCATGAAACCCAAAGCTACAGACCAGGTCACTGCTCAGTGAAGGGGCACAGAAGGGAGGAGGGCTGGCTTTGTAGTTAGCCACAGCTGAATACCGCCCTCTGTTCCAGGAGCCTGGGAGCTTGTGACAGGTGTCCCTTTCCTACTCTGCCTCCCACAAAAGCACTGGCTCACAAATAACAAACTTGGAGTGACTTCTTTTTTCACAGTAGCTGAGTGGTAAAAATGTGGATTTTTAAAAAAACAGGGTAGAAGCTAGTGGATAGCCAACCTATTCCATAACTACTTTCTTCAAAAGATTTGTACATAATTAAAACAGCATGATCATACACTTGTAAATGTCTCGTTGTCTGGCATAACACCCACACACTTATAAACTTAATATGACAGGCCTTTATGGAGCACACAAGCTATTGAAATTTCTGCTTTGTGAGTCCAAGAGAATTGGAAGATGAATGGGGAGGATCTCTTTTCTCATAGAAGCAGAGTCTACCGAGGGACCAGAGAACATAGACATAACAAATTACAAGGGCATGTCGTCAGGGCAAGGCTATAGTGTGCACTTTGGCAACAACACGAGTGGACTCACAGTCTGAAGAGGTAGATAACTACTGCTTCCATTTCAAAAATGAAGACATTGAGGTACAATGGCACCCCGGGCAAGCTCTAGGAATTGGGCTGTGAAAATCTGGGTGTTTGATCTCTGTTACAAACATTGTTTCTATGTCATGAACTTAACAACACCTGTTTTGGGAATACAAAGGAAAAACCATTTATGTCAAGTCAGAGAAAACCTCTGTCGTCATGGCCAGCTCATTGGCTTTGATGTCAATACTGACTTCGTTCCCACTGATGATTTTCAAGATTCTTCACCTTGAGAGTAGTTCTCAATCAGTGGGTCACAACCCCTTTGGGGACTGAATGACCCTTTCACAGGGTCACCTAAGACCATCAGAAAACACAGGTATTTACATTAAGATTCATAACAGCAGCAAAAGTACAGTTAAGTTGCAACAAAAGTAATTTTATGGCTGGGGTCACCACAACATGAGGAACTGCATTAAAGGGTTATAGCATTAGGGAGGTTGAGAACCAGTGTCCTTGAGCAAGTTCTTTTATTTTTATGAAAATCAAATGAGATGGTTTACATATATAATACATAACAAAGCACCATTGTGTCTGTGTGCATGTGTGCACGTGTGCTCTGGGGGTTGAAACCACAGCATTGTGCCTACTAGGCAAATGCTATATCATTAAACTATACCCCAAGTCTTAGCTTTGTTCTTAATAGTATTAAAAAAAATTCCCAGATTTCTGAGTTTGAGGCCAGCCTGGTCTACAGAGCGGGTTCCAGGACAGCCAGGACTATGCAGAGAAACCCTGTCTCGAAAACCAAAAAAAAAAAAAAAATTCCCAGACAGGAAAAAAAAAAAAAGATAGAGCAAAGCTCCAGGGAGAGGGACAAACAAAGTATGCAAAGATCAATGGCTAGAACAGAAAACTCATTGAGAGAAGCAGTAAGGGGCAAAGTCATAAAGGTAGGACAGCCAAATATGGAATGACTTAGAATGCCATTCGAGGGGCTGGGAGGGATGTTATGCCACATGAAATAGAAAAGTCACAGAGCCATGTGTGAGGATGCCTTAGATGATGCTTTAGCAAGAATGTACCAAATGTGTGAAGTAGGCTAAAGAAGATCCCTTTAGAAAAGAATTGATTTGCTAAATTCAGGAAAAAAAGGATTTGGGGATTGTAAGATGGTTGTTTTTCCAGAAGAACACCCAGGTTCAATTCCTGGCGTGAACGAGGTGGCTCGCAGCTGTTTGTGACTCCAGTTCCAGGGGATCAGACTCCCTCCTCCGGCCTCCAACGGTGTCTTTGTCAGGGTTTCTATTCCTGCACAAATACCATGACCAAGAAGAAAGCTGGGGAGGAAAGGGTTCATTCAGCTTACACTTCCAAATTGCTGTTCATCACCAAAGGAGGTCAGGACTGAAACTCAAGCAGGTCAGGAAGCCGGAGCTGATGCAGAGGCCATGGGGGGATGTTACTGACTTGCTTCCCCTGGCTTGCTCAGCTTGCTTTCTTATAGAACCCAAGACTACCAGTCCAGGGATGGCACCACCCACAAGGGGCCCTCCCCCCTTGATCACTAATTGAGAAAATGCCCCACAGCTGGATCTCATGGAGGCATTTCCTCACCTGAAGCTCCTTTCTCTGTGATAACTCCAGCTTGTGTCAAGTTGACAAACAAAACCAGCCAGTACAAATGGTGTTGCATGTATATGTGGGCATAAACACATGCAGGCAAAACACCCATGCACATAAAATTATTTTTAAAAAGAGTGACCTGGAGGGATGGCTTAGCAATTAAGAGCACTTGCTGTTCTTGTAGAGGAACCAAGTTTGTTACCGATACCTACATGATGGTTCACAACCACCCATAGCTTCAGTTCCAGAGGATGCAATGCCCTCATCTAACCTGGTACCAACAGGTACCAGGCAAACATGTGGTCCTTATACATAAAACAGGCAAAACACTCATACACATAAAATAAATAAATCTTAAGGAGGAAAGTATTTGAGGGATGTTTAGGTGATTGGGTTTACAAGGTTTAACATGCCTGGATCAGAACAAAGGAAGGAAGAAAACACAGAGATGACAAGCCAGTGAGGATGACAAGGTAGGTGGCCTTGCCAGTACCAAAAAGACTTCAGAAGAAAAGAAGCTATATGGGAGGAGCTTGGGTGTTGGGAAAGGAATTGGGGGATTGGGCTTGAGACCTTTCAGGTTTGAGGTGGTTGTGTGAAATCCAGAGTGGATAAGCTTGTTCATTTGTTTGCTTTTTCTTTTGAGACAGAGTCTCCGGTAGCCTAGGTTGGTCTCCAACTCACTATGTGGCTGATCGTGGTCTTGAACTCCTATTTTTCTTGCCTCTAACGTCTGAGTTCTAGGCACGTGAGTGAGTGTGTGTGTGTGTGTGTGTGTGTGTGTGTGTGTGTGTTAGGAAGAAGTGGGAACAATTTCTGAAGCAGTGTCCCCAAAGTCTGTCTTCAAGTGAGTTAAGCAGGCTGGATGTCTAAGTGCATGTGGCTAAGAGAGAAGCATTGAGGCCTATCTCAATGTCAGCAGCTCTCTTCACGGATCAAAGTTACAACTCTGAGAACTCTCAATGTAAACATGAGCACACTACATTCATTTATTCAACAAATATTTACTATGTATGTATTATATACACCAGACATAATTGACAGCAATAAACAAAATAGAGAAAAGCATCTGGATTGGGATTGCAGCTGATTGGCAGTGGCTTTCCCTAGCATGCATACATGAGGCCCTGAATCACCATCACCACAAAAGGGATCATTTAAGAGAACTTATATAACATACAAGGCATGAATACGAACAGATGGAAAGTGAATATTCAAAATAAATGGGTTTTAGATAGCATATTAGTTATTCTTCTCCCTGCTGTGACATATTTGACAGAAGCAGCTGAAGAAAGCATGGATTATTTGAGCTGATGGTATAAGGGGGATTTGGTCTGTCATGGTTGGGACAGCATGTGACAAGTGTAAGTGAAGTGGTCACGTTGTGTTGCAGTCACGAAGCAGAGATGAATGGCAGTGCTCAGCTCACCCCCTCCCACCCCCAATTTTTTTATTCAGTGCAGGATCCCTGCCTGTGGATGATGGATGGCTTGGAACAGGTCATGGTGGAAGCAGAAGTGTTGAGAAGTAGTTGTGCTCTAAACATATCCTGGAGGTAGAATGATAAAGTGTGTTGATGGGCTAGTGTAACAGAACTAGAAGAATTAATGATAACTCCAGGATGTAAGCTAATCAGCTAACGATAAAGACTGGAGGAGGAAAATTGAAGCAGGGCAGGTTTGTGGGAAAACAGCCATAGCTGCATGTGCAGGCACGCCTATTGGACATGCAAGAAATGAAATAGGCAGTTGGATATATAAATATGAGACCCTAGGAGAGATCCTCACTGACCTCTTGGCTTGAATCCAAGGGAGGGAGACATTTAGCCTGTAAGGCAGGATCACCACAGGAGTGAGAGAGAAGGAAGAGAGCTGGAAACATTGATGTGAATCCTGAATCCTGTCCTCTTGGGGCCTTTTGATGGGTGCAGGTGGGATGATGGGTGCAGGTGGGAAACAGAAGAATGAAAAAGAAAATCCTCCAAGTGGTCAGTAAGTGGGAGAAAGGCCGTGTGAGCAAGAATTCTTGGAAGCCACAGAGGACTGTGTTTCATTGTCAGATATGGTTGTGGATGCTATAATCCCAGCACCTGGCGGGTAAGGCAGGAAGATAGAGAGATTGAGGCCACTCTGGGCTATATACGACTTCAGGGCTAGCTTGCCAGTCTCGGAAAAGAAAATGAAAGAAAAAGGAAGAGAGGAAGGAAGGGAGGGAGGGAGGGAGGAAATGGATGGGACAGAGAGAGATGGGAGAACAATGTATTTGAAGGAGAAAGAAGGGATTGTATTAAATGTTACTCAGAAGGTACGTGTGACCAGGACTAAACCACTGAATTTAGCAGTGCAGAGGTTACTAGTGAATTTTCTTTTGTTTTTGTTTTGTTTCGTGAGATAGGGTCTCATGTGGCCCAGGCTAGCCTCACACTAAATAAATAGCCAAGAATAACATCAAACTCCTGATCCTCTTGTCTGACAGCAAATTTGGGATAAGAGAGGAAAAAAACATCGTGTCAATCATAGTCTGTGTAATAACATTCCCTTATATTTATGTGAACCTTTGTGTACATTATCCTGAGCAATGCTCACAGAAACACTGCAGGCTGGCAGGGAACCCTGAAAGGGTCCGTGTTTTAGGTTGCCACTGGCTGGCTCAGGTAAGAATACAGTAAAGCACACAGCAGAGTTGCAGACACCTGTCCCACCTGGGGACCTCCCCTCCACGCCCCTATGCTCCTGTCATAACAACGTGGAGTTGATTGAACTTTGCTCTGCATGAAGTATATGTGCATTATACCCATATGTGATTCATGGTGGGAAAAAGTGAAGGGCAGTCACAGGCAAGCCTGGAACGGAGGCACATGTCTGTGAGAACTGTAGAAAGAATCGGTAAATAGTTTTAAGGTTCACTGATCATTAACAAAGAAATGAAATGCAATATACAGGTGAACTGTATGTGGCTAGTGCCTGCAGGGGGGAGAAATCTGAAGGCTTAGCTCAGGACTGCAGAGATCTATTAGCTTGCAGAACTAGAGAAGCTGACAGAAGAGATGATGAAGCCATGCAGCCCAGTCAGAATTTTCATACACTCCCTACTGTGGTACAAGAAGGAAAGTAGAGGAATTTCTGAAAGGAAAGGGTTAATAAAGGGACAACTCAAGATGGACTTTGGCCCATCAGTTCTTTGCAGCTGTTGTCATTACCCACCTCCTAGTTCCACACAGTCTTTCCTGGGAAGCTTTCTTGGATCTGACAGGAGCTGCTTTTGCCTGCAGCCACTCTTTGCCAGGTTACAATTCATCTCGGAGTCTCTGGGTGGGGCAATGCTTTCTTACGGAATCTGATTGTAACTAGAGTTTATCTCCGCTTAGCTTCTTCCTTTATTTTGCTTCCTTTAAGCCTCCAAAGGTTTCTCCTCAAGACACTCCCCCTGTGAATCAGCCTCCAGGCATTACTGTTTCAGGACGTGCTTGCGCCTAAGGAACCTCCCTTTAGATAGGTGGGCATGGAGCTGAGGATGTGGTTCTGAGGTTTAGAGCACTGGTTGTTCTTGCAGAGGACCTGACTTTGGTTCCTATCACACACATGGCTGCTCACGATTGCCTGTAACTCCATTTCCAGAAGATCCAACACCCTTTTCTGGCCTCCACTGGTACCAGGCCTGTGCATGATATGCATACATACAAGTAGGCAAAATATGTATACATTTACAAAATTAAAAACTGGAATATCTTTTGCTCTGTTTGTTTGATATTTCATTGATATCATTATTTGCTTTTTCTTGTTTGACAGAATTATTTTTTGTTTGTTTGTTTTTGAGACGGGTTTGTTTGCTTTGAGATGAGTTCTCACACTGTAGCCCAGGTTGGCCTTGAACCCACAATACAGCCCATATGCAGAACTATTCTGTTTAAAAGGTGCCTTTTGTTTTCAATGTTGGAGATGGAAGCCAAGGCTAGCCAATGCTCTGCCAGTGAGCTACACTCCTATCCCTATTTTAAATGTCAGTTAGAACTAGTTTCCAGACCATAGGTCACTGCTACTGAATCATAAAACCAGGATAGTGATTTTAATCTATATTTCTGAAAGACTATAAGCCAAAGTCAGAGGGACAGTTCTGCCCCTGTGAGACAGACAGGGAAGGAAGCAGGTACTGGATATTTTCACTTGTACACATTAGAGAACCTGACTCAGTCTTGCTTAAATAATAAATGGGATTTATTGGCTCATATAACTGAGAAGTCCAAAGGAGAAATATGGTTTCAGGCTTTGCTCTATCCAAGTGCCTCGTTTATTTTTGCCACTTGGCCTTGCCTTCTGCAATGTTTACTTTATCTAAGTCTGATTCCCCATGTGATTCCAAGAAGGCTGCTGGGAACTCCCAAAGCCGCTGGTGTCTTCTGATTCACACCTGGCAAGAAAAACAGATTATGCCCTTGGGGTAGCCAAATATCTGGTTTCATGAAAGTTGGAGAAACTTGGGTCTCTAGCCTACTCATGAACCAATCACTATGGCCAGGAAGAAGACATGTAACCTAGGCTCAGGACTTAAGGTCTTTTCTAGAGTCAGGGATGGTCTGATTCCAATAAGCCATTTCCACAGTGGAAATCAGCGGTGTGGCAAGGAAACAGTGGGGAACAGAATTTGAGGAAACCACCCATAAACACCGAGCTGCAGAACATCTTACTCATGCACAATCTACCAGGGTGCCTTGCAAGGATTGGAGGTCACGTGACTGAATACAGGCCAGAAGTGGAGCAATGCAGGGAAGGAAGCCACACAACCAACAAAGTGCTAATGGCCAGGGCCTGTACAGCAAATTAGTTTACAATATACGTTTCATGCACTTTATCTTGCAATTTGAAAGGAAACGTGTCCTGTTCTTGGCTATTCAGGGTCTGAGCCCCTGCTCTACTGGGGCAACACTCTGCCTTAGGAGTCTTAGGCAGGACCTTCTGCTACTCCTTATACTAAAAAGGCCAGGTCTGCTCTGCCTGCTCAGGGCCGAATAGCCTACTTCTTACCAAGCAGATGAACCTGGGGTTTACAGGTTTAAATTGGGAGCTGGTGACACAGAGAAGCAGGGACCATGGCTAATTCTAGCTGGGGTGGAATGAAGAAGGCAGAAACACTGTTTCTGAGGCAATACAGAAAACAGGACTCTTGGCTTCCAGAGCCAGAGGCGATGGCAGGACAAGCCGCGGCAGATGGCACCCGGTGGCTATGGTTACTTAAGTTCCGCCACTCAGTGGTTCTTATCTGTGTATAATCTGTGGATTGGCCAACATTCTGGCAAATCTATGAATGAGTCAGTGTCTTTTTACTCTTTGTGTTTATTTTTAGCTGAATGTACTCATGTGCTGTCACGGTTTAGGTCATAAATAGCATCCCATGCGCTAAGGCATGGTCACCAGGCTAAAGCTCTGCTGGGAGCTGACAGACTCTTTAGGAGGAGAGACTTAGAGGAGGAAAGCTAGGCCACTGGGGCCTTGCCCTTGAAGGGTGATATGGAGACACTGGCCTCTTCCTCTCTTGCTTCCTAGCAGTCAAGAACTGAGCAGATGCCCTCTGGCAAGTGCTCCCATCATTACCTACTGCACCATGGCTGGCTCAGAGCAAGAGGCCAGTCAATAGGAGACTGAAACTGTGAGCCAAAATAAAGCGAACATTCCTCCTTTTAGGCTGATTTAATCTCAGTTGTTTGTCACAGCAATGGAAAGTTAATGAACACAAACCATAAAGTTTTCTTTCTTTTTTTCGTTTTCTTTTTTCCTTTCTCTGTGAAACCTTCTCTTCAGGGACAATTTGGACCTCTAGCTATGTATGGTTTTGTGGTGTTTTCCAGGCCAAGTAAATAGTGAACGATTCTTCACAGATGGTCTCCGGCCACTTATGGAGAAACCAATTTTACTTATCATTTTTCTATTGGCAGTGCCAAATTTGTGCATACCAGGCAATGGCTCTATCCGTGCCACACCTCAGCTAGCCATTATCCTTGTAATGAGTGTATGTTCAATCAGAACTTCTTTCTTAGGGCTGCAGCTTATTGAAACACAACCCCTGGAGGGCTGAATTATTTTATCTTTCAGGTGAGAGTAGAGGTTCTAAAAGCGTCTGTCACCTCTGTGAACTTCAAACACTGCTTTTTTTTTTTTTTTTTGCATCTGTATTACTCATGGTAACAAGTTACTAGGACACAATCCTTCAAAGATCCTTCGCTTCCAAAAATCACCCTTTCCTCCCCAAATCTGTCTAGTGCCTAAAAGGCACCATTAGAATAGCAGAGAATGACCTTTTCAGACATCAGTGAGAGGAGAGGCCATTGGTCCTGTGACGGCTCAATGCCCCAGAGTAGGGGAATGCCAGGACAGGAAAGTTTGGGGGGGGAGGGGAAGGGGGTTTTGGAGGAGAAATGAGGAAAAGGGATAACATCTGAAATGTAATAAAACAAATATGTAATAAAACAAATATCTAATAAAAAAATTTAAAAAGAAAAAGACAAAAGAAAAAAGGTTCCAGGATTCTAATCCCTTTTCCTTCATTTAAAAAAAATGCAAATAAAAGCCAGGCCTGAGCACTGCAGAAGCAGACAGTTCAAGGCAGCTCTGCATTCAAGGATAGCTTGGTATACAAAGTGAGTGCTAGGGCTATTACACAGAAAAACCCTGTCTTTTTTTTTTAAAGATGTATTTATTTATTTATTTATTTTATATATGTGAGTACACTGTAACTGTCTTCAGAAGAGGGCATCAAGTCACATTATAGATGGTTATGAGCAACCATGTGGTTGCTGGGAATTGAACTCAGGACCTCTGGAAGAGCAGTCAGTGCTCTTAACCGCTGAACCATCTCTCCAGCCCCAAAACCCTGTCTTGAAAAACAAACAAACAAAAAACAAATGAGTTGGACAGATAGCTCAACAGTTAGACTATTTGCTACTCTTGAGGTTCACCCAGATGGCAGCTCACAACTGCCTACAATTCCTGCTCCAAGGGATTTGGCATCTTCTCTTGGTCTCCAAGGGCAGCAAGCAAGCACATGATGCACACACATACATGGGCATGAAACATGCACATACATAAAATAAGATAAATAAATCTAAAAAAAAAATCTTGAAAAAGCAAAGACTCCAGGAGGCTTGAGAATGTGACAGCTGATGTTTAGGGACAGGGTGGAGCTGGGTGACCTTTTCACAGGGAAATATAACAAACAGCTTCTTATTCCACATAGGGCGCCACCAACAGATGGGGATAAAGATCCCCGCTGAGTCTATTGCAGTGAAACAGCAAGTTTATCTGGTTTACTTACAAACCATGGGTGAGGCATTCCTGACAGTATCTGGGGTGACCTTAAAATAGCAACACCGCCAAAGTTTCAGCCCTGCAAGGCTAATGACTTCCCCAATGAGGCATAGATGGAGTCCCTCTTACAGGCAATCTTTCATACTTAAAATACACGAGTACCTTTGAGACTGTGAGACCACAGTGACTGGGGCAGGATTACTTATACCTGAGCAGGAGAGGTGGCAGCGAGTTGAGAGTGTCAGGTGAGGCTCTCAGGACCCTTCCTGCCCTCCTTTCAAGCCTACACATTGACAAGCTACACATTGACAAGCCTACACATTGACAAGCCTACACATTGACAGGCTGGCTCTTGAGTGGTGCTTCTGATGAAGAAATACTGCCTGTTGTGCTTTGAGGACAGCATTCCTCAGTCCTTTGACTCTGAGGTAAGGTTCTGACCCAAGAGAGGATTTAATGGACTGCTTAGGAGCTATATCCCTGGAAGCAGACTTCAAGGAGAGAGAACAAGGAGGGTACTAAAAGGGAAGGAGCTTGGTTGCCATGGGGACTCGTGTGGCTGGGGCAAGAAAAGCAGAACTCTGATATTTCTAAAGTGGATCATTGTCTTGGCTGCTGTATTGGTCAGGGTTCTCTAGAGTCATAGAACTTATGGATAGTCTATATATAATATGAGAATTTGTTATGATGACTTATAGTTTGTAGTCCAACTCCCCAACAATGGTCAGCTGTGAATGGGAAGTCCAAGGATCTAGTAGTTGCTCAGTCTCACAAGGCTAGCAGATTCAACAGATGTACTTGCAAGTAAATGGAAGCAAGCAAAGAAGAGCGAATCTTCCTTTTCTAACGCCCTTACATAGGTCTCCAGTAGAAGGTGTGGCCCAGATTAAAGGTGTGTACTACCACTTCTGGATTTGGGACTTGTTTTGTTCCAGGCTGACTTTGAACTCAGAGATCTCCTTGCCTTAGTCTCCTGGGATTCATAGCCACTATGCCTCAAGATCTCCATGCTAAGATCCAGGTCAGAAAGTTTTGTCTCCCAGCCTCAAGATCTGGATCACAGGAGAACCTTCTGATTCTGGATTGTAGTTCATTCCAGACATCGTCAAGTTGACAACCAGGAAGAGCCATTACAGCTGCCTATCATCTAGAAAAAGCGTGGGATTCTAGGTAAGAAAACCTCAGAGAAGACTAGAATCCTGCTATGTGATGGTGCTCATCCTGGCTATACATTAGAATTAACCAACATAATTACAGGTTCAGTGGCAGATGGAACTTGACAGCTCAATGGTTCAGTAGTTCTCCTTATTCTCAAAAGACAGATCCTAGGTCTCCTGGTAAGTGTCTAAAACCATACATGAGATCCAGGATCTCCTGCCTCAGCTTCTTCCAACACTGAAGTTATAGATATACGCGGCTGTAGATGTATCCTCTTGCATGGGTATGGGGATCCGAACTCCAGTTCTCATGTTTGCATGACAAGTACTTTATCCACTGAGCCAACTCCACAGCCCAGCATTTGGATGTTTTTTGTTTTTTCTTCCCTCACCAAAGTATTTTCCTAGTGTTCCTATTCTCATGCTCCAAGTGACTTGAACCCAACCCTGTGATACTGTAGCAGCAGATCTGATAACCCAGGTGGCTCTCGATTGACTCACAGGTAGGTAACATATACACTATGGAAACTGGACAAAGGATAATTCTTGTTCTAAGCTGTTTTCAGCAGGACAGTGTAGGGTTCCAACATATTTCTCAGAATGGCATGTGATTTAAAAACATGCTAATTAATTTAATTATTACTATCCTTGTCTAGCTTCAAATGAATGAGACTCAGATGATTTTATTTATTTAGCTTTTGTGCAATTACGGGGAGGGGGGGACTACCACTAATCTAATTTTCTAATGGCTAGACTGGCTACTTCCCCAGCTGAGCTCCCCAAATACTTGCTGTTTGAGTCTTCCCAGATTACTTCTGCTCCACCAACCTGTCCTCTGGTACATGCTGCTGGTCCCTCACATCTAATGGAGACCTTCCATTCTCTCCATCTTCTTCCTCCTCCGAACTCCTTCTCTCTGTCTTCTCTCCTCCTCTTGTGGGTCCTACCTACTACCCTAGCCCGGTCACCCAAGCCCTACCACCTTCTACTCTCCCCAGTAATTAGATGTTGCCAGTTTTATTTAGCCAATAGTTTTAAATTGGGGAGCAAGATTTACACAGCAAAGGCTGTTTACATGGGAATTTGCTCCTCTTGGGGCATCAAGATCTTGGGGTACAGAATTTAGCATTTAAATACATAGCAACGCCAGATCAACCCCCAACAGTTCACTATGGTAACTGAAACTTCTGAAAATAACTACTAAGTGGGTTTTCCTTTTAGGATGCTAAAACTTTCTAGAGCTCTGTAGAGCTAGCGGTGAGTGTACCAAATGCTATTTAGTCATGTGCTTTAAAATGGTTGACCTTGCCGGCCACGGTGGCTTCACCCGCTGAGCCATCTCACTGGCCCTGGAACTTTCTTCCTGATGTAACAACAGTGAATATTCACCACACTTAGTTCTACAACTTTTATAGGCATGGATATGGGTTTCTCTTACATGTGACTGCTGATAGGACTCAGTGCAACTAGGTTAGAGCGTCAGTTGTATTATATATATATATATATTTTATAGGTTTGAGAGAGACTGCCCCTATATTCTAGCAACAAATTCAAATGGTACCAAGTGTTCTTTTTGTCGTTGTTGTTTTTTCTTGCCCAGATATAATAAAGCATACCCAGGATCAGAGACATTTTCCAATTAAAAAGGTGACAAGAAATCAGAACTGTGTTCTGTTGCATATACAGCCCAGAGAAAAACTCACAAACCCTTAACCGCACACACCAAAATATAAAAATTAATTAATTAAAAAGTTCAGTTACTAACGCTGTTCCTTCCCATAGCCAATAATAACAGCCTCCAGCGCTGACAAAACTGCTTGTTGAGACCCAGCTGGCATAAGCACATTCATACCCAGCCAACTGGACTCTGTCTCAAGAGGACAAGCCGATGCACCAGAAGGTGAAGAAATTGATGCTATTTATGGGAACAATCTGCAACCGCCTCTCTGTCACAGGTCTGGGAGAGAAGTGATGCTCAGAGACCTGGAGAAAGCAGCTACCCAGCTTCTGCAAGTCTGCATGAGAGCCAGAACAGGGCAGGAGACTGGCAATCATACCTCGTAGGGAGTAGTTACTACCTCACTGCTCATCACACTCGGGGAATCCTCAAAAAGGGGAAAGAACAGATGATGAATCCAGATAAAAAATTAGGGGAACTGGTGCGCAACCAAAGATAAGACAAGATTGGCAGAGATTGCAGCAAATTTCCAGGGGCAGCTGAGATAGCGAAAGCCAAGGCTCCAATGTCTCTTCTCACCCCTTGTCCTTATCATTTTCTTGGTCCTTAGTTGTTCCGTGCAAGGTCTCCCCTCCACAGAGAAGCTAACCCAACAGATCTTGGTTAAGCATGGCCTCTATGTGGGCATTTGGAAGTGAAGAGCACAGAGGTCAGATTAATTAGAACCTTGGAGGCTTTCAACACTGTCTTAGGACTCCGTTTCGGTGAAGAGACACTATGACCAAGGCAACTCTTACAAAGGAGAACATAGAATTGGTCTGGCTTACAGCTTCAGAGGTTCAGTCCATTATCATCATGGTGGGAAGCATGGCATCATGCAGGCAGGACTTGGTGCTGGAGGAACCAAGAGTTCTGCATCTTGATCTGAAGGCAGCTAGAAGGAGACTGGATTCCACACTGGGCAGAGCTTGAGCATAGGAGACCTTAAACTCCTCCCCCACAGTGACACGATTTCTCCAACAAGGCCTCCTAATATTGCCCCTTCCTGTGGGCCAAGCATCATTTAAACACATGAATATATGGGAGCCATACCTATTCAATCCTCCATACACATTATAAAGAAAAGTGAAGGTATCCCTTCCTAGCCAAAAAAAAAAAAAAATCTAGATAAAAATGTTATTTTGAGGATGACATGAACTCTTACCTATAAGCTAAAATCAAAATAACTTTTACACTATGAAATTGAACTTTTACGAGTTAAAGATGAACATTTCTGTTACTCTTGTATTTCTCCCTTAAAGGATGACCAGATGCAGATATTTTCCCTCCTTTAAAAAAGTTCCGGGAGCTGAGGGTGATGGTGCACACCTGTAAACCTGGCACTCAGGGGGCTGAGACAGAGGGATCAAGAGTTCAAGGCCAGCCTATGCAACATAACATGACCCTGTTTCAAGTCATAAATTTGGGTGGCTCTTTTTCTAATCACAAATGCTATTCTTCTCTTTCTCAATTTCGGGTAGCCACCACAGTTGTCAATGAGTAGAGACAGCAATAGAAGATGGAATTACTTTTTCTAAAAATGGGGTTGATTTACTTGCTAACAAAAATCACTGGGCTGTCATATCAGGATGTTGCAAGGCCTTTTCAAGAATGGAAAAGGTTTTGAAAGCATTAAATGATCAGAGGTCAGAAGAGCATAGGTTGAATCACAAAATGTAATTTAATTGGTAGAGTGCTTGTGTAGCATACATGAGACCCTGAGTTTGAGCCCCAACAGTGCATAAATCCAGGCATGGTGCTGAATGGTGGTACTCCTAAAGCTTGGGGTGTAGAAGTATGAGGATCAGATGTTCAAGATCTTCCTTGACTACATAGTGAGTTCAGCACCAGCCTTGGCTATCTGAGATCCTCTCTCTCACAAAAACAGGGCATGCCCGGAGAGAAGGCTTCATAGTTGTAGCATGTACTACTTAGAACTTCTATTTGGAGTATGTAGTGCTGTTGCAGAAGTCCCAAATGCAGGTCTCAGCAACCATGTCAAGTGGTTCACAACTGCCTGTAACTCCAACTCTAGGGAACCCGATGCCTTTGACTTCTGTGGGCATGTACATATACATGCACATACACCATTTTAAAAATAATTATTTTTAAACTCTTTTAGCCCCTCTTCTGACCTCCCCTGATACCAGGTACACACACAATGCACATACATACATACATACATACGTACATACATACATGCAGGCAAAACACTCATACATGAAAAATAAAATAAGTACACCTTGAAAAAAAAGACCTACAAGAATGTCAGTGGCAGAGCATGCATTTAGGTTTATTTGTAATATCCTTCACCTGGGAGCCAATACAATGAGACTGAGTTTTAAAACTTGTGTAAAACGAAGAAGATTGAATTATAACCATGAAGCTGAATCTAAAAAACATTAAATTGAGTCCAAGAAGCCAGACACAAGCAAGTATGTACATGCTGTTGTAATTCCATTTGTATCAAGTTAACAAGGTATAAAAATCAGAACAGAGATGGGGCTAGAAAGATGACTCAGTGGTTAAGAGCACTGACTGCTCTTCCAGAGGTCCTGAGTTCAATTCCCAGCAACCACATGGTGGCTCACAACCATCTGTAATGGGGTCTGATGCCCTCTTCTGGTGTGTCTGAAGACAGTGACAGAATACTCAACATATATAAAATAAATAAATCTTTTTTTTTTTAAAGTCAGAACAATGGTTGTCTGCGAGGAGATTTTGACTGAAAAGAGTCACAAGGAGGTTCCCTGGATAATTTAGATATATTGTATTGTAATTTGGATGACAGATACATTGATCAATATATGTGTACCATGTGTCAAAGCTCATCAAAGTGCTCATGTGTTTTACTTGGGCGTGGCAACACAGGCCTGTAATATAAGCACTGGAAAGGTAGAGACAGAAAGACTAGGAGTTCAAGTTCAGCCTTGGCTACCTGAAACCTTGTCTCAAAAAAAATAAAAAAAATAAAAACAAGAAGAAAGAAATCCATACATGTGAATGTATATAAATTATTGTTCAGTTTTAAAAGAATATCCATGCATCTGGGTTTACAGCATGATTATTTTCAATAGTAAAATGTCAGAGACAACACAACGTGTTAGATACAAACAGTGGGGCATCAGCCCTAAAAGAGAAGACAGTTCTAGCATATGTTCCTATAGGGATGGATGAACCTGGGGGTAGGGGTTACTCTAATTAAAATAATTTAGTCATATCCTGAAATGTGGTATCCATCTGGAGTAGTTAAATTCACAGAGGTGGAGAGTTTGGAGAGTGGACGCCAGGAGGAGGGGGAAGTTTTTTAGTAGGTATAAACTTTTAATTTCGCATGATAAGGATCTGGGAAGGTAGTGGTGGGGAGGCTTGTACAACAAGGTACACATACTTAACATCACTGATCCATATACTTAAACATAGTTGGAAAGGTAAATTCTAAATTGTATGGTGTTTTTTTCCCACATTGGAAAAAGTTCTAAAACGCTGTTGTCCAGGGCGAAGGTGGTGTTGCCTATTTTGGACTTTGCTGGATGAGGACCCAGAGCAACCTGACAAACGTCTACTACCTATATTTCAAGGTCTTTAATACTAAAAATATATGGAGGACATAGTCTCAAAATAAATTCAACTCCTGGAGAGATGGCTCAGCGGTTAAGAGCACTGACTGTTCTTCCAGAGGTCCTGAGTTCAAATCCCAGCAACCACGTGATGACTCACAAATATCTGTAATGAGATCTGATGCCCTCTTCTGGTGTGTCTGAAGACAGCTACAGTGTACTTACATATAACAATAAGGAAATCTTTAAAAATAAATAAATAAATAAATAAATAAATTCAACTCCTTTCCTAACAATCACACCTAGGGTAATAGCTATTTTGATTGCCAACTGAATTACATCTGGAATGACTAAAACTCAAAAATGGATGGGCACACCTGTGAGGGATATTGGCTTAATTTAATCGTTTGAAGAGAGATCCACTTTTAACCTGGATCTTTGAGGTGGGAAGACACATCTTCAATCCATATTTTTTTGAGATGGGAAGACCCACCTCTAATCTGGGCCACACCTTCTTCTGGAAGCCTATAGAAAGAGCATAGAAGAAGGAAACCTCGCTTTTGTCCTCAATAGCAAGTCCATCCCTTCACTGGCATTAGGGCTTACTTCTTCAGATTCTACAATATTCTAAAGAATTCTACAATATTCTACAATATTCTCAATATTCTGAGATATCCAGCTTTATGGACTGAGTGAACAGCTGCTGGATTCTTGGACCATCTGTTCATAAGCAGCCATTGTTGGATTGACTGGACCACAACCTGTAAATAATTCTAATAAATTCCATGTACATATGTATGTGCATATATATGTGTATATATACATATACATATATACACATATATGGAATTTATATATAAATAAACTGTATATGAATATATAGCATATATAAATAATATAGAATACTATATAAACTATATATAATATAGTATAAAATAATATATCAATTATATCATATATATATGTATATATATACACACACACACACACACGTATATATATATGAGGGGAAACTCAGACTGTGGTTTCCCCATCTTCCCTACCCTCTCGGTATAACAGCAGTGTCCAGGCACCCCCCAGAGGAGAAGCAGAACATGGGACCACATGACCCCAGCATTTTAGACATCAAAGCAGGAGAATTAAGAATTCAAAGCTAGCCTGGGCTACATAACAAGACCCTGACTGGAAAACAGATTTTTTTTTTTAAAGTGCAACCGATGAATCACTTGTTTTGTGTAGCTTTGCTGAACTTATTCTAGATTTTTAGTGGATACCTTGGGCTTGTCTATTTAAAGATGAGACCATGTCATCTACGAATAGAGGAAGTTACAGCTTTTTTTTCTTATTTGGATAACTTGAATTCATTTCTTTTTCTTCATCTAGTTACCCTGACTGATGGGTAGGCCACCACACCTAACTTTAAACTATGGAACACTTCGCAAACTTGCATGTCATCCTTGCACAGAGGCCGTGATAATCTTCTCTATCGGGTTCCAACTTTATTATAGAAGCTGCCAAAGCGAGCCCTTGCTCCTTCTTCTAAGGAAAAGGCATCAGCCTTTAACCATTAAGTACAATATTAATTTACTTATGTTTTAATAAACGACTATATAGGTATGAATTCTTTTAAGGGTTTTTGTTGTTGTTGTTCAGTTTTATGACACACTATGTTACTGTGTCAGTCACAATGGAAATGCGAAGCAAATCACTAGCCAAGCTTATTTAAGGACAGACAAAGTTTACTAAAGGGATCTTACTGAGTAGAGCAGCAGGCTCTGAGAATGGGTGGGACAAGAGGACCCTTGAGGCAATGAAGATCGCTATCTACATGATGTCATAAACCTGAATCAGACAGAAAGCTCTGTGATCTCTATTGCTTGAACGAGGGGTGCCCGAGTTACTGGGGTATTATACTGCAGAAACCGAAGTTGACTCTGGGAATGGATGTTTGTGTCATCACTGCGGCCAGTGACACCATAATTAATCCTCCTCTTTTTTTCTCCTTCATTGCTGTGAATTGAAAGTTGGGAGGGCTGAGGGAGCAGCTCAGTGGACAGATGCTTGCCTAGGCTCTAATTCAGCACTGCCAATCAAAGCAACGGAACAACAGTCCTCTGTTCTCGAATTACAGGTGTCCACGCTGGGCTCACTGTTGGCTGAGTACAGTAAGACCTTGCGTAACTATTGTATAGAATCCAAGGTTGGGATTTGGTAATGCACTTTGGGTGCATTTGGAAATTGTAACTAAGAATATCCTTTTCGGCTATGATGGCAGTTAAAGCCTATTTTTAAAAATGACCTGAAATTAGAAGTGTAAATTAGTTAAGCCACTATGCTTTGAAAATAGCAGATGCTTTTCAATTATAGAGAGAACAAACAGTTTTTAATCTCTAAAAACTCAAATTGTTAAATAAAAAACTAGAGTTGGGTTGCTCAGTTGTAGAATGCTAGCTTAGATTACTTAGATGAATTAGCTTAGATTAATTAGTTTAGCTATTAGATTAGGCCTTGGGTTTACTCCCCAGTACTGGGGGTAGGAAGGGGAGTTCACTTTTTATTTCCTTTTAATCTTATATCTATTTTTAAAATATATATGTTTAGTTATCCAGGTACATGACTGCATTTTATACACACACACACACACACACATATATAGATAGATATATACACACACACTAGAGACTTATGCTCAAGCAGTTTTATGGGTACAGTGTGCTTCTGGGAGAATTTGGAGATCCGAAACACAGAATGGCTCTGGGTCTCTATATGAGAGGAGAGAGAAGGCAGAAGGATGAGGACAGGAGAATGGGGACCAGACACTCCCTAAGCAGCAGCATTCCATGTCCACAGTAAGAAGAGGCTGAGTTAGGGTAATGTTGGAGAAGGAACAAGTCCCAGGGGTTGTGGTAAAGAGAAGAAAGAAGCACTGACAGCTGTAACACACGGAGCTAAGGAATGGCGCAGGAGCGGCTACGGGCTGAGGGGAAGAAAAAGTCATGGTGGGGGGGCGGGGGGAAGAAGTGACTTGCTTTAACTCGGTTGAACCAAGCAAGTGCCTCTGGGAACACCCAGTAATTGAGAAAGGAAAACCTATGGCTGCCAAAAATTGCTTGGTAGAGAAAATCTAAAGTCTGTGTTTTACAGTTCTAAAGTATGATACTATAAAGATAACACACTACCATAGGAAGCAACAAATTTAAGTTCTTAAAACATGGACACTCCTCTGAGCATTTTGGCACAAGCCTTTAATCTCAGCACTAGGGAGGCAGAAAGGTAGGCAGGTATCTGAGTCTGAGGCTAGCCTGGTCTATAGGGGGAGTTCTGGGACAGCGAGGGCTATGCAGAGAAACCCTGTCTCAAAAAAAAAAAAAGCAAAAAACAACAACAACAAAACAAAAACAACCACCAACATCTTATTCTACTGATTGTTTATCATAATTCTTGGAAAATAAACAGGCTTCTATTTCACTGTTACTCAGTTGAGAGTCCCACAACATTTCACCCCATTCCTCCTCCCATGAGGGAAGGTTAACAGTCACTATGACCACTGAAAGGTTAACACTATGCTATTTCTATCTCTTATGTAGTGAAACCTCTATACAGTGGGTGGACAGAACAGTGATGTGGTCCTGAGCCCACTCTCCCATCATAAAGAGTGAGTTACAAAGATAACCCAGCCCTCTGAAAGTCCATTGCCATCTGCTCCAAGCTAGTGTCCAGGGATCACAGAAGGTTGAAACTAAGAAGATACAGAAATCAAACATCAGGAAGGTCTAATACAGCACGGAAGGATTCCTTCCATTTATAGCCATTGATTCCTCCACAGATCAATGTTGGATACAGTTGCATGGAGAGCTAACTTAGCTCTCCACAATCCTCTGTTATTCTCTCCAAGCCATTCACATCTCTGTCCTGGAGCTCTTCCGTGGGAACTTCCTGTAAGTCTCCTATTCTGATGAAGTCAATGAGACTGGCTCAAACTGCTGGGGCCCTCCCAAGGTCAAGGAAGAACTAGGCTTTACTGTCGCCTGCGGCACCTACTGGTTCCCTGGGTCCAAGAGGCCCTGGGTCAGCATGTGGCTGTAGCCACAGCTGTTGTCTCTCTATCCACATGTGGATAATGGGGAAAGCCCTGACTGGGCAAATGACCTCCAGCCCTAGCACAACCTTCTGCAAGAAGGATAAATAAACGTCCTGCCCTCCTAAGGGGCTGTGCTAATACAAATTCCATACCAGTTTCGCGAGTCCTTGCTGGATCCGTTTTTTTTTTTTTGTTTTTGTTTTTGTTTTATTTTTTTGAGACAGGGTTTCTCTGTGTAGCCCTGGCTGTCCTGGAACTCACCGTGTAGACCAGGCTGGCCTCGAACTCAGAAATCCTCCTGCCTCTGCCTCCCAAGTGCTGGGATTAAAGGCGTGCGCCACCACCGCCCAGCCTGATCCGTTTCTTTCTTAGGTCCCCCGTAAACACAATCTGGTCTGGGCGTGTGAATTGGGCATCAGATAACAATTCCTGCGTATTCAGTTCCCTCAGTATCTGCCTGTCTATTGCTTTTGAGTTCCCGATTTTCAGGAGCACCTCAGCTGGAGATAACCATGTGTCCCTGATAGCTCATATGAGCAGATCCAACAGGGTTTACCTTATAGTCTTTGTCTCAAGGAGGGACAACGGTTAAAAGTTCTTGTTCTTGCAAAGGGTCCAAGTTCAATCCCTATTGCCCACATGGATGTTCACCATGGCACCTCCACGGGCACCAGGAATGCATGTGGTGTACAGACATACACGCAGACAAAACCACTCATATACATAAAATAATTTTTATCTGGGTGGTTCAAGGCCAGCCTGGTCTACAGAGCAAGTTTCAGGACAGCCGGGGTTACACAAAGAAACCCTGTCTCGACAGAAACAAAAAAGATAAGAAAGTCTTTCCTTCGCTCCAACAGCTCTGATGCCGGAGGTTCTGGTACCATGATCTGCAACAGACCATTGTCAAGACCTCCATCAGCTTGCTACCCATAGATCTTTTCTCTGCATTGAAGGTCAGGCCTGAGACATGTCTTCTGTCACTGTGGGTTATTCTCCCTGGCTTGTTGCTATCTGACTTGTCCCTGAGGATTCCATGCTTTGTGGTCCTAGAACAGACTCTTTGTTATTGGTGTCCTTTGGGATCCTTCCCTTATTGGCCCCCTTAGCCATGAAAAATACCAGGCCAACACCTACCTCCATTTTTTCCTATCTTTTGTCCAATTACCTGCTAAGTCCTAGGCCAATACTAGAGATATTGGCCCTATGTCCTTATATCATCCCTTACTTAATGCCTTACTGTCCCCTGTACTTTTTAGACCCCTTCCACTACCTCTACAAGCCCTATAGGGACAGACTACAGTATCAATATGTCCTCAAAATTACCCCACCCTCCTTCACCCAATGTCACTCCAGTTGTTTGTCTCATTTCCCACATTGGGGACACCAATGTCCTTCCCAAACTCATCTTCAGTTTTGTTGGGTCCTGCCATGTACATGCCAAGTGTTGCTCAAATTCCTTCCCACGGGGAGACAGAAGAAATAACCCCTCTGCCTAAGGTTCTGTTGACAAACTCAGGTACAGCTTCGCCAGAGTTTACTCTGCGGAACCAAGGAGTGTATTGGGCTTACTTCCAAAGCAATGGGTGAGAAGTTACTTACAGGTCTGTGGGTGCTTAACCCCCAAAAGGCCGCAACAGAAAGTCTATATCTGACAGGGAAAATGGCCTCCTCCACTAGTCCTGTCCTCCTTAGGTCCTCTAACCTGTCCCTCAAGACCACATTCTGTGTACAGAACTAGGGCAGAATTGCATTCAGCTGGTTGGTGGGGGCAGCTGGATACTCTGGTGAGGGTTTCATGACCCAAACTGACCTTTCTTATGGGGGATAGTAACCAGTCAACAAGCTCAGCTGAGGTGATGTTTTGTGGGAAGACACAGTGGAACTTCTTAGGAGTTCGACTTAGGGGTTAATACTGTACAATGGCCATCTTAATTTTGGCCCACTTTATCATGTGTTACACACACACATGCTTACAAAATAAAAGTCATTCACAAGGGTTTTAGTATCCAAGACCTGAGCTAACAAAGGGGATAAAATACCTTCATGCTCGGAGCATTCCTGTGATAATAATTATCCTTACAGCTATCAGAATTTGGCAGACACAGGTAGGAGGTGACTGAATTTCATGAGCTAAGTAAATAATCCAATAGGGCTATAGGCAGAAAAGACTGGTCACTTGTTATAGGAACAGCTATCACTGTAAAGCCAAGTTCCAACCTAAATCACAACAAAGGTCCACACCAGAGCATACCAGAGTGATGTTTACTGTTCAAAAGAGATATTGGTATGATCCAATGGTTCTATACCAGCTAAATTTCCACTGTTGTATAAAGGCAAACAAAACACAGTAAAAAGCCAGATACAACAACATGTGCCTATCATCTCAGTACTGTGGAGGCAGAGACAGGGGGATTCCGGGCCAATCTAGCCAAATCAGTGATATACAATTTCAATGAGACCAAAAAGTAAGATGGAGACATCTAGACCTCTAGAGTCTATGCACATGTGCATATATGCACCTGTACACACACACACACACACACACACACACACACACACACACTTTTTAAAAAAGAATTATTTATTTATTTTATGTATATGAGTACACTGTAGCTGTTTTCAGACACACCAGAAGAGGACATCAGATCCCATTACAGATGGTTGTGAGCCACCATGTGGTTGCTGAGAATTGAACTCAGGACCTCAGGAATTGCAGTCAGTGCTCTTAACCACTGAGCCATCTCTCCAGCACCCCTCCCTCCAATTTAAAAAAAAAATCAGTTTCAAACATGTATAAGTTTATATTGAAACACTTTTTGAAGTCTAGCCAATGAAGAAATCCCAGGATGAAACTAAAGGAGACAGATAATGTAGCCCACCATGAACTCTCAAACCATGTAAGTCTAGAAATAAGGCAAACCAATTACAGACAACACGAATTGGGACCCACATAGTTACGTAAGAAAGATTATCTGCTAAGCAAACTGAGTTGGATTTCTGTGTAGTGGTGTGGCTCAGTATGGAGCCTTAGAACCTAGGGAGCAAAAGGAGACAGTCATTCAATGGAATGGCTCAGCATGAGGGTACCAGAGCCTGTCCCCATCCCTGCACTGGAGGAATGCTCCAGGGAGGAAAGTGGGAACCTGTGCAGGGGGAGGAGATGTGAAGCAATAACGGGGCTCAGAGTAGTGTCAGAGTCTGCGTTGTCGGATGAGGAGAGTGTCCATATGTGAAGTTGGTGGTGTCAGAGCCTAGGCAGGATGGACATCCCATAGGAACATAGCCTGGGCTGGAGCAAGACAGCTGGAACACAGTGAAGAGGAAGTCTTGGAAAGCAACATACAAAGGTTTTTTGTTTTGTTTTGTTTTTATGAGCTGGGTGGGTATTGACTGCTGTGTGAGGCCCTGGGCCCAATCTCTATCACTGCATTTTTTTGTAAGTTTCTGCTTTTTATTTTCCATTTTTCTTAAACTATGTGACTAATTTTAAAAATATCCCTTGGTCTGAAAATGAAGCTCGGTCTGTAGAGTGCTATCCTGCATGAAGCACGCGTGGTGGCACAAACCTCTAACCCCAGCACTGGAGGCCAAAGCAGGAGGATCCAAAGTTCAAGGTCATTCTCTACTTGACAGTGAGTTCGAATCCAGCCAGAGATATATGAGATTATTTCTAAATTAAAAAAAAGTGTTTTAACTCACCAGATACTTTTTTCCTCCTTGATATTACAGATAACTACTCCTGTTTGATACACATATATAGAAATACAAGGTAGATCACATTAATTGTCTTGCTTTCCTTATACACAATTTTAGGTGTGCCAGCATAGAGATTTGTTATATTTCCAGAAAGCATTTCAAAACAACTTCAAGGATATAGAAGACAGATTGTACATACAGAACCTGAGACCTCCTAGGCCACCTCAGCTTGTCATGTCAAGTCACCTTGTCCTTGCTGCTGCTTAGTCACTGTGCAGACTTTCAGAATTTCATGGTTGAATGTTCGAACCAGCTTTTAAATTCATTTGATTTCACACTTGTTATCGTCTTCTTTTTTGTGGTGTGAGGCATCAAACCCAAGGCCTGTGCTTGCTAGACAAGCACTCTACCCGCTAAGCCACATCCCCAGCCCCCTCACCAGCCTTTCAAGCTACCTTGCCACCAGCAAACAGATGAGCCTTCAGGCTGCCTCAAGCTCAGGTTGCTTCACTTCCTGTCTTCTGAGAAGCCCCAGTTGCAAGAGCTATTGCTAAGGAAGCTGGTGCCAAAGTAAAGGCATGCACATTAGAACCCAGACACAGGCTAGCCAGAGGTGCACTTTCTAAATGCATTAGGCAAGCAGAAGGACCTATTTCTCCAGTTCGTATTCATCTTCCAGAAGGGAGGCCTCTCTGGTCTTCAGTCTTCCCACAGCTGAGTGTGGGACATTTTTACATGCTTTTCTTCTATACCTAATGAGAGCAGTTTCTAGGACATGGAGAAAAGATACATTGGGTCAGGATAATGGTTCAGTGGGCCCAGAGATTCTAATCGGTGGTAGTACCATCAATTCACTTTGTATCTGTAGTAGTTCCAAACTCTGATCCAAACTGGAACTGATTGGAAAGATTTTTTTTTAATTATTAATCTTTGATGCAAAAAAAAAAACAGAACAGTATAATAATGTGAAAGAATATATCCAGGTGTATAGTCAGTTCTTAGAATAACAGAACTCATAGAATGAATCTCTCTCAGAGCTGCCGCTCGCTAGGCCAGAAGGGGAAAACAGAATCCAGGACAGGCAGGATTCTGGTTGGGCTGGGAGCCAAGTGCTGGAGTGGTGGGAGAAGAGAGAATGTCTTCTTCAGGAGTCTTAGTGTTGTGTCTCTTTTAGGTGAAGGCTTTCCCCAGGGTGATCTCTAATGAGGCAGCTCTCTGAGATGATCTTTGCTTGTTCATATTGCCTTATTCCAGGGGTGGAGTTGGATGTATATGCTTTATTTGGGGTGTACCAGGGATTATATAATTTGGGGGAAGGACTTGAGAATATCCAGGAAGGGAAGGTCATTGAGATGTCTCATTAGCACGGAGATGCATTTCAGGTGCTGTGCTACTGGGACTGAGTGCCTGTGGTCACCTCAGTTGGGTATCGTGGTTGCAGGCATTAGAGGCAGGGAGGGAGCAGCCCCACTCCTGCCATCTCAGATCTCTGAGATTCCTGGACTTTGGCCACACTCGACCTCACCAGTTCTTATGCCTGTCTAGTGGCCCTGTCCATGTGCCCTATAGGATTATGGGCCTATGCTACCACACTTGACTTCAATGTATCTCTGTGCTCTTATCATGTATAATTGGAAAATGAAATAAAACATGCCATTCACAATGGCACCAAAACAAATAAGATGTTTAAGAATAAATTTAACAAAAGTAGTACAAGATGTTTATGTCAAAAAGCTATGAGACCTCACTGAAAGGAACTGGGAACCAAATAAACAGAAAGACTTCCCTTGCTCATGAGTCAGATGACTAGGTAGTGTTAGGACATCACAACTCCAGATTTCTATGTATCCAATGAAATTACTATCAAAATGACAGCAGCAACAGCCGCAGCTGTTTTGTCTCTGTAGTGAGAACTTTGGTTTCCTTAAAAACCGAGTTATGTTATGTGAATATGTTTTTGTTTTAATCCCAGGTCTGGGATATGGAACTGCTTCAGATTGTCCAAAGCCGCTAACTATGATTGTCTTGTGCTCTAGGAGGGGTGTGACTTTTGCCAGTTGCCAATAGTTTACCTTTGGAATTCTGGGGACTCTTGAGAGGTATAAATGCAAGATCTCTGAAAGACCCTGGGTCAGCTGCTACTCCTCCTCCTGTTCTCCCCACTGGGAAACGCTGGCAAATGCTGATTCCTGGTGCTGCTTCTCCTATTGACAGACTGCTGGTTGGAGATACCCTGACAAGAGATTGGACTCGCCCCAAGGAACCCAATGCCCCTAATCAGTAGGAAGTAGTCTAAAGAGGTCCACACCTCATTTCCACTCTAACCTTCTTTCTCTCCTACTTAATGTTGTGGGGGAGGGGTTGGAAGGGTGGAAGATAATAGAAACCAATAAAGTAGCCTAAAAAAGTAGGGCAAGATTCCTCTTTGTTCTTTTCAGAAATTGGTGAGTTGCTCCTAACATTTATAGAGAAATGTAAGACTCAGAGTAGCCAAAACAATCTAGAAAATGTAAAAACCTATGAAACCTGTCAGAAAGCTTAGGGAGTTTGATTCCCCAGTACTCCATAAACGAGGTGTGGCAGTAAATGATTTTAGTTCCCTCATTCAGGAAGTAAAAGCAGGAGAATCAGAAGTTTAAGGTCATCCTTACGCCACATGGTGAGTTTGCACTCAGCATGGGATACATTAATCCTGCAGGAGAGATATTATTTAAAAAGACATTTTTGAAAGATAGTATTATAAAGCTAGATATTAACAGAATGGATCTGGTTGACCAGAAAGCCCTCTCAGTTCCTGTCAACTGACTTTCAACAGGGTGTTACAGTCACCAGGGGCAATGGCTCTCAACCTTCCAAATGCTTCAACCCTGATCTTTTAATACAGTTCCTCCTGTTACAGTCACACCCAACCATACAATTATTTTCATAGCTACTTTATAATTTTGCTTATATATAATTATATATAATTGTCATAATATAAATATCTGATGCACAGGATACCTGGTATGACATCCCTGTGAAGTGGTCTTTCAACTCCCCAAAGCAGGTTGAGAAACACTGACTAGGGGAAAGACTTGTCTTCTTAACAGATAAATGGTGCTGGGTCAAGTAGATGGTAACTTCTAAAATGATGAATTTGTACCATCTCATGGTATATACAACCCAATGGATCATGGTTCTTACACCATAAAACTCTCAGAACAAAACAGGAATAATCTTCGTGATGTTGAATAAGGGAATAATGTCTTAGATATGGCATCAGAAACACAAGTAACAAAAACCTTCCAGATAGAGTTGCACGCACCCAATCATCATCACGGGCTGTAGGAAGTAGAATGGTCCGGAGTTCAAGGTCTTCCTCAGCAATGATATCGTAGCACACCTAAGGCCAACCTGGACTGTGTGGGACCTTGACTCAAAATAAGAAATAAAACACCGGAGTTGGGAGGAACATGGCTCAGTGGTAAGGAAGCTTCAGAATCCCAGAACCTACATAAAAACCCAGGAACAGCCTTGTGTTTGCAACCAGAAGGCTGTGAGTGAAGGTGGAGACAGATCACACACCGCATACATACAGATTCACAAAAGGAAAAAAACAAAACCATGACAAAAACAACAAAAACCAGCTGGAGCTACAGGTGGTTGTGAAGCACCCGACAAGGGGCTAGAACAGAACGTGGGTCCTCTGGAAGCCATGTGTGCTCTTAACCACTGAGCTATCTCTCCAGAACCCCTTCCCTTAAAAAATGTCAGTTGGGCTGGGTGGCACATGCCCTTAAGCCCACAAGGCAGGCTAGTGGATCTCTTAGCTAGACTTTCGGCTACTTTGTGGGTTCCTTTTTCTTCCGCCTTTCTCCACCCCTCTTCTTCCATTCTTCTAACCCCCTAAACATTAGGTAGGAGAGAAGAAAGGACAGTGGGGACAATATCATCAGACTACCTCTGGATGATTAAGGGCGTCAAGTTCCTTGGAGCAAGTTTAATCTTCGCTGTCAGGATAGCTAAGTTCTTCTTTTTGCCTCTTTGCACAAACCGCTTCCAACCACTAGCCGGCCAACCAGCTTCAATCAGTAAGACTGAGTAAAGAAGAGCTGCCACCAGCCAGTCCCTGAGAGATCAGGTGACCATTGTCTAACCCACTGAGGGAACAAGACAGTCTCAAAAGAGCACATTTTCTCTGTTCACGCTGTACTGTCCACCTTCTCCTTCTCTGTACCCAAGCTCTTCTGTTTTCCAGGCCTTTAGACTCAGAACGAGTTACAGCACCAGTTTTCCTGGGCTTCAGCTTGCAGGTGGCAGAGGGTGGAACTCCTTGGCCTTTGTGGTGATCTGAGCCATGACAGACAGACAGACAGGTATATAGATTGAGGCTACTGGTTCCATTTCTCCGGAGAACCCTGACAGATACACTGGTTTCACAATTTTCTCATCCCTATTTCTAAATATATTGTTAGTTTTTCATTTATATATGAACATAAAGCTACTCATCTCTTTCTTTTCCTTTGCTTCTTATTTATCTTTGTGCTGAGGATAGAACTCAGATCTCACATGATGAAAGCACTTGTTTTTCTACTGAGCTATAGCCCCAGATGCCAGTCACAGCTGTTTTTAATGTTTTAGTTTCTTTTGGTTTGTTTATTTTTGTTTTACTGTCATTTTCAAACAAATCACAGGGACCAGTCTAGTATTGAAATACTTTTTTTCCTCTTAGAACAAGATCTCACTTTCCATATTAATGTGTTTTTATATCTAATGGACTTAGTAAATGTAGAAACCATTGGAACATTTCTCAAACAAGACTGCAAATCAGCCTATTGTTAAAATGCAATATGTCTATTTACAAAGCTGACAGGACTAACGTGTGATGAGAGAGCAAACAGAAGTCTTTTGTGACTGGCTAAGCTGTTGCATAAGTTTAACAGCACACAGAGTGAAAGCCTAGGACAACACACAGGATTAAACAAACCCGTTTCCTCTACTCTTACACAACAACCACCGGAAGAAAGACTTTTGTGATCAAGTGTTGGGGTTTTCTCCCACTGACACCAGGCAAGCAATCCTGCCTGCAACACTTATCCTCTGGTTCTGTTGTGTCCTGACTCTGCTCCGACCCCACAGACTCAGTCCCCCCAGACTGTTATCCTCCCCAGTTCAGCAACTAACTGTGCCCCAGGCTGTTTCCTTTGTGCTTTTGATTTACAGGCTTTAAGCCCAGGTTCCTACAACCCCATTCTCAGCTTCTATTAGTCTGCTGGAGTGGCTCATAGAACTCAGGGGAATATTCAGGATTACTGGTTCTTTATAAAAGTACCTGTGAGACACCTTGATATGTTGGCTAATGTTCACGATGCCAACACCTGGGAGGCAGGAGCACTGCCATGAGCTGGAAGTTGACTTGGGCTACATAATGAGTTCCATGCCAATCTGAGTTACAAAATGAGAGTCTGCCTCAAGAACAAATGAATAGGGGTGGGGGCAATGGCTAGGTGTTTAAAAGCATGCACCGCTCTTGCAGAGGACCAGGGTTTGGTTCTCAGCACCCAAAAGGCAGCTCACAACTGCCTGTAACTCCAATTCCAGGGGATCCTGGCCTCCAAGTGCACCTGCACCTGCATGCCCATACCCATACACAGACGCACACGTGTCCACATAATTTAAATCTAATAAAGATAAACATTTAAAACAAATAAGCACCTACAAATAAAAATGAGGGGACCGCTGAGGTGGCTCAATGAGATAAGGCACTTTCTGCCAAGACACACAAGCTGAGTTCAATCCTAAGGACTCAGTTAGTAGAAGGAGAGAAACAAGTACAGCAAGCTGTCCTCTCTGTCCATTCGGCACACGCATATGTGTGCACATAAGTAAATAATAGAACACCGATGAAAAATATTAGAAAGGCTGCTGGTGTCACTCAGTGGCGCAGCGCTGGCCTAGCATGATCAAGGCCTGGGTTCAATCCCCAGCACAATAAAGCAAAACAAAAATGAAGAAACCAAAGACTCCTGATAAATAGCATCACATTAAAATGTGATATCCCAAACAGGAAAGGGGAAATCATTTGGAATGGAAATAAAAAAACTTAGAAAATTAAAAAAAAAGTGATATCTCCAGAACCTTAAACCTCAACCTATTAGACTTTACCCTAAGAAGAACCTCTTCCCACATATATATGTGCCCCTGATTCACCCCCAATAAATATGTGCACAAGCTAAGATCACCTCAGAGAGCTGTTTCAATGAAGATCATTGGAGAAGGCTTTTGTCTAAAAGAGCTGTAACACTAAGATCCTTGAAGGTCTTCTCCACCACCACCCCACTGCCCCTGCATTCACTCGCAGCTGGATCGGGGATCCTATAGACCCCACAGGTTCCATACTCCACTTCATCCCTCCAGTTTGGTGTGCAGTCATGTCTGGACACCCTGACAGGGAGGAAATGGTCCACAGCTGGACCCCAAGAGGCATATCACAGAGGCATCATTATACAAGGCTGGTGGAGTCAATTATTGACCTCTGATGACTAACTTAACTTCCAGCCACGGTCCTAGTCCCCTGCCTAGAGATTGAGAAGGGGGAGCTCATAAGTCCCAGCCTTCTAGTCATACCTGGATCCAGATCAGTCATCATCCTGCAGGAATCTAGAGGCTGCCAACCACCATCATCATCTCATTAGCATAGAAGATGGTCATCACTTTGAAGATTCCAAAAATTTTAGGAACTGCTGTATCAGCAGACAGAGTAAAACTATATATATATGGCAAGTGTGTTCAACCCACGTGTGGAAAATCCTACAAGGACTTTTTTTTCACTTTATCATTACAGTCTTATGCTCTGGGAGAAGGGATTTTTCATCTATAGTAATTGTTTTATGAGAAACAATACCTATGGAATTTTCACATATTTTAATTTTTTAAAATAATGTATGTGTATGGGTGTTTTGCCTGCATGTATATCTGTGAACCACATGCATGCCTGGAAGTGCCACTAGACTTTCTATAGAGAGACCTGCTAGCTATCAGGGATCACCACAAATTCTTTTTAAAATACGGAGGTAAGTAAGCCAGGCCCGTCACCACAACCTATCTTGGAGGCTGAGGCAAGAGAATCACAAGTTATAGGTTTTCTTGGGTTACAGAGGAGTTTAAGGCTGGCAATTTAGCGTGCACCTGTGCCAAAATAAAATGTAAGACTGCATGTAGTGGTTTAGGCTTATACTATAGCATTGAGGAATTGGAGACTGGAAGGTTAGGAGTTCAACACCATCTTTGATTACATAACAATGCTGAAGCCAGCCTGGGCTACCTGAGACTCTGTTTCAAAAACCAATAAATAAATGAAAAGTAAGAGTGTGTTTGTTGGGGGAGGGGAGGTACAGCCAAGTGGAAGCACACTGGCTTAGCATATATGCGAAGGCCTAGGTTCAAATCCCAGGACCTCAAAATAATGAACGAAAATTTAAAAGGCTATGATGTACAGTTTTCAATCATTGGAACTCTTTTTCACTCATTTTTGATTTGGCTATGTTGACCAGTCTGGCCTTGAACTCACAGCTTTTGCTTCCTGAGTGCTAGAACTAAAGGTATGCACTACCACACACAGTAATCATTGGCATTCCTTTTAAATTTTTGTGTATATGAGTGTTATACCTGCATGTATGTCTGTGCACCGTGTGTGTGCAGTGCCTGTGGAGGCCGGAAGAGGGCATTGGATCCCTGGGTCAGGCCTTACAGATGATTTTCAGCTGCCATGAGGGTACTGGGAATGGAATTCAGGTCCTCTGAAGGAGCAGTCGCTGCTCTTAGCCAATGAGTCATCTCTCCCCGCCCATCATTGATACTCTTAGTGCCTATTTGTATTTTTCTACTCTCAAGTGGATATTTTCACATTTTGCCTTCTTCACATCTGGCATGACTGGAACCTGTTATTTTAGGACTGATAAGTATGACAAACTTTACAAGACGATGAGAATAGACAAAAACAATTACAAATAGGTTATATCAAAATTTATTTGGCCAAGGTTGGGGGGTAGGGGTGATGGAGACAGCAGGTAGCAAATGAGCTTATATGAAATAGACTTCTCCAGAGACAGGCTTCATTGAGCACCTCCTTTAATTGGCAGGAAGGCTATTTAACCTTTGGGTGGTGAGTGTATATCATTGGTCCAGGCCAGGGTGTTGGAGATGCCTCATTTGCATAAGGAGGAGTCCCAGGTACACTGGATATGACTTTATAAGGGGAAAGGAAGTTGAACTTGGCTACCAGGCTGTGTGACCTCCTCTGGTGGGTCAAGGGAGCATGGGTATATGTATTCGGGACATGAGGATGATCCTACTCCTACTAATCTCAGGACAAGATTTCTGTGATTTGGACATGCCTTGATCCTACTCTTGTTCCAGGCCTGTTTCTCACAGCTCCACAGCTCCCCTGGCCCCACAAATGGATGAGTGCATAAAAATATATTTGATAGTCAAAATGTAGAATCCAACAGCTACACAGCTGATGTCCTGGTTCATTTGACCAGCTTGACACAGCCTGGAGCCTTGAAAGTCTCAACTGAGTAATTGTCTAGATCAGATAGGCCTGTGGGCATATCTGCAGGGCTCGTCTTAATTATTAATTGATGCAGGAGGATCTAGCCCACTGTGGGCAGCACCATCCCTAGAAAGCTACTTAAGTATGAGTCTATGAGAGCTAGCCAGTAAGCAGTACTGTATTGTACATGTATTGTTACTGCTTCAAGTTCCTGCCCTGCTTTCCTCAGTGATGGATTGTGATCTAGGAGAGAGAGACAAATAAATCCTTCCCTCCCACAAGTGGTGTTTTAGCACAGAAACAAAAGGAAACTAGTTTTGTGGCGTGGCTCGTTAGTGGGTCAGATCGATAATGGGTTAGCCTACTGTTCCTCCTTCCCAAGGCAGGGACCAAGTTGCCATGCCAGTCCTAGGCTATCCTTTCTAGACTTGTGAAGTACGCAATAGAAAATGAAGTTGCATTTCTAAAACCACGTTTAGATAATTTTTGTATTACATCCCAATGGAATATAATAGTAATTAATGGTCTGGATTTCTTTGTTTAAATCTAAATGCTATATTTATTCACTTCAAATCTAGTGGGGTCATAGCCTGAGCAGTCCTACTGCTTCCTATGTGTTCTTTGTTTCTACATACAAAGGGCACAGCAAACATCAACAGGGTCCTTAAGGCAATGGATGAAAATTCAAGATGAACAAGTGGTTGGCTGTGTTGGGCCATGGGCAGCTAGCTGTTGCTTGCTGAGCCGCAGGGCTGAGTATAAGGGGCTCCTGAGTCTGGGTGGGGGTGCAGGTGGGTGTCTGCCTCTGGATCTGACAAAGACGACCACAGCAGGTGTTTCTGCAGGAGTGGGTTTTTAAGGAGGAAGAAGGGAAAATCTGTGTTCTGACGAGTTGGTAGGTCCTGATTGGACCTGTTAGCCAGTGTAGCTAAGGTGTGAATTTTGATTACTAGACCTTGGTGTTTTAGTCAGGCATAAGGAAGTGGCCAAATAAGGGAACAAACCTTGGAAGTCAGCTTTAGGAATGTAATCTAGTGGTTTAGCAAGTGAGGGGTGGGCAATACCTTCCAGCACCTTGTTTAAAAGTTTAGGCTCATTAGAGAGCCCTTTGATGAGGTTGGGTCAAAGACAGGGCAAAGGCTAGCCCTCAGAGCTTTGAAGTGTGGAGCCCCTTGGAAGGTTTTTCTCCCCTGAGTATTGCCTAAGGCCAAAGGCCCGAGATCCACAGAGTGTGTACCTTTAAGAACAAAGAGTGGGAGGGGCCAGGGATGAGGAAATACAGATAAAACACAAGAGATTCTTTTCTACTTCTGGAAGTAGGCGGAGAAAGGATACAAACAAGAGGTCTGTATTAAGGCACCAATACAGTGTTTGTTTTGTGCACAAAGTGCTAGCCAGGGGTTCTTGGAAAACAAAGGCCCAGCCTGATTTCTTTTCTCTTCTGATCCACCGAGTCAGAACTTTCTTTGGTGTAACCCATATTCAGGCTGATGCCAGGGCTATGTTGGCCTCCCAGCCTCCTTTGCATGGCACGCCAAGGACACTCGTAGCTGACATTTGCAGGGTTCAACAATAGCAGAGGTGAATGCAAGGTGCCTATCGGTTTCTTAGGTTCAAAGAACTTTTTTTGTAAGGTGCAAGTTCTGGTTTGTGTAAAAGGTAGGAAACCGCTTTGGGTAACAGGAGACTTAGCAAAAATCTGAGCTTTTAAAGTTACATTTAAAAAACTCTGTGTGTGTGTGTGTGTGTGTGTGTGTGTGTGTGTGTAGCACATGTGTTCTGTGGGAAAATAGGGATCAGAGAAGTTTGTTCTTAACTTCTACCATGTAGATTCTGGAGACCAAACTCAGGTCATCAGGCTTGGTGGCAGGTACCTTTACTTTCTGATCTATCTTCCTGACTTTTTAAAACAAACAAATAGAGCCTTCTACATGATAGGCCAATGTTCTACTGCTAAGTATCCAGGCCCTGGGCTGAGGGCATATACGTATGTGTTCCAGATGCCTCTGAACTCTACTTAATGCAGTGATGAGAACTGAACCCAAGATGCTAGGGAAATGCTCTACCACTGAACTATATAGCCCAAACCCTAACACTTGACCTTAATTTAATAAACTAGCAAGGGTTCCATCCATTATCTTCCATCTACTCTTTCTTGAGAGGTGCCAACCCAAGAATGGCTCTAGTCCACAATTCAGTCCCACTGGCCATTGTTGTAAAATGTCTCCTCTAATTATGCAGAGGAGCTCTGGCCCAGGAGCAATCCCTGTGAGATGTTCAGTGTAGAGGGGAAGGGAGTGGGCCCTCGAGACAGGTGGATTGGCTCAGAAATCAAAAATCTTAATGTAAGACTCCAGAGATATCATCTGTAGCTGTGGTAGAAGAAATGAAGGCACAAATGGCATCACAGAGAACTAATAAACCTTGGCAGAACCTTGAAGCAATTGGGGACCTAAGAAGGAAATGTGGTTACTCTATGGGGTCTCACGAAACAGGAGGCCAGTGAGTGAGTCAAAAAGTGATTAGGGTTGGAAGCATAGCTTAGAGCACTGGTTTCAAACCCCAGCACAGACGAGGGGAGAATGTGGTTTCAACAGATATTTACCATGTGCCAACCACTGTTCTAGACATAAATACACCACGGAAACCAAACAAAGCAACTGTACTCATTATTACAGTAATCCACCTTGAAGCAGTGACCTCCAGAGCAAAGTTAGGAGTCTTACTTTGGTGGATAGGTTTAGAAGGGACAGAAGCACGGCAGGGGCTTGTTTTTCCTTTTAAGTCCTGCTGTGCAACTTGACTTAAAGTTTTAAAATTTTAAATCACTGTTTTTTGAGCTGAATGGTGGGATTTTTTGTTTTATTTTGTTTTTTTCTAGGTTATTGAGACAGGGTGTCACTGTCACTCAGGCTGGCCTTGAACATAAGATCCTTTTGCCTAAACCTCCAATTACAGTGGGGATTACAAGGGTGTACCTTCACAGTCAGTGCTGCTCCCCTATCCCCCTGGTGTGTGTGTATGTGTGTGTGTGTGTGTGTGTGTGTGTGTGTGTGTGTGTGATGACTGAACCTAGGTATCTGCATAAGCTAGTCAAGTATTCTATCACTGAATACCTCCCGTACCTCAAATTATGTATTACAGGAGTACTTGGCAGGAAGTGGGCATGTGGGTGGCCATTTCCTCCTGTATATTTTCCCATGTTATATCTTGTAGCTAATAGTCTTCATGCTGAGATATCCATCATTGGGGCTGGCCCAAGCAGATCAGGTGACTTCTCTTTGCCTGTTTCTCTCCATCTGACAGAAAGATGTTCATGTAAAATTCCTCAGTGTCCTAGGGAGACAGGCTGTTCACTGTGGGAACTCTGCGAGGGCTTCCAGCTCCTTAGAAGAACACTAGTCAGGACATGGGGTGGAGCTTGGTAGACGATGTGTCAATCAGGGGTGAGACCAATGCAGCAGTCTCTACCATTGCAAAGGATCCCAGACGGCGAATCATGATCCAGTTTCCATTTGAATGATACTGTGCAGTTAGTTGTTGGTGGTCTCTACATTACTCACTTGTGGAAAGAGAGGGTAATTTGCTATCCTGACTGGATTATTGCCCCAGAAGATTTTGCACGTAAGGCAGGTAGTTCCTAGGTCAAGGGCAGCCTCCAAAAGGATGACACAAGGGCAATTATGGATTATAAAAGAAAGAAATTAGATAACTATCTGGAATTGGGATGTAATAAGTAGGAAAAGTCTTAAAATGTCTGAATAACAGAACAAGGGAGATTGCTGACTGTAATGGGGGAATGCATGCGGGTGCTCCTCTGCGTGCCCACGCATAGACAAATATGGAGACTGACGGCAGTTTGGGTACTGTGTACACTAAAGGTGGTACTGCATCGCTCTGGTAAATGTCTGACAGCTCTGGAGAGGAGGGCCTGGATTTTCGGTGGTTGCCAGTTTCAATTATATAAGTACTTCCACCTTGGCCAATTTCAAGTACCAGATTGAAGTCTCTGGGTGTGGAGTTGGGAGAGAAGCAGACAGTTCTCGGCAGTGCCTGTCAGCTTCTGGGACCAGCCGGGTTCCGGCACTGTGGTTCATTTAAAAAACCAGAGAGCCCCTAGGTTCCTCACGTCACCTGCCCCTAGCCTTGTGAATATTGCTTGAATTTTGATCCCTGAACCCATCACAGCTCTCAAACAGAACTGTTCATCTTGTTATGGGACTGTACCAAGAGCCATGCTGGCTGGCCAAATATCCTAGGTCTCTCCAGAGGCCGACAGAGTGTTGAAGGCCCAGGGACAAAGGAAGTAAAGACGCAGGAAAGGTGAGACGGGTGTTTACTGAAGCAGAGAGCACCCCATTATGAGAGGTGGAGTCTCCAAAGCTGGCAGACCATTTAGTGGACTCTGGGTTAGCCTTTTAACCCCCTGGACCCTCTCCTCTTTTGATCCCCGCCTCTTTTCTCTTTCACTCCCTTCTTGGCTCAGGGAAACACTAGAGTCAAGTGAGGCGGCATCCCAGCTGTTACGTGGGAATGTTATCACTTCCTCTCTCCACATAATGCCCTATTCCCTGTAAACTCTTCACAGAACCAGGTCCATTTGCCCATTGCACAGTATACCAAATTCTAAAATGACTAGTTTTGCAAAAGTAAATTTATTAAAAAAATTTTGGCAAGGCAGGCAAGCTCTTGAATTCAGATCTCAAATCCTGTGGAATGGACTTTGGGGCCGTTTATGACCTCAGGTGTTGGGAAAGGTGAGAGGAGGCTAACCAAGGACTGATAGATAATGACAGGTATTCCGGAACTGCAAGCAGGGCCGTTTCCTGGTACTTTTACCATTTATCCCTTTGCAAAGTTCACAGCTCAGAGATTCTATAACTTTCCTTCTGGAGGTTTTTTTTCCCCTACTTTCCAAATCGACACAATGGTTGGCAAGACTATTGTTTACTCAGAAAGCAGCTAACAGGATGCGGCAGGCCTGTCTGTAAAGATTCAGACAAACTACTGCCAGCTACAGGAACCTTCAGGCCTGCGGGAGGAGGACTCCCTCACCTCTGATGGCCCCACAGTTCATCACCCCTTGGAAGTTAAGTAGCTGCTGCGTTCTTCGGCCCTTGAATGAACTCTCCCACTCCCACAGGAAGCCCCTCCCTTGTAGGTCTTGGGGCGGGTACTTTCCTTTGAAACCCCTGGCCTCCTTTTCCTCTCCCTTTAAACCCTCTGTACTGGAGTCAGTGGAGGCTAAAGCCAGGACCCATGGGGCTTGATGCTTATATGGAGAGAGAGGCCCCTTTAAGGAAACGAGTACCAGATTCTAAACATTTAGTGATTAATGGCCAGGGCCTTTAGAAAGGCCTGTGCAAATGATGGTGCCTGAAGCTGAAGCTCCTTTAGCTTGCGCTAGACAGTTCTGAGGCCAGACCACTGAGAAGGAAAGTGAATTTTGCAGGTGAGGCAGCTGGCAGGCAGACCATCTTGCTTGGGGGCACCACCCCCAACTCCTCTCCCTTTTTGGATGAGGAAGTCTTAGAACTCTCTTCCAGTTTCAGCCATCCATACTGATAATAGAGGGTGTCGTCCTCTCCTCCTGAGAGACTCATGGGGTCATCCTGAATTGCTCTTTCCTCTTTCCCCCCAAAGCCCCCATCCTCCCTTCCCCACTCATCCCTTCCCTGCTTGGTCAGAATAGGCCAGTCCTGTCAGTAACAGGCCTGTGAGGATCTCAGCCCTAGCTCCAGAACCACTGTGGGTGCGAAGTGACCTCTAGTGGTCACTCACAAAGGTCACCTACTTTGGCTCTTAACCATGTCCTCAAAGGGAGGAAGAGTATGGAGGCCAGAGCGCGTTTGGAATTTGAGGCCAGTCTGAGCTACATAGTGAGACCCTGTGTCAACGATAAGATAGAGGGGTCAGGGAGATGCATCGGTGGGTGAAGCACTTGATGCACAACTGTGAGGGCCTAAGTCTAGATTGCAGTGCCCAGGTCAAAACCAGACGTGTCAGAGTGCACCTGTCACCCAAGGAGTGCGTGGAGTGGGGAATCAGGAATATCTGGAACTCATTGACCAGCTAACGTAGCCAAAGTTGTGAGCTCTAGATTCAGTGAGAAATGCTGACTCAAAAAACAGGGTAAAGCTTGACGAAGTGATACACACATTCGATTCCAGTAGAAGGGAGACAGACACAGGTGGGTCTTTATGAGTTAGAGGTCAGCTGCTCTACACAGTGAGCTCAAGGCCAGCCATGGTTATATAGGGAGACATTAAAAAACCGAAACAAAATAACAGGTGAAGTGTGACAGAGAAAGATACCGGATATTGACACATAGTCTTCACACATGCACATACATGTGCAGGCACATAAGCATATATCACAGACACAGACACACACACATATACACACACACACAGGGGGAAAAGATAAAATCAGACTGGCACCATTACTACTATGCTACGTACTGGAGGGAGAAGACTTTTGGGCATATGATATGTATCTTGGGAACAGTTACAGTCGGTTTTCTGGGTTACCAGAACTTTTGTTTGCTGGTTTGGTTTTACTGTTCTTTTCGGTTTTATATTGCAGATAAAACCCAGAACTTTATGCATGCTAGGGGAGCAGTCATTCTACCACTGAGCCACACCCTTTCTTAGTTTTGTCATCTTTAACTCAAGGCCCATTAAACTTAGTACCCTCACCTGTGAAATGGTAACTACCATGGGTGCCTTTTAAATGGAGGCAAAGAAGGAAAGAACACGTGGAAGGAATGTGTCAGCTAGCAATAGGTACCCAGTAAAAGTCGGTTCTCAGCCCCACTTCAGATTCAAAATTTATAGAGAGAAAAGAAAGCAATAAGACACATGGGAGGAACTGATAGATAGACTGAAGGGTAAGATGACATCCAAATCTGTTCATCCCAGGATGAGAGACTATCTGCCTAGGAAAACACCACCACACACACACACACACACACACACACACACACACACACACACACACACACACGATAGATTGAAGGGTAAGATGACATCCAAATCTGTTCATCCCAGGATGAGAGACTATCTGCCTAGGAAAACACCACCCCCCCCACACACACACACGATAGACTGAAGGGTAAGATGACATCCAAATCTGTTCATCCCAGGATGAGAGACTATCTGCCTAGGAAAATACCACCCCCCCCCCACACACACACGATAGACTGAAGGGTAAGATGACATCCAAATCTGTTCATCCCAGGATGAGAGACTATCTGCCTAGGAAAACACCACCCCACACACACACACACACACACACACACACACATTGTTGTTAGTCACTTGATATTAGTTCTTCTTGTAACCCAGCTAGCCCCCCAGCAATTCAGGCAGAGTCTTATTAACTTATTTAATCAGTTTCAGCACAATTACTGAGTGGTGAGTACTATTTTTCTATGCTAAACTGGCTATTTCCCAGCTGTCTGTCCTCAGGGTGCACTTTTCTCAGTCACACGATCCTGGTCCATTTCATCTAATGAAGACCTCCTTCTCCCTCCCTCTCTCTTGTGGTCACTATCTGAGATCCCCAGCCTGGAACTGAAGCCTCACCTACCTCTATTCTCCCCAGTAAGTGGCTATCAGTCACTTTTGTAATTTTAATTTTTTAAGGTTTATTTTTAATAAAGGTTCTTAAACGTTTTAGCTTCTCTTTTAACCCATCACCCACCAGAGGTAGTGGAAAAGACAGGATAAGGGGGGAAGTGGACCTGTTTAGAAATGGTTCTTTGGGCCAGTTTCCATCTGTACCCAGAGCTAATCCTGTGCCACAGCTCTCCATACCCTAATTTCACCCAGAGAGAGCTGGTCTCCCAGGAGTGCTGACACACAGGCTTACAGGAGGGACAAGCCACAGTCAGAGACAGCAAGACTAGCTAACACCACAGATATCCAGATGGTGAGAGGCAAGTGCAAGAACATGAGCAACAGAAACCAAGGCTACTTGGCATCATCAGAACCCAGTTCTCCCACTACAGCAAGCCTGGGATACCCCAACACACTGGAAAAGCAAGACTCTGATTTAAAATCACATCTCATGATGATGATAGAGGACTTTAAGAAGGACATAAATAACTCCATTAAAGACATACAGGAGAAAACAAGTGAACAGGTAGAAGCCTTTAAAAAGGAAACACAAAAATCCCTTAAAGAATAACAGGAAAACACAACCAAACAGGTGAAGGAATTGGACAAAACCATCCAGAATCTAAAAATGGAAATAGAAATAATAAAGAAATCAAAAAGGGAGACAACCATGGAGACAGAAAACCTAAGAAAGAGATCAGGAGTCATAGATGAAAGCATCACCAACAGAATACAAGAGATACAAGAGAGAATCTCAGGTGCAGGAGATACCATAGAAAACATTGACACAACAGTCAAAGAAAATGCAAAATGCAAAAAGCTCCTAACCCAAAACATCCAGGAAATCCAGGACACAATGAGAAGACCAAACCTAGGGATAATAGGTATAGAAGAGAGTGAAGATTCCCAACTTAAAGGGTCAGTAAATATCTTCAACAAAATTATAGAAGAAAACTTCCCTAACCTAAAGAAAGAAAGGCCCATAAACATACAAGAGACCTACAGAACTCCAAACAGACTAGACCAAGAATTCCTCCCATCACATAATAGTCAAAACATCAAATGCACAAAACAAAGAAAGGATATTAAAAGCAGTAAGGGGAAAAGGTCAAGTAACATATAAAGGCAGACCTATCAGAATTACACCAGACTTCTCAACAGAGACTATGAAAGCCAGAAGAGCCTGGGCAGATGTCATACAGACCCTAAGAGAACACAAATGCCAGCCCAGGCTACTATACCCAGCAAAACTCTCAATTACCATAGATAGAGAAACTAAGATATTCCATGACAAAATCAAATTTACCCAATATCGCTCCACAAATCCAGTCCTACAAAGGATAATAGATGGAAAACTCCAACACAAGTAGGGAAACTACACCCTAGAAAAAGCAAGTAAGTAATCTTCTTTCAACAAACCCAAAAGAAGATAGCCACACAAACATAAGAATAACATAAAAAATAATAGGAAGCAACAATCACTTTTCCTTAATATCTCTTAACATTAAGGGACTCAATTCCACAATAAAAAGACATAGACTAATAGACTGGATAAGTCTGTGGCTCCAGGTAGAAAGCACAACAGTTAGATGGTGTAACAGGATGGCTGCTCTAGGCAGAGAGCTTAACAAGTAAAAACTATCTGCTTCCTATAGGCAGATATTAGTGAAAGTTTGAATTAATTGCTTTAAAGATGGTATAAAGATATATTGCTCTAATAAATCTTATACGATACTCATATTCTTTCTAACGTGGGCTCCACGGGAATTTTGGGTTAAAATCCTAGTTTGACAAACTCCCTGCTTATAAGCAGGTATAGATAGAAGTGTGAATCAATTGTTTTAAAGATGGTATAATAAGGTCTGCAGGATAACTAACTCATATTCTTTGAACGTGGGCTCCTCAGGAATTTTGGGTTGATTATCCAGACATAACAGATTAGGAAAAGGGCCCGAGAATAGGTTTTTACAATAAGCAAAAGGTTTTTTAGTATAGCAGGGAGATTGTATGAAAACAATTGTTTTAGGGAAGATTTGAAATCCTGCAGGATAACTCATATTCTTTGAACGTGGGCACCACGGGAATTTTGGGTTAATTTCCTGGCCTGGCAAAATAGAAAAAGCCCAAGAATAGACACATAGAGTAGTTTAGTTTACATCATTTGTTTTAGATTGTTTTAATTTTCAAAATGGGTGTGATTTTAGTTTTGTGGTTATATTATTCTTCTGGGAGAAAGGTCAAAATAAAGGTTTTTCTGTATACTGGCCCAAGGATATGCTGATTTGGGAGAAAGTTTCTGTCTTTGTGTTTTTAGATAAGGTAATTAGGATCTATACACCTTCCAGAGTTATATTGATCAGATATGATGAAAGGAGACTCCCAGAGGATTAGATTCCAGAGAATCAAACAAAAAAGATATCTTAAAGATACTAAAACTTTGTTCTGAGATTTATATATTACAGAATGTACAGCCCTGGTGAGTCTCCTTGGCAGACAAGCTGAACTAGCCTGCTTCGAACTTCTGATCTCTTGGACTTTCAGCTGGATCCAGTCAGGACACAGACATCAGAGCCGAAAACAATTGATGGTGTGGCCTTTTTAAGGCCAGACAACTCCCCCATTTCCCCTACCCTTCCCCCCCCCTTCAAAGATATCTCAATGCCCATATTCAGTTTGAAGAAGTTATGAAGTGTCATCACCCCAGTTCTCTGGACTTGAGGGTCCAGAGGTGGTTATTCTAGTTACCTTTCTGGGGAATGTTGAAATGGTCATAGTTGGAACAGGAGAAAATAGCTAGAATTGATTGTGTAACCATAATTGCATTTGGTAGAAATCTTTACAATAGTTGCTAAATTGAAGTCATAATTTCTTATTTTGATACAGAATTTATTTTGGTACAGAATCAAGGTTATAATAGGTTTAAATTTATTCTATCGATACAAAAATTTTAAAAGTACAAGGCTTGGACCCAGTCCTTCTATAATGTCATTACAAACTGATCTGAGATATTTAAGCCTGTGAGTTAAGAGCCCAATAGCAAATTTGTGGTTCAGAGTTTATTGTTAAGGTGTTTTCAGATAATTTAATTAGAAACAGATGAGAGCAGTTAATGGACAACAGTCCAGATTACTTTACATAGATAGTTGGTTTTCAAAAATGTCAGAAATCCACAGAATGTGACATTTAATGTTATTTTCTTTTGTTGTTGAGACATAGCTGCTCCTAATAGCTCCCCTTTTGTGGATTCAAACAAGAAATTGAGCATCTCTACCTCCAGTGTGGCTAGGTGGCCACTGGGCAGAAATTGCCTGTCTCTCCTGCAGACCTGTACCATTCTTGAGAGGACACAAGTTACAGGTTAGGGCAGCTTAGTTCTGCTGAGACAGAATAAGCTAGTCTTTAATAATTCCTGTTTTTCTGTAACTTCCTGGTGGTTACCTAAGAACGGGCCATCGGGTTCTCTGGACGGAGAGCTGGGGAGATAAAACGGGGTGACAAGGGAAAAACAGAGACTAAGACAACATGGCTGTTCAAAGCCTGTGGTTTACTTGGGGAACGACAATTTAAGCTTTGGGGGCGAGACCCTTCCTCCAAAGTTGAGAGTCTGCTCAGCCGGCTTTGACTCCACTGTTTCCACAGTTCGGTGGATGCCGGTTCCAAGGCTTTGCTGTCCTGCCGGGAGGCTGAGGTGTTATTCAGAAGGATGCAGGCAGCTGGCTCCTCTCTCAGGAGGCTGCAAATCCTTGAAGAACAATGGATTTCACCTTGGTCTTAGAGCTCCACCAGGTTGGGGAGGTGTGGCTCTCTGAGGTCTGGAAGTTCCCTCTCAGAGCGTGGAGTTGGGGAAGGGCACATTTTTCAAAGGTCAGAAGATTGAAGACTGATGCTCTGACTTCCTGACTTACTGGGGCTGTATGGGTAGGCAGCTGTCTCTACAACTTCTCTCAGTTCTGGAAGCTGAGTTAGGCTTCCTATATTTTCAGAAATGTTGGTCATTCTCAGCTTTCTGATGGAGTTGAAAGACTATATGTATAGTCTCATAGCTAACCCAGGCTATTTAACATTGAGAAAATATATTTGAGAAGATAGTTCTCAGACAGTATACAAGCTAAACCAGGACATAACATATAGATTTATAAGTCTTTTAAGTTAGGATAGATGACAGAGTGTTCTATCTAATTGTCAAAGATGATGGACTGGATGTTAGGTGCTATACTTTATAAATTATGAAATGGTTAAAAAAAAAGTAAGTCTGCACAAGATAGTAATTCTATTTCTTCATGACCTCCTCTTCAGTGCATGCCTCCAAGTTCATGTTTGATTTCCTGTCCTGACTACCATTCATAATGTACCGTAAGTTATAAGATGAAATAAACTCTATCCTCTCCAAAAAGAAAAGAGAAAAAGAAGTGGTTCTTTGGAGCAACTCCCATCTATGCTGTCAGGAAATTGGCAGTTTAGTCCACAGGCCAGGAGTGGCAGCTTGATCCATTCACAAACATTTTTTGGGATATCCCAGCAGTCCAGTTCGGTAGAGTTGGGGTTGTAAACACACATCAGCAGTGGTGGCATTCCTAGCAGAGACATCCAGGCCTCAGCCTGGGAACAAGTTAACAGGAGGGATCAGGAGGAATGCCAGGAGTTCTCAGCTGTACCTCTCTCAGCGAAGTGAAGATCAGTGAAGACTTGAGATCAACACTGTTGTACAGCGAGCTCTACGTGACATCCCACTGCCAATCAGCTGGAGTCCTTGGAAACAACAAGGCACACCACCAGAAGACTTTTGGTGCATTTCTCTCTATGGAGTCCCGACATATGGAGCTCAACTACGGGACCAATACATACACGTCATTAGCGAAGAATCCTTTCATATGCTTGCTTCAGCAGAACCTCCTTTCATTTGTGTCTGCTCCAACAAAATGTTTCTTCGTGAGTCTGCCTTAGCCTTTCACCTGTGCCCACTTCAGGAAAACACTATCCAACACAACTGACTCTCTAAAGAGCCCTTAAGTTTCCACTTCACACTTTTATTTGACCAGTCAGAGAATAAAAAACGAGCAAAGTTTATACAACATCATTTAATGTATGTGAGAATGTGTTTCTCTGGATGCAACCAGATCTTGGGGGCCAGTATATAGTATTTGAATACATAGCTTTTCCAGACCAACCCCCAACACAACATATATATACATAGAAAGAGAGGGAATCTGTCTGTCTGTCTGTCTGTCTATCTCTCTCTCTCTCTCTCTCTCTCACACACACACACACACACACACACACACACTCAGCATACAGATTTGGTAGTTTTCCCAATGTTCTGGGCTCTATTGTAGTTCAAGAAGTCACGTTAAAAAGCCTAACTACATTTTCATTTTGAAGAAACATTTTTAAGTTTTGGTGTGTATATATGCCAAGTGTTGACTTTCTCATGAACTACCACATTAACCATTGTACTGGACATATCTGCATTTAAAAGGTATTATTTACCTAAAATTTAAATTCTGTGTGTGTGGGGGTGTTCTATATTTTCCCTTGCTAAATCTGGAAACCTGAGACCGAGATTTGGGGGTGGGGCTTAAATATTTATTTATTTATTGTTATTTTATGTGTATGAGTGTTTTGCCTTCATGTATGTATGTGTACCATCTACATGCCTGGTGCTCACAGAGGCCAAAAGAGGGCACTAGATTCATTAGAACTGAAATTACAGACAATTATAAGCCACCTTGTAGGTGCTGTATACTGAGTCTGGTCTTCTGAAAGCGCAACAAATGCTCTTAAAAGCTGAGCATCCCTCTAGGTCCACGTCACCATTTTACACTTTTGTTGTTGTTTGTCATTGGTCCTAGGGCATGAACTAAGGGCCTCCCAAAGGCTAAGCATATTCTTTAATACCTCTGAGCTACAGCTCTGCGGTAACTCAGGTCTTGATTCCAGGGCTGAAGATTTTGGTGATGAGCAATTCTAATAACAGGGGATGGGAAGTTGCTAAAGCTGCAAATTCTGGAGGCCCCAGGGCTTTTTTTTAAATAGGGGATTGAACCAGGGCCTCATGGGAGGCAAACACTCTCCTATTGGCCTGCAGCTCATCCAGCCCTTACTTTCATTTCCAGACAGGGCTTTGCTAAGTTGCCTAAGCATTCAAGGATGGCCTTGAACTGGCTGCGGCATCCGGGCTGGCCTCAAACTTCCAATTCTCCTGCCTCAGCCTCAAGTAGCTGGGGTCATAGGTGTACATCACTTAAATCAGTTTAGCAGGCACTGGTGGATTCTGGGAGGAAGAAGCAACACACTGGGTATTTGTGGTAGTCCAAACGCTGCTCTGAGATCACGAGGGTGTGACAGCCAGAGTCCTTGATTTTCTGTCATTCTACAACCTTTCAGTGGCATTCCCAGTGACTTGTCTGGGCAGCCATCCTGGCCTGTGACCCTGTTGTATACATACAGCACAGCCCAAGGTACATAGTCCCTTCCTGGGCTGGGCACCTAACAAGTATCTCTAATTTGTGCTGAAATGAATGTCCTGCTGTCTCTTCCTTCAGCTCGTGCCTTTTGAGTGACTGACTGGCAGTGCTAGATCCTTCCCTTTGATAAGGGTTTTTACTTCATCTCTATGATCCAGACCTAGTTCCATAGTCCATGGCTCTCGAGATTCGAAAACTACTGAGCCACTGTATCAGAGCCACCTGAGAGGCTCGTTAAAAGAAAGACTCCTGAGTCTCTTCAGCGATGACAAAGGAATGGTACCTAGATATATGTTCCTGAGTGTATGTGCGTGTGGGGGGGGGGCGGGGAGGTGAGTATGTGTGCATGTGAGTGTGTATATGAGTGTGTGTATATGTGAGTGTATATGTGTGAGTGGAGGTGTGATGCATTTGTTCATGTGAGTGTGATGTGTGTGTATGTGCTAAGTGCATATTTTAGTAGTGATAAGCCATACTTCTGCCCACTCCAACCCCATAATTCTCATACTCATCTTAATCAGAAAGCCACAACTTCCTGGTCCTTTACTCCTTCTCTGGTACCTTTCCAGAAAGGCTTGGGTCTTGGGAATGTAGAGTAGATGGGTCACTATTCTGAGAACTTACAAACTAAGGCTGCCCCTCCTCTGGCCCAAGCTACATGTGAAAGTTGTGGAGTAACAATTTTTTTTTTTTTTTTGGTTTTGGTGATGAAATCCAGGGTCCCACACATGCAAAAAAAAAAAAAGTATTCTGCTACTTACCCCTACCCAAGCCCTGAACTCTGCTAATATCCAGCCAGTCATACTCCTAAGGCTTAGGTTTAGGTTAACTGCTGCACTTAACTGCTAGCAAGAAGATGATTTTCCTTATCCCTCAGTTCCAGGAGAGGGGACTGTTTCAGTAATTTATATGACTTTGGGCAATCACATCACTTCCAAATGGGGGACTACCATGCAACTATATTCTTTTTTTTAAAGATTTGTTTATTTATTATATGTATATTTATTTATTATTTATACACTGTAGCTGTCTTCAGACACACCAGAAGAGGACGTCAGATCTCCTTACGGATGGTTGTGAGCCACCATGTGGTTGCTGGAATTTGAACTCAGAACCTCTGGAAGGGCAGTCTTGCTCTTAACTGCTGAGCCATCTCTGCAGCCCCTGTAATCATATTCTTGTTGGAAATCCTTTCTCATTACCCATAGGCCCTCCATGGGGCTCACAAGCTTCTTTATTGGTTTTTCTAGACTGACTAGAGTCATTTCCACCTTGCAGTTGGGTTAAAGTTAAAAGTAAGACTCCTTACTTTTAACTCTCACTTTGGGAGCTGTCATGCTCCTCTGAGCAAGGATACCCCAGGGTACCCACTTAATGTTGTGAAGCCTGGGGTTTGTTGAGTTATTTCAACAGTTTTGTATAGAGACTCAGAAGGCATTTTTCCCTAATTCAGGACAGAGCCATCATAATTGGTTTGGATGGAACTGACATTCCAAACACTTAGTACACAATAGGTATTTAATAAATACTTGCTTAATACACTGCATCAACATTTCAGTATTCAAACATACGCAGAAGTTGAAAGATCTTTATAGCCCTTAGCTGTATGCAGTAAACATCAACTAACATTTACTATGTTTATTCTGTCTTTTATGTTGCTGGAGATTGCACCCAAAGCCCCACACATGGCAAACACACTCTCTCCCACTGAGCCAAATCTCAATCCTATTTTTGCTGACTCATTTAAAAGTTGGTTGTAATCTTTATGACACTTAACCTCTATATTTAGTTTGAAGGCATCTCTGAGAATTGGGACATTCTTCCACATCATTTCCTAATATCCTCTAATACCTAGGTATAGAAATCACTGTCAGTGCCCTACCCATATCCTCATGGCCTACATAGGAGTTGCCCACAGTTTCCAGAGAGCGAACAACTTCCTGTGTGTCTCTATGGGAAGTGCTGGGGAGTCATTGGCGTTCAGTCAAAGATGGAAAGACACTGGACTGTTGCCTAATTGCTTAAGCTTCTTGCCTTGCACGGACTGACTGTGTATTGCAAAGAACTTATCCCAGGAGCCACGGTAGTAGTAACTTGCTCAATAGCACGCCCTTTGGTAGTTTTCCTCCTTGACCTCTTCCTGAGATGGCTTTTAGAAGAACTATTTGCACTCAGAGATTTATCTTAAGATCGACTTTGGAGGGATCCAGACCCAAAGGCATCAGTCCTTTTCAAAATTCATTTTTGAAAGTTATTTGTGTCTCTATGTAGATGTGTACAGATACCTGTGGAGGACAGAGGAGGGCATCAGATCCCTTGGAGCTGGTGGTCTGGGCAGTGTGATCTGCCTATCATGGATGCTGGAAACCAATCTCTGAGCCTCTGCAAGAACAGCAAGCACTCTTAACCGATGAGCCATCTCTCCAGTCCTGCTAAATTGATTTTTAAATGATAGAAGACATACGGCTCTTGTACCACTGAGAAGTAAACCTCAAGCCTGCTTGGGGTGGGAGTATTGGACCTGTTGGCTAACAGGAGCTGCTCTTAATGATGATCCTTACTTGAATAATGCTAGACCAGCCTATCTTCATAACAATAATAATTATGGCTTATGAAGGGCCTACTGTACAGCAGCTTAACACGCTCCATTTCACTTAATCCTCGCAGTGACTCTGTAGGGAGGGCACTGTTATTATTCCTATTGTGTTCCTGAAGAACCAAAGGCTCCTAGGGGATAGATAACTCTTTAAAGTCACACAGACAGAAAGAATAGATCTCCGGTGTGGTTACCCAACGTGTTAAAAATATATGGACAGTGTCAAGTGTGGTGGCACACACCTGTAATCCTAACACTTGGGAGTGAAGGCAGGAGGATCAGGAGTAATAACTAGCCTTGACTACACAGCGAGTTCAAAGCTATCTTAGGCTTTATGAAACCTTGTATAAAAAAGAAAGAAAATGGAGAAAGTTAGGGGTGCACCTCAGTGGTACGATGCTTGCTTAGCTTATATAAGACTCTGGGTTTGATCTCCAGCAACAGAAAAAAGAAAAAAGTGTGTGTGTGTGGGGGGGGTAAAGTATAGACAATCATAAATATTCTTTTTTTTTTTTTTGGTTTTATCGAGACAGGGTTTCTCTGTATAGCCATGGCTGTCCTGGAACTCACTCTGTAGACCAGGCTGGCCTCGAACTCAGAAATCTGTCTGCCTCTGACTCCCAAGTGCTGGGATTACAGGCATGAGCCACCACTGCCTGACCATATTCTATTTTTTTTAATGAATGGAAGCAATAGTTCTTGGCACATAAAATGTCCAGTAACAATACCATAAAATATGTTGAGTGGTATGTGCACACTCACCCATGCCTGTGTGGAAGTCCGAAGATAACCTTGTGTGCAGGTCCTTGTCTTCTACTCTGATTAACATATATCTGGTATGGCAAGTGGCCTTTTGGGGATTCTTCCCTCTCCTCCCCCCATCTCAGTCTCCCATCTCACTGTAGGAGTGCTAGGATTTCAACTGCCTCCTTAGGGTTTTATGTGGGCCCTGGAGATTGTGCACAGCAAATGCTTTACCCATTGAGTAACTTAAGTATTTGTATCAATAAAATAAGTTGGTTGAAGTGTCCCGCTCTGGTTTTCCAATGAAGTGAGAGCCTCAAGGACCTAAAACTACCTCTTGTTGCTTGGCATAGCTTTAGCACTGGGCTCAGGTGACTGGTGGTAAAATTTTTCAATAATTAAGTTATGCAAAATCTTCAGATGTCACCGATTGTGAAAGTCAGGCCTCTCCCCAAACTTGTCCTGTCACAGTTGTTGGGCTCAGTCATCTCAGTCGAGAGGGACAGTGTTGGGTGAGATGTGCTATGGAGTTTTTGCACAAGTCAGGCTTCCCTGGAACAATACACCCGTGTTAGTAATATCCGGCCCCGCCTAGTAACCTAGGTACACAGAAAGGCTTAGACCTTGTGAAGATGTGTTTCCCAATTACTAACTTCTCTAAGAATCCAGAAAGGGAAACAGACTTTGAGCCCAATTCATCTCAGTTACTTGACCCTACTGTCATAAAGTGTTCAAATTCAAGTATTATAAAGGATCATGACAGGGACATAATTCAGGGTTCCTGGGCAGAGGAAGAGCTAGCTGGGGAAGTCAGCTGCTCGGAGCTCCGCAGGTGAGTGGCTAGAGAGGGGACTTATTTGGAAACTTTGGTGTCTTGGAAAGCAAGAGACCATCAGTTTTCCCCCTTCGCAGGGTAGTGTGCAGCCTCACACGCTCCAGTTTTTTGTATTGTTTGGTTTTTTTTTTTAGTTGTTTGGTTGGTTTTTAGTTGTTGGTTGGTTGGTTGGTTGATTTGTTTTGTTTTGTTTTTTGAAACAGGGTTTTTCTGTGTAACTCTGAAGCTCCTGGCTGGCCTGGAACTCACTCTGTAGACCAGGCTGGCCTGGAATTCACAGAGATCCTCCCGCCTCTGCCTCCTGAGGGCTGGGATTGAAGGTGTGCACCACCACAGCCCAGGCACTTTTGAGTTTTCATTCAGGACCTGTATTGGACTGTGCTTGAGAAAAGTTACTGTTTTATCATTCTTGGAGGGCTTTCCTTTCTAACCTTCCGTGTATCCTTGTAGTGCTGGAGATTGAAACCAGAACCTCCTGCATGCTACAGTAGTGCTCTCTCTCCCATCTACTAAGAAAACTCCATGCATGATCAGGTTCTGAAATCATCACTTTTTCATCGTATTTATTAGTGTGTGAAGGAGTGGGCGTACACATGCCACAGCACACATGTGGAAGTCAGAGGACAACTTTAAGAATTTGTTCTCTCTCACATGGCATCTGGGGATTGAACTCAGGATGTCAGGCTTACAATAGCAAGCACTTTTACCTCTGAACCATCTCACGGGTCCCGAGGTCCTCACTCTTACAATAGAGTCATAGCAATATTTTGGACAAGAAAATTTCAATTACGAAATGTTCAGGCTAATATTAATTGCACCTTATCAAAAGATTGGTAGAGGCCTTCCTGGTAGGAAGCACATCTGGTCCTGTCAGGACAAGCCTAGAGCAAGGGAAGAGTAGAGGAGCCCCAAATTAGTCAGATGTGTATTTCCTGCTTTTAACAGCTAATATTTGTGAGAAGGGACAAAATGCCAAGTTGCTAGGGCAAATGGAAGGGCCAGGGACAAGAAGAGACTAGGAGCATCTTTTAAAGGGAATGAATGTTAATTTAGGCAGAAAGGATAGTTGTGAGTTTGGCCTTGGCAGTCTCGGGTTGGAATCCTCACCCTCATTTGCTGGTTTTGTGCAAATGTGCTGGGAAAATTGTATTCTTGTGTCAAGAGGTTGATTGTTACAGAGCATGGTAGCACACAATTGTAATCTTAGTGTTTAGGACCTGAGCTAGGAGAGTTGTAAGTTGCAAGGGCTATGGAGAAAGACTCTGTCTCAAGGAAAACAGAAATATGGCTTAGTTGTGATTAAATAAATATATATGAAGTGTATAACAGTGTCTAGAAGTTATTCCATACATGTTTCTGCTATGTGGTGGTGGTGGTGATAGTAGTAGTAATAGTAGTTGTTCTCTTTGTCTGTCTGTCTGTCTCTGTCTGTCTGTCTGTCTGTCTGCCTGCCTGCCTGCCTGCCTGCCTGCCTGCCTGCCTGCCTGCCTGCAGTTCTGAGCATCAAACCCAGGACTTTGCACACTTGAGGCACAATGGAGCTATCTGTAAGGGAAATAATGTGTGCATGCTTTTCCCAGACATACCTGGAATATCTTAGGAGGAAGAAGCAGGAGTGTGCAGAAGGAAAAAGGAAGGTCTTGCTTATTTATTCTTGATAGTCCACATGTGACCAAGGAGAGGGAATATTAAGACAAGAGGGCCATGTTTGCAGCAAGTGGACACCTTTGAATCTGTAGTAATCTCAAGAACGGTCCTTGATGGGCTAGAGAGATGTCTTAGTGTTCAAAAGCACTTTCTGCTATTGCAGAGGATCTGGGTTCAGTTCTCAGCACTGCAATTCTCTGCAGCTAACAACCACTTGCAACTCAATTCCAGGGGATCCAATACTTTGTTCCTGCCTCCTTGGGTACCAGCCTCACAAGTGGAACACAGACATACATGCTGGTGAGATGCCCTAACACATAAGATAAACATTTTAAAAGAATTCTCCGATTGGAGAACAGCTTTCCAAATATGATCCAAAAGAGACTCTCAAAGAAGAATGACTTCGCTCAGTTAGGACCACCTGAGATGGAGGATTCATTTGTCTTTCTGTTAAAGTGACAGTGACAGTTTACACATTCTCCCCCCCCCCGGGAATTTTTTTTATCTTTGTAGTCATCTGATATCGATGTCTATATCATTATAGTTTTTTCATTGCCATAAAAAAGTTTAAGCTAAAAGAATTTATTCAGACTTGTTTAATTAAAAACTAGGAGTGTACCGTTACAGCTGGGGTGACTCACTTGGGACTTTAAGTGCCTAATCGGAAGAAAGTTCATAAACTCTTTGTAGAGCAAAGTACAGAACCAACTGCATTCTTTGCCTCCAGAAGATCCAAGCTGCATTCATTAAAGATGGTGTGGAGGATCATCGGGCCACTGCAAGCATGCCAGCTTCTCTTAGTGGTTTTATCTTTGCCACAGGGGAGGACAAGTAAGTTAATATTTTCTATGACCTCTTTTTAGATTAAAAATTAATTAATTAAAATAATGATCTATGGACATTGGGAACAACCTTAAGTCACAATTTGGAATGGCTACCCAATCCAACGGTTCAGGTTATAAGAGTCAGAAAATATTTTTAAAAAATGGGGGTTCCGGGGGACCCTTTTATAGCTCTGATGGTATAAGACAGGATGGAGTGTGTTATTCTTCTGGGATTGTAGTAGGAGTTTTCGCACTTTTAAATGCATTTCAGTACCAATTTCAAGTGAGATAATCTTCTGTTTATTTGAACATGTCACTTGCAGGAAAATATTGTCCACATTTTTATCTGTATCCCTGCCTCAAAGTAGCTTCTCTCCTCTCTCAGGTTTTAAAATGCTTGTTCATGATAAAAAACAAATTAAACAGAAGACTGGAGGTGTGGCTTGTTAGTAGAGCGAATGCTTAATTAGCTTAAAGGCTCCAGGTCAATCTGAAACACCAGGAAACAAAGCAAGGGGACTGACTGGGTTGTAAGGATGCTGGCTCTGCCAGAATTTGCATTTTCATCGTGCATCATAAAAGCTGGGCGTGGCTATGTGTGCTTGTGGCCCAGGCTCTGGGGAGTGGAAATTGGTGGAGCCTGAGAGCTTACTGGACAGCAGAGCTAAAATAGAAAGCTTCTGGTTCAGGGTGAGACTCTGCCTCACAAGGCTGTAATGCACAAAGGACAGAGGAAGACACCTGAAGCCCTCCTCTGGCCCTAGCATGAGTGTGTACGGTTGCAGGCACTGTCACACTTACCGTGATATTAAAAGCTATATTAATGTATCTTTTGGAGGATGGTCTATCTGCCGCTGGACCTCTAACTTTTGTTACCTGCTTCTGAACCAGGAAAATAAAAGCTGGAAGTCAGGCATGTATTACTATGCAATGAAAAAAAAATCACTAAAAATCAGAGCAAAACACAAAAACAAAACATGCAAAACATGGTGGTGAATGCCTCTAATCCCAGCACCCAGGAGGCAAAGGCAGGGGGCATCTCTGTGACTTGAGGCTAGTTTAGTCTAACTTCAGGATAACCAGGGCTACATTGTGAGACCCTGCCTCAAAGAGCAAACAACATCCTGATTATGCACCCCATAAAACCCTGTCTGCCTCATGGATCATAGCCATTTAAACGTATTTAAATTTTACTGAACTGTTCATTTTTAAAACATGAGAAATACAAAGGAACAAATTTGTCCATATTCCTATTATCTAGGAAAAAGGGTATTTTTAAGTCAATCCATATGCATATTCAATTTTGAAGCTATGATAATTATTAGAGATGAAATTTATATTCTACTTTTGGATTTATGTATTAATATTTTCCCATTTTGCTAAACTTTTTCAACTCCTTGCTTTCCTGATCTACCCACCTCCCTCAAAGCAAGCACATCAAGTTTGGTATCACTCCACTTTTAACCCCATATCTACCAGTTCTAGTCTATATCAATATTTGATATCTTCCCAAGACTTTTCTTCTTGAACATCCCATATGTAAAGATCTGAGTGATTTCATTGTGGAGCAAAATTTAGTGACCACAATTTTTAGTATTTTTTCTGTTTAGCTAATAGTACATTATTATCAGGTGTCATGCTCTCACACCTGAATTTCTAGCACTTGGCAAGCTGAAGCAGGATTATCTTCAGTTTGAGAACAACTCACCAAACAAACAAACAAAATACATTGTGTATTTATCTCCTTGTAGAACCATATAGATCGATAAAAATTGTTTTTAATTGTTGAGAGTGTATTCTATTGCCTTGATATATAATTCATCTAACCAATCCCCTGTTGATGGACATCTTGGTTAGATATCTGCCTATCTTAACAGTTTTTTCCTATATCCTCAGGTTCTGTTTTAACTGTGAATGGTAGAACTGAGAACTATATCCTGGACACTCAAAATGATGTCCAAGCATCTCTGGAATGTGCTGTTCAAAACCACACCAGGGATGAAGAACTTCTTTGGTACAGAGAAGATGGAAGAGTAGATTTGAAAAATGGAAACAAAATCAACACCAGTTCTGTCTGTGTCTCCATCAAGGAAAGTGACAATGGAATCCGCTTCACCTGCAAACTACAGCGCGATCAGCAGGTGTCCATTACAGTAGAGCTGAATGTTACTTGTGAGTGAAGGGGAAAGAAATTGCCATTCAGTCTTGGATGTCTGCATTTGAAATCCTATGTCTGCCCTCCCACATACGGGCTCACAGTATTGCCCAGGCTAGCTTCATACTTATGGGCTCAAGTGATTATTCTGACTCAGTCTTTCACAGGCAGCCACTGTGTCTAGCTTATTCATTTCTTGAATGAAAAATGAGGATTTTTAATTCTTCTCTGTGAAATACATGCTCATGCCTTTTAACTATGTTCCTATTCTCTCATTAATGTGCATCAGCAGCAGGGTCTGGTTCTACAAGGCTAGATAATTCTAGCACTGAAGTGGAGCCTGAGGCAGAAAGATTGTCAATTTTAGGCCAGCCTGGGCTACACAGCGAGACCTTATCTCAAAGACAGCAATAATAACAAAACAGCAGGATGTCAAACAGAATGTTTTAGCTTTACTTGAGATATGCTGATTTTCTCAAAGGGCCAATGTTCCTGAATATAGGACTTGCTTAAACAATTATTAACATTAAATAGTTAAAAGGCACATTTAATAGGATCTGTTCACAAATGGAACTGTTGTACTTGGCGATTCTGTTTTCTGTTCTAGCAGCTTCCTGTGTATCTCGAATACTACATAACATGCCTGTTGGATACGGATCTAGAATTCAAGCTCATTCTAAAGAGCAACAAAATGTCATTCTTCTGAGAAAGTTATAAATAACACAGCCTACTCAGGGTCTAATTATTCAGTATGCAGATGACACCAGCCTCTTTTCCCTCCTTCTTTGGGTCTACCTCCTTCCTTAACTGCCTGCCCTTTAACCACTTTATTAATTTCCTGGGCCTCTGCCGATAAATATAAGGGACATAGACAGGAACAGAAACCTGGCTTGGTCGTTCCTCCTTCTAGATGTGAGGGCTTGGTGGGCAGTGAGGGCTGGAATTGTTTGATGACGATGTATGTGTCTGGCTATCCTTGGGCTACAGCTGCTCTCGCTGTAATGAGAGGCATAAGGACTCATTGAGCCCCCAATAGAGGCAAGAGTTACCACAGCTGGATGGCTTCCTGAAGCAGGGCATGCTTTGTAAGAGGGCCACTGAGTCAATGTAAATATGTGGCCTTGGCAAATGCAGTCAGACAAAATGCAAAGCTTGAGGGTGTGCATAGCTTTCCAAATCACCGAATTTGTAATAGTAGTTAGCACAGCATTTGTAACGGTAGTTAGTTAGCACGACATTTGTAATGGTAGTTAGTTAGCACGACATTTGTAATGGTAGTTAGTTAGCACAACATTTGTAATGGTAGTTAGTTAGCACAACATTTGTAGTGGTAGTTAGCGCAACATTTGTAACGGTAGTTAGCATGTTTGAAATGTTTGTTAGCCCAATGACCTTTGTAATGGTAGTTGGCATGATATTTGTAATAGCAGTTGGCTCAACGTTTATAATGGTATTAGCATGACAGCAGATTCACTTCTTTACACAGATTGTCTCAATTTCCACAGAAAAGTATTATTATCCAAGTTTTTGTTTGTTCGGAGGAAACTGACTCTTTAACAGTTAAATAGCTGTCTGAAAGTCGTAGATGACATACAAGGAGCTAGTGCTAAGTCTCATGTCTTTAGTATTGTGCTGTTTCAGCCAACACTCGTACAAACTGGATTATTACAATGCTCAGAAAACAAGTACTGTTTTTGAAACAGGATCCTACTATGTTACCCTGACCAGTCTGAAATTTGCTATGTAGACCAGATTGGTCTAAAATTCATAGAGATCTACCTGCCTCTGTCTCCCAAGGGCTAGGATGAAAGGCGTGTGCTACCATCTCAGCTATTATTATATATATTAAGTTCCTCATCATATACAGCCTCAGGTTTATCTTTTTTTTAAGGAAAAACATTTTAATTTAAATTATTTTATTTTATTATTATATGTATATGAGTGTTTTAGCCACATGCACATTTGTGCACTATGTGTGTGTGCCTGGTACCCGCGGAAGCCAGAAGAAGGCATCAGATTCTTCATAACTGGAGTTATATACAGTTGTGAGCTGCCATGGAGGTAATGGGAATTGAACTCAGGACCTCTAGAAGAGCAGCTAGTGCTTGTACCTGCCGAGCGTCTCCCCATCCCCTCATGGTCTATCTTTACCATCTTTAAAGTTCTATAAAGAGAGGAATCGAATGGTTTTCATTTACTCTCAAGCCCCTAGTTCCTAGCTGTGTACACAGTAAACAGTAGGCAATTATTTTATTTTATTTTATTTTATTTGTCTAAGGGGTGAATACACCCTGAGAGAGATAGAAGGAAGAGCTTGAATGACTGACAATGGACTAACTATTGCCTGTTTCTAATGAATCTTGAATGCTTGTGTCTTACAGTTCCTCCTATTCTAAGTGGAAATGACTTCCAAACCGTGGAGGAAAACAGTGACGTAACATTGGTTTGCAATGTGAACTCCAACCCCCAAGCGCAAATGATGTGGTATAAAAACAACAGCGCATTGGTTTTAGAGAAAGGCCGTCACCAAATCCAACAGACAAGGGAGTCTTTTCAGTTGTCAATCTCCAAAGTCAAGAAATCTGACAATGGGACCTACAGCTGTATTGCTAGCTCATCTCTGAAAATGGAGACCATGGACTTCCACCTGTTTGTTAAAGGTAACTCTTCAAGTAATTGCTCAGCGTGATACATAAATCAGAAGACAGGCTCTGTAAATGTCATCAGTGACAACAAATGATGAGGACCATTATGATTTACAGTGAAGATTTCCATTGGGAAATTATCCCATCTAAGAGTGTTTTCTTTAGGAATTCTGTCTGAGTCAGCCTTGGTGCCACAAGCCTTTAATCTCAGCAATGCAGAAGGCTAGAGCAGGAAGATTGTGAGTTCAAGTCCTGTCTGGGTAACTTAGTGAGACCATGTCTCAGAAAAACAAACAAACAAACATTAAGAAGAGCTAGAGGCTGAGACTGGGGCTCTATGGGGAGGGTACTTTGTAGGCAGGAGGTCTTGTGTTTGATTCTGGGCACTGCAAAGGGCTGGGATAGCTCAGTGGTAGAGTGTCTGCTTTTAAAAGGAAAAATATATATATATATATATGTTTTTTTCTAAACTAAGCATGGTGAACCCACACTTTTAATTCTAGCACTTGAAAGCTAGAGGCAGGCTGATCTCTGTGAGTTCAAGGCCAGCCTGGTCTACAAAGCAAGTACTAGGCTAGCCAGTTTTACACAGTGAGACCTTGTCTTGGCGGGGGCGGGGGGGGAGAGAGAGAGAGAGAGAGAGAGAGAGAGAGAGAGAGAGAGAGAGAGAGGAAGAAGAAGGATGAAGAAGAAGAAGAAGAAGAAGAAGAAGAAGAAGAAGAAGAAGAAGAAGAAGAAGAAGAAGAAGAATTGTGTCTACTCTAGATAGACCACTGGTTTTGAGCAAAGATCTTATACCAATATAGAAAGCAATTCTGGTTTAGCTGTTTTGGGGGAAGAGACTTCTACAAATTTCCTCCAGCACTGATGTATGCAGGAACTGGCCATGAGTTCACAGTTTGTAACAGAAGAGAATTCAGAAATGTACAAGAGAAAAACGTTTAGATTAAAAAAGAAGATCTCTGCAATCACTCCTAACTCTTGTATCCTGTCGTCTGACAGCAAAGTGGGTGGGGAAGATGGCTAATCAGAGCCTTCTCTCTTGGCATTGTGTGCTATCCACTCAAGTTTACCATTCTGTGATAAAGAGAACCAGGGAAATTTGGAGTGTTCTCCTTAGATTTCCTTTCTAAAGATTTCTTCAGTTTGCTTTGTGAGTATGACGGTTTGCCTGAATGTATGGATGTGCAGCCTATGTACGCTTCTCCTTGGATTTCTTGCTCAGACAAAGAGGAAATTGGGATGCTTGATGCCGCAGAGGCACACCACTCCTTCGTGCACATTTGGTCTTGGGCACGTACTCAGGGGTAACCAAACAAGCTGAGGCTCCTGCATCCGACTGGAACATCACTCACCATACTCACTCACTGCCGCTCTTGCCATTTCCCAGGAAACAAACCAACCTGCTTGTCTGGACTTCTGTCACCAGAGCAAGGCCTTATTTCCTCCTCACACCAGGGAGCCTAGGATACGAACACAATGGCCAGTTGGGAGGGAGAATGGCTGTTGGTTGACTGCCCTGTCACCGTGGTTACTGAGCTGTTCATTAACTTGTCCTACAGAGCAATGACAGTATGCCTTGGGGCTTGAAAAACAAAAATAAAAACCTAAAAAAAAAAAAAAACCAAAAAACCAAAAAACAAAAAACCACCACCACCACCAACAAAAACCTGCAATGGAAGGAACACCACCTCAAAGCTTGTGGCTTTTTAAAACCTTCCCCACAGTCTTTATAAAAACCGGGTGGGGTAAACCTCATGTGGTGCGATCTTAATTAGCAATGGGACCGTACTTAGAGACTGGGTGATTATAGCATCTCTCTTGGTTAGGGGAAAAAAAAGCATAATTTTCTAAAAATCACACAGCTTGTGTGGCAATCAGCAAATTGCCTTTTAGGTGGGCAGAAACTTGTTTGGGGTGGAGTTCTGCCAAACTAGCCTGTTTTCTTATTTCTTATTTGCTCTGTTTCTTCCCAGGCTGTCGACAGCTTGCCTTTAGAGCACACATGGTCTGCTGCTGGCACTCAGTGGCACTTGATGCCAAATTTTCCACAGGCTCTCCCGGCGTCACAGTTCAGCAGGGATAGTTTCTAAAAGGCTTTGAAACGCTGGAAATGATGGGAAGCGCTTGGCCAGCATAAGATTCAGCCCACACGTTAGAAATGTTTTTATCATAATGGTCTCAGGGAGGGGATACCAAGTCTGGTCACAGATAGGAACATCAAGGGAAGGAATGCAGGAGGTTACACGTGTCTCCTAGCAGGAACTTGGAATGCGAAGTGAGCCAGTAGGTCAGTATGTTTATTTCAGCTTGATTTGTAGAAGGAAAGCTGTCACGTGTGGCCTCCTGACTTCCAGTTTGGTAAAAGATATTCCAATCTGTGGCTGCAATCTGATTTCTCCTCCTAATCATCTGGTCTTTGTTTCCTCTCGGTTCTGATAAATTTCCTTGGTGTTAGTAGAGAGGTCTCCGGTAAGGTAATGACCTCAGTAAAACCCAGAGTTGATTAATACAAAGCCAGAGCTCTCTAAGAAGGCTCACAGGCACACCTCTGTGGAATGGTTGGCACCACTCACACCTTCATGAGAATAATTTGGGGGTGAGGGGTAACAGCTAAGAGTGGGCAGGAGTGAAGGATGCTTTGGAGCTGGGGTGTAGCTCAGTGGTAGAATTTCTACTTGGTATTAGGCCCTGAGTTCTATCCCTAGTACTCCCACATACAAAAAAAAACTGTGGAATGTTTAATTTATTTACTTACCCCACCCACCCCAATTATCCTGAGCAGGAGCCAAAAGAAATAAGCGGAAGAAAGGATTTTTAAAAGACCATTGGTTGGGCCAGCAAAATGGCTCAGTGGGTATTTGTTGCCAAGCCTGACAACCTGAGTTCTATCCTTAATTCCCATGTGGTAGAAGGAGAGAACTAACTCCCACAGCTGTCCTCTGACTTCCACATGTGTCCTGTGGCATGTGAACACCACACACACCAACACACAAATAAATACTTGTAAGGCAAACAAATAAACTTTGTGTTGTAAACATCAGGATAGAGGCGGTGGACTTCATCTCCAAGCCAGCACGGTGGTGGCTGCAGTTCCCCTCACTGTCCTGGTGGAACTCTTTGCCAAGGTTGGGAAGACTGGAGCCCTACTTCCTTACGGTGCAGCCGCTCTTTAAAGCAGTGCTTCCACCTGTGAGTCGCGACCCCAACACATATCTATATTAAGATTCATAATGGTAACACAAGTAGTTCCGAAGCAGCGACGGAATAAGTTTATGGTTGGGGTCACTGTGACTGAGGAACTCTATTGAAGGGTGGCAGCATTCAAAGGTTGAGAACCAACGCTCTAAGTGTCTTACAGACTACTGTCAGAGCTGCTCCTTGGGCCCACTCATGCTTCCCGGCTTCCTTAGTCTGGGGAGCCCTTTCCACCTGTGTCTTCTTGCTCTCCCATCCCTCTTCCCTCTCTTTCCACTTCTGAGATTCCTCCTAAAAACTTTTGTGCTTTTGAGAAGGCATTGACTTCAATTTGCTTCTGCTCTCTGTGTGGCGAGAAAGAGGGGGAGGAGGGAGGAGAGAAGCAAACAAGCAAGCTAGCTCTGGGCAGTGTTGGTGTGTGCCTTTAGATAGTCCATCTCTGTGAGTTTGAGGCCAGCTCGGTCTACAGGGTGAGTTCTAGGACAGCCAGGGTCACACAGAGAAACCCCGTCTGGGGGTGGGGATGGGGTGGGAAAAATATAGTAAAGAAAGCACAAAATGGCCTGAGCAGTCACTTTGGGTGAGGTACTCAAATTCCAGAAACTCCTTTCACAGAGGAATGGGTTCAAAATCTGCAACTGCCATTTATTAACTGTGATTTTGGATAAGTAGCCTAACCTGTCAAAGACCCCCCCGTTATGCCTCATGTTTTAGGGTTGTTTGGAGGATTTAATTAAAAGGGTGATATATGCAAAGTGCACATGCATGGTTCATATCAGAAACACGGCAATTACAAGTCAACTGCTCTCCCTGCATTTGCCTTCCCAACAGATAAAGCTCCTGTTCTGCCGATAGAGCCAATCATTGCTGCTTGTGTCGTGGTCTTACTGACGCTGGCTTTCGCACTGTTTTCTAGGAGGAAAAGAATAATGAAGGTACCTAAGTATTCTGAGCAACTGGGGCAAAAGCCATCTAAGAGGCTGGTGCTCTGCTCACCTCACACATACAAGGCTCTAACTTTCACCCTGTGCATAGCTTTACAAAAAAGAGAGGTGCATATGGACAGCGCCTGAGTGGAAACACGGGAGCGTTAGAGTTGGGTTTTCTTCCTTTTCAGTCTCTCCTGCCAGGTGAGACAGGGCACACTTGTCTTCCCAGTGCTGAGGAGATAGAAGCAGGAAGGTCTTGAGTTTAAATCCAACCAGGGCTGCATAGTCAGATCTTGTTTGAAAAACAAAAACCCCAATCAATAACTTTCCCTTTTATCGTTGCTATGGCACCCTTGGTGCAATAAATAAACACTGGGAGGAACAGCCAACTGCAGGCTCTCTCTGCTCTTGGATACAGACACAAGCTCTACTGCTGCCGGCTGGAGTCTGAGTTGTCCAATGGTTGACATCATTGTTTACTGTGTTTCAGAATATGTGCATGCTTAGGCTAATGACTCCCACTTGACTCTGTGAGATCACTCGGGCCAAAGAGGGCACACATGGCAGAAAACCTCTAAAGAGAGCCAGAATGCCCTAGGCTGAACTCATCATCCAGAGAGCTGTGTCCTCTATGCAACAGTAACCAGATCTAATTCTGAGCAACAGTGTTTCCCAAGAAGAAATTTGCTCCACCCTCTATTCCAGTCCAAAACATTTTTCCAAAGAAAGAAAGAGTGGGAGGAGAGAGAGAGAGAGAGAGAGAGAGAGAGAGAGACAGACAGACAGACAGAGACAGAGAGACGGGGGGGGGGGGAGGGGATAGGTAAGGGCACCTGAATTCAATTCCTGGAGCCCATATAAGGAAAAAAATGGACACCTGCAAGTTGTCTTCTATCCTTTACACATGTACTAAGGCATGACAGTTCTCCACCATGTACACACACACACACACACACACACACACACACACTGATTTTAAATATATGTATGACCTGTGAGCCCTAGAAACATTCTGATTAAGACATACCTTCTCAAAGTTCAATTAAAAAAAAAAATCTATCCACACGATCAAAGAAAAGAGAGCTGAGCCCACACAGATGGCTGCACTGTATCTCCACAGCAGCCAATGCCACGCTGAAGCAGTCAACACGTTCGCTCCTGACCTTAGAAAAGAAGGTTAACTCATGCACTCTGTGCTTGCCTTTTAGCTCTGTGGGAAAAAGAGTGAGCGGAACTCAGAAACAGCTCTGTAAGTGCTCTGGCAGAGACAGCGGTAGGGGGTGGGAGTGGGGGGCTGGAGGGGCAGTTCTGTAAGCAATGAGTCACAGAGAATACCCATCCCGGGGCAACCCCCTTCAGAGATGGGAGGCGCTGGAAGGTGAGGGGTTCAGAGGAGAACTCAGAGTGGAGAAAAACCTGCCTCCACTTTAGAGGAAGAGTCGGAAATGTTGCTCAGGGCAGGGAACACCTTGGGGCTTTCGGCCTAGTCTCTGAGCAGGTTTGGCTAGAGCTTGCACAACTGCGTTGCCACACAAGCAGCTGAGGGAGCTTTTCCTGGTAGGAGCCAAGGCTGCACTGTCTTCCCACAGCACGCTCCCCATCCTCTATGAAGCTTCCTCCATGGAGCACTCCTTTAGCCAGCGCATGGCAAGGAGGAGGTGTAGAGCAGAGGCCTGCTGCTAGAAAGGACAAATTTTGTGTTGAATTTCTTCTTATTGCTACAGTCATTATTCGAACTAATTTCTTGATTCATTTCAGATAAAAAAAAAAAAAAAGCTGAGCTGCCACCTAACACGTGAAGAGTTTTGCGTCAAGACCATCTCTCAATTTGTATAATGTCATCTGTATTTATTGCTATTTTTAAAATCACTCCTGTCAAATTGTCTGAGGTTACGAAGAAGTATTTAGTTAATTACTAAACAGTTGTTATGACTAATTTGATCTACTTATGGAACTGTGTTATGGGCAAGGGTTCAGAATGGAAAGATTTTGGTAAGGCCTCTCCTAAAGTATGTTAATTATTTTTAGTTTATTCCTAATAGATTGGTAACCGCTTACTATTTGACTTATAGTTTTCTTCATGGGAGATTAACTGACATTTGGATTTTCTAAATCAGTACAGTAGCCGAGGATTGAAGCAGAGACCAACATAGAACGATGACGTGTCTACGTTGCCAGGGAGCCCGTAAAGATGTAAACTGTCTCCTGCGCTCAGTGCCATCTCATTAATGTTTTGGAACTAAAGGAGGGAAGACCTAATCTCAGAATGTAAGACATTCCTTCAAGTGGAATAAATTTTGTATCATGAAGATTTTAGCTTATGTCCTTGTTTTTCTTATCTCCACACAGCTGACAGGGTCATAAAGCTGATGTGTGGTGAAGAGCGAGCAAAGGGCAGGGACCGGGGCTGGATAGCTGGATGGTGTCTCCTACAAGTATCCTTTCCCCCAGAGTCATTTGCAGAGCTCTATCTGTATTCCTGATGAGTCAGCAAGCACTCAAGCCAGCCATAGAATCAACCTCAAATGGCAGCGCACTGACTGTTCAGTGTTGACTCCCTCCACTTCCATCTTCCTGGGGTTTTTTGTTTGTTTGTTTTATTTTTTGTCATAAGAATTTATGCTTCTCTCTCTCCTACAACTGAGATAAATCGAGCCAGAGGCAGCACCGTCCAGAAACATCTTTAGGATCTGCACAGCAATCCACCTCTAACTTGGAAGACATTTCTTTTCTGGTTTGTTTCTTGCTGTTTTGAAGTACTTGGAGTTAAATCTGGGGCTCTTTATATCCTAGGCAAGAGACTCAGCCTCTCCCTGCTTCAGAATGTGTTTAGTGCAATAAATATGCTATAAAGCAGAGTGGGAGAGAGGGGGTGGGTGGGTGGAAAGATGATCTGGCTTCATGCAGGATTTCTCCAAGCAGAATCTGGAAGCCCTGGTAAGACGCTACAAGGACAAAGTGCGACTGTGGATAAATCGGATGCTTAGACCATTAGGTAGAAGCCTAGAACATATAAAGACAAAATAGGTCTTGGGCAACAACAGATTGAGATCATTCTGGTCTTGGATGCACTGTCTGGGGCAGCCCTTCCCCTCCCCTGGACATGTGGAAAACAAGGAGGCTGGATTAGGAGAGCTTTAGAGCATTTATGTTATTTTGACAATTCCCATTCCCACATGCTTCAGGTAAATGTAGGGAAGAGCTGACAAGGACTAAAAGGTAATGCCTTTGCCCCACCTAGCAAAATTATGAATCATACTATGTTCTAGAACATATAACAATCCTTGAGAATTGCAGGTCATCAGGAGAGAGTTTCTTCACCCATATATAATTCAGTGGCCTTGTACACTGGCACAAAGACCACGGTGTACACATGCACAGTAGTATCATAAACGGACGTCACATTTCAGAGACACTGCCTTTCATGTCAGAGAAAACAGTCAGTAGTAATACGAGGTTTCCTGTTAAGATCTTAAGATCGATGTGAGCCTGCTAGGACATGAAATCCCTGGCCTCAGAAGCAGACCCCATTCAGTGCCTCTCCCCAGCATTTTTTTCTCTCCCTACATGGAGGTAACTGAGTTCCTAACACTTGGACATCAAATTTTGACTTGAGATCAAGTTTCAGTGGAAAAGGACAGTGACAATCACTCCTTTCTCAGCCTTTCCATTAATGTGCATTAATGAGGACACCTTTCATTATTATTTCTCTTCTTTTTGAGTTTCATCCTGCTAAGTTTTTAAAAATTTTTTATTACGTGCGTGTGTGCGTGTGTGTGTGTGTGTGTGTGTGTGTGTGTGTGTGTGTGCGCTCGCAGTGCCCATGGAGGTCAGATGAGGGCAATATAATCCCTTGGAGCTGGAGTTATAGACAGTTGTGAGCCACCTGATCTCTCTCTCTCTCTCTCTCTCTCTCTCTCTCTCTCTCTCTCTCTCTCTCGTTCTTTCCAGTGCTGAGATCAATCAAGCAAATTCTACTTATTATAGTATATAGTAATCTATCTTTTTAAAAAAAAAAGATTTTTTTTTATTTATTTTACTTATGTAGGTACACTGTAGCTATCTTCAGACACACCAGAAGAGGGCATTGGATCCCATTACTGATGGTTGTGAGCCACCATGTGGTTGCTGGGAATTGAACTCAGGACCTCTGGAAGAGCAGTCAGTGGTCTTACCTGCTGAGCCATCTCTCCAGCCCCCCCATAATCTAACTTCTTAATTTTAGAAAGATTTATCCATAACATTTACTTGCTAGTCTGAATTTGCATTAGGATAATTCAATTACCCAGTCAATATAGTTCCACCTAAAAGCAAAAGTGATACTTTATTTAACCTGTGCAATCTTTTAGAGGTTAACAATATAACCAGGTTTGGTAGTCAATGCCTAAAATCCAGCCCTTGGGAAGTGAAGGCAGGAGGATCAGGAGTTCAAAGTCAACTCCTGCTACACAGTAATTAAACCTGGGCTACATGGGAGCCTGTGTCAAATAACAGCTACGGAAACCTAAAAGGAACAGTGTTGAGGGATGGAAAATAATATGGCAAAAATATACTGTTTGAAATTCTCAAAGAATTAAAAACAAATTAAAAATAAAAGGAGTTGCAAAAATAATACAGTCCTCGGCGTTTGGTTGAATAGTTGAAGATGGCTTCACCTCCCTGCCAGCTTTCCCGTTCAGTCACTCCCATCAGGGTCAACTGCTTTGTGTGTCAATGGCACTCACATTCTTACGTGGGTCAAGCTGATGGATGAGTAAAGCGGGTGAGACAGACAACAGCGAGGATTGTTAAGATTGTTGGCATCCTCAGAAAGCTCATCTGTCTGTAAGATGCGAAGTTTGACCACAAGAGACAGAATTAATTCTTTAGAAGAAATCGGGAATTTATATTCGTATGTCTAAAAGTCCAGTTTAATTTTTTTTGTCATTGTTTGTTTGCTTTGATCCTTAATGCCTAGGAGTAGACGCGTCCTCTCGTGCCAACAAAGGCCATTTCCTGACAGATAGGTCACCAGATGGGTCCTGGTGTTGACTTGTGCTTTCACGGACCCAAGCGAGATTTCTGTGGCAAAGTTCTCATCTCACACCAAGTGTAGGAATTTGCACTAGAGCATATCAAGGACAGAGAGTTACACTATACTGTGCTGGGGACTTGATCTGAATTATTTTTTGATCTTATAGATAACCTTGTGAAGTAGCTGTGACTGTCCCAATGTTAAGAGGCCCTGATTCAATCTCAGTACACACACACACACACACACACACACACACACACACACACACACATATACACACACAGCCAGGGCAGTGGTGGCACACGCCTTTAATCCCAGCACTTGGGAGGCAGAGGCAGGCAGATTTCTGAGTTCCAGGTCAGCCAGGGCTATACAGAGAAACTCTGTCTCAAAAAACAAAACAAAACACATACACATATACACACACACAGCCGGGCAGTGGTGGCGCACGCCTTTAATCCCAGCACTTGGGAGGCAGAGGCAGGCGGATTTCTGAGTTCCAGGACAGCCTGGTCTACAGAGTGAGTTCCAGGACAGCCAGGGCTACACAGAGAAACCCTGTCTCGAAAAACAAAACAAAACAAAACACACACACACACACACACACACACACACACACACAAATATAGGCTAAGAATGCTCACTAACTAAAGACTAAACTGGGGTTCACACCCAGGCTGATCTATAAAGCTTAGACGCTGGAGTCAGGGAGAGGGTATCACAGAAGGAAAAAAGGTTACATGATAGTACAAAACCGCACCTCCTGTTCCAAGAACCATGTTTGTGTTCATCCTATCTTGGATTACTTACAAAGATCTTACAAGCAAAGGTAATTTACAATCATCTTGGCCATGATGTCTTTGGGAAGGGTTCCATAGTCTTTGAGATAATCTGCCATATCAGAACTGTTGCGGAAGAATTGCTGCCTTAGATATTTTGTGCCCTTCTGGTGATGACAAGCAGAGTGTCTCTCTCACTCGTGCAGAGGTGGGCGTTGGAATCTCCACTTGACGGGTGTGGAAATGGAGGATAGCATGACTTACCCAGTCACAGAAGTAGCATGAAGCTGAGCTGAGAATCGGAACCACTGAAGCTTGCTCTGTGGTGCGGTGATGAGGATAGAGGTTGTGAATCACCCAGAACCGCTTGCGTTTCCTGTGACTGAGGACTGCGACAGAGACTTTTGTATTTTCTGAGTGTCTCTGGACCATCCTGTTTCCTATTTGCTTGGTATCAGGATGTCCACAGGACTTCTAGTCAAGGGGCTATAGATAGAATGTGTAGTGTCACCTCCGGACAAAGCAAAGCAGAAAGGGGTTTGTTGTTGTTGTTGTTGTTCCTAGACATGGCAGCTGTGGAGAGATGTCGGGATACCTGCCATCTTGGTGTTCTGAATAGCCCTGTGGACCAGAGCTTCCTGTTCATGGGTAAATGAGAGATAAAGCTCTGTGTTAAGCCATCAGATTGGAACGATTTCTTCCTATTGTTGTTGTTATTGCTTCACAATTTAACTTCTGACTAATGCAGGTATTTTCATCACATTAAGAACTCAAGAGGATTTGTCTAGCTCTGTGCTAGAACACTTAGCTAGTGTGTGTGAGAACCAGTCCAATCCCCAGCAGTGAAGCAAATCAAAAAAAAATGATTTAATAAAACAATGTTTAATTTCAAGGCAAGTTTCTTTTTAATTTTTAAGGATTTATTTATTTATTTGTGTTGGGAGTGGCCTGCTTGTGAGAGGACAACTTGCAGGAACCCTCTCCTTCTACCGTGCAGGTCCCAGGGATCAAACTCAGATCATCAGGCTTGGTGGCAAGGTTCCTTAACCTCTGAGCCACCTTGCCAACCCAAGGTCAGTTTTCTTAATCCCTATTCCTTTCCCCCCTCTATGGATTCTGAATCACAGAAAATGCTGGCTAACCTGCCACAATATCAACTTTATCCCTTTGAATAGATTTATATCTATTAGGAACACAGCTTAGAGGAAATGGGGCAGCAATAATGTGAGCCAAAATAAAATCAAGACATTTGTCTCATTTTATGAAAAACAAAAATTCAAATTTTACTCAAGTTCATGCCAGGGACTGCAGAGAACACACATTCTCCATTAATCACAGATGTCTTAGGACTTAGGTAATCTTCATGGGAGAATTTATCTCGGCAACATCAAGGTGGGTATGTAACAAATAACTTGCATCATGGGTTGTTTGCACTTACATAGTACTATAAAACATGTTGTTCTCAGAGCGTTTTCTACATTTGTGTATACAATTGAGATGGGAGTGGGGGGTGGGGATCTGATCCACTGCCAACAGATTCCGAGAGTGTTGCTGTGGAAACTTATGACTTAGTACCAGCCTTTATTTCTTCTGATGCTCTCAGCAAATGTTAACCTATTTAAATAGATTAGGAAGGACATTCTCTTACATTTTCATGTACCTTGTAAATGATAAAATATTTTATGCCTGGCTTTTTGACTCACATAGCCACTCTGGTAGGTAATGATGCTATTGTTTATGATTTATGATTGGAGATACTAAAGTTCAGAAAGGTTAAGTGATCTGTCCAAGGCCACACAGCCAGGAAGAGAGCCACTCCTTTCTATCACTCTGCCTTTTGGCCATTAAGTAAGTCCCATGATGATTCTTGGTTTTATAGGACACTCAGCTCTTTGACAATCTGGCAGGAAGAATGGAGATGGGAGGTAAATAATTTGACCTACAAACACAGGTTAATTCCATTCAGTCTTGTTAGGTTGTTACAAGGACTACAATAAATCAAGAGAATTTTGTACCTCAATCTACAGCATTTCATCTGTCCTCAAACCAGCCAAGTACAGACTGCAAGGTGTTTGTTTGTTTGTTTGTTTTAATATAGAGGAAGCTTCTTCTGAAACTTCAATTCACATCTGCCAGGTACTTCCTCTAGCACAGGACACACATGTATATAAAGGAAACCCTCAGGATCAAAGAGCTTAGCATCAAATAGAAAACAGATGCAGACAGAAAGGGAGAGCAGAATGAGAAGAGATAAAAAAAGAGGGAAGTGAGGAGACAGAATAATTTAAAGCTCCAGTGACCAGGCTTGGCCTACTTACTCTGAAAATGGGGAGCCTGAAGTGAGTCAGGCAGGGAATACGTCCCTGGACGGTCCTGACTCCCTTCATGACTCTCAAAAGTGTAAGAAGCTCAAGAACTGAGGATGAATCCTGCATTCAAGGATTTGCTGTACAGGGAATGTAAGGGGGTGAAGTTCTCTGGAGTGTTTGCCTAGAACCTGGGTTTGATCCATCCTCTGGGGCTACTGTGAGGTTGTGGGACCTTTAAGATGAGGCATCTAGTGGGTGGTCTTAGGTTAGTGAGGGTGTGTCCTCAAAGGGAATTATGGGACTCCTGCTTTTTAGCTGCTGTGGAAGGAAACAATGGCTCTACCACCTGTTCCTAATGCAACAGGACGCAACAGCCATAAACTGAAACCCCCGAACTGTGAGCCGAAATGGACCCTTTCTCTTAACTGAGTTGAAGTCTCACCTATTCAGTCACAGAGATGGAAAACTGGCTTATGCCCCTTGACTTTGGAATCTTGTCTTTGAGGAAGAAGGCACAGCTTCTCTCAGAACTTTGCTTAGGCTGGGTGCTGAAGCAAGTAGCCAGGTTTTGATGGCTTCATGTCGCGCTGCTTCACACAGCCAACATCACTCGTGGGAAAGCTGTAGCTACCAGACAGACATCCTTGACGTATGTGAGCAGCTGCTTTGAAAAGCCGGATGCTCATTCTGGCTCTACCACATGAAATCAGTCGTCTCTCATAGATTTAAAATGAATGGACCAGTTAGGAGTGTTCTCTGTACAATCTCATGAGCCCTCATATTACACACTTTAAAAAGTATCTATTTAACAATAAAGATTCTTAGGGGGCTTTGCCAACTTGTATGTCATTTCTGCAAACTGCATGTTCCTTTCGAAGTAAATTCTCAGTCCCAAATAGGACATTTCTCTCCAGCTATTACTTGTGGATCTGACAGATAGCTCAAGGGCATCATTAAACAATTTCATCAAAGATGACATAAACTTTGTTGCCTTTAAGGCACCATAGCCTTGAATTCCTGCGATGATTTTATAGTTATGAGACTTCATAAAACAGTTTGATAACAAAACTTGGCTCACATGGAAATCACCAGTCTGAAGGACTTTGTTCCAATTGGAGACATAAGTTGTATTTATTTTTAGGAAAATATTTACTGGTTTATTGCCAACTTTGGATTTCTGCTAGAGTTACAGTCCCTCTTGATCACTCTGAAGGTGGGGATGGTGCCTTTTGATCCCACAGTGGCTAATCATCATACTGATGCAAACAGAAGCTGGGTGTTCCTTGCTTGAATGTTGTGTGACTGTCATTATTCTCCCTCTACATCGGGCGAACGGGAAAACTTAACTACCAACATGCACAAGAAGAGCTTCACACCATCTGTCTGTCAAGGCATCAGAAAACCTAAGCCATTCAGACACTTGCTTTGTGGCAAGCTGAGAAAGGGCATGCAACCACACTTGGCAATTTGTAAACCTCTGGGCTTGTTATTTAAATCAGCCAGCCTAAAGAACCTTTTCTCCAGGTTTTTCCACTTACACTGTCTTTTGATTTCAGGTTGGAGGGTCTAAGTCCTTAGTCTCTGAAGTCAGCCACTTTCTCCCCTGACTCTGTGTGATCATGATATGAACGTCATGCAGTCTCTCTGCTTATATTTCCTCGTCTGTAAAAAGGGGATAGTAACAAAACCCACTTCTGATTTAGGGTTGTTAATGGGGATAAATGGCCAAAAGCTGAGCATAGCCTGTGACATAGTTGGTGCTGGAATCATTTTACTCGTGATATCTTGCATTTAAATAGCAGCGTCCCTTTTTAGAAGAGGAGACCTACTCAGCGATTGAGGAACCATACACGCCTCTAAGTGGTAGAGTCAGGCTGAGTGGATTTCAATACTGGCCTCTCTTATGATCCCTGTGCTGCCTTTCTTTTGATTTTGTTTTGTGAAACAGACCTTTCCTCTGTAGCCCAGACTGACCTCAGACTTGGAAATCTCCTGCCTCAGTTCCTGAGTGATGGGATTACACCCATGTGACCACCATGGTCAGCTTCCTAGGAGCTGTATTGAACTGAAGAAATCAGCTCTCTTCCCATCTCACCTCTAGTTTCCATTCGAGCTGTGAACACACTCAGTTTCATTTCTATATGATGAGTTATTCTTTCTTGGGACAAGGAAGAAAGAAACATAGGGAAAACAAGGTGAGACTGAAAACTAGGGATTGCATGGGAAAATAGCACAAGGATGCTCTCTGGGAAGGGTGGGGCCGAGCCACCCTCTCCTGTGCAATGTATTTAGTAACCGTTTCTTTCTTTCTTTCTTTTCTTTTTTTTTTTGTCCCAGCAACATCACGATTATTGCTCTGGAACATTTGCTCCAGATAGAATCCATTTCACAGACAAGAGATGAATTAAAACCCTGGCGCTCACAGCTAAGCCAGTCCAACAGCATTCCTAAAAGGAAACAAAGACCTGTGATCTCGAATAGTATCTAATTATTGTTTTCCTGAAGATCCGATTGCTCCAGTTTCCTATCTCCGGTTATTTGCCCTTCTTTTCTTTTCTTTTTTGTCTTCAGTCCAACTTTTCTATACTTCGGTAAAATTTCTCTCTCCATGATCGTAGGTGAACATTTTAGAAGAGTGGGGAGTCACTTATTTAATTGAAGGAATTAGATGCCCCCCACCCTACCCCACCCCTAACCTCATCCTAACTCAGGGTTTCCCACATGAAGGATTTCCAGAGCTCAGTCAGGACCCCCTTATACCTGATCTCCACCGTACCCTCATGCTTTATCCTATTTTTCTTTTTCTTTTTGGGGTGGGGGTGTTGGGTGGGTGTGAACAGGGAGGTGTGGGCACCTGTGTGTGTCCATGTGTGTGGAGGCAGAAGACAGCCTCTCATGTAGTAGAACTCCTGAGGAGCCGCCTACCCTGTTTATTGAGATAGGACCTCTCACTGCAGCTTAGGACTGGTAGAGTAGGCTAGGCTGGTTAGCCAATCTGCCTGTGTCTACCTCCTCCAGACTGGGATGGCAAGTGTGGGTCATGCCACACCTAGTAGCTTTTAATATGGGTGCTGGGGTTCAACTCAGGTCCCATACTGGCAAGTGCTTCCTCAGTGGGTTCAGTCAGCTCTCCGTCTCCTCTCTCTTTAGTTCAGTTTCTGAACAGAGACCCACTGCCTTAAAACACTCTACATAAGTTATTACTTCCATGTACTGGTTAATTCTTGTGACACAAACTAGAGGCATTTGAGAAGAGGAAACCTCAACTGAGAAATCACCTCCAATAGATGGGCACATTGGCTCGTCTATGGGGTATTTTCTCGATTAATGGTTGATGTGGTTGGGTTGGGCAGGTATCTTGGGTTGTGTAAGAAAGTAAGTTGAGGGCTGGAGAGATAACTCAGCTATTAAGAGAGCTGGCTGTTCTTTTTACTTAATTGGATATTTTATTTGTTTACATTTCAAATGTTATCCCCTTTCCCAGTTTCCCCTCTGCAAAGCCCCTATCCCACCCTCTCTTACCCTGCTTCTATGAGGGTGCTCCCCCCACTCCTACCTCACCACCCTAGCATTCCTCTACACTGGGGCATCAAGCCTTCACAGAACTAAGGGTCTCCCCTCCCATTGATACCAGATAAGGCCCATTCAGCTCCTATAGTCCTTCCCCTAAATCCTCCATTGGGGTCCATGTGCTCAGTCTGATGGTTGGCTGCAAGAATCTGCATCTGTATCAGTGAGGCTCTGGCAGAGCCTCTCAGGAGACATTCATATCAGGTTCCTGTCAGCAAGTACTTCTTGGCATCAACAATAGTGTCTGGGTTTGGTGTCTGCATGTGGGATGGATCCCCACGTGGGACAGTCTCTGGATGGCCTTTCCTTTAGTCTCTGTTCTACTCTTTGTCCCTGCATTTCCTTTAGACAGGAACAATTCTGGGTTAAAATTTTGGAGATGGGTGGGTGGCCCCATCCCTCAACTGGGGGGCCATGTCTAACCTCTGGATATGGTTTTGACAGGTTCTTTCTCCCCTTTGTGGGGTATTTCAGCTAATGTTATCCCCGTTGGGTCCTGGGAGACTCTTGCTTTCCTGGCATCTGGGACTTCCTGGTTGCTACTGCCAGTTCTGCATCCCCCATTGCTACACACCTCTGTTCAATTTCCTGACCCTCTGTACATCTCCTCTATTTCCTCCCAAACCTGATTCTGCCCCTCTTTTTCCCCTCCCCCTCTTCTCTTCCTCCCAAGTCTCTCCCACCCTCTACTTCCCTTAATTATATTGTTCCCCCTTCTAAGTAGGACCGAAGCATCCACTCTTTGGTCTTCCTTCCTCTTGAGTTTCATGTGGTCCATGAGTTGTATCGTGGGTATTCCATGTTCTTTGCACTAATTCCATGCACTAATAACCACTTATCAGTGAGTTCATACCAAGTGTGTTCCTCTGTTATTGGGTTACTTCACTCAGGATGATATTTTCTAGATCCATCCATTTGCCTGTGAATTTGGGGATTTTTTTTTTTTTGAGTCAGGGCTTTTCTGTGTAGCCCTGGCTGTCCCGGAACTCACTCTGTAGACCAGGCTAGCCTCGAACTCAGAAATCTACCTACCTCTGCCTCCCAAGTACTGGGATTAAAGGCATGTGCCACCACTGCCTGGCGAAGTCATTGTTTTTAATAGCTGAGTAGTACGCCCTTGTGTAAATGTACCACATTTTCTATATCCATTCCTCTGTTGAATGACATCTGGGTTCTTTCCAGCTTCTGGCTATCATAAATAAGGCTGCTATGAACATAGTGGAGTATGTATCCTTATTACATGTTGGAGCATCTTCTGGATATATGCCCAGGAGTGGTATAGCTGGGTCCTAAGGTATGTCTACATTGTCCAATTTTCTGAGGAACTGCAAAACTGATTTACAGAGTGGTTGTACCAGTTTGTAATCCTACCAGCAATGGAGGAGTGTTCCTCTTTCTCCACATCCTCTCCAGCATCTGCTGTCACATGAGTTTTGGCTCTTAGTCATTGTGACTGGTGTGAGGTGGAATCTCAGGGTTGTTTTGATTTGCATTTACCTGATGACTAAGGATGTTGAACATTTCTTTCTTTAGGTGTTTCTCGGCCATTCGAGTTTCCTCAGTTGAGAGTTCTCTGTTTAGCTCTGTTCCCCATTTTTTGATAGGGTTATTCAGTCTGTTTGTCTATGTCTTTTTATTGAGGAATTTAGTTCATTGGTGTTAAGAGATATTAAGGGAAAGTGATTGTTGTTTCCTGTTATTTTTGTTGTTTGAAGTGGAATTATGTCTGTGTGGTTATCTCCTTTTAGGTTTCTTGAAAGAAGATTACTATCTTGCTTTTTCTAGGGTGTAGTTTCCCTCCTTGTGTTGGAGTTTTCCATGTTATTATCCTTTGTAGGGCTGGATTTATGGAGCGATATTGGGTAAATTTGGTTTTGTCATGGAATATCTTGGTTTCTTCATCTATGGTAATTGAGAGTTTTGCTGGGTATAGTAGTTTGGGCTGGCATTTGTGTTCTCTTAGGGTCTGTATGACATCTGCCCAGGATCTTCTAGCTTTCATAGTCTCTGTTGAGAAGTCTGGTGTAATTCTGATAGGTCTGCCTTTATATGTTACTTGACCTTTTCCCCTTACTGCTTTTAATATTCTTTCTTTGTTTTGTGCATTTGCTGTTTTGACTATTATGTGACGGGAGAAATTCTTGGTCCAGTCTGTTTGGAGTTCTGTAGGCTTCTTGTATGTTTATGTGCATTTCTTTCTTTAGGTTAGGAAAATTTTCTTCTATAATTTTGTTGAAGATATTTACTGACCCTTTAAGTTGGGAATCTTCACTCTCTTCTATACCTATTATCCTTAGGTTTGGTCTTCTCATTGTGTCCTGGATTTCCTGGATGTTTTGGGTTAGGAGCTTTTTGCATTTTGCGTTTTCTTTGACTGTTGTGTCAATGTTTTCTATGGTATCTCCTGCACCTGAGATTCTCTCTTGTATCTCTTGTATTCTGTTGGTGATACTTCCATCTATGACTCCTGATCTCTCTTTCCTAGGTTTTCTATCTCCAGGGTTGTCTCCCTTTGTGATTTCTTTATTGTTTCTATTTCCATTTTTAGATCCTGGATGCTTTGTTCAATTCGTTCACCTGTTTGGCTGTGTTGGTTTCTCTGTATAGCCCTGGCTGACCTGGAACTGACTCTGTAGACCAGGCTGGCCTCGAATTCTGAAATCTGCCTGCCTCTGCCTCCCAAGTGCTGGGATTAAAGCCACGCGCCACCATTGTCCTGCAAAGTCCTTCTTAAAGTCCTCTGTCATCATCATGAGATGTGATTTTAAATCAGAGTCTTGCTTTTCCAGTGTGTTGGGGTATCCAGGGCTTGCTATGGTGGGAGAACTGGGTTCTGATGATGCCAAGTAGCCTTGGTTTCTGTTGCTCATGTTCTTGCACTTGCCTCTCACTATCTGGATATCTGTGGTGTTAGCCAGTCTTGCTGTCTCTGATTGTGGCTTGTCCTTCCTGTAAGCCTGTGTGTCAGCACTCCTGGGAGACCAGCTCTCTCTGGGCAGAATTAAGGTATGGAGAGCTGTGGCACAGGGTCAGCTCCAGGGCACAGATGGAAACTGGAAGGATCCCGTCCTTGGCTGTTCCTTGGTTCCTGTGTCCTGATGGCTCTGGGTAGGTCCCTCTTAAACCAGGAATTTGAGCAGAAGTAGTGGTCTCACCTGTGCTCTCAGGTGTGTCAGCACTCCTGGAAGAACAGCTCTCTTCCTGTGGCACAGAGTCAGCTCTGGGTGCAGATGGAATCTGGAAGCCTGGCTGCTCTTTCAGACCTGGGTTCAATTCCCAGTACCTCACAATTGTCTTGTTAACTCCAGTTCCAGGAAATATGAGGCCCTCTTCTGGCCTCCACAGGTACTGCATGTATGTCTACATAGACAAACGTGGGTAAAACCCCTACACATTAAAAAGAAATAAATCAAGAAAGAAAAGCTGAGTAAGCCATGGAGAGGGAGTGGATAACCAGTTTCCTTTATGGTTCCTGCCTCTATTCCTGGTATAGTTCCCATGCTGCCTTCCATCAATGATGGGCTGTGATTGGGACCTGTTAACATAAACGCTTTCCTTTCGGAGTTGCTTTTGGCATGTGTTTTATCAGAACAGCAGAGAGAAAACTCGAACATCCCAACTAGAACACCTTTCCCCCAGGCATTATTGCTTGACAAATTCCCAATTGGACAAAGCTTAGTTATCATTCATCTCTTCAGAAAAGCTTCCTCCAAAGTTTCCAGCCTGACTTCAAGGTTCTTCCTTCATGTTCCATGTCACTTCAGGCAAACATTACCAGTGTACAAACATTACCAATGTTCTATTGGATAGAGTGTCCCAGGAAAAATTGCTGCTCTGGGAGTCATGGTCAAGACTATTTCAGCATTGCTGGTGATTGCCATTGTGCTGCCTGTCATTGACAGAAACATGGTATGCAGCATGTGGTTCTAGTTCGTAATGTCCAAAGTACACATACTCCCTAACCCGGTAAGACCCCTCTAGAGACTCTCTGGCTACCAGGAGCTTGTGGGCTATTTAAGGTAAATTTTCAAGTGTAGATTTGGAATGTATCTTGGTGGTATTGTGAGTGCCTAATAAGTGTGGGGCTCTGGGATCAACCCCTATTGTGAGAAGTAGAACAAAAACTCAGTTTTCCAATGAAGAAGTCATATTCTACTAGTAATGGCAGCATTGCTGGTGATTTCACATGCTGTAATTACCAGTGTGCATCGAATGAGCTAGTGAATTTTTAAAAAAGATTTATTAATTTATTTTATGTATATGAGTACACTGTAGCTGTACAGATGGTTGTGAGCCATCATATGGTTGCTGGGAATTGAACTCAAGACTTTTGCTCACTCTGGCCCAAAGATTTATTTATTATTGTATGTAAGTACACTGTGGCTGTCTTTAAACACACCAGAAGAGGGTGTCAGATCTCATTATGAATGGTTGCTGGAATTTGAACTCAGGACCTTTGGAAGAGCAGTCAGTGCTCTTACCTGCTGAGCCATCTCACCAGCCCCACTTTTTTTTTTTTGAGATTCTGTGCAATCACTAGCAATGCTGAAGCTGAAATAGTCTTGATCATGACTCCCAGAGCAGCGTTTTTTTTTTCTGTCCAATAGAACTTACTATGGTGATGAAAGTCTTCTGTTTTACAGCAGCCTGACACAGTAGCCTAGCTCCAACCAAATATGGATACTGAACGTGTAGAATGTGACTTCTTCATTGGAAAAGTGAGTTTTTGTTCTACTTCTCACAATAGAGGTTGAACCCAGAGCCCCACACTTACTGGGCACTCACAATACCACCAAGATACATTCCAAATCTACACTTGAAAATTTACCTTAAATAACCCACAAGCTCCTGGTAGCCAGAGAGGCTCTAGAGGGGTCTCACCGGGTTAGGGAGTATGTGTACTTTGGACATTATGAACTAGAACCACATGCTGCATACGATGTTTCTGTCAATGACAGGTGGCACACAAGATAGTGCTTCTGTGAGATTATAACAAGGCTGAAAAGTTCCTCTGGTCTGGTGATCTTGTGTCCCAGTGCCATAGAGCAACAGATTCCATGTTTGTGGGATGCTGCTATAAGCAAACCTGCTGTACTGCTGGCCATATGATAGCACAGCACAAACAGTGCATGCTGTTTGATGAGAAATGGCTGTTTACGTGTTCATGATACAGTACTTCTTGTTGCCCATTTAGAGAATGTACCCTCCACTTATATAAAAAGTTTTATTGCCAAATGACATACCATGTTACGTTAGCCTTAACCTCATCTGCCCTCTGTTTGCCATACCACATCTTGATTGTATCAAGAGCCTGTATCAAAAGATTGTCTTTTGCCATCCAAATACGTGCAAGCTCACTGTGTATTTGCATAACAATGAAGTAAACAATGAAGTTAGGATGCACTTCTGCCATTCAGCAGCAGGGACTGTGGGAGGGTGGGGGTGGGGCTATGGGGGGTAGGAGTGAGACTGTAGGAGGTGGGGTGGGGTGGGGTGGGGTGGGACTGCATTGACAAATGTTCTTAAGCTGGCGATATTAAATTATGCTTCTGTGAGCACCACATAAGAATTGTCAACTGTTTATTATTTTTTTTAGCTTTCTTTTACTTATGTTATTATAGAGGTATAAAATGCTATTTTATTTCGGTTTTGATTTGCAGTTTGATCATTCTTGTCATTTATGTTTCCTTTTGTGTGTTGTCTACTTGGGTCGTTTGTGCTTTTTTTTTCCTTTTGGCTTCTCTTCAAATTTTATTACATTTAGTTATTTTATGTGTTATAGTATGTGCTACGTGTTGTGGGATGTGTGTGGAGGTCGGAGGAGAACTTGAGAGAGTTGTTTCTACCTTTTTCACCTGCTTTTAGCTGACCTTTAAAATCCGTCCACCCAAGAGGTATAGTTAACACTTGAGCTTTGAGGGCCATGGTGGTAAGCGGTTGCAGTCTGACTGTGTGCTCAGAGCATTGGTGACTGTTTAACCTTCAGTCACATTTCCCATCCTTGGACTGTCAGCTCCCCCAGTCTCTGTACTGCAGGGTGCACATTTGAAATTTGCTACCTGGCCTCCACATGTGGCCACTTGGCAGATACACACACATACACACACACACACACACACACACACACACACACACACGGGGAGATATTGAGTGAGACTTTAACTTTATTATTATTATTTATTTTTTACTTACGTGTATGTCATGTGCATGCAGGTGCCTGTAGTAACCAAAAGAAGGTATCAGATCCCCTGGAGCTGGTGACACAGGCAGTTGTAAGCTGCTTGATGTGGGGGGCTGTACTCTTGTCTTCTGGAAAAGCAACAAGCTCTCTTAACTATTAAGCCAGCCCCTAAACTCTCTTGTGGCAAACATTATTTTAATGGCTGGCGCACTGTACAGCAGACAAGACTGGTCTGGTTCAGCAACATTATTTAAAAGATATTTTCCATTGGGGGATTTTGTACATACAGAAATATCCCAGTGGGTTGGGCAGTGATGGTGTATGTCTTTAATTCCAGCACTCAGAGGTAGAGGCAGGCGGACTTGTGTTCTAGGCAGCCTGGTCTATAGATGGAGTTCCAGGGCAACTAGGGATATACAGAGAAACCCTGTAATGAACAAAAAACAAAACAAACAAGAAAAGAAATATCCCAATGAATAAAGGGTACATACCATCAAAGTCTTTATGATATGATTATAAACTATCCTTCAGGCTCATTTCTGACCTCTCAAATGTTTTCTTTCTTCTACTATCTACTCTAAGCTTCTATCACAGTAACTTTCAGAGCAGTTGGTTTCTATAAAAAGGATAAGGTCCTAAACCTTCACACAAGAGTGGTTTAGTAAGTAAAGGGTTTGCTGTACATGTATGAGAACCTGAGTTTTGATCCTAGAACTTATGTGAAAAGTGGCAATGCATCCTGTCCCCCAAGCCCTGTGACAGGAGGAGAGACAGGGATTCCTAGGTACTGGTTGGCCAGGCAGTCTAGCTAAAATGGCAAGTTCTATGTTCAGCGAGTTCTTATTTCTTGAGACCACTCTGTCTCAAGAAATAAGATGAAAAGCAATAGAGGAAGACCTTTAGCCTCCACACATGCACACACACACCACTCACACCAAATTTTCTCCATTCAAGGCTATTTCCCCTTAGCAATAAGTATAAGCTCATTCAAGAGCAGTTGCTATTTTCCCAGCTACAATGCTCCGCCATGTGGCAATAGCACAAATAGTTTTTAGTTCACATCACCTCTACCAATTTCAAAAGTATGCATTTCTTTTAAGACTTGTTTTTACTTTATTTGTGTGGGAGTATATCTCGTGTGTGTGTGTGTGTGTGTGTGTGTGGTATGTTTGTGGGTGCTGGTGGAGGCCAGATAAAGCTGGAATTATAAAAGATAAGATATCTTACGTGGGTTCTGGGAACTGATCTTGGTACCTTTGGAAGAGCAACAAGCATTCATAACTACTGAAGTATCTCTCTAACCCACAACGTATGCATTTATTGGCAAATGTTAGATATTATGAGGGCTTCTCCTTGCTTGGAATTTTGTTCATGTCATGAGGTGTTACTAATGGCTATAATGAACCATTTCAAATGTACTTAACCAAATGTAGCTGGTCCTCCATGTCCATGGGTTCCATATATACATTCTGTATTTGCAAGTGTAACTGATTGCTGACTGGAAATGTTTTTTAAAATAGTCCTGGAAACTGGAGAGATGGCTCAATAGTTAAGTATGTACTTCTCTTGCAGAGGACTTGAGTTCAGTTCTCAATAACCATGTCAGGCAGCTCAGAAATGCCTGTAACTCCGGCTCCAGGGAGACCAGATGCCTCTGGCATCTTTAGGCACTACTCTCAAGCAAGTGCACACACGTGCACATTCTCTCTCTCTCTCTCTCTCTCTCTCTCTCTCTCTCTCTCTCAAATGCATCTCTACTGAACATGTACCAACTTTTCTTATTATTCCCTAAGCAATATGATGTAAAAACTTTTTACATTACATTGGGTGCTATCAGCAATCTAAAGTGATTTAAACTACCTGGGAGGGTTGCATAGGTGATATTTAAATATGGCGTAGTGTTATACCAAGGCAATGAGCATCCTGAGATTCTGAGACCTCCCTGTGTCTGCTCCTTATGCATCCCTGTGGAGACTGAGGACTAGATTTTCTCATTGTTCCTGCATCACACCAGGTCCATCCAGGCCTCTGTCTCTGTGGGTACCCTTTTCTCTGTCTAGACTATTCAGTGAATTGCTAGCACCTGGGATAATGATGACTGGAAGTAGTGTCTTATCCAGAGGCAGGAAAACATTTGCAGGGACATCCTCTTGAATAGATCCTTGGGCAATATTTCAGGAAATAAATCAAGCAAGAACTTGGGCATAATTTACAACTCATCTTGAGTATGCCAGAAGGCAATGTCAAGTGTTGGATTAAACTTGCAAGGGAGTTAGAAACAGCAGGGAACATAGAACTCATAAAAAAGCAGTCCACCTGTACTCACATGTTGAAATGTACTGATGGGACAGGTATTGTGACACAGGTAGGTCTCTGTGAGTTCAAGGATAGTTAGTTCTACACAGAGAGCTCCAGGCCAGCAAGGGCTACATAGTGATACCCTGTCTCAAATGAACACACACACACACACACACACACACGTGTGTGTAGCTGCTGCACATGTGTGTATATACATATATATGTGTGCCTATGTACATAAATAAACGTGGAACCCTTTGCATGTGGGGATGCCTTTGTATGTGTGCACATGCATGTTGCATGCATGTTGAGGTCACGGTCAATGTTGTATGTCTTCCTCCATCACTCTCCGTCTTATTATTTTTTTATTTTATTTGTATTACATTTTATGTCTCAGGTGTGTGCACAGATATGCCACAGCACACATGTAGAGCTCAGAAGACAGCTTGTGAGAGTCAGTTCTCTTCTTTCATCTTGTAGGTCTTGGGGATTGAACTTGGGTGGTCAGGTTTGGCAGCAAGAATCCACACAGGCATCTCAATAGTCCTTCACTTTATTTTCTCTTACTGACTTTCAAAGTCACCAGTAGGCTAGGATGACAGGCTAGTGAACTTAGCATGCTGCTATGCCTGGCTTTTTACATAGATATTAGGAGGCTAAATTCCATACTCTTATGCAGCATTTTTTTTTTTTGAGACAGGGTTTCTCTGTGCAACTCTGGCTGTCCTGGAACTTGCTTTGTAGACCAAGGTGGCCTCATACTTAGAGATATTCCTGTCTCTGCCTTTTGTGTACTGGGATCAAAGGTGTGTGCCACCACTGTCTGGTTGAAATGACAATATTTGTAAGACAAGACAGCTTCCCAGAGTTTTATAGAGAACTTCTCAGTTTTAAATATTGATTCAAAGAAATTGAAATCAAACAAGGTATGGTGGCACAGGCCTGTAATCCTACTATGTAAGAGTCAGAGGGAAGAAAATCCAAAGTTGGAGGCTAGCCTGGGTTGTATAGCCATACCCTGTCTTAAAAATAAATAAATATCAAATCATCATGTGGGTCAATCGGAACATCTAGAAGCTGGGTTTATTTTAGTAGGCTACAGATGTGTAAATCCTGAACCTTATTAAGTTTTGAGACTTTCAACAAAAGCAAATCTCAGAGCTATCTGGGAAACACTTAATTGTAAATGATTTTCATGAACTTGCAAAATGGTTGTGTTACATTCTGGTCCAGACCTCTATACACTGTAAAAGTCTGACCTTTTCCATCAGAATAGAAGCAGATGACTGGCATATGTCAAAGACTGTGGACAATAAATGAGGGGCCTAGATGGAAAATTTGCTGGAGACCAGCCCTGTTTGTTCTACGTGGGTGATGATCAATAGATGCTCTCGGCAGAAAGCCTCCTGCCGTGGCTCCCTGTGCTGTTCCCTAGGGTTTATCTTTGCCACACCATAAGGTGTCACTGGGACCCACCACATCTCGTTTGCCTGGAGTTAAAGGAAATATCATAAGAATTTTATTTGAGGGGAATTGTCTTCCTGGGTGAGTCTCTGGGGGAGGACCCAATGGAAAACCAGTTTCTTGTGTATCTTCCCTTCATGCCCACATGGGGGTTGAGTGTATGGGTGTGAGCTGTTGGGTGGAAAGCAGTTGGGTACAAAGGGTGTCACCCTGACAATAGGGAAGAGCAGATCTGGGAGGAGATAGTGATAGAAATCTCTAGGCATAGGGTGGAGAAATGTAACTACCAGCATGAAAGGGGTGGTAATAGCTGTAAAACGAGTCCCCTCCACCTCCCGAGTGATTTCATCTGCCCTCATCCTGAGCTTATGTTAGCAACTGCATGCTTTCTAACATACAGTACCATCTCTCGTTTGTACTGGCTCTTTGTTCACAACCCCCCATGGACTGGCTGGTTTTGTGTGTCAACTTGACACACATTAGAATCACCAGAGAGGAAGGAGCTTCAGCTAAGAAAATGCCTCCATGAGATCTAGCTGTAAGGCATTTTCTCAATTCGTGATCAATGGGAGAGGGCCCAGCTCATGATGGGGGGTGCCACCCCTGGGCTAGTGGTCCTGGGTTCTATAAGAAAGCAGGTTGAGCAAGCAGCACCCCTCCATGGCCTCTGAAACAGCTCCAGACTCCAGGTTCCAGCCCTGCTTGAGTTTCTATCTTGACTTCCTCCAATGATGGATCGTGATCTGGAAGTGTAAGACAAATAAACCCTTCCCAAACTTGCTTTGTGGTCATGGTATTTTGCTGCAGCAATCAAACCCCGACTAAGACATCCCAGTAGGCATGATTCCTTCTCAACTTACTACACTGAGGCTTCTGCCCACCCTCTACTTCCACTGAAGCTGCCCTCTCTAAGGCCACCACGTCCCATCTTTCTAGAGTAGTGGTTTTCAAACTTCCTAATGCTGAGACCCTTTAATACAGTTCCTCATGCTGCGGTGACCCCAACCATAACATTATTATAATGATTTATAATAATTAAATATAAGTTATATATAATTTATAATAATTGTATTATTATAATAATTAATATAATTTTGCTCCTGTTGTGAATCATAATGTAAAAATCTGATATGCAGGATATCTGATATGCAACCCCCCCAAAGGGCCTCAATCCAGAGGTTGAGAATCGGTGCCCGTGGTCTTCTTGGCCTGGTATACTAGTCAAGCTGACAAGTAAGAATGGCCATCACACCTGGCCTTTCTGGATTTTTAATATATAGCTCCTCAGTTTACCTCCAAGTTCCCTGGCTACTCCTTTTCTCCCAGCTCCTTGGCTTTCCTCTTGCTCACAGCACCCTTGTAAGGAATAGTAAAAGACTATAATAACCTGGTTGGCACAACCCTGTATGAGGCCAGGGTATGTGCCTCAGCAAATGGAGCTTAGACTGGCCTGCAACCCTCCCCCCTCCCCCCCCCCCCCCGAGCACACAGCCTAGTGCCATGTGACCTGAAAACCTTGTGTAGTTATATGCTTGAGGCCCGGGGTACTGGCTGGCCTTGCTCCTCATCTTTTTGGTTCTTGCCTGCTGTGAACTTCCATGGTCACAACCTGGTGTGCCTTACCGATTTCTAGACTTTTCATATGTCTCCTGGAGTTCTTGTCTTTCCTTTCCTGTAGGAACCCCAGAGTTGTCATGGTTCAAATAGAGCTCCCCAAATATGCTGAGTTTTCTGTGGTCCCTCCCTTAGTTCAGTGTTTCTTAAACTTTTCCCACACACAACCCCTTGTCACATAAGTACTTTTATGTGCCCATAAGGGATTGCTAATAAATCACAAACTTATTTAAATTCAATTCATTGGCATGCATATAAGACCAAAGTGAATTTCATACTAATGAGATGGAGGTGACTGCTTATCTTTACAGAAGAATTAAATATTGCCTGAATACTCGATAATGCAGGGCATGGAACATCCTCAGCATTTCTTAGAGTTGATCAATAGTTTGGTTTTATACTCTACAACACTGAGAATGATGCTTTGCATAAATGTAGAAAATGAAAAATGGCAGAAGTTAGCCAGGGAGCTGACTTAGCAGATAAGGATACTTGTGCAGAAGGTCGGCATGTGCACAACATGCCCACATATAACTGATGGGAGAAGAACATTTAGGGCCATTTTAGAAATGGCTGTGTGCTGGAGAGATGGCTTAGTGATTAAGAGCACTCTGCTCTTCCAGAGGACCTGGGTTCAAGTTCCAGCACCCACATGGTAGCTCACAGCTGTCTATAACTCCAAGATCTGACACTCTCGCACAGCACAGACATATATAAAGGCAAAACACCAATGCACATTAAATAAAACTAAATAAAATTTTGAAGTGCTGAAAAGTTTAAATAAGTAAATAAGTAAATATTGAAATGTTTAACAAAGAAAGAAAGAAAGAAATTTCTGTAGAGCCAGGCATGGTAGCACATGCCTTTACTCCCAGGCAGAGGCAAGAAGGTCTCAAGAAAATAGTCAGAAAGTGTTGGGAATTCTCTCCTAATCCCAAACCAAATGTTATTTAATGATTTTTTTTATATGAAACCCAAGTCAGCAACTCAAACACCAATCTTTAAAATCAAACATATTGCCTGGACAGTGGTGGCACATGCCTTTAATCCCAGCACTTGGGAGGCAGAGGCAGGCAGATTTCTGAGTTTGAGGCTAGCCTAGTCTACAGAGTGAGTTCCAGGACAGCCAAGGCTATACGGAAAAACCTTGTCTCAAAAAACAAACAAACAAACAAATCAAACATTTTAACACAATAAAAATCTAATGATATACTAATTTGACACTTCCATGAAGAAAATGATAATGGGAGATAATTAAAATATTTTTTAATTAAGCTACTATATTTCAGTAAGAGAAGAGCATCTTGCATATACAATAAAACACTGCAATTCATAGTAGACAATATAGATGACATATTGCCAAGGTGTCTCAGATATTGCTCGTTGGTGTGACAGCATACACAGGGCAGTGTTCATATCCTGTATTCAAATACTAGGCTGCAGTGATGCCTTATGAGGTAACACAGGTTGTGTTGCCAGACACTTGTCAAATTCACCTCATGCTGGATTTTGAATGAACTTTAGTCATCACATGTTCAGAAACCTTTTACGATTGTCAACTTAACAAAAATTTAGTTTTTTGTACCATATCAGAGAGTCCACGGAGGCCAGAAGGCATCAGGTCCCTGGAAATGGAACAGATGGTTGTGAGCCACACTGTGGGTGCTGGGAATTGAACCCAGGTTCTCTAAAAGAGCAGTCAGTGCTCTTAACTGATGAGCCATTTCTTCTGCTCCTGTTGCAAAATTTTCATAACCCACCTCCCACCACCAGTTGCATGATTCCATATGGGGTTAAAGTCAATGGTTTTAAAAGCTGGGTCTTGGTTAATGATGTCATCTTTCCTTTTCTAGTTCAAGAGAGTTTTGAGGTTATCCATGCTTCTTCGCTCTCCACAATTAAGGCTGTTGTTATCTCCCAAGTGTTCTACTATAATAGAATTCTGACTAATTCCCCTGTCTCCAGAAGTTCTCTTCTCCCCATAGCCACCAGATCTTTACACAGATCTGAGAATATTGCTCCTTTGTTTAAACCTATTTTTGACTTCTAATTAAGCATAGAATAAAGTCCAGATGCTCAGGTGTGGCATATAAAAAGCCTTCCTATCCCAGCCCAAACCTCCTTTCCTGGTCCTGCACCTTGCCTCTGATCTCATCACAGTTCTTGCTTTTAACCACATCAAATTGTGGTGTAGGGAGGCTTGGATCTGATCTTGTCATGTGCTCTCACGCCTCGTGTCTCTGCTGTTACCTTGAGTGCCCTCTCTCACTCTTTGTCTCATAACATCCCACCCACTCTTCAAAGTTATCACCACCTGCCCCCCTTTTCTTTTCGTGGGGCCGAGGACTAAATCCAGGGTTCTTGTGTGTGCTAGGCAAGTATTCTACCCTTACCCCAGTCTTATCTTCTCTGTTTTTCTAGCATCTGGCCCTCACTACTAGCTGCTACTTATACGGCACTATTGTATGATAGTATAGATTCTGTTGCATGTCTTTCCCTTGCTTTTTTGAATGTGTGTGTCTCTGTGTATACACGTGCACATGGGATGAGTGCCCTTGGTAGACAGAAGGAAGTGTTGGTTGCACCCATTGGAACTGGACTTACAGTTTTCAGGCTTAGGTGTTGGGAACTGAACTTGGATCCCCTGGAAGAGCAGCAAGTGCTTTTATCTGCTGAGCCATCTCCCAATTCTACATCATGAGTTTATTAATGACAAGATTAAAATTTTTAATTTTAATATAATTAGAAACTTGCTGAGAACCTGTTTTACTGCAAATGTTGAATACAATTTTATTCTTTGGACTGAATCCAATTGGGCAGGAACTTTGTGAAAGGACCTATGATTTCTTTCAGCATGAGTTTTAGCTTTCTTTTTTTCTTCAGAAATGTACCGCCCTACACACACACACACACACACACACACACACACACGCACACACACACACACACACACACACACACACACAGAATAGGGTAGTTGATGGGCTCCCTTGGAGATGGTTGCTATGTCAAATGGCAGGTCTTTAGCTAAATCTCTCAGGGACACAGAGATTGAATTCTCAAATGACAGATGGATGTTTGCATGTGGCTCTTTCTAGACCACATGAACCATGGGTTAAGACTTAGGTTTTAGGCTCCATGGAAAATCTGAATAGTGTGCATTTGTACTTATTTTATATGCAGTAGACTCTCCCGCCCCTGTCCTGAAAAACTGATTAGTTATCTTAAAGGGTGTGTATGTGTGTGTGTGTGATTTACAGGTTTTGTAGATATTGGCAAAAAAAAAAAGTGCATTAAACTGACGTAATCATTCTCCTAAGCCCAAGCTGGGCTCAGTAGGAACCACTCATGAGCCTTGCGAAGCTCAGAACGTGTAGATGAAATGAGCAGATGTGTATTTGTAGAACCGTGGTAGTAGCTTATGGGTGGGTGGGAAAGAGATTGGTTCCAAAATCCTTTCAAACACAAGAACTTTGTTCTCACTAGACTCCAAGCAACAAGTTGCAATTGAAAAAAAATGAACAGATTGGTCAGCTAAGTGCCTACAGGAAATGCCTTTGGGTGGATTTCTTGAGATCTGCCAACCCATACTAAGGTCCCGTAGCTAATTTTGGGCCCCTCAGTTCCTTTTCACCTCACAAAAACTCCTTCTGGCTTCTCAAAAGAGTTCTAGGCGTCAGTTTCCCCAATGCTAGACAGTAAGGGATCTGGGTTCATCAGCACAGAACCCTCAGCCTCCTTCTAGGAGCTTGGGATCCCGGGAGGGAGTCCTTGTAGCCAGGAAGAGGGATCGCAGATGGCGGAGGGCGCAGCCGAGGCGAAGAGTGAGCAACGCTGGCAGTGGGGGGGGGGGGGTTTGCAGTCGTGGGTGGCTTCTCCCGGCCGCTCCCGGGCTGAGGTGAGGGCCCCAGAGTCTGAAAGGCCGCCCCTGTCGGCCCTCCCCCGGGCGGGGCCAGCCCTGATGGCGCTGACTCAGCAACGCGAGGGGGGAGTTTTGTCCCTCCGCGGACCCCGTTTCTCTCGGCCACCATTGAGCGGGTTTCCTTCTTCCGGCGCTTAGGGTGCGAGAGCCAGGTCCGGCCAGCTAGGCAGCGGACTGTAGAGTAACCCCAGAGCTCACCCGAGGACCCTGAGAACTAACGTTTCCCCACGAGGCAGCTTGGGCGCCATGAGCAACGCAGGTGAGGCACCACTCGTACCACGAGTGCTTTCCGGGGTCTTCTCCCGGGCTCGGCGGACCCGTGAGGCCCGGCGGCGTGAAAGGCCTTGGGATGGGGTTGAGACCTAGGCGAGGGCGGGGATGTAGCCCTCCCGGAGGGCGGGAGAGCCCCAGGAGGGAGGCATCTCACGGGGAGGTTGCCGGGAGAGGGCTTTCTGGCTTCAGCACTCAGCAGGATGCTCTTGCGAAGTTAAATCTAGGATCTACAGTGACCCCTATCCTAAAGCTGTCCCTGTCAGCCTCTTTGGGGGGATGGGGATGGGGGAATGTATAATTATAATGGCGTTTGATTTCCCCACAGGACTAAATTCGGAGAAGGTAGCTGCTTTGATCCAGAAACTAAATTCTGACCCTCAATTCGTACTTGCCCAGAATGTTGGGACCACCCACGATCTGCTGGACATCTGTCTGAAGAGGGCCACGGTACAGGGTGCCCAGCATGTGTTTCAGCACGTTGTGCCTCAGGAAGGCAAGCCAGTCACCAACCAGAAGAGCTCTGGTGAGGTCTTCGACTTCTTGCCTACTTTACTGACAGCAGCCTATTTTGTTGTCCTAAAAATGGCCTTGGGATAACAGACCTTTGTAACATTGAAAGAACTTGTAGTAAGCCAGAGAATAGGTACAAGAAAAGGCAGGCCCAATAACATTACCTGTGTGGTGGTTTCAGTGTCGTATGGACTGTTAGCATTTAGTTTGTTCCCTAACGTGATAGATGATGGTCTTTGAATGCAAATCACCATGTTGTTTTGATAATATGTGATGTTTGATATGTGCGGTTTGTTCTCATGCAATTATTATCTAAACAGTTCATCTAGAAGTAGTAGAAGAGAGAAACAGCTTATAGGGGAGAGGTTGCAGACAGATAAACCTAAAGCAAAAGATGAGCTATGTACTAACAGGTTTGGCCTGTACTTTTGGTCACAAATAATAATGGAAAAATATCCATACCATAGAAGATGTCCCAGAATTGCTCTAAAATTCAAATATATAAAATAGAAAAAAACCTTAAGGTGGTTACAACAAAGTGTCAGCGGCTATTTTTAAGTATGCTCTGTGATTGCAACTGGAATTGCTATGCTCCTAGGTCAGTTCCTGTCAGTAGTTACTTTGTAGTATTCTTGAATTCTCATTTCTTGCTGGCTGAGAATTCTTGTTTCGCTGTCTACTGTCCAGTTACAACTATTAGAAATACATCTACACTGAGAGATTGGTTATCTAGAAATCCAAATAGGAGAGATAGTCTCAAAAAAATTAAACTAAAGGGACCTTGCATTTTTTTTCTTTATTTGGAAACTACTCCAAGTCTATGTGTGTCCACAGAAAATACATTATTGCTACTTAAAGCAATGCAAAGCTCAAAGGATACATTTAACATGGGTAATGTTTTGCTGTGTGTCAGTTATACCATAGTAAATTTGATTTTAGTTTTAAAGGAAAAAAAATCATGACCTTGCTCTAATCTTCTTATGTAGTAGAAAGTACCTACTTAGCACTCACAGGCCTTAGTTCAGAAGGACTTGGAATGTGTGGTCTGTCAGACTATCTAGTTAATATGTCACAATCTTACATGGTTTGATCGCAATCTCTTAGGGTAGGCTTGGAAATGTTTATTGGGTCTTATGTGGTATATCACTTTACTCCAAATACTAATAGTACATGAGCATAGTACATGGGCGATGTAATTTGCTTCTGTGAAGTATTCATCTTAATAGCTCACCCAGAAGTAGCAGAAATAGGAATGCAGGAGAGAGGCAGTGCACAGATAAGCCTAAAACAAAAATGACTCTATTCAGAAACACAATTTAATTTTTTTCTTTGTTACAAAATCACTCTTGTTCAGTGTAGAAAATCTGCAAACTACCAGTAGGGGAGTGTTTTTTTCTGTTTATCCATCAAGTCTTTATTCTCTGTATGAGTGCTTTTAATATGAGAGCAGACTTTAAGAATTTTTATATATGCCTTTTATAAACCTCATTTGTCCATGTGTGTAGACATAGTTTCATATCTATGAAAATATTATATCCACGTATGTCAAAAATTTCCCTTTAAATTTTCCTCCAGGAGAGCGCTACCTTTAATTCAAGGCCTCACAGAGGCTTTTGTGTTTTCTGGCTTATCCTGCAATGGAGCTGTGCTTTGGTAAAGGCATCACTCTGAAGTGACCCTGGTCCATGCTAGTGTGGAATGCTTACAGAGATTAGAATCCCCCAGTTTTTGAAAGGCAAAGTATTTGAATGTTCTAAAGACATGACCTCACCTAGAAATGGTGGATGTCATTGGAAATAGACCTTTAAAAACTCAAATTGATATAGAAAGCAGTAAATTGCAGAAGCTCTGATTATGCATTTACAGGGGCAAATGAAAACATGATTATGTTCTTAATGCTTATCATAAAATCTTCAGGGACGCCATCATGTGTGGGTTTAGATCTTTGCTGTGTCAGAAACATACTAAATGGAGGAATGGTAGTGTGTTGTGGTTGAAAATTTGGATTTAATGATAGCAGAGATTCTGGTGGCCAGGCGCATGTAAAGGACATGGAGCAGTGTGACTGAGGGGAAAGTAGAGAAACGGCCCTTCTGTGTAGCCTCCTCTCGCTTACAGGCATGCACTACCCTGTCCAGTTTATTCAGTGCTGCGGAGGACTCCGGGGTTTTATTGCAGGCTAGTTAAGTTTTCTGCCAACTGAGCAGCATCTCCCTCCTGGAACAGTGGTGCTTCTTAGCATGACTTTATTGTTGCTAACATGACTTTAAGAAGAAAATACCTTGTTCTTTTTAATTTATGTCTCAGTTTTTAAGTTATTATATTTTAACTCTTGGACTGAAGTGATCTTCATGCTTCCTTCCTCCCAAACTTATCATTTGTGTTTAAATGTTTATATAACCCAGTTAGTTAAATACCTCCTTTAAAATGCAACAGCCCATTATTGAGAAAATAGCTTATTTAAGCTTAGCACTCAAGGTAGGGTGAGTGCTATTCCAATGTAAGATTTTTGTTCATTCCAAATTAAGATTTTTGTTCCCAAATCAATCTCCTTAGATCTCTCTGTCCAGAAACAGAATGCTTATTTTTCCAAGTTCTCACCAATTTGGGCACTGTCAAGAAGAAAAAAAAAAAGACATTTTCTCACTTTACTAATGTCTTATGAAGAACTTAAAAAAACCAAAGTGTCTTTATCCTCTGTGTCCTTTTTGGACAATACGTACTCTATTCATGATCTCTGTTCATTTTCCTTCAGTGTTTCTAGGTTATCCTAGAACTCACTACATTATCCAGGCTAACCTTGAACTCATAGCAATCTTCTTGCCTCAGTCCCCTAAGTACCAGGGTTACAGATGTGTGCCACCATGCCTAACCTACTAGGTTTTGGTTTGGGGTGTGTGTGTGTGTGTGTGTTGGTTGGTGTTAGAATGCTAAGCTTCTCCGTGTGACTACATGTCTTTTGTTTTGCTTTGGATTTAATGTTTCTGTTCTGGGTTGAGGATGTACCTAAGTTGGTAGAATGCCCAGCATGCACAAATTCCTGTATCACATAAAACCAAGCATGGTGACATATAATTCTGAAGGAGGAGGATCAGGAGTTTAAAGCCACTCTGGCTGTATATAGTAGGCTCCAGGACAAGGTGGGCTACATGGTACTCTGTCTCAAAAACAAATACGTTTAATATTTCTGTTATTTCCTATTTAGTCATAATGTCCAGCTTTTACTATGGCTTTGATGTTTACAAGTGCAGTTGGAGCATTGTGATCTATAAACAGTCATAACGTCTTGGTTTCCTTTCTCATTGTAGGACGATGCTGGATCTTTTCTTGTTTGAATGTTATGAGACTTCCATTCATGAAAAAATTTAACATTGAAGAATTTGAGTTTAGTCAATCTTACCTGTTTTTTTGGGACAAGGTAGGGGACTGACCTTGCATGGTTTCTTTCTGTTTTCATAGCAGCCTAGTTAGGGGCAGCCTTTATATTATTTTGCTTTTCTCGTTACGGAATATCTTTTCATTATACATGTGATACCATTCTGATTTCCTCAGTATCAGAACTCTCTCTTCTCGAAGGCAGAAGATCATTTCCTTGTTTTCCTTTTGTGGTGTTAAGGTCAGAGCCAGGGTTTCTGGGGTGCTGTCGATGAAGCTTTAACCCTGAACTCTTGCCCCACAGCTGCTACTTTCTGTTTGGTAGGTGACTGCGTTCTCTGAAGAAATAACAAATCTGTTAACTCAGATGCTACTGAGTTAACCACTGCTTGTGGTTTCTTTATTTAAAATATAAAACTTTGTTTTTAGCCATTTCCCTTTCAAGCATCTTTACTTAGATCATCTAGTCTTTTAAGTACCCACTTCCTTCATTTGGTAGCACTTCTCTGAAGAAAAAAAAAAGCAACAAATATTTTTATTTCTTTTGAAAATCTTTAAAATATAACTTCATGAGATGTTTACTGAATAAAAAACTCTAAAATATCAGGATTTATTTCAACATTGGAATGTATATGCAAAACATAGATGCAATATGTTAAATTATATATGCAAGTATAAGAAAAAACTTCAGATATTTGTTTGAAGACAAATACTGGCACTTAATTACCAACTTCAGTTTTAAAAACATACTCTATTGACTCCTTGGTTGGCCCAGGAGTCCCTTCCTACTGATCATGCATGCCAGTGACATAATTGGCTCCCTTTTCCTTTAAGTTTATTTATGTTCTCTTACTGTAGGTTGAACGCTGTTATTTCTTCTTGAATGCTTTTGTGGACACAGCCCAGAAAAAAGAGCCTGAAGATGGGAGACTGGTGCAGTATTTGCTTTCGAACCCTACAAATGATGGTGGACAATGGGATATGCTTGTCAATATTGTTGGTGAGAGCCTTTCTCTAATGGAATTCCAAGCTCTGCCGTTGGGAATAGTACATTTCTTTGGTGGTTATGTACACAATGACTGGCTTCCAAGAGCTACATAGTTATGAACCTTTACTTCTTATTCTCACTTGTGAAGTCCAACTCTTTAAATAACTGATAAAGAAACAGATACTATGAAGGTTTGGTTAGAGAAGAATTAATTAGGAGTAAGTTACCATAAAAAACAAACAAAAAGACACCGAGGGGCTGAAGAGATGCTCAGAGGCTAAAGAGCACTGGCTGCTCTTCCAGAGGACCTGGGTTTGATTTCCAGCACCCACATGCGGTCCATGAGCACCAGCGCACTAAACGTTCTTTTCTAGCCTTCACATAGTGCACAGACATACATGCAGGCAAAACATCCATACACACCAAAATAGTTTTAAAGAAAGCACCAAGGAATCAAGAAGCACATTAATAGGGCTAAAGAGATGGTAAGCAGTTAAGAGTGCTTACTCCTGTTACAGAAAACCCAGGGTTAGGTCCCAGCACCTATTGATGGTTCACAACTGTCGGTAATTCCAGACACTCTTCTGGCCTCTTCAGACACACATATGGTGCACTGAAATAAATGCAGGCAAAACTCTTATAAAACAGAAATTGAAAAAGAAAAGAAAATTGTTTTGGAGGTGTATGCCAAGGGCAGACAGCTAGCCTGGCATACACATGGCCCCAGGTTTGATCCCTAGCAGTGCAAACAGCAGCAACCAAACAACAGAGTAAGCAAACGAAACCCTGACTTGTTTGAAAATGTTCTTATCCAAACATTTTTCCTTTGGGAGAAATGCTGAGTACTTTATAAAGTATGATAGGTAAAAATATTAGAATTAAATTCAAGGTAGATAACTGCATATTAAAAGCCTGTTTAAGGTACTAGAGGTATGGTTCAGTAGTAAGGTACTTTTCTCAGTGTGCTCAAGGCCCTAGGTTCAGTCTACAGAATCAAACAAACGAATAATCGTGGAAATGTCTGGGGATGAAGTTGAGTGGGTACAGTGTTGCACAAAGCCCTGGGTTCAATCCTCAGCACTGAGTAAACCAGGCCTACTGGAATGTCCCTGCAATCCTCTACCTCTCGAAGGAGAGTCAGAAAAGTCAGAAGTTCAAGGTTATTCTCACCATATAGGGAGTTTGAGGACAGCCTGGGCTACACGACACCCTTTCTCAAACAAGTAAACAAACCCCACCTCTGTTTATTAATATAGCCTATTTTAAAGCAGCCAATAATTTTACCAGGATTTCTAATAAGAATTTATTTTTACTTTATTGAACACTAAAATTTGTTGTCTTTTAGAAAAATATGGTGTTGTCCCTAAGAAATGCTTCCCTGAATCGCATACGACAGAGGCCACCAGAAGAATGAACGATATTCTGAATCACAAGGTACAGAATAGGAGGAGGACTGGGCTAGTTCACTTGACCTAAACCGTAAATGATTCATTCATTCGTTCGTTCTTTCTTTCTTTCTTTTTAATTTTTGGTTTTTTGAGACAGGGTTTCTTTGTGTAGGTCTGGCTGTCCTGGAATTAGCTCTGTAGACCAGGCTGGCCTCCAACTCAGAAAGATTCACCTCCCTCCCTCTGCCTCCAGAGTGCTGGGATTAAAGGCATGCACCACCATGGCCTGGCCTGTAACTGTTTTTTTTTAAAGAGACATGATAACTATTGAAATAAAGGTCTATCAAAAGCAACATGACTAGATGTTAGCTTCAAGAAATCATTAAAGGGACTGGAGAGATGGCTCAGAGGTTAAGAGCACTGACTGCTCTTCCAGAGGTCCTGAGTTAATTCTCAGCAACCACATGTTGGCTCACAACCATCTGTAATGGGATCTGATGCCCTCTTCTTGGGTGTCTGAAGACAGCTGCAGTGGATAAAATAAATAAATAAATATTTTAAAAGGGAAGGGCATAAACAAACAAAAAGGAATTAAGATTACTATTTTGTTTCTGTTGATTTTAGTGTTTTCTCATACATATTCAAGGAAAAAGGTCCTGGCTTCAGTAACGCTGGTTTCCACACAGGCCTCTGCTGCTCACTTGCTTCTCGTAGAGATGGGGTGAGCCCACTTCATGCACTAGCAAACCAAGCAGAGCAATTTGTAAGACTTCCTTTACCAGTGTGCTTTGTTCTTAGGCTTACCCAGACCACATCAGTGTGGTTCAGCCACCCACTGAGGATTTGATGTAGTCACTCAACTGTTTTTTATGACTTAAGTAACCTTAATGAATCATTTCTCCTCCACATTTTCCCAGGGTTGGTTATAAGCCAAGTGCGGTGGTGCTTTGCTTGCCAAATCTCTTTTTTGAGAACTGGGAGTTGCCAAAATCCACCACTCTTATCTACAAGGCTGAAATTAGATCTGTTATCCCCAGGGAAAAGAGTGCATTTAAAAATAAGCATAGATATGTTTCCCCAGTATTAAATGTAGACTGTTTTCTGCCCAGGAAACTCTGGGGACTTTTATCCAAAGGCTCAAGGATCATAAACCTTAACTTTGGATTTTATTTTGAGTGAGAACAAGTCGCTTTCGCACTGTGTTGGGGCTCTCTCCAAAGTGAAAGAAACAAAAGCCATGCTGGAGGTTGATGCAGCCATGGTCATAGTGACTGGCAGAGAAGGTAATGCTAAGGACAGAGAATCTAAGAGTGTGTAAGAGTGCTGATGTGGCGGTGGTCTGCCTCCTGCTTTTCTGAGGGTGGTGGGCACTGACTACATGTCCCCCCACCCACACACACAGGGCTGTGATTTGCAGAGCAAGATCACGTCTATCCTGTATTCTTTGGGAATAATCCACATTTTTTCTCCTTTCTGAAAGTATTTTTCACTGTCTAAGAGGACCATTTGGGGAAAATGTTTTGTTTTTATAAACTTTGCCCAGGCCATTAGCTGTGTTGTGGTGATGTATTAGGCTTATTAACAGCTTGTGTAACTACTGGAATGCTGAATAAGTTTCTATCATAGATGAGAGAATTCTGTATACGTCTTCGGAACCTGGTACACAGTGGAGCAACCAAAGAAGAGATCTCATCTACACAAGATGCCATGATGGAGGAGGTAATAAGAATCATTTGGACTTCATGGCTTGTCTAAAAACTCCCAGAATATCCTGTTAAGCCGTGCAGTCACTGCAGTGAATGTTTAATAGAATGAAAGCTACTTTTTTCACTTCAAGATAGAGACAAAAGGATCAAGAGTTCAAGGTCAGCCTCAGCTGTATAATCTTGGCTAGAGAATACCCTGTCTCAACAAAACAGAACAACTACTCACTTTAAAGCTGAAAAAAAAGATGAAATTTACAGCTGCTTTCATTTTAAGGACTTGTACTGTGGTTTCCTAATTCCTAGTTTAGTTTAGGTTCTATATAAAAAAATCTTTCATGCATTTTATAAATAATACCTTCTGTGAGTTTGGCCTGAGGGAATAAAGATGAGAAGGCAAGTTTCTGTTCTCAAAAGCTCAGGTTTTGTGTGGCATTCTCTCCTCTCCTCCCCTCTTCCAATCCTGGAGATGAAATTTAGGGCCTCATGTGTGCTTCTCCATAATTCAGGTTATGTAGAGAGGATATTTGAACCAGCAGTAGGGATTTACCATGTGACTAGCAAGGACTACCAACCCAGGCAGAGGAGATTGTGTATATTATAGGGTGGGATGTAAGGAATCTTGGGTAAATAGCAGAACATTTGGATTTATTCTGCAAGAATAAAGATGAGAAGCTGTTGATGGTTATATCTGTTAAAAATAGTGTGTGTGAAATACTTGGAAAATTTACAAGTTGCCAAATAGATATTTGGTGTTAACAGCATGTATTATCAAGGGAGATAAGAGTCTTTATTAATAATATCCATATTCAGTACTAATAGATGTGAGGCTGAAATTCTCTGAAAAGAACACCAGCCTGTGGGCACATTGGTGGGACCACTGTTTAAGATGGGAGATGGATTGGCATAAGTCTTTAGTACTTCAGTGGAAAACATTAATGTTTAAGGGAGGCAGTGTAGGCTTAGAAGAACATGTCTACAGAGCCTTTCCTGCTCAGCTGCGTCACCAGGGACAGGGTCCTTAATCTAACTTCAAGTCTTGGTTTGTTCATAGGTTACACATCCAGTGACTGACATGACAGCTGCTTCTTACATATTTGAACAGATAAATGCAAAACATTTATTCGCTAATTGCATTTGAATCATATTCAACTTTCTTAAATGTTCTACCGAAGGACAGTGTCAGTACAGGAGAAAGACTTTAGAGTGAGATGCACCGTGGACTTAGATTTCTACCTGGTTACCTATGTCCTGTTGTCTTGGGTAGCTCGCTAACCTGAGACACGGTTTGGGATTTAAAATATTTCCCTCCTTGGAATGGTAGGAGGGCATGGGGTGGCAGGGAGGTCAAATAAGGAATTAAATGTCAGCATGCAAGGTGCTAGTGCCCTGCACATAGCAGACATTCAGTTCCATGTCTTCTCTTCCCTTCCTGTTTGGAATGATGCCTTTCGTTGAGGCCGTTTTCCTGACAGCTTGTATTAACTTGCAATTCGATTAAGGTAATGGGAACTTATCAGGATGAAGACTGTACAATCAGGGTTCAGCAAGTGACTCAGCGGGTACTGATGGTGCTTCCAAGCCTGAGCACCGAGTGGAAGGGAAAGATGGAATCCTGTTAGTTATCCTCTGATTTCTACACACGCAAATATATAAGTGAATGTAGTAATTTTTAAAAGGATTGTGCTAATGGTTATGGAAAATGTCCAGATAGTATTTCTTTTTTTTAAAGATTTATTTGTACTTTATGAGTCTTTTGCCTGTATGTATGTTAAGTGCAGGAAGTGCAGTGCAGTGCCCATAGAGGTCAGAAGAGGGCATCAGATTCCTGAAACTGGAGTTACAGACAGTTGTGAGCTGCCATGTGGGTGGCTGGGTCATCTGTAAGAACAAATGCTCCTAATTACTCAAGCTATCTCTCTAGCCTCCAAATAATACTTCTTATAGCCATACATTTTTTACATGTTTTGTTTTTTTCTCCTATCCCTACCTTGAAAATCAGAGGTACTGCTTTACCAAGTCCTGAGTATGGGTGTTTATTTAATGATTTATTCCATCTATTCACTACAGAATCTATGTGGTAGGTTTTTTAATTTTTTACAATCTTCCAAATAACTCCTTATCATTGAACCTGACTCTTTAGTAATGAAGGGTCTAGCTTCATTTAAAGGCACAAATTAGTACCTATGTTTTACCTCACCTTATGGACACATCTCAGTGATGACTTCAGTGAATAACCATGCAGCCAAGATAGCTTAAATGGAATTTGTTTATGCCAAAGGCATTCTTTCAGAGAGGAACGTGGGTGGTTTGTGGACACGATAGACTCAGCAGATCTGTTTTGGAATCATGTAGCCACATCGATTACAGGTGTTCTCCATGGGCTTGCTCTTTAAGTCTCCAGATCCCTCCAGGATTATTAATATATTCTCCTTCAAAATGTGGTATGTTAAAAATAAATCCTAAAACAAATACTAAAACCAATACTTGTCAGGGCCATAAAAAGGGACAGGAAGTAATTTTGATGGCTTAGAAAAACTCTATAGCAGTGGTTCTTAAAAACATTAATGAGGCTAGAGAGTTGGCTCAATGGTTAAGAGCACTGGATGCTTTTCCAGAGGACCCAGGGTCAGTTTCTAGTACCCACATAATGTCTTATAACCATCTGTAATTCCAGTTCCAGGGGGTCCTATACCCTCTTCTGGCTCTGGGCACCAGGCACACATGTAGACAAACACTCATGCACATAAAATAAAAATAAATTAACCTACTAGTTGGTAATAGCACATGGCTTTAATCCCAGCACTCAGGAGGCGGGGGCAGGCATATCTCTGAGTTTGAGGCCAGCCTGGTCTACTGTGTGAGTTCTAGGATAGCCAGGGCTACACAGAGAAACCCTGTCTTTAAAAACCAATAAAATAACAAACCTTAAAACAAAACAATGAGCTGAGGATTCAGTTCAGTGGTATAGTATTTGGTTAACATGCTTAAGGTCTTGAATGTCCAGAGGACAGGAAGTGGGAGGATCTGATAACACGATTTCCAAATTGTCTGGGAATTATTCTAATGTCTATTCCTATTATCAATGACAAACTATAACAATACCCTAAAATATTTTTAGATACATATGTTTAGTTTTGTGTGTGTGTCTGTGCCTGAGTGTATGTATGTGCATCATGTATATGCAGCAGCCTGCAAGGTCAGAGAGGCTGTGGAATCCTTACAACTGGAGTCATAGTGGTTGGGTCCTCCACAAAAGCAGCAAGTACTTCTAACCATTGAACCACCTTTCTAGCCTCTAAGCTTATTAAAGAAACAGTGTACATGTGTGTGGATATGTGTGTGAGAGTGCAGTGTCTGTGGACACCAGAAGAGGGTGTCAGATGAGATACATGCGGGTGGGTATAAGCCATTTGATGCTGGTGGTCGGAACCTAACTCAGATCCTCTGCAAGTACAGCTAGCACTCTTCGCCACTCTTAACAATCTTGGCAGCCCCAGGATTCTATTTTACTTACTTAGATTGGTCTTCCTGAGGTCAAAGCTGACCTAAGAATGATAAGAGTGAGCCAGGTGGGGGAGAGCAAGGACAAACGCCCCACACCCCACGATGGAAGAAGCTGGTGTTCCTGAGTAACAGAAAGGCACCGTGGCTTGAGCCTGGGAAGTGAGAGTGGAATCAAGTGGATCGCAAAGGAAATGGGAACTGGCTTAATATAGGACCCAGAGCTGTGGTGAAGAGACTGCATCTTATTCTTAGTAAGGAAGCTTTTAGGGAGTTTAACTCAGTATTTTGTTTAAAATATCTGTACTTTGGAAGCTGGGCATAGTGGCACATGCTTGTAATTGTAACATTAGGAAGGTTGAGACAGGAGAATCACAAGATTGAGGCCAGTATAGTTATATAAGACTCTGTTTCAAGGAAGGAGTGTGTGTGTGTGTGTGTGTGTGTGTGTGTGTGTGCATTCGTGGATAGAGATTCCTTTACTCTGGGTGTTTTGAGAGCAGATTGGAGAAATACAGAAAACAGATGGGAAGTTAATTGTAACTACACAGGCGAGAGCGTATAGCAGTTTGGGCAGGGTTGGTGAGAGTGAGAATGGAGAGCATTGACATCCTGGCTTTATCTGGAAGGGATGATGCTGTTAGGGCTTGCCAGTGAGCTCTCTGGCAGGCAAGGAAGGGTGATGTCATGGTGTCTTGAGGGAAGATTGGAGATATGAGGGAAGGCTTTAGGCAGGAGTAGGGAAATAGTGTGTGGGGAAAAAATAAAGGAGAGACATAATAATTGAGGAGATTTGAGATGAGGGAAAGTCTAATGAAGTACTTACAAACTTTTAAAGTCTATTACAGAAAATACAGATAGCTTGAGTGGGCCCACAGTGGGATGCAAGTCTAGTTCTTTAATTCATATACCTCTCTGGAGCAATCTCAAAAACACTCTCTGGTTACCCAGTGAGCTCATTAACCCTCTTTTTTTTTTTGTTATATGTAAGTACACTGTGTCTGTTTTCAGACACACTAGAAGAGGGCATCTAATCTCATTACAGATAGTTGTGAGCCACTGTGTGGCTGCTGGGACTTGAACTCAGGACGTCCAGAAGAACAGTCAATGCTCTTAACCACAGAGCCAACTCTCCAGCCCAAGCTCATTAACTCCTAACATCCCAGAGTAGTATACACCCTGATGTGCCTTACACATCTTTGCTCTGTCCAAAGATAGACTTACTGCCTTTAAGTCTCCTTACCTAGGTAGTTGTTTTTTGTTTTTAAGCAGCTCTCGCCCTTGTCTTCTTCACCAGGAAGCAGTAGAAAATGTTTTCCTCCTGTCCCCTCTCGCTCTGTTACTTAGTCCCAGAGGTTCATTTGGTAATCCTCTGACCTCCTGAACTGCCTTCAAAGTTCACAGCCTTGTGAAGATGCTATGGTCAGACTGTCAGTGGTTCATTTTACCTTTAAACCGAGTTCTCCATCAGTAAAGTAAGAAGTTCAGGTCATTGATTTCTTAAGAACATTGTAGCAAGCTGGGCTCTGAGGTACATACCTGTAATCTCTACCCTAGGTAAGGAAGATTGCAATTCTGAGCTACTCTTAAGTTAGTAAGACAATATCTCCAAAAAAAAAAAAAAAAACCAAAACCCAGCATTGTAGCTTTGTACTTTAGAACAATGAAAGGAACCAAGTTTTACTGTGCTGTAGATTTTTTTTATTTCCTCAGTAACCCTTGCTTCTAAGATTATAACATCTCTACATAGTTCCAACTTTCTGAACCAGTTTTCTCTGAACTACTGTCTCCTTCTAGCATTCCATCCATTCACTGTCTACTACTGGCTGGCTTTAAATTCTCTAATTCTCACCTTGGGACTATTTATGACTGCCCTCCCTGGTACATCCTTCCTCTCTCACCTGTCTTGACTTCTCTGTTTTCCCAATATGGCCATGCACAAGAGAATTGACTCTCCCCCATCTGTGTGTCTTTAAACTGGGGGCCAGTGTTCTGAACCCCATGCTTTTTGTGCCTTTCTTTTTTTCTTTCCTTTTGCAGATATGTCATTTGCCATATTAGATGCCAATTAAAATAGAATTTCTTTGCAAAATTAGACTCAGAATTTCCACTCTGCCTCCTTAGAAAATGTATTTATTGGTTTTGCCTGTACGTTGTTTGTGTGAGGGCGTCAGATCCCCTGGAACTGCAGTTACAGATGGTTGTCAGCTGCTGGGAATTGGACCCAGGTCCTTTCAAAGAGCAGCCAATGTTCTTAACTGTTAAGCCAACTTTCCAGCCCTCTTAGAAGATGTATTTAACTAGCGATAGGAATTAGATCTTTCTTATACAGACGTCAGCTTTTCTGAAGGGTTATATGTTAGACAAAGATTACACATTCCCAGAGTAAGAGTAGTTTAAATTTCCAACTTAACTAGTAATTAAATTAATCAGGAATTGAAAGCCAGGTGGCCTCAAGAAGCATATGCAGCTGTGCTCGGCATCATGGCTTCTCTTGACTGCCCTCTTCCAAAGGCGCGAGGAAAGAGGGTCTCAGTGGATCAGACATGAGAGCATTTTTTTTCTAGTAGCTTAGTACTGAGAAGAATAACTTAAAGCAATTTATTTTTTGTTTGTTTGGCTTTTTTTTTTTTGACACAGGGTTTCTCTGTATAGTCCTGGCTGTCCTGGAGCTCACTCTGTAGACCAGGCTGGTCTACAGAAATCCGCCTGCCTCTGCCTCCCAAATGCTGGGATTAAAGGCATGATACACCATTGCCCAGCGATTTTTAAATCAAAATCAACAAGACTACATAGTTATTGGGTTGGGTTTGGTGTTTGGGGAGGTAGATATGTCCAGGGGTCTCTGTGCTGTTTATCTCTCTGCCTTTAGTTTTCCAGTATTTTGGAAAGCCCACATTACCTAAACCCATCCCCTTGACTACTGGATTAGTCCTTTTTTTTTTTAAATCAGGTTGACTTAGACCCTTAGTTGGCTCCAGAATCACAGTTACAAGACACAGACAAGGTACATGCACCTAGCACTGTTCTAGGCATTGGAAATTTATCCCTGGACAGATGAGAAAGGGATTCCTAGTGCTGTGCAGTTTACTTTCTAGTAGGCAGAGACAAATCAAATATGTAAAATGTGTAATTGTCCCACTGAGAAAATGAAGGGAGGAGCAGGGGACTGGGAGGACAGTGAGGATCCCGAAGTCGCCAGTGCTTCTCACAGTAGCTCAAGGGGACATTCTAACGTGTGACCATACTGTGGGGTCATGGCTCACTCTTGAGCATCATCTGTGTTATGAATGCCAGTTAAATTTTGTGAGACTCAGATAACACTCCTGCTTTGTTCACCAGAGAGCAGACTTGGATATTCAATATTGTCACTTTTGTATCTTTGAAACTAGTGTTATTTCAAAACAGAGACTCTTTTATATGTCAGGAAAATACAGTCTCATGAGCCTCAGAGATTGTACTTTGGAAGGTTTCTTAAAGTTCATTTATTGTTAGTTGCCTGGAGCCAGGCATTCCTTCCACATGGCCACAGATGGGTTCAAAGAGAAATGACTTTGGATAACTTGCAGCCATTACAAGCAGCTTAACAGCAAAACTACATGTCTTTTTGTTTGTTTTTTGAGACAGGGTTTCAGGATGTAGACCAGGCAGGCCTTGAAGGCTCAGAGATTGGCCTGCTTCTGTCTCCCAGTGCTGGGATTAAAGATGTGTGCTACTCCTGTCTTGCAAAGTGATTCTTAAGTTGAAGAGTCTTTTTAGAATCTAAGAGGAACAGTGCTTGGCCTTATTATGTAGATTTGATTAAAAAGCTTCAGATTTGTAAGGGATGAGTGACTGAGAACTCTCTTACAAAGGGCTCACTAGAGAATTCAGTCAGATAACAGAAGTGTAGGTTTCTTTAAAAGTTTTTAAAACTTTATTATCAGTTCTATTTGTGTGTGTGTGTGATATGTTTGTGGATATACATGGTATAGTGCATATATGGAGGCTAGAGGATATCTTTGTGGGTTAATTCCTTCCACCTTTATATTGGTTCTCAAAATAGAACTCAGGTCTTTAGGCTTGTATAGCCAGTGTCCTTACACACCGAGGAGCCATCTTGCCAGTGCCAGATTTCTTCTGGTGAGTGTGTGCTTGCACCTGGGAGTGTGTGTGTTGCCTCAGGTGTAGCTTTGAGGAGGAGGTAGTAACTTAATACTTTCTACTTCAGGTATTCAGGTAGGGGACAGAATATACCATAAGGTACACTGCACCTTAGAGAGGAAAGCATTCATACTTACCTTTAAAATACGTTTACAAGTAATCAGAAATTTAGTTAGTTGTCTTAAGCTTTTGTTCTGTTTTGCTTGGCCAGAGCTTAGTGAATTCACCACCTTTGCATTACTTTAGAGTTGACCAGACCAATTTCACTGATTCTTACATATGCATGTATTTCAGCAGTTAATACACATCATGGTCTCTACCATAGTTCTTGGTGGTGGTGTCCCCATGGTGACAGAATCCTAGTGTTGCCTTCTGTAGCCTTAGTGCTGAGCTAATCCAAGATGATGTGTGGTCCATGTGAATCCCAAGCAAAGTTGGAGTCACTCATTACAGTTGCTTATAAGCTGCTTGCCTTTCTGCTGTGCAGAAACCAGCTTGAGAGCATAGTGTTAGAAGACTGGTTGGTGTTTCAGCTGTGCAAGCTTATAAAGCACATAACCAGTAGTAATAAAAGGTGCTTCTCTCTTGGAAAACAGCGAGATGAAAGGCAAGCAAACCCTCTTTTGAAAATTAACTTCCTTCTATTAGGATAGTAGGATCACAGCAGTAAAGAAGAAATTGCTTATACATAGCACAGGGAAGTGAGTGAAGCTCACAGGCATGTTGGCAAAAGGAAGCCAGACACAAAAGAGAGTGTGGTTCTGATTCCGTTTGTACGAAGTTTAAGAGAAGGCAAGGTTGAACCACAGCTATGGGAGTCAAATGATAGTTACTTTGGGAAATTATGTGATTTATTTACAAAAAAAGAACCAGGAACCCCCTTTTAATGCATTCTGTTCTAGGTGGTGGCTACTTCCAAATATGTTAAAAACAATGAACTGAGCTATACAAATGAGAGTAATATATGCCACACTTCCTGACCATAGAACAGAAAAGTGAGAAAAAGAAATTAAGGAGTGGAGTTTGGATTTGTTGTGGGAGATAATAGGCAAGTTTTGTTGAATTTTCAACAGGGAAGTGACTCAAAGAAAGCGATGCTTCTAAAATGTTTACCCTGAGGTGATGTGGGGAATAAGCCAGGTGTGCTGATATATTCAGGTCATATGCTCAGTGCAGCTAAGGTCCTTAGAGCACAGAGAGTAACCATGATACCATGGTCCTCTACGATCCTTGCTCTTTTTTTTTTTTTTAAACTCTCTGTGTGTGTGTACTTTTGCCCACACACATGTACACAGAGGCACAAGCATTCTATGATGTAAGTGTGAAAGTCAGAGGTCAGTTTTCTGGTCCTTATTCTTAAAAAACTTGTACTACATTGTAGAAGAAAAGTTATATGAAACCCAGAAAGCCAACAGGTAAATTTATTTGTATTTTGGAAACTGTCTTAGTAAGGGTTTTACTGCTGTGAATAGACACCGTGACCAAAGCAACTCTTATAATGACGTTTAATTGGAGCTGGCTTACAGATTCAGAGGTTCAGTCCATTATCACCAAGGTGAGAACATGGTAGCATCCAGGCAGGCATGGTGCAGGAGGAGCTGAGAATTCTCTATCTTCATCTGAAGGTTGCTAGCAAAATACTAGCTTCCAGACAGCTAGGATGAGCGTCTAAAAACCCACACCCACAGTGACACACCTACTCCAAAAAGGCCACATCTACTTGAACGGGGGCACACCTTCTATAATAGTGCCACTCCCTGGGCCAAGCATATACAAACCTTCACAACATCCATTATCGTCATAGTGGGAAGCATTATGGTGGGCAGTATGCAGACCAGCATTGGAGCAGTAGCTGAGAGCTATATCTTGATTCATAGGCGGAGAGACTTTGGGCTCAGAATAGAAACCTCAAAGCCCACTCCCTAGTGACATACTTCCTCCAACAAGACCAAACCTCTTAATTATTCTAATCCTTTCAAATAGTGCCACTCCCTGGTGACTAAATCTTCAAATATATGATCCTGTAGGGGCCATTCTTATTCAAACCACCACAACAATGTTTTTAAAGAAAAAAAGATAAGGAAATTTGAGATAGAAAAGGAAATATTTTATATATTATAGTCTTGTACACAGTATTTATTCTTTTTTTTTTCTTTGTAGAGAATGAAAATAATGCAAGGATATCTTTGAGTTATATTAATGCTAACTCAAAGGTCTTCTTATATTTTTAATAAAATACATTATTTGGGGCTTGTAAGAGCATGTACTGCTTTAGCAGACGATCTGAGTTCGATTCCCAGTATCCATAAGGGACAGTTTACAAGTTCCTCTATCTCTAATTGCAGAGGGATTCAAAGCCTCTGGTCGGGCTGAAGTGGTTAAGAGCACTGACTACTCTTCCAGAGGTCCTGAGTTCAATTCCCAGCAATCACATGGTGGCTCACAACCATCTGATGACCTCTTTTGGTCTGAAGACAGCTACAGTGTACTCATATAAACAAATAAATCTTAAAACAAAACAAAAAGCCTCTGGTCTCCCTGCACAGACACACATATGCATATACCTTAAATTATTTTAAACATACGTTATTTGGGTGACTGGTGATATTGTTCAGAGAACTTACCTAGATGACTAGGGCCCTGGTTCAATTCCCAGTATTGCCACCACCCCCACAAAAGAGAGAAGAGTAGAGGGAAAGGAATGAGAGTGGAAGAGAATCGATCATGAAGCAATGCAGTGTTTGTTATTTAATGATTATTAGCAGTGCTAGAGAGAGCGCAGCTACTCTTGCTGAGGACCCAGGTACAGTCTCCAACACCTACATGGCAGCTTACAACTGTCTGAACTCCAGTTCCATGGGATCTGATAGTTTATGGACTCTGTGGGCACCAGGCATATATGTAGTACAAATATATACAAGTTTGCAAACATATACATAAAAAAATACAATCTTAAAAAATAAATAAGATTATTAGCAAAGTAACAACTTTGGTTTCGTTGGGTATCAGTGATGGACAAGTTTCTTTCTTTAAGACAGGGTCTCCTCACTCTTTGCTCTGGCTGTCCTGGAACTCACTCTGTAGACCAGGCTAGCCTTGAACTCAAAGAGATCCACTTGCCTCTGCCTCCCAAGTGTTGAGATTAAAGGCATGTGCCACCATGCCTGATATGGGCAGTTTTCTTAGTTAGAGAAATGTAATTTGTCCAACATTGCTAAGCATTAATATTCACATTTCAGAATTGTGTTGCTCAGAGTGCCTGAGAACTTAGATGTTGACTGTGACAACTGTCACATCTTGGTACAGTTGTAGACTTCTTTTGCAGTTTCTGGGTTTGAAACATAACTGTCTTACTGTTTTTCAGGCTTGTGGAAAATGAAACCCTGATTCACTTCCTCTCTTTCAGATCTTCAGAGTGGTGTGCATCTGTCTGGGTAACCCACCAGAGACCTTCACCTGGGAGTATCGAGACAAAGATAAAAATTATCACAAGATTGGCCCCATAACACCCTTGCAGTTTTACAAGGAACACGTGAAGCCACTCTTCAATATGGAAGATAAGGTTAGAGAATGGTGCTAGTAGCTGCTGGCTATTTACTTCCAAGTATCTGTTGTTTACACAGAGGGTCTAAGATTCCCAGGTTAAGGTGCATGTTTCCTGAAGTTTATACGCATCTGACAGAAGTAGGCACACCAGGGTCACTTTCCCCCAGTGTTTCTTGTCAGAGAATTTCTGACTCTAGGCCAAGAGTCAGCTTATTCCCAAATCCCCAACCTTCCTCCTTAAAATTTAAGGTTCAGATCAGTCTCAGGTACAAAGAAAAATGGCGGTATATTGGATTTTTTGTATAGGCTCAGAGCACCTTTATCTCCTGGCCTTTCTGGAACTCTTGTTAAAGGAGGGCATCCACTGTTTGCTGTTCCTTCCTTCTTCTACATCTGCCTAGAGGATGACCAGGGCCTCCTTCCTCGATGGGCTTTTTGACCCTCTTCCAAGAAAATTACCTTGCTACATATTGAACCTCTCTTACTCTTTGAGGAAGGGCCTATAATGGTGTTCCATGAGTGGTGCCTTATTTGCAGTGTGACAGATTATATGCAGTGGGGCAGTTTTTACCAGTAGGGAAGACAAGTAGAGAAAGCTTTCAAGTGTGTTCTTTGTGCTAATTAGAATATGTAGTGCCCTTCTTCACACGTGTTTCGCCAGTTTTTGATTATTTGTTACTTTGACTTTGTGGCTTTAGTGTTTATTCTTGTAGTTATAGGAGATGAGCTTGTAACCATAGCAGTTTAGCAGAGAAGGTTGTGTCTTACTTGACATTTTTGGCCTTGTGCTCTAATATACATGTTCTTGATCTCAAAAGATTTGTTTTGTGAATGACCCACGGCCCCAGCACAAGTACAATAAATTGTACACAGTAGACTACTTGAGCAATATGGTTGGAGGGAGAAAAACGCTGTATAACAACCAGCCCATTGACTTCTTGAAAAAGATGGTTGCTGCCTCCATCAAAGATGGAGAGGTTAGTACTGCCTTGTGTTTCTGTGTCTCCCACATGGGGGTTAAAACGGCTGCTGCTTTCCTTTTCACTACTCTGGTTTATGTTGACTTTCTTCTATTCTAGGCTGTGTGGTTTGGCTGTGATGTTGGAAAACACTTCAATGGCAAGCTGGGCCTCAGTGACATGAATGTGTGAGTGCACAGAGTTCAAAGTAGGAAGCTCTTTGTGGGTTGTTGCTGTTGGAGGGCACTCATGGTCGAAGTGCCTCTGCTCAGGTTCATCTAGACGTTGAGGTTGGCCTGAGGGTGGGTCTTTCTCTGTATCCGTGAAATTTTCCACTCCTGCCAGAGACTGCACACATGTAACTTCTCTAACCCTGGAAACCAAGATCACACTAGAGCAGAAATCTCTGGTGTTCCTAAGATGCTGTCCTCTGTGGGAAGGACTGTGAGCATGCAGTAGATGATCTGGAAAGCTACCCAAGCACTTGGATGTAATGAGAGACTTTCCAGAGCTCTTTTTATTGATCTGTCTTTAAATGCTTCTCTTCCTTTGATGCCTTGTGCATATTCTCTTTAGGACAGGTTGGGCTAATTTATATATTTACCTTAACTCATTCTCCTTCATCTTTGATGACATCAAAGCTTCATTTCCAAGCTGAATCACACAAGATTTCTTGATTTTAAAATACGTCATTTTAGGAGCTGGAGAGATGGCTGAACATGGTTAAGAGCACTTGCTGCTCTTGCAGAGGAAGGACCTGAGTTCAGTTCCCAGCTAATGTCAGAGAGCTCACAGCCACCTGGAACTCCAGCTCCATGGGATCTGGTGTTCTCTCTGACCTCCTTAGGCATGTGCAGACAAGTTGGGGCATATACTCACACAGACACATATATGCAGTCTTTACAAAAATCAAAATAAATACATTTTAATTTTCCCGCAATTAATTCTGACTAGTAGAAAAGTTCAGTAATGTCTTGATATTTAACAAAAAGAAAATAACTAATTGTGAAACTTTTCCGTTTTAAATTTGAAATGGAGAACAAAGGAAGGATGATCAAAATTTCAAGTCAATGGCTATAGAGTGAGTTCAATGCCAGCCTGGGCTATATAACATACTGCCTATGAGTGAATGAATGAATGAACTACATACATACATACATACCACAGTCAGTAGTTTGACTCAGAAACTGGGAGGGCTTACAAACTTGAAAGAGACCATTATAAGAAGTTACTTCCAAAGCATTTTCATTTTTTAAGAGATAATTTTCTTGCCCATTGTGGTGATGCACACCTTTAATCCCAACACTCAGGAGTAGGAGGCAAGTAGATTGCTTAAATGAGAGGGCAGCCTGATCTACATAGTGCATTCCAGGACAGTTAGAGCTATGTAGACAAACCCTGTCTCAAACAAACAAAAAACAAAACAAAAGAAAAAAAAGAACATTTTCTTGCCAGAATAACAGTACAAATCAGACTTGTCAATATTTACTCTTGAGGGTTTCTATTTGATGCTCTTGTATTGTCCTGCACAGTGTTGTGAGGTGTAAGTCTGTGCAGAGCCACTCCTTTTGGGCTGTCAGGCTCCAGTTACCTCAGTGTCCTCACATAGGCTGAGCTCTCTTCATTCTCTCTGTCCCTCTTTTACAGCTATGACCATGAGTTAGTGTTCGGTGTTTCCTTGAAGAACATGAATAAAGCTGAGAGGTTGGCTTTTGGTGAGTCACTCATGACCCACGCCATGACCTTCACTGCTGTCTCGGAGAAGGTAGGCTCCCCAGTGTGTCACTAATGGGCTCACTGATGGCCAGGTGGATCCACACACTCCTGCAGACTGTCTGTCCAGCAGAGCCACAGTTACCATGTTTGATTCCTGTTGAACATTAGTTTCCAAGTAAGATGTTGTTACTATATCACTTGGTGTTTAGTTACTTGCTCAGTGGTATATAATATACTGTGGTCAATAATATACTGTGAGGACAAGAATTTAGGTCAGCAAGGAACAAAGAGGTAACTTCATAATTTGGAAGGTTAGTGAAGGATCCTAGGAGAAGATGTCTTCTAAGAAGTTGAAATGGGCTCTTGAGTGTCTATCACACGGCCTTGCTCACACTCACCCTTGCGCTGGTCATTCAGATTTATGAGTTAATGTCTCCACAGTAATCTGTGACCTCCATGCCCATCACTGGATTCATACACACTGGGATGCCAATTCTATAAGCTCTTTGTGAATGATGGCTCTGCTGTTTCTTGGACCCTTTCACAGGTAGGCGCCCGTTCTAGGCTCTAAAAACTCTCATGGAGCATAGGAGGGAAGACTTGAACTACGTTAGTTCTTTACCCTCATAAGCAGATATGTTCTCTCTCCAGCACCATCACCAGAAAGGCACTCACTGCTAACTACCTTACCTAAATTACCTAAATTATTTTAGGAAATATTTTGTTGTTTTTTCTATGCTGCTTACTAGATTTTTGACCATTAAAACATTTAGAAATATCTTGCATATTGTTATGCCAGACTTTCTTAACTATACTCCTAGAAGTTCTCATACTTCTGAAGTATTTTTTTTTTGAATTGTTTTGTGTGCTTTCTAGGCAAAACTGAGAGTGGGATGGAGTTTCATTGTATAACTTCCATCCCTTCCAACCACTTCATGTGAAGATGCTCCTCTCTCCTCACAGTGCTCCAGAACCTTGTGTTCTCTCAGTCACATCTAGATGTTAGTTGGCTATAGTGTGCACACCTGCAGCCCCAGCCCTGGGAGCACGAGACAGGAAGACTGAATGGCAGTCACTCATGATTCTGCCTCAAAGCAGATGAGTCCAAAACCAAAACCTTATTTTACAGGGTTAATTACACTTATACAAATTACAGTTTGGTCTTTAAGTAGCAGGACTCTGAGATGTTCTCAGTTTTATGTGAGTTCAAGTGCAGTGTAGTGTATGAAGCATCCTGAACTAATTAGGTAGCCTGTGCTCATTCCTGACCTTTCTATACTTTTCCTAAATAGATGCAGAGGTGAGCTCTTACAGCCAGGGAGCTGTTTTCTACACCATTCCATTTTCTCAGCTCTATAACTAGAGGGATCCCCACACCAAGATACAGACAGATGTGTGTAATACAATTGCTGTGGCCTTTGTAGATTGAGAAAGCATTCAGAAGATACATGCATACAGCAATACACTCCACATAAAAAAGAAAGAAAACATTTGCCAAGCATTATAACTCATACCTATAATTCTAACATTCAAGAGACAGAGGCAGGAGGATTGCCATGAATTCAAGGCCTACCTGGCTATAGTATGAGATCTTATCTCAAAAAAAAAAAAAAAGAAGAAAATTCTATATTCCTCTAATATCCTTCTGTGTTGATGATTTCATGGAGTCTCTAGAGGACAACTTGATCTAGATCCTTCAGGAATCCACTGGTAAGATAAAGAGAAGAGCAAGCATTCTCAAACCTTTACTGACAGGTGAACAGATTTGTCTCTCATGGTGATGTTTCAGAGGAAGTTGATGTTTCAGGGTTGTTGTGGGTAGGGTAGAGAGCAAAAGCAGATGTTTAGTAAGCTGCACTCAGCGTGGATTCACGCGTAGTTCAGGCGTTTGATTCCTACGGGTTTATCTGTTGGCTAAATCCAAGATCTAAGAAACTTGCTAAGAGTGTCGGGGTGAGCAAAGCCAGAGGAAATCAAGTCCCACGTGGATGCTGCTCCTCAGGCAGTGGTATGCAAGCGAGAGATGAAATCTTTGGCAGATGGCACAAGGGCCTGTGCCTTTCTCATGCTACAAATGTGCACTGTTCTGACATCAGCAAGTGTCCTGGGTAAATAGAAGAGAAAAACATTTTTCCCAAATAGAGCCTGCCTTTTGTCCCTCTCTGTGTGTCTAATAAAGACTGTGAATGAGGGTTATCCTGGTAAATGTCACTGTTTCTTTAAGACTATGAAAGCTGAACTCATTAATGAAGGCAGAAGCGGGTGAGCAGTGAGCTGACTGGGCACTGCTTATGAAGAGGGTGAGCAGTGAGCTGACTGGGCCCTGCTTATGAAGAGGGTGAGCAGTGAGCTGACTGGGCCCTGCTTATGAAGAGGGTGAGCAGTGAGCTGACTGGGCCCTGCTTATGAAGAGGGTGAGCAGTGAGCTGACTGGGCCCTGCTTATGAAGAGGGTGAGCAGTGAGCTGACTGGGCACTGCTTATGAAGAGGGTGAGCAGTGAGCTGACTGGGCCCTGCTTATGAAGAGGGTGAGCAGTGAGCTGACTGGGCCCTGCTTATGAAGAGGGTGAGCAGTGAGCTGACTGGGCCCTGCTTATGAAGAGGGTGAGCAGTGAGCTGACTGGGCCCTGCTTATGAAGAGGGTGAGCAGTGAGCTGACTGGGCACTGCTTATGATGTTGCTCTTTTTATTTTTCTTTGCCACTTAGTCTCTTATATTAAATTCAGTATTTATGTAACTGAATCATTGCAAGAACACATTTGAGGATATAATTATTTAGTTTCCCTAAATAGAAAACTGGATATCATGATGAAATTATTTTTGTTTTGCCTTTTAAAAACTTTGACCAGATCTTAAAATCATTCCTAAAATTAATGCGTTGGGATGCTTTTTCAAAGAATTTGGCTGAAAGCAAGTGTTCCTGGGGACAGCTTTGTGATTTGAGGAGTTGGGTCTCTGCAGCTGCTTTCACCTGGTTTCAGGGATCCAACTGAGGTTGTCAGGCTTGAATGTCAAGCACTGTGCCCACTGAGCCCTCCAACCAGCCTATATGCTTATTCTTTTCTGCTTAGAATAGGAAATAAAGGAGTAGATAGCAGGACTGGGGAATGGCTCTGTGGTTAAGAGAGTTATTGCTCTTCAGAGAACCAGATTTTGTGTCCCAGCATCTCAGTCAAGGGGCTCAGAAACTAACTACCTGCTTGTCACTCCAGTCCAGAGGGTCTCACACCCACATGTGCACATAGACACACACATAAACAACATATCTTTTTAAAAGGAGGTAGTGTTTTTTGTTTCATTGTATTTTTACCCCCAAGAGATTAAAATTGCACTGATATTGGAGTGTCTTCTGGTGATAGGAAATGTCTGGCCCTGCTCACCTATGGTATTCTGAGTAACCTGAGATGAGTTAAACTGACATGACACCTCAGCTGGGAGAATCTTGTTTCAGACTGTTCACTGTTGTCTGCTTTCTGGCAGGATGATCAGGAAGGCGCATTTGTGAAATGGAGAGTAGAGAATTCATGGGGCGAAGACCACGGCTACAAAGGTAAGCGTCAAATACCAACTCAGTGTACCTGGAGTCTGCTCCACTCTGCCTTTCAGGGTAGAAAGCATTTCCAGTGAAGGATATTTGTTGGTACTCTGTCCCTCTGGTTCTCCTGTCCTACAGGAAATTAGCAGGTGGTAGGCCCCAGTGGTTCCTATGGCCTACATGTGCCTAAACTCCCAGGCTAACTGAGACCAATGTATGTTGTTATTGTTCCAAACCATACTGACTGCCGAGGACTGTAACAGCCTCTTGGCTGAGTGAAGGTGGTAAGTCCTCTGCAGTTTACTGATATGTGGCATTTCATACATTTGTTGTCATACCACCAGCACATTAGAAAGAAGCCTTCCAAAGGGAGAATGGAGTTGGCAAAAAGAAACTTTCTGTAAGGATCTCTTAGGATTCTCTTATTATGAAGTCTAAAGTTACCATTTAAAACTTTACATACTGCATATCCAAACCCTGGTGGAATCAGAATAAGTTACAGTGGCAAAGCGAAATAACATACCTATATACAAGTTGTAGAAAAAAATTTAAATATGTATAAATAAAAGAAAAGTAAGGTCTCTAACCACTGATTAATAGTTTTGCATGTTCTTGGAAAACTGAGATTGTTTTGTTGATATATATAGAAAAGGCTTTTAAAGGCGGTTTTTATGCTTTAAATTTTAGAGCTTCAAGCTGAAAATGGGGTGGGGATCTAGCTCTGTGGTAAGAGTGCTTCCTCAGCAGGCACAGCCCTACCTAGTCAGTCCTCAGTATGGACAGCAGCAGGGAGGGAGGAAGGAGAAAGAGGTGAAGCCAGGCCTAGTGGCACAGCCGTGTTACCTCAGCATAAAACAAAAGCAGTAGCTACCGTCATTTGTGTGAGAGGACCAGAAGATCCTGTTCTGGTGGTGTTTTGTGGCTAGCTTTCTCAGCTTCTGTCTTCCTTTGGGTCAGTGGATTCTAGCTGGGGAAACACTAGTGGAACAGCATGCTAGACTAGATTCTAGAATGAAAGGAGTGGGTGTGGAAACATAGATGCAAGATGGGCACTTAGAACCAAATAAGCACACATCTCTTCCAACAGGCATCAGACAGCTTAGAAGGAGGCAGGATGAGATCGCAGCCCTGCTTGCTGGGTCCCATTTGTTAGGACGGTGATTTTCCCTTGTGTTCTTCAGAATTCTGACGTCCAAGGCCAGACGCTAGAGGAAGTTGGAAGTGATGGCGCTTCCCTCGCTCATCTCTGTACTCAGTCTGAGTCTAACCGATGAACTTGTTAGACCTGAGTCTAGCCAATGAGCTTCACAGGACTTGAGTATGTAGCTGAGCAGCACAGCCCTGTATGTGAGGGCCAGCGCCTGGAGACTGTTAAACTGACCTTCAAGCCTCTTCCTCCTCCTCGTGAAAATGATCACTGGTGGATTTTGGCTAACCATCCCTGGGGACTGCAGTTAAGTGAAGCAGCTCCATGTTTATATGAACAAATACAAGCCTGTTGGTGTACTTCTGTCAGTGTTTGGTGGTCACATGCTCCTCTCTGTGAGTCTGTAATTTTTTTTAGCAATTTATTTTATGTGTGTGAATACACTGTTCCTATCTTCAGATGCACCAAAAGAGGGCATTGGCTTCCATTGCAGATGGTTATGAGCCACCATGTGGTTGCTGGGAACTGAACTTAGTACCTTTGGAAGAGCAGTCAGTGCTGTAAACCACTAAGCCAAATAATGCAGTACTTTAAAATATTTTCTTATTAGGTAAATTTCATTTTAATACAAACACAATCGGCATATGGGAGTTAGAAGCCTTAACAAAGCTAGTAAAGAGTGAAGGTGATACAGTTAAGTCTATAAATCAATTCAGTTTCTTAGCTGCCTGGCAGGGGAGAGTCACAACAGTGGTTTCCCGAATAAGGCTCATCCTTGCACCCAGTGTGCTGACCTCTGCAATTCCCAATGCAGAAGACTCAGCTGTGTGATCTGCAGCAGTGGGGACTGTGTTCATGCGTCTCCCGTTTTGATGTTTTTTTAAAGAAGATGCTTGTGAAAAAGGATTGGATTCCTTATAGCAAACCTAAAATACTAGGTTCAAGTAATTCTCTTCCTTCAGGTGAGCCTCTCTGGCTCCTGTCTCATCTCTGCAAATGGAACTGTGTCCAGGAAAGACTAAAGTTACAGTTTGGTTTTTGTCATTTTCATTAGGTGACGTCACTGGATTTTAGAAATAAGAAAGGATGAAGACTCACGAAGCTAGGAGAGTGTTCTGTGTGCGTGTGGAACATTTACTGCTCTGAAGTTAAATATGTGTTCTGGAGTATTGTGGCCTCTCTGCTAGTTTCCTGTCACATGAACCCTTTTGCCCTACGAAGTGCATGTCTTACCTCTCAGTCTCTCAGCCTCTGCTGTGTTGACAGAACCAGGGTCTTCATGCTTACACTCTCTGGAATCTGCTCTGATTAGTGAAGGCTGAATACTTTTTTTGGTTCTTGTTTTCAAATAGGTAAAATCCTGAGATTGTAGAGTCAAAAAGATAGAGATTGAACTGGGAATAGGCAAGGAATAGTTCATTCAAAGCCAAAATAAATTCCTCTCATGTGTTTCTTGATAATGTCCTTTCTGACTTAACAGGAAGGAAGGAAGAAAGGAAGGAAAACATGACCTAATTTTATTGACACACTTGTCCTTTAGAGATCACCTAGTGTGTTATTCTGCTGACAGTGTGTGCTTACTCCAGCAAGGTCCCCTGGTCTGTCATCTGGATGGACATTGGCTGGCAGGGCTTGTGTTTGTGGAAAGCAGGACCCTCAGGTCTTATTTCTGAAGATAACATTGTTAACAGCTTGTTACTATTCTCTTTGGGATTTCTGTCTGTTACAATCCATGTTTCTGCAATCAGCTTTGATAATATAAGCTGGAGGGAAACAGAGCAGACATACCTAGGCACACTGCCCCTGCTCTACCCAGGGCCAGCTTTTGGCCTCAGTCTCCACTGGTCATGTTCCTGGAATTTCCTGCCCAGAGACTACCGGGTAGATTAGATAACCTTGTCCACAAAATGGGCAGAGGTGCCTTCCGACCAAAAGAGACAGAAGGAAGATTTGGTTCTTACCTTGATGCCACCTCCTGCTGGTGACTAAGTGTTCAGTCTGCTGCCCTAGAACGGGGATATCAGCAGCATCTCACACAGCTGGTTTCTCCCCTACTGGAAATATTGGCCGCATTTGATCCTCATTTATGGAATCTGTCAGAAGATTCCTAGTGAGATGAGGAAAGAGATTGTGGGATTTGCCACCTTATCATTTGGTTTTAAAAGGTGATCTGATAAAACATTCTGTAAGCTCTTTAGAAATTTAAGTTCAAGGAAACACATGGTGGTGACTTGTACTTGTAGCCTTAGGAGGTAGACGTAGGAGAATTAGAAGTTCAAAGTTATTCTGGGTCATAAGACCTGGTGTCAGCTTCTCCTCCCAAAAAAATATTAAAGGAACACAGAAATTCATCTGAGAGAGCATAATCTTTACACCAGAGTGACCCCCAGACCCTCAGTGATCTGTGATGGAGCCCAAATCACAGCCCTGCCTGACAACAGCTGGTTTTCCTGACTGCCAACCTGCTTCTCTGAATGTCAGTTTTGAAAGCATTTGACTCATTCATAGAACTCACGAGACCATTCATGACTGTGGTGGTTTGAGTGAGAATGTCCTTGTAGGCCCATATGTTTGAATGCCTGGTTTCCAGTTGATGGAACTGTTTGGGAAGGATTAGGAGCCATGACATTGTTGGTATAGGTATGTCAGTGAGGATAGGTTTGGGGTTTTCAAAAGTCCACACCATTCCTAGTTAGTGTGTTCTTTCTCCCTCTCCCCTTCCCTCTCTCCCTGTTCCTCTCCTTCTACCTTGTGGTTGTTCTCAGAATGGAGCTCTTAGCTACGGCTTTAGCCCCTTGCCTGCCTGCCTTCCATTCTCCCTCCATGATGGTCATAGACTCTAACCTGAAACTGTAAGTCCCAAATAAACTAATCTGTAAGTTTCATTAGCCATGGTATCTTACCACAGCAATAGAAAAGTAACAAAGACAATGCTCTTTGGTGACCAGAAACAGTAGCTGACGGGACGTAAAACTCTAACTTTATGGAGGATCTGGAAACACAGTGGTATTAGAAGAGGCTCCTGGAGTCTGAACAGGGTGAGGTACCTTGGGAAGCCTGTGACCAGGGTTAAACATGAAGCATGAAACACATGAGTATGGCAAGTGACAGGCCTGTGTTCTGTCACAGCCAGCCTGTGATCCCAAGTTGTGTGTGTGTGTGTGTGTGTGTGTGTGTGTGTGTGTGTGTGTGGCTGTTGAATGGTCTCTCCCATGATCAGTCTTAAAGTTTTGTTCATAATTGGCCTGTCAGTCTTGAGACTGCAGTACTATTAGGTGCTGGCTACCAAGCAGAGATCTGGAGCAGGGAACTGTTGTGACAGTTCTTAGTGCTGACTCAGTCTGCCTTCCAACTCCCCCGTGCCTGTGTGTGCATGCGTGCGTGTGTGTTGAGGACAGCATCCTGCACTGAAGCACAGGAGGATCTCAGTGGTCCTCCTGTCTAGCCTCCTGAGGCTAAGATTACATAAAAAAGTAATAGAGTAATGCAGCTCTTCAGAGGTGAGCGTACATCCAGTTCTACAAATTCTCCTCATTGGATAGAAATCTTTATCTTTTATTAATTGTCTCATTTTTCATTTTGAGCCAAGATGAATTTTGCACATTCCTAGTGCTTTGCGTCTTTCAGATACATGAGCTTTTGAAATCATTTTAATCTTTCAAATAAATCTACCTGTTCTTGATTTCATTTTAGTAAAATGTTAAGACTTGATCCGAAAAAGGAACCTTATGGTGTTTTCGGTTAGGGAAACTTCAGCATATTGGGTATTAATCAGAAACTTACTTGCCAACTTATATGATGTACTTTATAATGTCCAATATCATGACCAATAAGTGTCTCACTAGCCAGACAGCACGTAATTGTTAAAACAGTATATTTAAAGTTTAGCACAAATGTCACTACATTCCTCCGATTTTATATTGTGTAACCAGGTGTGCTGTCTTGAAACAGACTATCAGTTCTCAGTCACAGATCCTCCAAGGGCCTGGAGGCTTGTGCTCTCTCTCAGCAGCACAGCAGGGCATTTGCTGTTCCCATAAGGGGTCTAGCATTTCTCTGTAGCCATCCAATGAAGGGATGTGCAAAGCTTTATTCAGACTGTATATAGGCAGTTACTCAAATGCAGAGTTGATGATACTCCATATATCTGTCACAGGTACTCATGATAGATCTTTAGATGGCACCTCATCTTTTAAAATTTGGTTTGTTACTGTGTGTGTGTGTGTGTGTGCGTGCGCTCATTTCACTGCATGGCGTCCTGGTAGGATGTAAGTGTGTGGTTGCACCTGTGCTGTGTGTGAAGCAGCTGAAGGTTATTGAGTTTTGATGTATACGGGTTGCATGGGATTGGAGCAGAGTTGGTATTCAGGTCTTATATACGACTTACAGAGGACAGCCAGTATTTACTAATATGTTCGAGGTTCACTTATGGAGAGCTAGAAACTCAAATAATAAACTGGCTGTAATAAGAGTAATGTTGCCAGCTGAAAGCAGAGTCCCTGACTTCCTGGATTGGTGAAGATACAAGGTTGTTACCTCACTATAGAGTGTTTCACATTGCTCCAGGATTGGTTGATTTAGCTGCCACTGGTCACATCTGGGGAGTTGAGTTCCATACAAGGACTTTTCATTGCTTGTCTTTATTAACTAAATGCCTACATGCCTTGGGCTAAAACGCTAGTCCATTTGAGTAGAGAAAGCACAGGCTGTCGGGTTCAATGATGCTTCCTTATTGACATACAGGACTTTAGACAGCTACCATTGTGGACACAGAGACATGCCACAAATTCAAGGCTTCAAACCAGGCATCAGCTTTTAAAGAATTCCTATTGTAGTTAACAAAATGTAATGTGTGTATTTGTGCTTTTTCCTGTACTTTGCCCTAAAGAGTGTTACTGCCGTTTTTAAGGATGGAGGTTAATCTGGAACCAGGCTGTGTGAGCACTCCAGTTGTCACACCATCCAGGCTGGGTATGGGACTGTCATGGCATCCAGCCTGTCGAGTGGCCTGTAATTGTTGTGTGAAGTACAGAGGAAGCATGCCACACCGCACCCTCGGCTGCTGCCCTTCTTGCTTTAGGTTGATGGGAGCAGAGGCTCACTCACTTTCTCATTCAGAAAAGACTAACTCACCCATGCTTCTAGCTTCAGAGCTTTGAGAACACAGATCTCAGCATGACTGCTGCTACATCACAGTCACTGGATAGATGTCCCACAGTGCAAGCTTACTTTCGTGAGAAAAGACAGCAAAGATGGGTAAACCCTGTGTGGAGGAAAAGCCATTAGCAGTGGCTTCAACTCACATTTATCAGTGGGATGCAGAGACCCGTGCACAGTCGTGATGGAACGAATGTCCCCGACCCTCAGAGGAATTTATACTTAATCTCCTGGGATGTGGGAACAGGAGTTGAAGAGGACTGTGATGAGACAGAAGTGGCATTCGTGGTGTGCTCCTCAGACTGTAAGATACGGGGAAATAGACCGAAAAAACTAAGAAGGTGACTTCTCCAAGAAGGCAGGTGATGGATGGAGAGAGGAAGGGCTGGGTGGGGAGATGAGAGCTGAGGTTACTGAGAAGGTGAGGGTGGAAAGACTACCTCAACAGCCAGGAGTGTTGGTGTCTGGGAGACTCTGGGGACCACAGTAATATAATGGCAAAGCAGACAGCAAAGGGAAGAAACACTGGGCTTAGATTCACAGGCGGTGTCAGGAGCTGCAGGAGACTGTCCTATGTGCCAGACCAGCATTCAGTACTCAGGTCTGCTGGTCCAGTACACACAGGGGGCAGGGGTGTTGGAGGTGAGGTGGGTGAAGCTGGAAGTCTCTGTGTGTGTGTGTGTGTGTGTGTGTGTGTGTGTGTGTGTGTGTGTGTAAGACAAACAGGAGTAACTACAGGGTTACAGGATGGTGAATAAGAGTGAACTGAGTCCTCCTTAGGAGTTCTCCTGGAAGAGACAGCTTGATAAAAGTTAGGACTTCTTGCCAGGCTAGCTATGGAGATAGTAGCTCAGATGGCAGCTCTTTACATTTGGAGCATGCTTTGGACAGGTCAGAGGTATATGACTAAGCAGTAATATGGCCTACTATCTAGGGGGCTTGGGCAGAGAAAACTTATCTGTGAAATCAGACCCTCGGTAGAAAAGATCCTGGCCTGACCCAGTTCCATGTAGTCTCAGGCCTGTGTGACTTTCACTCATGGTCCAGGGAGCCCTGAGATGAGCAACTATCATCTGGGCCCTTGGGATGAGTATACTTTTGTGTATCAAATTTTGTTGTCATTTTAAAAAGTGGGGCCAGTGAAAGGCTCATTGGACAAAGGACCTTGCTGCCAAACCTTACCCTGTGAGATTGATTCCTGGGACCCAGATGGTAGAAGGAGAGAACCATCTCCCACAAATTGTCCTCTGACTCCTACATCTTGGCATGTTTGCACACCCAAATCAATGTAATGTAAATGCTTTTAGCGATACCCAAACAGCCCTTCTTCCCTACCATATTTGCTGTTTCACCATGCCCATTTTCCCGTGCCTGTAGCAGGGCACTGCACTGTCTCTAGCCTTTGTGTCTGAGAGAGGCCACCAGTAATATCCGGCTCAGTGAATATCTCATCTGTTATCTGCAAAAGGTTCATGACCATGAATGTGTCCTCAGCCCAGCCAGACATCTGTGTCTGGTCTGGAGGGAGAAGCAGCTTCTTAGATCACTGTCCAAGTGACAGTCATAAGTATAAGTGGTTATTTGGTTACCTCCCTTTGCCTTTTTCTTCTTAAAACATTAACTCATTAAATCATCCTATTTCCTAAAGATGCTTAGAACACGTGGCATCTCTGCTGTTGTTATTGTTACTGTTGAAGTGGGGTCTCACTATGTAGCCTTCACTCCTGTAACTCACTATATAGATTAGGCTGGTCTTGAATTCACAGAGATTCTCCTGCTTCTGCCTCTTGAGAACTGAGAGTAGTAGTACATCGTTACACCCAGCTGTATGTGTGTTTTAAAGTATAATCCTTCTATAGGTAATAAAATTACATTGTTTTAGAGTCAGTATCTCAAAAGGCGTGTAAATCTGTTGCCTTCTTTTCTTTAGCCAATGGCAGCACACTGTACACTGTACTTTGTGCCCGTCTCACTGCTCAAGCAGCATGCCTGGGAAGCATTCCCAGTTCGTCGTCATCTATCATCCGGATGTCCATGGTTTATTTAACCAGTTCCCTAACTAATGGAACTTTAGTGGACTAACTAACAAATTAGCAGTATTTTTCTGTTTCAGACAATATTGTGATGGGTTATTCCTGTACAGTGTGTAAAACAGTTCCTGGCCTATTGTAAGGACTGAGTAGGTTTCTGGTCAAACTACATATAAATACCTTTCGTGTATTTACCCATAGGGTAAAGTCCTAGAAATGACTGTGGCTTAATGAAGAGGGTAAATGCATGTTTAATTTTTCTGCATATTGCCAAATTCTGTTCCATGGGGGTCTCTTATTTTGCACATTTGTAGCACACTGTATTAATTTAAGACATCTGACCTCACACACTGAGTATCTAAAAAAAGTGATTGACAGATTGTCTGCTCTTGATTAGATGTATTTAAATTGTCTCTGTTCATGGTTGGGAATTAGACTGTGCCAAAGTCTTCATGAACTGGGAAGGGTTTTTTTATTTTATTTTATTTTTTTTATTTTTTAAAGACTATTCCTTGTATTTTCTTAAGCCCTTACCCTAATTTTCTCCCTTGTATTTATTTTTTCATTAATAATATTAGAAAAAAAACTATAACCCTAGAACCAGAGTTAAAAACTGAAAGATTGATGAATACAACTTTCTAAAAATGAAGGAATTTTAATAGGCTATAAAAATGTAAACTAAATTAGTGGCAAAATGCATGATAGGAAGAAAATTTGCAGCCAAAATAAATATATAACATGCTGTTACTGGTTCCTGTGAAAAAGGCAACAGTCCAACTAAAACTGAGCAGAGGTTGCTGGGGAAATGGCCCAGTAAAGTAAGTAAAGTGCTTACACAAGCGTATTGCCTGAAGTTAGGATTGTAGCTAGACCTGGCAGGCAGAGAAAGGGGTTCCCCAGAGCAAGCTGGCTAGAGACTGATTTAAAGGACAGACCTGTCCTCAACATAAAAGTTGAAGAGGAATTGAGGAAGACATTTGATGTCAGCTTCTGACCTCCACGTGCATTCACAATCCTGCACACATATTGCAAATGGGTGTACACAGAGGATAAGGGTAAGACAGATCTCAGTTTATTGCCTTTTCTGTTAAGGTTTTAAGACCTTTGTACCTATGTGTCTTTGTGTGTATGTACACATGGAGCAGTGCCTTTGGAGGCCTATCAGAAAAGGGCATCAGATCTCCTGGAGCTAGTTTCTGATAGTCATGAGCCACCCAACGTGGGTTCTGAGAACTGAACTCAGGTCCTGGAAGAGCAGCAAGGACTCTTAGCTGCTGAGGCCTCTCTCCAGCCTCTATTGCTTTTCTTTATAATTTCTCCATACATGCATCTCTGTGTGTGCATAGCTGTGTGTTCTCGTGTGTGTGTGTGTGTGTCCCACAGAATAAATATGGAAGTCAGAGGGCAACTTGAAGGAGTTGGTTCTCTCCTGCCATGTGAGTTCCAGATATCACACTCAGGTCATTAAGCTTGGCAGCAAGTGCCTTTACCCACTAAGCCCTCAGATACAAGAAAACTTAAAAATGGTTCAGTCAGATCCAAAAGAAAGTTAGCAGTTATATATTCAAGCTCCCGTAAAGACGTGTGGGGAATGAGAATGCAGATACAGATTTGATTCCAGAAGTATTTTTAGTATTACTAGTATTACTCTTGAGTCTGAAAACCACCTTCAGTAGTGGGGAGTAGGTGATTCATACAGGCTTGACACTTCAGCGTGAGATAGACTGTCATGGGAGGAGAGGGACTGGAAAAGCAGTGTATGGTTCTTTGTAATTATGGCGGTTGTGACTTATCCCTTATGACACAGTCTGCAGGTAGAGACTTTGCTGAAGCAGCAGTGTAAGGTATAACTAATAGGTTGTTCCTCCAGTGGATTAGGTAGTTTTTAGTTATCTCTTCCTTCTCTTCTTCCTCTTACCATGTTCCTAAAAATATTTTCTTATAGTAAACTTAAATTGTTTGGGTAACGTTTTAAAGTATCTAAAAGATAATAGCATTTCAGATATCTGGGAAAGAACATGGGACTACCTCACAGTGTGATGTGCTGTTTACTTACTGTTGTGTATTGGAGTGTGTGTGTGTACATACAGTGCATGTAGTGTGAATGGAAGCCACGTGTAATATACAAGTTACAGGGACGTAACATGTATGCCTGATCTACTCTAAAAAAATTTTAGCAAGTTGCCAGGTGTTCTTTGCACTGTAGTCTCAGTGGCTGACTTGTTCTTTAAAGTGTCACTCACTCTGTCTTAGGTAGTTTGGAACACAGACAGACAGGTTTTAGTTTTTTTTCTGGGAGCCTTGCTGCACCTCTGAGTTAGGGCCTTGGGTGACAAGTTGGCTTCCTTAGGTAATTGCATCTAGACACACTCCCCAAAGCAGAGCAGTAACTTGTCTCACTATTTTTTTTTATAGGGGGAGTTTCATTACATAGCGGAGGCCAGCCTCAAATGTGTGATCCTCCTCTCTGACCCTCTCTATGCTGGGATTACAGCTGTGTACCACCACACCTAGCTTAATGACTGTGTTCTGCCATACTTGGGTTTTGTTTTGTTTGTTTGTTTTAAATAGAAAACAATAATTAACTACAAATTGTCAGTTATGTCTTAGAACAAAGATGATAAAAACTAGAAAGTATTTCTAATTCATAAATGAGATGGCTTAGCAGTTAAGAGCACATATTTCTTTTCCAGAGGGCCTAAGTTCAGTTCTCAGCAGCTTGCAGACTGCTCAGACAGCGCATAACCACCTCTAATCCCAAGAAGAGGAGATCTGACTTTCTCCTCTGACTCCATGGATCTACAGTTGGTGTACATATCCCTACACATACCTATAATTAAAAAATATGGATGTTAAAAAATGAATGGTAATATTTTGTTGTTTTAATATAGTCTGCAAGGTTTAAATCTCAGCCCATTGGCAGAGTGTCAGAAAGCTCAGATAAGCACTGGCATCCATAAACTAGCCACCTGGGGCTCTTCTGTTTGAGTGCGTCTCAGCATCGGGTCTGCAGCCATATTCCAGATTCTGCCTGCCCTCCACAATGGCTTCTTCCCTTTCCCATACAACACTTGGAGTTATTGCCAGCTGCTTTAGGATTGCTTGTTTATTTTATTTGCTCAAAGAATGTAAATAAGAACTAATGCTTAAACGAAACTGTATTTCTGAAGTTAACTTCTTTATACATTGTCTGTTTTCCTAAATGTTAACTTTGGGATTCCAATTTGCTGTTCTTTCTCGGGCTGGGAGATGAGCCTTCAGCTCAGAGCCCCACCCGCAGTCTGCTGCCCCCACAGCACCCTTGGGCTTCAGACTCTTCTCAGCACTTCTGGCTTCAGCCTTACTGATCCTAATCTCTGTAAAACTCTGAGACATGCAGTGTCAACAGTTGAAGCTGGCACGTCTGTTATCTGCCCAGGGTGCAATTACTTGGCAGCTTTCACACTGAGGGGCCCTGAAGAACTCATATCCTGCAGAAAGAGACTAATCAAGGCAGGTCCTCTTGGCAGGGACATGGGAAGGGTGGACTGCAGTTGATAGGAGATTTAATTTGTGAGGACTTAATGTGATCTCCTTTTGGAACAAGATAGTGCAGATGTACTTCATGTGCGTTCTCTCTGGGCTGTCTTTGAAGATCATTTGATTGTGTGGTGATAGCATTGTTAGAAGGACATGGAACTTTATTACAGAGTCTGCCTCCACCCTTCACCTGCCTCTCCAGCCGCCCAGAGCTGGCTAGGTCATGCTCAGCCTGCACTGTGCTGAGGGGGGGATGGCCGATGTCTCAGACGGTATAAGGGGGCTTTTGAGGTGGTCTAACTTTGTAGTCTAAGCTGGCCTCAACTTGCAGCAATTCTCCTGCCTCAGCCTCTTACATGCTAGGAATCTAGGCATTAGCCAGTATATCTCTCTTTGACAAGTCAAATGCTGAGTTTCTCAGAAGTGATACTTAAGATGTAGCAGGGATTGATGAGCACTGATACAGGTACTAAGGGCCTGAGTGATTGGCATAGCAGGGCTGGAGGCCAAGGGGTGGAGTCAGGACCGATCAGAAGCAGCACAAGCCAGGAACTGCTCTCTGCTCTCTCCTTACCTGCCATTGGAAGAAGCAGCTTTGAGTCAAGAGGGTACTCACCAGGTGAACATCCCTTGACAAGCCTTGGTTCAGCACCCCTGGGAGCACTGTGTGTGCACATGCCTATGTGATGCTGGGGACTGGAACCCAGGGTCTGTTGCACAGTAGACAAGCACTCAGCACTGACTTCCTTAGAGCATTTTCTCATGAGTGTGGTCTTGCTGGTGTGCACATGTGATCAAGTGTCAACAGTTGAAGTCCTCTGCTATCACCTCCATCCTTAATTTTTCTCACTGAACTGGGAACTCACTGTGGCTGGCCAGCAAGACCCTGGGATCCCCCCCCTTTCTCCGTACCCCCAAGGTCATGGTGTTAGGAGCCTGCCATCATGCTCAGCTTTTTATGTGGGTGCTGGGGATCTAAACTCAAATCCTTGGACACAGCAAGTACTTTATCTACTGAGCCCATAGAAGTGTTTAAAAGTTAATTTTTAATATAACAAATAGTAATCAATATGTAGATATAACCCACACAAGTGAATTTAGGACCTTTAATTATTTTTTAGATTTCATTATTTAATTATGTGCGTATGAGGGTTTTTCCTGCAGGAATAGATGTGTACTGAGTGTGTACCTAGTGCCCTTGGGGGTCAGAAGGCGGCACTGGATCCCTTACAACCAGAGTTATGGATGGTTGTGTTATCATGTTGGTGCTGGGAATAGAACCTAGGTCCTTTCGAAGAACAAGTGCTCTAAATAACTGGGCTATCCTTCTAGCTTTCTCTGTTATTTTTAAGAGTATATAAACAGGTTTTAAAGCCAAAGAAGTTTGGAAACTACTTAACTTGAGAATCCTTTAGGGAGGGTTGTTTCTCTTTTTTAGTTTTTTAGGAGGGGTGCATGCGCATGCACTTGTGCATTTGTTTTTGTGTCACTGGGTATTGCTTGTTTTGCTTTGTTATTTTTGAGTCAAGGGTTTCATGTAGCCCAGGCTGGTCTTGAATGTCCCATGTAGCAAAGATGGCTTTGAAATCCTGATCCTCTTGCCTTCTCCTCCCAAATGCTGCAGTTATAAGAGTGTGCCACCACACCTGGCTAGAGAGTACCTTCTTGGGAGAAACATCTATGTCTTCTCCCTTACTCTTGGTCCTGTGTAGGAATTAATACCAATAGGTTTATATAAATAGAGGAAGGTGGCTGAGGTATCTAAAATAGGGGGTACCAGATGCATCTCGTGGATGCGTCTTTCCTGCAAATCCTCTGATGTGCATGCAGTGCTCCTGGTTAGGTGCGTGCTTACAGATGCTTGTGCTCTGCATCCCTTCCTAGCTCAGTAGCAATGCTTTGTCTTTAGCACACACTCTATTAGTCTCTCATTTGCACTTTGTTTTTCTTTATACTGGAAGTGGTTTCACTGAGTATTTGCCTCCATGAATTTGTTGACGGTGTGATCCTAAAGAACTTGTGTGGACCTTATGGAGCCTGAGAGTCAGGTTAATCTCTCCAGTAAGAAGAACCAGGTTGCTAGTCTGGGTACCGTACTGGGGAATGTGCGCCACTTGCTGTCTCAGTGTTCTGGCATTACACATTCCCTTTCAGAAAAGCAAGGGCTGTGTGATCACCCAGTGTCATCTGCAAATGAGTGACTGGCTGCTGGCCGTGGTGACATGACTGTAGCAGCTTAACTGGTTGCTATCAGAGTGTGTGAGAGTGGGAGCAGTCAGTGAGGCTAGGAGTGGGGGTGAGATGAGGCCGGGCTGCCCTAGAGATGAGTCCTCCCGGGTGAATATGAACCAGGCGCTTTCCACTGACCTGCGGGTGTACAAGTCAGCACCCAGCATCACCGAGGCAGCTGAGAGTGGGCCAGCATGGGGCCTGCATAGCTGTAGGTCCTCTCTGAAGCCAGGCACATCAGTTACTCTGAACCCCCTTTTCATAGTTGGTGAAAACACAGCGGTGTCTATCCTGTCTGCTTCACAGATTGCTAGTAAAACTGGAACTCAAATGAGATTAGTGGGCAATACTGGAAAACTTGTCATTTCTGTAGGAGACCTTTTTGCAGTGGCAGGAAGTTCTCCTTTCTCCCTACCCTCTGAACTCAGGAGTGTTTCTTTTCTCCTTTCCAGGTTACCTGTGCATGACCGATGAGTGGTTCTCTGAGTATGTCTACGAGGTGGTGGTGGACAAGAAGCACGTCCCAGAAGAGGTGCTGGCTGTGTTAGAGCAGGAGCCCATTGTCCTGCCGGCATGGGACCCCATGGGGGCTTTGGCTGAATGAGTGAGTGGACTGCCTCCAGCTCTCTCCTCCTCCCATGGGATCGGGTGTAGCTGCCAAGGACAGATCCAGGGACTGAAACCAAAGTTACATGGGTGACTGTTCCCACAGGACACAGTCAGACTCTTAGGTTTCCAGTCTCCTCCAGGAACCTCTTTGAGAAAAATGCTTTATGCTAAAACAAAATATTCATAAAGGAAAAAAATAAAGGGGAAGGATTGGGGCATCCTGTTGCTCTCCTCATCTCTGACAGCTCAGGATCTCTTAGCATTTTAATTGGATGTCATTGTCCACTGTCGTGGTCTTTGTGTTTTTAGTAAGACAGAGTAAGATGAGCAGCTGAGGTGTACGGAGAACAAACAGTCCTGGGCTCCTTGTTCCTAGAGTAGATTAGGGGAGGGTTAGCTAGGATTTGAACTCCCAATGCTGCATGCTGCCTCACAGGTCACTGTCCTTCCTACCTGGTAGTCGCTGAAGTCAACAGAGTTGTTTCATGTGACTCTAATAGCTTGAGAAGGGAAGGTTGATCGGGTCTGACATGATTCCTTCTCTTCCTGTTCTGAACTGTGGGGCTCACTTGGGCCAGGTTAAATGGGGTTAGAGAAAACCTTGTCAGGGGCTCAGCTGTAATCACGAGGGGCACCCCATTGAATGCTTTATGTCTGTCTCTGTGTTGGGGGTTGGGTGGGGAGAAAACGTGATGCTTGTTCTTTCCAATACCTTGATGGTGCTGAGAAGCTTTTGAATAAAATACTTTGCTAAATGAGAGTAAGCCAGCGTGTTTGATCTATAAACTCTAAGAAGTGTTTATTTAGCCACAAATGGGAGTGGCTGAGACTTCAAAGGGAAGAAAAAGGAGCAGAGCTCAGGGTTGTCCTCCTTCAGCTGCTCTGCAGGACTCCCAGCCTGAGCCTGCTTATCACCACCCTATGGCTTCTGCAGAGGCTCTTCATGCTCCAACTCTGAGGGCCCTGTCCCCGCCATCCAACACCGCTTCATTGTCTCACCCAGACCCAGTGTCTCCAAGGTGGGGACTCTGGTGGTCCCGCAGTAGAAGGGGCTAAGGAGCATGGGTGGACAGACTGCATCTCTGTTTTGTTGGACACTGAGCAGAGCTCCTGTTTAGCATTACACCAGTGTCTGTGTCCAGCCTTTTCTGGCTCCCCAGAATTCTTCTCAGCCCTAACAGGAGATGTTGTTCGTCGTGGCTCTTCCCAAGATTAACTCAGATAAAGACTCAAGCTTAGCCAGCCTGTTCATGCTCACAGTATTCAAGTCATCCTATTCCAGGGTGATGATAATCTCTACACACGTGGAACCACAGGCCTGAAAATACGGGGCACCTTCAAACTGAAACCCAGGCACCCATAGCTAACTTCTCATTTGTAACTGCATTTAGCAAAAAAGGGTTGGGGCACTATGAGAGATGGCTACATCAGGATTGCCAAGAGTTCAAGGTCAGCCTAGGATACATGGTAAGTTCCAGCCCAGCCCAGACTGAGAACGAGAGCCGGTTTCAAACAACAATAAAAAAAGAGATGGTGAAAAAAAAAGCTAGAATCCCCGTACTCAATAAAACTGCCTTTCAGGAAGATAAAGTGCATTTTTAGATAAAAGAAAAAGAAAATTGAGTTTTCCCCGAATAAAGGAAGTGATCTAATATGGGAGGTTTAAAATGAACAAACAGAGCAAAGACTGGTCAAGTCAAGCTCAGAAGAAAACCCAGGGGTAGGTGGGTCTCTATGGTTTGAGACCAGCCTTTTTTCTTACATAGCTAGTCCCAAGCCAGCTACATAGTAAAACACTTTCTCAAAACAACAAACAACCCCCCACAAACAACCCTAAAAGTAGCTGCAGGGGGGACATTGGAATTGAGTTATTGAAAGTCTTACCATTAGGGTAGAAGATAAATGTGCTAACTTTAGACAGTAGTGCATTAGCACCTATGCTGAAACATTCTGGACTACTCAGAAGTAAACGTAAGAGAGTTCTCAGAAAGGATAAACAGTAAGAAAACACAAAACCATCCACAGAGGACAGGAGGAGGCCCATGAGACGGCACAGCTGAGAAAGGTGCTTGCTGAGCGAGTCTGACACCTGAGTTCAGTCTCCAGGGCTCAAGGTGGTAGGAGAGGACCAATGGAAAGTCAGAATGGCACGTGCATGTCTGTTTACCTGTACCTATCACGTCAGCCCTACACACATCACACAAATCAAATAGCAAAGTAAGATAAAGTACATGACCCAGTATGGTGGTGGCTTGCGACTTCAATCTCAGTACCTGGGAGGTAGAGGCAGGAGGATCTCTGTGAGTTCGAGGACTGGTCTATAAATCAATTTCCAGAGCATCCAGGACTACCCAGTGAGACCTGTTTCAAAAACAACAGAAAGAGAAGTTCATCTAACTGTACCAGTAAGTTATAGTTTATATACGTGGATTAAGAAGTCCTTTAAGGAATATTTAGTTGTATTTTTTGAAGGAAAATGAGCTGTGTGTTGGGTATAAAATGCAATATAAAAATGCATCGCCAGACATAGAGCTGCACACCTGTAATCAAAGCACTTGGGAGGTGGAGGCAGGAGGACACAGACTTCAAGGACATCCTCAGGTACATAGCCAGTTCTAATTTAGCCCAGGGTATAGGAGGTCCTTTCTCAAAAGCTCTTTATCAGGTAGTATACTAACCAAAATAAATCAGTGAAGCTACAAGCTGCAAAAATGAGGCTGTTTAGAATAAACCTTCAGTCCAGCTCCAGAGTGTATCACTCCTAGAGGATGCAGTTTGACTGCCTCGCTAGAGCTGGGTAACACAGCAGCCCTGGAAAATGCTGAGGCAGAAATGTCAATAGAGATGGCCCCTCTGCATGGCTTTACTCAGATTTCCAGAAAAATATCAGGACCTTAAGTTACTGTGCTCCTAATTAATGTCTCAAAATTCATGAGAAACTGAAAACTACACGAAAAAAACAAGCACTCCACTTCATAATAGGAGTTTAACCAAGAGATCAAACAGCAGACAACGGTGAGTATGAAAGATACAGGATTCAGTGTGTGTGCGTCCCTCCCAGGGTCACCTGAGGCTCCAGCAGCTCACAGCCGCACATGCATTTCGAGCACATGTAGGACTTTCTTAAAATTTAACCATTTTCTAGTATAGTCACTCTCAAATGTCACAGGGTTGCTTTTGTGGCCCACACTCTAACCACACAACACTTAGGTGAGAAACCAAAATTAGACCAGTCTAATTGTGTCCTGGGTTTAAAAATTAACTCATGGGCCCAGGAAGAGATTACACAGGAAATTTAACATGAATTATAATTAGATTAATTATACAAATACATATCAAAACTGACCAGAGGGAATAAGCCTAAAGGAAGAAATACCTGCAGAGGCTAAATGTATCCATAAGCCAAGAGTTCATTTTAAAAGAAAGAAATTAACAAATGTTTTATAAGTAAGACTCACCAGATATATATATATATATGGGGTGGGGTAGCTCATGCTTATACCTCTGAAATCTTGGGAGAAGGTAGAGGCAGCAGGATCAGGAATTCATGGTTGAGGTCCTTTGTGGCTATCTAGCAAATTTGAGGCCAGTCTGTGCTATAGGAGACAGGCCGGTTTTCTGAGGGCTACTGGCCAGCCGATCCAGCAGAAACAGCTCAGTGACACTCAAAACTTACCATGGAGCTGGGCAGTGGTGGTGCACATCTTTAATCCCAGCATTTGGGTGACAGGCAGGCGGATTTCTGAGTTTGAGGCCAGCCTGGTCTACAGAGTGAGTTCCAGGACAGCCAGGGCTACACAGAGAAACCCTGTCTCGGAAAAAAAAAATGGAGAGTGACAGGCAGACATCTGCCATTGACCTCTGGCCTCTACATGCACATGCACACACGTGCACATGACATGGTAAATAGACTGCCTTATGGCCTAAATATTTCCACAAACACGGATATAAAATGTCCTGAAACAAATGACAAAGACCTTTTTTTCCCAACAAAACCAGGATCCCGATGAGCCATGTGGAGGTGGGTGCACACCTATATTCCCAGCACTTGGGAGTCTTGTAGCAGGAGGATTGTTGAGAGTTCAAGGTTAGTCTGACTAGTGTGAGATCCTGTAATCCCATGCCAGCACTCTTGAAGAGGAGGCCAGCAGATCTCTGAGTTCAAGGCCAGCCTGGTTTACATAGTGAGTCTGCACAGTGGAACCTTGTCTTCAAAAACAAAATAACAACAACAAAACAACAAGACCTAGAAGGAAGAAGCAAAGAATGGCAGTCACGTCTTAGGGTTCTCCGAACGGAGGGTGAGGGTTTGCCCCACGGTATCACCGGATAGCAAAGTTGGTGACTCTGGAAGGCCCCCAGTGCTGAATTCTCTTGTGAGTCATGCTGACTGTCAGGAACCAAGGCCTGATAATGGGACTTGACTTCCCATGTGGTTGTGACATCTGTGGGTCCTAGGCACTCTCCTCAAGTGTCTCCTTTGTGAGGGGAGCGCCCGACTCACCATGGCTGCAGTTAGTCATTTGTGGATTTCGTTTTTTAAAGCGGTTCCAGATGAGCCCTCTTATATTTCGGACATGTTCATAACTTTCATGGAGATTCCTCTTAGTCTCTGGGGTTTGTGGGACGCAGGTATTGAAACTAGGAATAAACCGGCCAGAGTTCTCTGTGTTCTTTCAGACTCAGTCTTTTCCACATTCCTGCAGAGGGAAAGGAATTGGGGAAGGAGCTGGCGCTCGGCTCACCCCAGCCTGAGGGAGGGTGTAGAAGCCCTCCTCTGCTCACCCTCTCACCTACCCCTGGAGGGACCCCTTATGCAGAAGCACAGCTGGAAGTGAGCAGTGCGTGAACGCTGGTCTTTTCTTTCCAGCTGCCTCATGACAGTTGCTTTACAAGACCATCTGTGGAAGGTGGGCACAGCAGAAACAGAAGGGCTGTGGTGACTTCCCTGGGCTGATGTGACTCCCTAGCATGGGCAGGGCTCTGGGTTTCAAATGCAGTGCCATGTGCAGAAACATGTCATCTCGGAGTCTCACCTAGAGAGATCCTTATGGCTCTCCAGACCTGGACAGGGACAGTCATAGCCAGCTCACCTCTTCAAACCCAATGCTCTCACTCAGCTGGCTCCGGTTTCTCTCACACACTTGGTCTTCAGGCCATAGGTAACGTCAAAGGCCATCAGATCACCTCATCTAAGGAGCCAGTATCCCTCCTATCCCTCTTCCCTTGGACACCTGTCAGTCTGTCCTGTTACTAGAGTCTATTTTCACCACGGTACTTTAGACCTTGTGAATGTATTTTTGTGTTTTTATTGTCCGGTTTCCCCAAAGTCAGTGTCCCTGCCAGCTTCCCAAGGGCAGGCACTGTCTCCCTCCTAACCCCCCTGTATTCTCAATGCCTGACTCCAAGTAAATATCAGAGACTGATTGAACATGCCCCACAATCTGAAGGCAGTAATCAGTTAAAAGCTTATGCAGAGATCTGAAGCCTGCTCCCTGTAAACAACTGGTGGGGACAAGTTGAACAGCAGCAAAGCCCTCGTGACTCCATATTCATTCTTAGGAGCCTGGGACCACAAACGTGGGAGAAGAGGCAGAGAAATGGCAAAGGCCTGCTCAGCTTTCTTCTGGCTTGAACCTTTCCTATTTCTAGTTAGCCCAAGCCCAAAGGAATAGCAGAAGGAAGACAGACAAGCCAGCCTGGCAATTCAGCCTGGAGGTGGCGCAAGCCTGGAGACGCTACAGATATTCTCTGAGCCTTGGTTTCCACCTTACCCATATTAGAAAGTTATCTTAAATTTTATTAAGTATGGAAGCTCTGCTGGAACACAAGAAACACTCATTTATTTTTAGTAATTCAGCATTTAGCCTGTATGGTAGGAAGAGGATAGAACACTATGCATGTATCTAGAAGATACTCAACAAATGGCAGCTTTTATTAAACCCTTTCTCCCAAGCTTCTCCAGCATGCCTGGTATGGCAGTAAGGCTCTCTGGGGGGTTAAGGCAATTCCCTGATCCCCAGCTAAGTCTGTCACTGAGGTAGGAAATGAGCTGTTAAATAGGAAGGTGACTATAAGTGAGGCTTCCACGCCGCACCATGGGGACTGTGACAGCTTGAAGCTGCAGAGGAACAGTAAACCCACTTTTGACCACAGAGCCCTCAGACCTCAGGGAGGAGGGTAACCAGCTTACCAAGAAGGGCCTGTGGGGAACTCAGATGCAAAAACCTTGTTATCACTGAAGTGGGGGCGGGAGAGAAGAGCCCAAGAGAGTTCACACAGGAGAGGGAAAGGAAAGGGAGATGCAGCGAAATGGCTTCTGCTCACTTCTGCAACCCTGAACCTAGAGCAGAGCACTGGCCTTCCCCTCAGGGCTCACATCCTCCTCAGTCACACACAAACACTGCTGGTGAGGAGGGGTCATTGCCCACATGGAAGGCCGCTGTCGATGATGTCAAGGGAAGGCCGCTGTCGATGATGTCAAGGGAAGGCCGCTGTCGATGATGTCAAGGGAAGGCCACTGTCATCTATGGTGTCAAAGGGATCCAATAGTTTTCCGGGACTTTGCAAGAAGCTTGGGCCCTAAGAATGTCTTTCTTTCCTCATTTTTATTGATTTATGTATTATTTAAAATAAAGAGTGCTGGTTTGAGGGGTAGGGCCATGGTACACTGGTAGAAGGCTTGCTTAGCAGATATAAAACTTGTTTTTCTAGGAAAAAAATTATAAAAGCATTACTGCAAATTCTTTTTTAAAATATTTTTATTTCATGTGTATGAGTGTATTGCCTGCATGTATGTGTATGCACCACACATGTGCCTGGTGCCTACAGAGGCCAGGAGGACATTGGATCCCCTAGAACTGGAGTCACAGATAGTTGTGAGCTGCCATGTGGGTGCTGGGGACCCCCGGGTCCTCTGAGCCATTTCTCCGGCCCCTACTGCAGACTTTTAATAGTATGAAATGGACTTTCATACTATTTCACAGTGGGCTAGAGACGGCTCTGTAGTTAAGATTACTAAGAGCTCTTCTGCATGTGTAGGTTCCCAGCATCCACATCAGGTAGCTCACAAACACCTGCAATTCCAACTCTAGGGAATCTAATGTGCTCTGGCCTCTGTGGTGGGTATAGGCCACATAATCATTCACCTGGACACATATAAATCTCAATCTCTCTCTCTCTCTGTACATAAATAAATCTTTTAAAAAACATGTAAATCAGGTGGTAGTGGCTCACACCTTTAATTCCAGCACTCAGGAGGCAGAGGTGGGTGAATCTCTCTGAGTTCGAGACCAGCCTGGTCTAGAGTGGGTTCCAGGAAGGACACCCAGGGCTACACAGAGAAACCCTGTCTCAAAAAAAACAAAACGAACAAAAAAGACGTACCATGAACAGTGAGTTCTTTCCACTTCCAGTGTTCTTTCTTTCTTGCCAAGGCCTCACTCCGTCCTGATTCTTCTGTATCTACAGAAGTCTAGCGCTGAGTATGCACCCTTCCCCCCACTTATCAGTAATCTTGGGGTACTCCCACGTCAGACTGCTTTAAGCTTTAACCACCACTACTATACTCCTCACTTTTCATCATCCTGTTCCTTGTAGGACATAGCGTCTGTACAGCCTCTTACCTCAGACTCCTTGAGTTTAAAGGCATGCACCTCACCCTAGGCTGCCTGTTGATACGTCATGGTTTCCTTTCCCTAAAGGCTTATTTTGATTACCACATCAAACTTCCAAGCAGCTGCCTATTATTCCTGACCATCCTGTGCACTAGGCATCCTCATCCCACGTCAGGGAGAGAGCTCAGAGCTTTGTGGGGGTAGAGGTGTATAGCGACGGGAAGTGCTGTGTACATCTATGCAGTGCCAGGGCCTTCCTGGAACTCTATGCTTCTGACTTTGCCAGCAAGGTAGAGTAGGAAATCAGCTGCCACCAGAATGTGACCCTAAGGGGGCTTACAGGGAGAGGAGGGGGTCTAGTAGGCTGGGTATAAAAACAAAGAACCTTGGCCCAGGAGATGGAGAGATGGCTCAGTCAGCAAAGTACTTGCTGTCAAAGCATGGGGATCCAGAGTTCAACCCCCAGAGTCTATTAAACGAATGAGGAAGGAAAGGAAGGAAGGAAGGAAGGGAGGAAGGAAGGAAGGAAGGAGGGAGGGAGGGAGGGAGGAAGAAAGAAAAGAAGGAAGGAAGGAAGAAAGGAAGGAAGGAAGAAAGAAAGAAAGAAAGAAAGAAAGAAAGGAAGAAAGAAAGAAAGAGAAAATTTCAAAGCAAAGAAAATTACAAGCAAGCCATGTAAAGACACACATGCTTCTGCTTCCAGTGCTAGGAAGACAAGATTCCCCAGAGTACCAGTTAGCCAAATAGTTGAGAGATTCTGTCTCAAAAACCTCCGAAGAGCAATTGAGAAAGATACCAAGATCAACTTTTGGCCTCCAACTCACCCCCCCCCACACACACACACAAAACAAAACAAAAAAAACTGGTTCAAAGCCTGATGCGTGTCTAATCCCGGCACTAGGGAGGCTGCCTCAGCCTGGACTCCCCGGGGAGATGTTCCTCGAAAACCTGAGTGTCACGTCCCCCTGACTCCTTGTATTAAATGCCCTTGCTAGTTTCCACATCAGCTGCTCCCACCCTTCCCCTTCTAGAAGAGCCCAAGTAGCCGTTAAGCATGAACAGCAAGTACCACTCATATCACTAAAGCAACAAGTATTTTATTTCATCATCTCCAAGTTGCTCATGAGGCCCGGTGGTAGGAGCACATTGTTCAGGTGCCTGGCAGATGCTCTGTGGAGGTCTATCTTTATCACCGTTGGCCCCGGGAGTACTCCTGTGAGGGTGGGGTGCAGCCTCATGGGCTGCAGGGGAAGGACCACTCCCACGGGAAGCTCTGAGAGGAATTAAGGTGATGGGCACTCCAGAGAGAGGGCAGACTGCTGAGGCATCAGCAAGAGGGGTGGGGGAGTCAGGGAGGTGTGGCATTGGGGGGGGCTGCTTCTCAAAGGCCTTGGGCTCAAGAGGAATGGCTGAGAAGAAGAAACCAGAAAAAAAGTGACCAAGACTAAGTCCACCTACATGTTTCCTGCCATTTCCAGAGCTGTGCCCAGCCCTCCCCCATCTCTCTCTAACACGGTCATCCCACTAACATTAACTGAACCTTCTCTGGCACACACACACACACACACACACACACACACACCCTTTTTTTTTATTTTTTTATTTTTTTGGCTCCATCCTGACTACTAGGTCAGCCTCGGGTGGCTGCTGTAGAGACACCAGGCCTACTGTGGAGAACTTTAGAAGCAAGAGATTCCCTGAGAGGGAGGTGTGTGGTAGCTATATCCTGGGCTTGAGAAGAAGCCCACAGGGAAGGGAGAGCTTCCTCTTCTGTCACCGTGTAAACAGAACACAGGCAGACAGACAGATGGCACCAAGAGCTTCCGGAGGGAGCGGCTGGCTTTCACAAGGCTTTGTCCTGGCCGTCATTGAGTTTTGGGAATCCAGCTAGTCTTCTTGGTGATGGTGGCGGTGGCATGTGTGTGCATTTAATGTGTGTCTGTTGCTGTGGGGAGCGGCCAAGCTCCCATGTCTTTGGGATGGGGCTAGTGAGCAAAGAGAATAAGTAATGCCTGGCATCGTCCCCCCACTCCATCAGAGTCTCCTCGGCCCTTCTGCCGTTTCTACAGTGTTCCCTAACCCAGTGCAGCGCCTTTGTGGGTGTCTGACTTGCATTTCCTCCCTGTGTCCCTTCCAAGTGTCAGAAGTAGGGAGGAAGGCAGGATGTGTGGGAAGGCAGGGAGGCATAGTCAAACCGAGCTCTGTAGGCAGAGGGACCAGGCCGCTCAAGGGACTATAGGACAGACTGGGCTCCATTGCTCCTGCAGAGTTGCCTCCAGGACAAGAAGAAAGAAAACACTTGGAGAGAGGCTAAGTGTGCACTCTGGGCTGTGGAGAATGAGGTGTGGGCAGGGTCTGGGCAGCTGTTACCTTTTTAACGGCTCTCAGCAGGGAGTAAGAGATGAGACCACCTGGAGTTAGTCCCTGCTGACCTGAAGTAACTGCTGAGAGCCTCTCCATCCCCACCCCCCCAGCCTGACTGGACCATTGCTGTCATTCTCCAAGACAAGGCCTAGGACTCTGTGGTTAAGAGTCTCATCCAACCCACAAGCGGAGGGTTTGAGCCTGTTATCTATCTCATCCTGTTCAGAGGAATGTCACCAACACCCAGCGCTCACAAAGTGGCAGTACTAAGAAAGGGAAGTTCAACTGGGCAGGAGGAGCAAGGCCTAGGAAGGTCAGCAGAGAGCTGGTAAGACTGAAGGAACCCACATGGGGACGGTCAGAGTGGAGACAGGAGTCTTAGCTGATGCTCAAGTCGCCCCTGCTCCTCTGTCTGCCTGGAGCCCTCCTCAGAACTACCTTGTTCTTGGGCAGCCTTGCGTCTGCACAGGAGTTACAGGCACTGAAGGGATACAGCAGACAGACACTTGTGGTCATTGAAAGGGGGCTCTGGGACCCTGGGGCTGTCCAGGTCATGGAATGGCCAGGCCTGCCTAAGGTCTGCTCTCTCAAGCCAGTCTGCTCCCTACAGCCCTAGGGCCTCTCCCTGCATTCTCCGGCCCGGGCGCCTAGGTGGCACCAAAGCCTCGTTCTGGTGATCCCTGCGGCCGGGAGCCGCCCACACCTGCGGACAGTGAACCACGCAGCCCTTCCTGGTGCCAGCTCAGCCCTGCTGCGGCTTCTGACGGCTGGGCTCGAGCCCCTCTGGAACAAAGGGGCCGGGGCTTTCTCGAAGCCACAGACTCCTATTACTACCTCTTTCCTAGCTTTCCCTCACTCTCCTAGCCGGATGAGGAGAGACAGACTGGCCAGCCCAGGTCCTGACTTCTCTGCCTCAGACACAGTCTAAAATAAGTAACACATCTGCTCTTTAAAAAAAAAAAAGTTCCCATAATTTTGGTGAAAAAATAATGTGATAACATTACATTCATTTTTAAGTCGCGCGCGCGTGTGCGTGAACGAAACTATATAGAATTGAAACCAGTGTGCTCCTGTTGAAATACTGAGGTCTTCAAAGGCTGAGAGTTTGTTCAGTGCCCAACCCCACAGGCACAGGCGGGTCCGCGGACCGACACCAATGTTCTCTGCAGAATGTTTCCATCTGTGGCTAAGTAGCAAAGCCGCAGCACTCTCGGATCCTCCCGGGGGTACTTACTGTAGGCAGCTGCGGGCGGCTCCCGGGATGGGGAGGTTCCCCGGGCTGAGCTCACATCCCACCTAGAGAACCCAGGACAATGTCAGGGGTCCTTGGAAAGATAGTCCGCAACTGCCATTGGGTGGTGCCTGGCTGTGGTCAAGAAACAATGCTCTTAGGAAGTGACAAGGAGCAGGACCTTAGCATAATTTGGGGCAGATTTGGTAAGGGAAGAATGAACCTCGTTTTGTGCAGCATCCTTCAGCCACACTAGTCCAAAAGCAGAAGAGTCAAGATCCTTCGCCCTGCCCTCTAGCCTGGCCCTGCGCCCTGGCTGGTGTGTGTGTGTGTGTGTGTGTGTGTGTGCGCGCGCGTGCAGGAATGTGTGAGTGTGGATGAGTGCAAGAGTGGGGGGGCTCTGTCCCCCTCCCACCGGTCAGGGAGCGTGGACCCCGCCCCTCCCCCCTCCGGCTAGAGCTGAGCTGCGGCCACCCAGAGAAACAAAGTTCTTCGGTCTCAAAGTGACGCAAAAATTCTTGCGGAGCTCTTTGGCGGCGGCTATCTAGAGATCAGACCATGTGAGGGGCCGCGAGTACAAATAGCGCGGCGGGCGGCGCCACTCCAGCGGCCGCGCCGGTGCCTCGAGGGCGCGAGGGTCGCGCAGCCTCCGCAGCCCGGGACCCGCCGCCGCGCCGCCCGCAGGTGGGTCGCTTTCCCTTTCTTCCTATTCTTTTTTTTTTTTCCTTTTTCTTTTTTTTGCCTCTAACCCACGCTTCTTTTTAGAAGCCCTCGGTTCCCGCGCTTGATTGCCTGGATTTAGGGTGCCTTTGTCTGCGCCGCGCAGGGTCCTTTCGAGGGACCCGATGGAAACCCTAGAGACCCAGCGCTGGCCTAGCGCAGCCTCGCTTTTTGGCAAAAAGTTGCTGTAGTTTCGAACCGTGGTTCGTGCTTGGGCTTTCCTTTTGGGACAAGGGCTGGTTGGTGGCTTAATGCAATGACGCTGGTAGACACAAATGCCCAAATAATCAGAGAAACCTTTTGAGAGACACTTAAGAGGGTCAAGCCTCTCTCTCTGTGCGCTGGGATGGTCTCGCTGGGGAGCGCGTGCAGACTCAGACAGCTCACAGGCCATTCAGAATGTATGGAAGTGCCAGTGGACTGTGCTACACTACTGAAGTGTGTAACCAACAATTGCTGGAGGCGGGGTGTGGGGGTGTGTGCATTCAAATTGTTTCTAAAAGGCTGGTGGTGTTGTATATTGAATTATTCTTTTCAGTTGAGAGTGCTCAAGAATTTGAAGGGTAGAATTTTTAAGGGGCAGACAACACAAACGTGTGTGTGAACGTATTTTTATGATCAATTTTTTTGTCCAGAAAAAATGAACCAGGTCAATGGATTATTTATGGACCTGCTAGCTCTCATCGTAGTAAGGGGAGAGATCAAATATTTAATGTGTTTTCAGTTACGTGGGAAACAAGTCTAAGAAAGCAACACTGGGGGTTGTTTAAAAGTTAATAGAGCGCCGAGACAGCATTGGAGGCTGGCGGGTGGATGTGGAGGGTGAAACAGCTCTGACTACAGTCCTTCACTTTTGCGTGGAGCTGAGGACACCTTCCTTCTCCCACCCTGGTCCCCAGCTAGAGCGACTGCTCCAGAAAAAGGCTGATGGGCAGGTTCTACTGCAGTGCAGACAATCTTAGTTTGGGCTGCTGTGAGGCTTGAACCCAGGGTCTTTTGCACCCTGAGCAGGCATCCTACCACTAAGCTACATGAAAAGAACGGGGTTTGCATACCTAGCCTGGCTGTTAATCTCTGAAATGTCCTAGGTTGGAGCATTGTAGGGACTTCGCATGGTAAAAAGAGGGAAAGAAAGACTGGCTCTGCCCAGTGTGATGAGGCTTATTTGTAGCATTCAGGAGTTCAAGGTCATCCTCAGCTTCTTAGCTAATTCAAGGCTAGCTTTGCTTACACAAGATCTGCTTCCATAGCAAAACAAAACCGTCCAGCCCAGGCAGCTTGTTCAGTTGGATACGGAGCTTTTCTTACCAAGCCTGAACAAGAGCGAATGGAAACTCCTCCCCAATAAACCTGGGATTCGTGACACTCGGTTGGCCACATTTCGGAGTGGGAATTGCCAGCCTGTTTCAGTTTCCAGTTAAAGAAAAAAATTTCATACATGTGTATAATATATATCCCCAGGGTGAAGAAGGGGATATGTTAACACCTTAATGGAATCCAAGATCTTTTGGGGGAATTTTAGAATCCTGTGAGCATTTTGATGAAACTTGGGGAGGCAGTAGGGGTGGATGTGGAAGAATTTCCCTGATGGGTGGTGACTGTGGAGTGCGGTGCTGAGTGAGTAGGGCTTAGGGACATGGGTTGGGCTCTGTGGCAGGCTTACAAAACACTCTGGGTACCCACACACCCAAGAGAAACACAGGTAATTCTGGAAATCAAGCCAGTTCATAGCCATCTATCTCTCGGCCGTACTTGTTGAGTATCACATGGACACACAGGGCAGTCTGAAGAAGCTGAGTTTTGCTTTAACAGGATATGGTTATGACTTAACTCTTAAAATGCCAGTGGCCAGATGGAACATTGTGCAGTCGTTTCACGTTGGGAAGACAAATAGGGTTTTAAGCTGTTTTCAGTAACACTGGAGGTCCTTTGGGGCTCATGAACCAAGCTTGGCTTTGAGTAAGAGGAAATAGAGGGACCTTGGAAACACAATGTTCACGCTCCCGTGGCTGAGGTTCCAACCGCCCACTTTGAAACAAAACAAAGCAAAGCACAAAGTATAATCATGGTGCAAAATACCTACGGGCCAGGACCACTCTGTAGATGGGGTCCTCCTGGGGTCTCCCTGTGTCTCAGCCAAGGGCAGAGGCTCTGCATGCTCAACTTCCTGAAAGTTCATTTCCCAGACCACGCCCAGCTAGTGGGTGCAGTTCTGGACTTCTTAATCCCTGTTAGTGAGCTCCAGGTGCACACACTTACTGATTTCTCTGCTAGTCTCCAGGTTGGCTCCTCCTGAGGTTTTTCTGTGTCCGGCCAAGCAGGCACCGGTAGGAAACCCACATCCGACAAAACACCGCCTTATTCCTACCTGAGGAAGCGGTACAGCTGAAACTTGTCTTCCAGGGGTCAGTTCTAAGGAAAATGCTTCCTTAGACAAAACAGCATCATTTAAAAAAGAATCTTCCTAGGAGAGACCCAGGTAGAAAATAGATCAAATTAATTTTTAAAAAGAAACCTGGCATCCCTGATAGTCCCAGAGCACAGACAGGTAGCACATCTCTGGGGCGGGCATGAGACTCACTGTGGGCCAACACAGCCACCTTATTTCCAGGCTGACCTCTTGGCAGTGACTTTGGTCCACATTCAGAAAGTGCCAATGTGTGAGTAACAGCTCTGCCTGGATGGCTCTTCAAGCCTGGTGTGAGTGAGTGAGCGTTTTCCTCTGGGAAGTTAGATACTTGCTTATGGACTGTTAACGACACAAACCAGCAAGTGTTTTGTCCCAGTCCAACGAGGACAAAATCAGTAGAGCTGAGGCTGCGAGGCAGGTCTGAATGCCTCGTTCTCACTGCCCTCTTTGCTTGGCTTCCCATAGAAGCCGGCAGCAACTCCCAAGCTCCCACCCAACCCTGCTGGACTTAAGGGACATACTAGGTATGAGGTCATAAGTTGCTAAACTCCACAGCTAGATGAATTCTGTGACTCTGCAAAGCCAGAGAAGCACCCTGGGCTCAGGATTTGTGGAGGATATGTCTCAGTTTCCCAGGCACTGAGGAAGGTGTCCTGGGGTCCTGAGGCCTGGTTTTTCATGACAACATTTGCAGTAATGAGGACAGAGGTGAGAGGGGCTGCATAGGTCAGGGGATGGCCTGAAGGTGCTTTGGGGCTAGTTTAGGAAACAGCTGGGTGCTCTGAGACTCTCGAGCCTAGGCTAGGAGGACGGAGGATGGGACTATCATCTCATGATTTTGTGTGGCCTTCTGGGACATGTTCAAGTCAAGGGGGGAAAGCCAAAACAGTTTGTTTCCTTTGTTTTTGACTCATGGAATAAAAAGAGTAAACTGAGTTATTCACTTGAATACTTCCCACCCCACCCCCACCCATACCCCCTGTAAGGACAGGGCCTAAAATAAGGGAGTGGAGGGGTTAGAATGACCACAGAGGAAAAGCCACCCATGCCGTGGCTCTCAGGACCTAGCCAGGCCTAGACCTTGTCCCCTAGCTAATGTCTCACTGATCATATTCTTTGTTTCTGAGGAGCAGAGCTGAACTGAGGAGGAAGAGGAAGAGGAGGGAAGATCCGAGGGAGGACAAGCTATCCCCAACCCTGGGTGAGGGGCTGGGATTAAATTTTCTTCTCCCAGATTTCAAATGAAAGTAAGGTTTGGTCACTCACATCTGCAATCCCAGGACTAGAGAAGCAGAGGCAGGAGGATTGGGAGTTTAAAGCTAGCCTGGGTTCCATAATAAGACCCTCTCTTAAACCAAAACCAAAAAGGTCGAAAATCATTCTTTTACCAAGTATGTGCCTTCCTCACCTGGTGAAGGGTTTGCTTGCTTTAGTCACACATATAACAGATAGGATGTTGGTTATAATAAAGTGATAATACAATAATTATAGTAAATACATTAATAAATTATAATAAGTCACAATGAAGTCCAAGATATGTAATAGGACATAATACTTTGGGTTGACCCTTTGAGAGTCTATAGAAGCCCAAATGTCTCACCCCTAAATATTTCAGGGTGCTTTCTTGGAGAATGAAGGCAATCCCCATGAGCACGCTTCCCTCTCCTACAGTGTCGTGTCACAGTCTCTGAACAATGCCGCCCGCCGTCCAGCATGGCTGGTGTTCACTTGCCTGTCTCAGGGGTTCCTCCTTTGGTGGGTGGGGTTAGCTTTTGGCTTGTAAGCTACTTGGGGAGAGGGCTGTCTTGTTCTGTCTTATCTCTCTTTCCTCCTTCTCTGCCCTGTGCCCGAGTGTGTATGCATGAGTGTGTGGGGTGCACTTGCTTGTGTGGGCACATGTGGACAAAGGTTGTTTGCTGGTGTCTTCCACCATCACTTTATGTTTTCAGATAGTCTCTCACTGAACGTAAAACTCTCAGATTGACTGGCCAGGGGGTCCCTGAGATTTTCCTGTATCCACCATCCTCCCACTCGCCCCCCCCACCCCAACCCTGCACCAAACCTACCACGGATTCAGTGCTGGAGTTTCAGACTCCGCCGCCTCGCCCCACTTTTCTGTGTGTGCTAGGCATCCCAGGCTTGTGCAACAAGCTTGTCGACCACTGAGCATTTCTCCTGTCTCCCTCCCCTTGCTTGTCATGCATCTAATCACATCTGTGTCACATGACAGTGTCTTTAATATGCTCGAAGGGAGGAAAGGCAGAGCTGCAGAGGGGACATCCCTGTCTTATCTAGATTTCTGGGCAGGGTGCAGCTCGGTGATAGAGCAGTTGGCTGGCATGTGCAAGGCCTTGGTCCATCCCCAGCACTGCAAAACAAACCTGGTTCCCGCCCCTTAGATCCCACTGGCTTTTCTTTGTCTTTGTCCACATTTAAATAGGCAGCAGCAACAAAGTAAGGTAATTTTGTCTTCTAAAAGTTTTCTGTCATGGAGTGAATCCTTTCCCCTTCTTGTTCTTTTAAGCTAGGTTTCACCCTAGCCCAGGCTAGCCCTGAGGTGTTGGGATTACAATGTGAGCTATCAGGGTTGGTTCGAACTTAAATGAAATAAAGAATTCCAACTGGCAACTTGAAAAAGCCCTTCAAGGGCCTGGAAGGCACTAGAAGATACCTCCCCAGGTTGCACGGGGGTCAGCTGCCTTGACTGGTTTGTTTTAGCTTCCTTTGAGAACCAGAAAGAGGGGTGAATGAGTGGATGATTTCTGGTGGTTTCTAGCAGCTGCCTGCTGTGTTTTACAGGGTTGTTTCGAGAACATTTACTTCTGTGTGTAGGAAATACACTCCCAGTTCCAAACAGCCAACTGGTAAATGAACATTCCGAGTGCAGGCAGTAGAGGACACACCTGCCTGTGCTTGTCTCAAAGTCAGCCTCCAGGCTCTGTGTCCATCCCCGCTTCTCAGCCCTCATCTGTTAGAAACTTGGAACTGTCCCTGTAATGTCCCTTGCTCTACCTAGGGATGCACAGTGGGTCTACCCTATAGAGGGTCGGGGTGGGAATGGGTAAGAAGGACTTGGCCCTTAGGGTGGCACCCCGGGCCTGTGTGTTACCTTGGGGGAAGAAATGCTTGTCTCCTCTGGGCTCCAGTGGGCTGCAGGACAGCAAGGAACAGCAGTCATGCCGGGGAACCTGAGGCAGGCCCTCCATATGAAGAACTGGCTAAGTTTCCCTCCAGTAAGCAAGTGCTGGAGCAGAGACATGAAGTCTCAGCCCTTGCTTCCAGAAGGACCAGAAGCAAACACGTGTCATCAAGGATGTGTGTGACAAGTGAGTGATTATTCAGGGCTTATCTCGGGCTAGGATGCAAAGAGGACGCTTCACGGAGGAGACAGAGCATCTCTTGCTGCGTCTCCAATGTTATAGTGTGAAGATATATACAGGGAGGTTCCAGGGCTCGCCCTAGAATAATTGGCACGGGGGGTGGGGTGGGGGAGGTTGTTAAGGTGCCTTCCAACACAGATCTCTATTTACAAGTTCCAAGATGACCAGACCACATGTCTTGACTAAGAAGTCCAAAGTCAGTGAGACTCCAGTTGTAAGCCTCCAGTCCGCCAGGTTGAAAGTCCTGTAGGCCTTAGTTTTCCTACCTAGAATGTGAAGTCGGAAGCTCGCATGTGTTGGAGACTCAGAAACGTCCACCATCATCCACTGTTGCTGGGATGCTGTTAGTGCTAAGTCCAGCATTGGTCATGGAATTTTAATTTTAATCTGCTTCTAAACTGGAGAAAATAAGAGGCTCAGAGATGTTAAACAGCCTGGTCAAAGTCACTCAGCCAGTAAGTGGTGGATCTGGGTTGTCTGTGTAGCTACGACACATAAAGGAACACCCTGGGTCACGGAAGTGTTCAGTGACCAGAGATGGAGGCTGACTGGGTGTGGTTTCTTCTGTCCACTGAAGGAAACTATTCTCTCCTCTTTGTGCCAAACCCATCTCCCTTTTTTAATATAAAAATAATAAAGCCAGTATAATTTTGGCTGTCCTTGGGCATGTCTGGATCAGTCCTGATGTCTCATGCTCTACACACACTGTGTGAAGTTGGAATGTGCCCTTTCTCTTGCCAGGACAGAGTCTTTTTCCTGTGCACAGTAACTGTCCCAAGCCACCCTGAGCGACGCTGCCTACTCATTCTGTTCTCTCAGACCAGCACTTCTTTGCATAAGGGGGCGGCTATGGCCACAGAGACCACATCTAAACTAGAGTTCGTTTATACCAAACATCTCTTTATTTTACTTGTGGGGGAAGCTGGGGTCCTCCTGGCCTCCACCTATGATGCTACCCACCTTAGCACATCCCACAGCCCCTCAATGGACACAAATGCAAGCCAGCACTTTACACCGTGCGTTAGAGGAGGAATCCAAGCAGCTCCAAACTCCTATGGCAAAAACTCCTACGCTACTTTGCAGTTAGTCTGAGGGATGTCCGCATGCCCTGTGTATGGCTAGTGGGCAGGAATCCCATGCTCCTTGGCTTCTCCCACACTTGCCAGCTTCCCAGCATGGACCTACATTTGGCCATATAAAAGGATGGTACTGCTGGGCAGAGCTCGTGCCTCTCTGGAGTAGGTCCCATGTTTATTGCCCCCAGAGCTACACAGTTCTACCAACCTTGATAGGTGCCTTGGAAACTCCCTCCTCCTGCGAGAAGAGAGCAAATTGCCACTTGGCTTGATGACCTGTAATTAATGTGATCTCAGTGTTCTGCCCATAGTTCATGCTGGAGGTTTGTTTTGGTTTTGAACATGGAAATGGAGCATCCTGAGAAGTGAATTCGCTTTGATCTTGACAGGTAAAGTCAAAGTGTAAAAACTCCCAGAATATTTTTTGCTTAGAATGTGCTGATGGCTGGTAAAGAAAAAAGAGGCACGGCTATTGCCAGAGGGTTGTGTTCTTTATGACTAATGTTATAATTACTTGTTCAGACACTGGTTCCCCTGGCTACAGAGACAGTTTGTGACAAAGAAAAACGGAGATTTGACCAGAAGTTTAAATAGAAACAGGTTTTCTCTCTCCCTCCTGTCCACCCCATCCCCCACCCCCCACCCCAGCTTCTTTCAGTTCTGGGAAGAGAACCAGAATCTCAAGGCTCTGGGCATCACCTCAGCCCAGAAACACTTTTTAACTAACTAGGGAAATACTGAGAGGATTAGCTGGACAGCTTGAGCAGAAAGTGAACTATCAGCTTGTCAGTCTGCTGCCCCTGTGGTGGGAGTGGAAGGTGTGGGGAGGGTGTTGGGTGGCAGGCAGACTACAGCCTCATAGCACAGTTGGGTGCTGGGGTGTCCCACATGACCTGCTGCTACCTGCTCAGCCTGGGATAGCAGTGCTTATGTGCTGAGGGCTGCTTCTGGGGCATTTTCTATCCGTGGATGAATTCAAAGCTTGCCAGGTGGAGGTCTGCGCTGTAACACTGACCTCCTCTGCCCGTCCTCCTAACCTGCAGGATAAAAATATCTTTTAGAAAAGCTTTCAGGGGAGAATTCTTAGAAACCAACCTTCTTAACGACTTGTACTTCTCCACCCTGAACCAGCTTGCTCTCAACCATTGTAATGGGAGGCAGGTGTTGGGAAAGCCAGAGTGGGGCTCCGGATAATCAGTAAGGCAGGAAGAGAGTCAGGGTGCCAACAGCAGCGGCGTGAGCCCTAGCCAGGAAGGAGCCCAGGCGGGGTACCGTCTGGACCCAGGCTGGTAACAGGAAGTTTTCCTCTAGCTGGGCGAGACAGGACAATGAATTGAAGAGAGCTTGTTTTGTGGCTTCAAGGGGCTGTAACTTTGTATCCCTGGTGCTGTGATCAAAAGTGGGGGTTAAGCTGATAGAGAGAGACAGACCCCTGCGGAGAAGCAACCTGCCGACTCCTAGTGCCTGAGGGATGCTCAGAACAGGTTTATTTTATTTTAGTTTTATCAAGTTAGAAAGCTCTGGGCAGATATTTCAGGAAACTGGAGCTTTCTGATGGCTGAGATAAAAATAGAGACCAGGATATTGTCCTTCCAGGAGCTGCTCATTACAGCTGCCAAGAAATAAAGACCGCGTCTTAGGGGCTGAGCCTGTGGCATCCTGGGAAATACACATTGCCCCTGAGAGCACGGACCCACACATCTCCATCCTTGCTTCAGGGTGTCCAAAGGGAAAAATACAAAGGGAACCTGGAACACACTGGCTCTTGAAGCTATGGCTGCCTCCTCCCTTTCCCAGGGTCTGACCTCAAACTTGTCTGTCCTTCGTCCGGAGATTTAAATGGTTAGTTCTGGGGTTGGCGATCCAGTACAGTTGCTCTAGGCAAGACAAAGGACTAAAGGGCCAAGCGTGAGCAGTTGCTGCAGCTCCATGCCATCCTCACACGGGGATGATTTCTACATCCACGGTTTGGTCTTCAAGGTTCTTCTGTGTTTAGAGTGGAAAACCAAGGTTAAGTTCTGCATAGCTTTGTCTTTAACTATATTGATATCTCAGCATTCTCTTCTCTCTTTCTTCTCTCTCTCTCTCTCTCTCTCTCTCTCTCTCTCTCTCTCTCTCTCTCTCTCTCACACACACACACACACACACACACACACACGCACACGCATGCATTAAAGACCTAATGAGTAGATACTTTTGGCAGATGAGGAAATATGTGGTTATGTTTAGAGTTTGCTGGGGCTTCAGCACAGTGGTAAAGCATGCATGTAGCATGTGTAAAGTCATGGTTTGATCTCTAGCACCACAGAGAAAAAGGTCTTTACTAAGTCTAGTTGAGGAGGAGACAGAGCAGAGCTGGTGGAGGCTGGACTCTGTCACATGTGAGCAGCATGAGATTCTGTCTGCACCGATGGGTCAGAAGCCCCATTCTTCCTAGTGCTGTTTGCGCCCTTGAGTTTGAGGTAGGATAGGAACCAAAGAGCCAGGCAAGGTAGACTCAAAGACATGGTCATACATACACATACATACATGCATGCATGTATACCCTATCTACATGTAACCAAATTATCCCTTGTTGCTTCAAATATTTTTGGCAACAATCACTCCTTTTAAAACCTAAATTTTTAGTCAGGTGGTGGTGGCACACGCCTTTTTAGTTCCTGCACTCGGGAGGCAGAAGCAGGTGATCTCTGAGTTCAAGGACAACCTGGTCTATAGAGTGAGTTCCAGGATAGTCAGATCTACACAGAGAAACCCTGACTCAAAACAACAACACAACAACAACAACCAAAACTCTAAATTTTTCTACTTTGCTTTTAAAAAGGAAAAAGAAAAAAAATCCATTGAACACAAAATTCTAACTACTCTCACCACCTGGTGTTTGTTCTAATTTTTGACAATATTTATATCCACAATATGTTCGGGTTTTTTCAGTGTGTATGTATGTGTATAAAACTCTGCATGCTAGGCAAATGGTCTAATACTTAGATACATACCTAGCCCCCACGATATTTTTGTCTTCACATCTATCTGCACAGTGAGTTATGGAGCTGTACAGGAAGTTATGATGTAGCTCAGTTGGTCAAATACTTGCCCAGTGTGCACAGAGTCCTGTGTTCAATCCCCAGTGTGACATAAAACAGGCCTGGTGGTGCCTGCACACATGATTCTAGCAATCAGAGGTAGAGCAGAAAGGCCAGGGAAGTTCAGGGTCATCCTTGCCTTCGTTGCAAGTCCGAGGCCAGCCTGAACTTTTTGATCCCCTGTTAAAGAAGAAAAGGAAAGAGGAAAGAAAAGAGTAAAGTCCTGAAAACCCTAGCAGGTAAGAGCTGAGCGCTGACTCTCGTCTCTCAGTGGGCCTTTGAGGTTGGCCTGGAACCTCTGCTATTGTGAGCAGTGCCGAGAGTACATTTCTAGAAAGGCATGGCATCTCAAAGCAGAGGCGTAGTGTAGTTCCTAAACTGTCAAGAGCTTGAAAGAAAGAGACCTGGAAGGTCTTGGCTGCTTCTAAGTTTATAGCAGGCAGGAGGTTTAAAGTCCAAAAGGGCTCAGATTTCTACTCCACGTGTAGAAATCTCATCCTCCGTCCAGAAAAGAGCCCAGTTCCTTCCCTATGCCCCATCATGGCAGTGAAATGAAGGTACAGCCTTCCACAGGGGCCCATGAGAACAGGGCCACCAGGCACACCCGGGCTCAGTGACCTGCACACTCTCACCCTGACCCCCTGGATGAGTGCATGGGTGTGCCCGTACACAGGTGTGCTCGTACACGGGTGTGCTCATACACGGGTGTGCTCACAGCTGCAGTGATAAGTGGCTTAGTCCCAGAAGTACAAATGGTGAGGAGCGGTGACGGATGTGGCCCCTGGGACCTGCAGAGGCTCCATGGGAAGGCTGACAGGTAGATCCCGGGGAGGTGGGGGGTTGCTGGACACAGCTCCAGGGGGAGGTGGGGGGTTACTGGACACAGCTGCAGGTAGCTGGAATCTTCCTGCAGCAGCCTGGACAGGTGAGAAAGGACCCAGATATAGGGCTTCAGGTACTTCCCAAAGGTGGTGCTTGCCTCTCTCTTCCTCCGTGCTCCCTTTAAGTGCCGGCTGGCAGGCAGAAGAAGGCATGGCTCTGTTGCCATTTTTTGCAGGCATGGTATCCAGGACTCTCTGGCTCTGCAGGGAACCTCTCCTGGCATTCCTCTGGGTTACTGATAAACTACAGGGGGCATTTGCATCCCTCTAAATGACGCAAGTGCTGGTCCTTAAGTAAAGCCCGTGCGCAGTCTTGGTGATTTGCTATTTTTGTTTTGTTTCCTTTTCAGATTACTTGGTGGCGAGTTGACCCCCTCCATTTGTTGAAAAGTTTAGTTGATTTTATTGACTCTGAGCAAGTGGGCTGGTTTATAGATTAAAGCATTTGTAATCCTGTCACCTAAGGTCCTTTAAGCTCTCTGACGGAGCTGTTGGGATGGTTTTATGCCTGTAATCCCAGCACCCAGGAAGCTGAGAGAGGAGGCCTGCTGAAAATTCAAGGCCAACCTGGGCTACAGATGGAGAGCTCATCTCAAAACAAACAAAATAAAAAATAAAAACATGAATGATTAATGCCACAAACAAACAAGTCTCTCATCTTTCTATCTCTTTTCTCTGTTTGCTTTTTCAACAGTCCTCATAACGCTGAGAGGAGATTCAAAACCAAGAACCGAGAGCTAGTCTGGGTCCTTGGCAGATGGGCATCCGTATCATTCGCTGACCAGCAGCATGGAGACCACACCCTTGAATTCTCAGAAAGTGCTGTCAGAGTGTAAGGACAAAGAGGACTGTCAAGAAAATGGTGTTCTGCAGAAGGGTGTCCCCACACCAACGGACAGGGCAGAGCCTGGCCAAATATCCAATGGGTACTCTGCAGTTCCCAACACAAGTGCTGGAGACGAAGCACCACACTCTATGCCAGCTGCCACCACCACCCTGGTGGCTGAGATTCACCAAGGGGAACGGGAGACCTGGGGCAAGAAGATGGATTTCCTCCTGTCCGTCATTGGCTATGCCGTGGACCTGGGCAACATCTGGCGATTCCCCTACATATGCTACCAGAATGGCGGAGGTTAGTGCCGCTGGCCACCTGCAGAGCCTGGGACCCAGGGGTGGGCTGTAGACCCTTGTGGAAATCTACAAGACATGTCATAATCTTTACTGTCCTGTGTAACTGACGTGAGTCTAAGCAGGAAACCTAAGCTTTCTTGCCAGCCAAATCTCCAGTCAGCAAAAAGCCTAAGGTAGCCTGTGTGAGGTTTTCAGGTTGTAAAGACTGTAGATCTGGACCTGGGCTCTCCCACACATGTCCTTAGGTTAATTAGTATTGTGTGCGCTTCCTTTGTTGAAGGGCCTCCTGCTGTGTGTGTATTCAGGCTTCTGTTCATGAGTCAGAAGCAAGAGACCGCTTGCCACACTGTGCTGAAGTTTTTCCCTCTTGCTGGCAGAAGAGTCTGGAGTTGTCAGACCTGTGAGAGGAAACCGTGGGAGGTGGTCCTAAGGCTCCAGACCCTGCTAGGCCTTTGAACCTATGTGAGGTCAGAGAATGGCACTAGTCTGGGTTCAAAGTCTAAAGTTATCAGACTTGACGAGATCAAAGTTGAGCCCAGGCTCAGTGTAACATAATTGCCAACCCCCAAGTGTGCACAGACATGTTAACATCTCTTGTGTTGTAGATGCCTTGTCTTGACAATCCTAGCAACCCTAAAGCTGTATTAGAGTAGTTCCCTTGTTGCTTGTATGTGTGAGTTGGGGAACCTGGGAGAGAACAGAGCAGTTCAGGGGAGACAGGTGAGTGGGTACAGACCCTCTGTGTGGACACTGGGCAAGAAGAAATGAGTATCAAATCAGTGGACAGTTATTTTGGCAAGCTGTTTGAGAGGCAACCACAGTGAGGTCTGGGAGGTAGTGCATTTATGTCAGCCAGACTTCTGTGACCTAACACAGTTTCTTCTCTCAATGACTGCTTTGGAGCTATGTGAGGGGAAGTTCCTCAGGCCATGGGAGATGCAAATCCCTTGCCTAGGACTAGAGGTCACATTCTCCTTATCTCCTGCTTGTCAGGACCTTTAGCCTAAGCCTAAGCCTTGTATGAGCACCGGGGTCCTTGGTGACATTTCCTACCACCGTAAAGCCAGTCAGGTAAATCCTTTACATGAGTTGAGGTCCAACATTAAAACACCGCACGGGTTTGATTCTCTAGCCGGATTTACTCAAGGTGACTAATTACACCGACGTTTCTGAGTCGCACTGGCCTCTGGTTTATAGGGTTGAAACATTTTAAAGGCAGGAAAGTTACCAGAGGAAAGTCATAGCCGACTCACCCTTTGGGCTAAAACTTAAGCTGCCAGTGAGTAATCTTGTTCTGTGGAAACTAACATCTTCAACCTTACCCTCACACAACAATGGCTTGTGAGGAACTTCTCTGGCCCAGTGGAATTACGGACATGCAGGTCAGAGATACCAGTGGTCAAGGGTCTGGAGTCCTAGGTAATACTGACGAAGGAGCATCTGATTCCATGAGTCAGAGACTGCATCTGTGCATCCTCAGAGGGGTCAGCATTGTTTCACACCTGGACATCTCCATGAGGCCTGGGGTGGACCCTTGAATCTGGAGGGAAACCAGTGACTGTTGGGTATGGCTGTCTGTTGACTCTCAGCCTAGCCTATTGCTGTTATTGTCTCGGGCTCCTCTCTTCTGTATCGTATGCTCAGTTTGTCTTTTTTGCTTTGCTTCACCCCTAAGATGGTATCTTAGTCTGATTTCTTTTAGTTTCAGTGAAATACCCAGACAAAAACAGCTTAAAGAGAAAGAGTTTATTTGGCTCACAGTGCCAGGTTTCAGTCCATCACTGCGGAAAGTTCTAGAAGGCAAGAACTTGAAGCCGCTAGACTAGCGCATGCGCACATGGTGGCCTAGCTTAGTGCCCCTTTTCATTCAGTACCGGCCCAACCCGTGAAGGAGTGCTGCCAACATTCAGGGCGGGGCTTCCCAGTCTCTTCCGGTCCAAACCAATGGAGACTTCTTCACGGAGATACCCTTCCTGGGTGATTCTCAATGATCTTGCTAACCAACTCAGACAACAGGTCAGCACATGGTTGTACTGTCTACTGTCCTCTCTCACAAAGCACTGAGATCAGGGCAACCGACTGTGAGTTCCACGTCCATGGACCATTCTGGGGACAGATGTGAGCAGGAGGTAAAATTGTCTCCCTTCTGCCACAGGGGCCTTCCTCCTCCCTTACACCATCATGGCCATCTTCGGGGGGATCCCACTCTTTTACATGGAGCTCGCGCTGGGCCAGTACCACCGAAATGGGTGCATTTCTATCTGGAGGAAGATCTGCCCGATTTTCAAAGGTAACGAGGGAGATGCCAGACAAGATACTTCCATAAGTGACTGGGAACTGGGACCAGGGACGTTAACCTCTTGGGCTTTATGGGTCTGAACAGCCTTCGGGTGTGAACTCGGCCTTTCTCATCTCTGTCCAGGCATTGGCTACGCCATCTGCATCATTGCCTTTTATATCGCCTCCTACTATAACACCATCATAGCCTGGGCACTCTACTACCTCATCTCCTCCTTCACGGACCAGCTGCCCTGGACCAGTTGCAAGAACTCTTGGAACACTGGCAACTGCACCAACTACTTCGCCCAGGACAATATCACCTGGACACTCCATTCCACATCACCTGCTGAGGAGTTTTACTTGTAAGGACATATGAAGGAGGTGGGGTGGTCTGTTAAGGACAGGCCACACACCCTGGGGCTTGGCATCTTAGGGGCCAAAAACTCTTCAGCTCTCTCTAGGCAGGATTGTAGAAAAGCGTTTCAGTAGCGTCTATGAATTATATACACCAGGCTCCGTAATAACATTTTCACTGATATAGATGATGTTTTCTGCTTAGAATCTCCTCTGTCGTTACTGTCTCTCACTATCCCCCCTACTCTTCCTGACTAGCTCCCCTCCCACGCCATGTTTTCCTTTATTCGTTTTGGTGACACATGCATTTAAAGATGGCTTTCAGGATCATGGGCAGCACCCCAGTGCTACACTGCTGAACAAAGTGTCCTCTCCCAGCAAACATTTACTGCTTATGGGTCTTCAGGGATGGGCGGGACCTCATGAGCCCTTCCCTGCCTCCTGGCAGATTTCTGAGAGGTGAAGCTGACAAGGATTAGGGAGCATGAGTGTGGGGAGGGCGGCCTCGCTCCCTGCGGGGTTTGGAGTTGGAACTCTACCCCAACTGCTCCATGATCTGACCTTTCTTTGTCTCAGTACCCCATGTGACGGGCCAGACTGCTCTACCATTCCACACTGGTCCTACCTTCATTCCCCAAAGGGAGCCAGAACATCCCTGCCTCAACGGGAATAACCTTCTTGCTGGCTTCTCCTCTTCCAGCCAGTGGCCGTGGAAGCAAAACACTAATTGCTTCAGTTGTTCAAAACTTATTTCTGATTTGGCATATTGGCTTTATCAGTGGGACCTGCCCTTTGGAAGATGCTTGAAGAATGTGGGTTTTTTCTTTTTCTTATGGTGTTAAGGATTCAGTCTGGGGTCCTCCCATGCTAGACAATTGTTCTTTTAGTGTGTGATTTCCCCAACCCAGGAGTATTTTTAATATAGGAATTGAAGGCAATAGTAGCCCAAATACAGAGCTAATTTAGAGTGAAGAAGGATTTGCTGCCTACACAAAGATTTCCATGTATCGAGAAGCTGGTCATGCTGATTGAGAGGTTCTCATTTTAGACAATGGAAGAGAAGAGACGAGAGTTCTGGCTTTGGACTGATGCTCCTGCCAGGGCTGTCCGGTGAATTTGCCGCTTGTTCTTGCAGGATGAGCGAGACCCATTCCAGCCCCCCACCCCCGTGGTGCCCATTATCCTCTAGAGGTATCCCAATTTTGTGCCCAGGTGACTCTCAGAGGCCCTTCTCTTTGTCACTCCAGGCGCCATGTCCTGCAGATCCACCAGTCTAAGGGACTCCAGGACCTGGGGACCATCAGCTGGCAGCTGGCTCTCTGTATCATGTTCATCTTCACCATTATCTACTTCAGCATCTGGAAAGGAGTCAAAACATCTGGCAAGGTGAGGACTCTGCAGCTTGTCCTGGACGGCCCAGGGCCCCACAGTGTCACAAAACTCAAGACCATTACACTGGACGGCTACTGAGCAGAAAAAAAAAATCAGTTTCCCTTAGCACCAAACACGTTCATCCTGTGATACTTTCTTCAGCACATCTGTTAGAAGGTTCTAGAAATTAACCAGTATCATTTCCACGTAAGTGCATTTAAGTAAGTGAAGGTACAGCACAGCCTCTTTATAATTCTATTTAAAACTGTATAGGGGCTGGAGAGGTGGCTCAGTAGTGAGGTACTTGCCACAGAAGCATGAAGGCTGGGTGAGGGTCACCGCTACTCATGTAGAAGGTTGAGCGCTGCAGACCATGAGTCTATGACTGCAGCCCCAGCACTGGGGGTGGGAGGTAGGCAGAGATAGGAGGATGCCTGGGCTTACTGGCTTGTCGGTCTAAGTCAGGGAGAGCTCAGAAAGTCAGGCGGAGACCAACTTAGGAAGATATCCAATGTCAACCTCTGTCTCCATATTCAGCACATATATGCATGCGTACATACAAATTCTATATATGTTATGTTCTCTATTATATGTTCTATATATATAATATTATGTTCTATATATTACATATTATTTGATATCTATCTACCTTTTTCAAAATTCTTTCAGCCTAGTGGTATTCTCACAGATGCTAATATTGGCCATAATTTACTGAAAACTAATTATGAGTCATACTCAGAGCTTTTCTACACTGGCTAATTGAACAGCAACTCTCTAGGCAACCCTTGCTGGCCATGAACTCATAGGAATACTCTTGTTTCAGCTTCTTAAGTGACAGAATTATGGTAGTATGTCACACCCAGCCTCGGCCTTGAAGACCAGGTTACGTTGCCTCCTAAAGTGACAAGAAGTGGACCCCCTTTCTCAGAGGTCTTCCGTAGTAAAAGACGCTGAGCCACGGCGCCACCCCTAGCACTGCCTGCTGCTGTTCCTGGTTGTCCCTGGGACAGTATGGCAGTAACCTGTGTTTCTGTTCTCCTTTATTCCAGGTGGTGTGGGTGACAGCCACCTTCCCTTACATTGTCCTTTCTGTCCTGCTGGTGAGGGGGGCCACCCTTCCTGGAGCCTGGAGAGGGGTTGTCTTCTACTTGAAACCCAACTGGCAGAAACTCTTGGAGACAGGGGTGAGATATGAGAGACTTGTTTGACTTTTACTAGATAAAGCCAATTCTCTTTCAAATAGTACACTAGGGTCAACTCAAATTTAATGTCCAAGCGTGCAGTGATCTTTTAGATCTGAAATAAAAGCATGAAGAACACAGCATCTTGAGGCCACTGAACGATGACAATGCTGTGGTAGCCGCGGCTGGTCCCATCCTCACCCCGCGTCCCCTGATGTGTTCCAGGTGTGGGTCGATGCTGCGGCTCAGATCTTCTTCTCTCTTGGCCCGGGCTTTGGGGTTCTCCTGGCTTTTGCTAGCTACAACAAGTTCAACAACAACTGTTACCAGTGAGTATGTGGGGCTGCCGGTCCAAGTTTGGGAATGGACTGACAGACAAGACAGTCCAAGGAAGACAATGATCTCAAACCTGTCTGTCCCCACACCATGAGAGAATTTGGCCCTAAGGGGGTGTCACAAGCTTCTGGCCATTCATCCATGACATAGTGCCCATTTAGGAAGTAACTTTACTTAGGCTATTCAAAGGTTAAGAAAGTCTCCAACACACACACACACACACACACACACACACACACACACACACACATATTCTTAGTTGGGGGGAGAGGTACATCCCCATAGTCCCCGGCACGTGGGAAGTGGAGACTGAAGAATGAGAAGATCAAGGCCAGTCTCAGAGACACACTGAGTTCACCGTTGCCTTGAATAGGCTGTATGAGATCCTGCTTAAAAGAAGACAAACAACATAGCAAACAGACAAACAAAACAATGACATGTTATAGCAAGGTTACAGACAACGCAGCATACACTAGTTAATATAGGTTACCATGAGAACTGTCAACTGATTATTTATTTATATATACACAAAAAGCCTACGGACTGAACTGTCTTAGCTTACGACAAATGCCATGCTTGTGGCAGAGCCGCGCTTCAGTGTTTTAATCAAACAGTAGCGTTGCACCCATGACGGCTTGGGTGTCACTCTCAACTGTGGACGGTAAGTCTTCCTGTACAGGTGGCAAGACCCAGCAGTCTGTTTGTACTATTGGAAAAATAATCATGAAATTTATTGTTTCTAAAGATGGAGGAACGTGGCCTTGTGTTGGGATACCAGCTAAAGCTATGTAGTGAAGTTTTAAAATTGTCAAGGTTTCTCCTTGGCAGTCTTATGATTTTATTTGAAGATAATTTTAAACTTTTAATTTCACAAGTGCGAGGTCAGAGCCCCTTCCTGGAGCCCTCCAGTTAAGGCCCTGCTCCAGGGCAAGGCCTCTCCTGGTTGGAGAAGAGGTCTGTGTGGTGCTGTTTCACAGCGCAGGGTGGGATGGGGGTGGGGGTGTTCAGGCTTTCCCCTCCCTCACCTAGCTCTGTAGCTCATCCTGAGCCTTGAACTCACAATCCTCCTGCCTCACTCAGCCTTCCAAGGGACGGGATTATAGGAATGTACTACTGTAACTGGCTTATGACCGTGCCTGGGGTTCCGCCACAGAGATGCCCTGGTGACCAGCGTGGTGAACTGCATGACGAGCTTCGTCTCTGGCTTTGTTATCTTCACGGTGCTTGGCTACATGGCTGAGATGAGGAACGAAGACGTGTCCGAGGTGGCCAAAGACGCGGGTAGGACCAGGAGCTCTCTTCACGGGATGGCGACTTTGAATCTTTACAAATAGCTAAACGTTTCAACTGTTCTTTCATGTTTTCAAAGACTTGAAAGTTAACTTCCTTGGAGATCTCAATCCACCCATGCATTCAGTTGTCTTGGTGCCCAGTGCTGGGACCCTCAATACGTGGTGGGATTAAAAATTTGATGCGTATGGCAGGCTTAAAACTATGATGTGTATGGTAGGTTTAAAATCAGTGGGCTTGGGCACTCATGGGGGATTCGGTCTAGTAGGCAGATAACTACTGATGTCATGTTGTTTGGTGTTTTCATGAGAAATCATGTAACAGATATTAAACAATGAGTCCAAGTAGATGGAGTCCCAGGGTCTAGAGAAATATTTGTTTTTTGGCCCGATGCAGCACTTTGACCAAATGACAGCATCCCTAAGTCAGCCTGTGAGGGACTGAGGACTTGTTTGTCACTTTCAAAAGGACTTTAAGGGCTGGGGGTGTAGGTCAGTGGTAGAACACTTGGTATTCAGATGCTGGAGTTCTGTCCATAGGACCCCCAAATGTGACTTTTTTAAAAAAAAATAGCAGGCTGTCCTTGTTACATTTCCTGCTAATCTGAGATGAGGACATCACTGGGTACCTTATAAGCAGCAGCAGACCTGACTCTGATGATCACGCAGAGTTGCTTCACTGTGGAGGCCCCGGGCTTCTGTAGTTGCAGTCTTGCCTCTGTCCTGTGCTCCCAAGTTGAAGATGCTCAGTTTTCAATGCAGATAATCTACCCTCTGGCTTAGCAAAGTGTCTGGGGTGGTAGATGAAGCAGCATTTGGCTCTGACAGAGCCCGATTTGATGCGGAGGGCTTGTGGATGATAACGGTAAAGTAACGGAGATCTAGGATGGGTCTCAGCATCCATCTCCTCCTCCTCCTCCTCTCTCAATAGTGGAGTCTTGGGACAAGCCCCGTGCCTTGGTAGGATGGGACTCAGCCTCCAACCCCTCTCTCTCCCTCTGTTTCAGGCCCCAGCCTCCTTTTCATCACATATGCGGAAGCGATAGCTAACATGCCAGCATCCACATTCTTTGCCATCATCTTCTTCCTCATGTTAATCACTCTGGGTTTGGATAGCACGGTGAGTGGAGCCAGAAGAGGGTCTGGGAGGGAGAGAGGAAAGGGGGTCAGGAGGAGGCTAGACTCACTTCCCCACTCAGACCCTCCCATGGTACTGGTTGCTACCTCCAGGTGGATTCCCCCTCCACCCCTCCTCTCCCCTTCTCCCTCCTCCCTTTCCTCTCCCTGTTCTTCTTCCCCATCCTGTCCCCCTGTCCACTCCTCAGCAATGGTACCTTGTGCACTGGGTGCTTGACAGAGTTTCTAGTGGCGCACGGTGGGGAAAGTGCCTGGCACAAAGAACTCAGTGCATTTAAATAAAATCCTTGTTATTTGTTTTCCTTCCTAAGCCGTGATTGCTCAACTCAGAGACTTGCTCTATTAGTATAGAGAGTGTACTGGCATTGAACTAGCTTTGGGGCAACCAGTCTCCCAAGACACAAATGCTAAAGCTGTGTGTGCTGTGTTTTCTTGCCTGCAAGTCCTGAGTGATAGGTTCTGTCACTGATATCGGATGGAAATATGCTTCTAGACCCGTTCACGTGCCAGGGTGTGAGCGAACTAATCTTCATCAGCCTGTTTACTCTGAAATCTTATCTCTCTTCCTGTTCCCTGTCCTTAAGGCACGGGGCTTGTCCCAAGACTCCACTGTGACTGTCTGCATGCATCTTTCAGTTTGCAGGCCTGGAAGGTGTGATCACAGCTGTGCTGGATGAGTTTCCTCACATCTGGGCCAAGCGCAGGGAATGGTTTGTGTTCATTGTGGTCATCACTTGCGTCTTGGGATCCCTGCTCACACTGACTTCAGTGAGTACCGCGGCCTTTGGCTCCAAGTGGCCTCTGTACTCTCTAGTGTTCCACAAGCAGAGTGGGTCCTTTCCTTCCACTTCCACAGTGTCCTCCCTTGGGGGCTTAAAAGTGTTGCTAGCACTATTAAAAGGCTTACCATGGGCTGAGGATGTGGTGTAGTGTTAGGTTGCTTGCCTGGCATATGTGAGGCCCTGGGTTCCGTTTTCAGCATTGAAAAATTTGCCACCAAGGAGAAAAGTTATTTCTGACAGTTGTCTGCTGGTAGATCTGTGCAGGACATCAGGAGGCAGAGCATTTTACAACAGATCCAACCATATTTCAGGCTTGGCAAAAATACCTGGAGAGAAGTTAGGATTTGCACTTCCAGCCATTTGCACCTTTTAGAGGTGCTTTTATGGGTACTTTGCCTTCGTGTCCTGATCTACAGACTGGTGTCTTGTGTGTAACCTAGATGCCATTTCATCTCCTTTAGAGCTTGAGGTGTAAAGAAGCCAGACCCTCTCCTGTTATCTCCCTCCTTCCCTCCCCGTCTCTTCATTTAGTAGCCAGGACAAATGCAGTAAAGTGTACATCAGATAGGGTGACATCGTGGACTTGTGTCCTCCTGACTCAAGACAGATTTTACTGATAGGGACACCTCTTCAAGCCATGGCCTCAATGATTCCAGTGCTTTACCAGGGTGTGTAGGGGCTGCGTAGGTGTCAGAGGGGTCAGGGTTAGAGTGGCAGGCACAGAACAGTGACTTAAGTACTGGGTTGTCTAGCACCACACAGATTCACATCCCCTCTCCCTTTTTATTTTCTCCTTTTTTTTTTTTTGAGACAGGGTCTCACTATGTAGACTAGGCTAGCTTGGAACTTACAGAGACCAGGCTGTCCCCCGAGTGCTGGGATTAAAGGTGCGTGCCACCATGCCCAGCTTCCAGCTTCAGTTTTTGCAGTTGTGTGTTCTCCAAGGTTGAATAGACAAGAAGTATTCAGTAAGCTCAAAGTAGCCATAGAGGCTCCTTAGAGTTTGTCTTTTACGATGTAGTAGATAAAACAAGGGTAATAAAACCCCAGGCTTCGGGTTCCATTCTCAGCACCATCCTAAAAGAAAATGTGCTCCACAGGGTAAGGTGGTCAGATGGGTACACATTCAAAGGCCACTCCACAAAACAGGCCCTGGAGTCCTCAGACTGAGTCCAGAGTGAGGATTACCCAGTCTGACCCCATAGTTAGAAGTTTCTCCAGGCCTGTGTAATGAGGCTGCACCTCAGAAGACCATTGACACATCTGTGACCTTGTTCCCAGGGAGGGGCGTACGTGGTGACCCTGCTGGAGGAGTATGCCACCGGCCCAGCAGTGCTCACTGTGGCCCTCATTGAGGCTGTCGCCGTGTCTTGGTTCTATGGTAAGAAGTCCCTTCCTTCCGCCCTATCCTCTGTCCACATGGAGACAGGCACTAATATCATCAGAGGACAGGAAGGGGCAGTTGACCAAGGTGTGATCTCCTGACCAGTCTGTAAGATAATCTCAGCTGAGGGCCTTCTGTAGCCATACACTACCATTTCCTCTGCCCTGTACCACACATGCCACGCCCTTCAGGGAGAACATTATTTCTTTCTATCCTGTTTTTTTTTTTAATGTTTGTAACATTTCCCCAGAAGAGACAGGTTGGAGTCAGCCAGTTCTCCCGCAGTGGTGGCCTAAGACCCCATGTATGAGGCATCAGTGTGAGAGCACCCCAGACTTAAGTTTCTTAACAGAGACCCCTTTACAGAGCACCAAGGTAGAGCTAGGCCCCTCTCTTCTATGAGGCAAGACTGTTCTGCCGGTCTCTGCATCGGCGAATCCCCAGGCCCTTCCCTCTTGTCCTGGGATGGACTTTGACAAGGGAGAGAGGAGGTGTAGGAAGTGGGCTGAGAGCTCTTGGCAGGGGTTCCATGGCCCTGAGTAGTGGAGGGGAGGGCACAGGCAGGCCACTGACATGAGGAACACAGGTTCAGAGATGCCTCTGTACGGGCGAGAAACAAGCATCTCATTTGGAAATGCATTTGCTTTCCAATTTCTACGATCAGTTGCTTTGCCACGGTAACCGTATGTACACCGTGAAGGGAGAGGGCAGAGTACATGAACTAAAGATTTTAACTGTATGTGTGTGAAAGTGTAGCCACCTGCAGAGGCCAGGGCAGAGGATTGGATTCCCTGAAGCTGGACATATAGGAGATGGTGAGTTGTCTTTTGTGGGTTCTGGGAACTGAATACAGAAGCCAATTAAAAAAAAAAAAAGACATTATCTTTACTTCCCCAGCAATTCAGAGGGCAGAGTTCAAAGTCACAGTAGACCCGCAGTAGGAACCACAGCGGTCGGAGGAAGCAGCAGGAGCACTTTCAGTTCTCGGGACACACCTTTCAGTGGGCGTCTTCGAGTTAGTGCAGTAACCTTTTACAGAACCTGGATCTTGACCTGGCACATGGATGAGCAATACTGTGGTTAAAAAATTCCCCTGAGGGGGCTGGAGAGATGGCTCAGTGGTTAAGAGCACTGATTGCTCTTCCAGAAGCCCTGAGTTCAAATCCCAGCAACCAGATGGTGGCTCACAACCATCTGTAATGAGATCTGATGTCCTCTTCTGGTGTGTCTTAAAGACAGCTACAGTGTACTTATATATAATAAATAAATAAATAAATCTTTAAAAAAAAATTCCCCTGAAGGGCTGGGAAAGATGGCTCAGTGGTTAAGAGCCCTGTCTGCTATCCCAGAGGGGCTTGGTTTGATTCCCAGCACCCACATGGTAGGTAACAGATGGCTGTAATTCCAGTTCCAGGGAACCCAATACCTCCTTCTGTAGGTAAAACACTCAAACAGGAAATAAATATTTTTTTAAAAAAATACCTCCCTTGAAAACTGCCAGTGGGTAGTCCTAATTGGTTTCTGCCAGGCAGGCTCACCATTCCTAAATAAGATCACTTTCTTCCTACAGTAGACTACACTCAGATCTGGGCTGAGATCTTAGAAGGGAACCTCGGGCACCACTGGAGAACTTGGTCCCTAGACATTTGTCAACACTGCTGCTCTGCATAGAAAGAGCTTTGCTTGCTATAAAATTTCAGTTTTGTGATGCCCCGCCACTTGAATCCCTCAAGTGGAGAAGTACCTAAGTGACCCCACTGGTTCAGGGAGGAACCCCGACTCCTCCACCTGCTCAGGGAGGAACCCCCACTCCGTTCCTGCCATCACCAATGCTGATCCTGTTGAGCCTGCCCTGTCAAATTCTCCTTTGGGTGATTCCAGGAATCACTCAGTTCTGCAGCGACGTGAAGGAAATGCTGGGTTTCAGCCCGGGATGGTTTTGGAGGATCTGCTGGGCGGCCATCAGCCCTCTGTTTCTCCTGGTAAGTTGTCACATTGTTTACTTATAAGAATTGAATGCTACCGAAGCACCATGCATAGACAGAAAAGCGTGCTGCCCGGAGGTGTGCATCCCAGAGAGCTCTACAAACACAGCATGACTATGTGCACGAAATCATGCCAAGTGACAATAATAAACTAGTACTCCATGAACCCCCTGTGTTGGGGGCCTCCCAGCAGCTATTCCCACCTCTGCTCACCTGTGTCTGACTGTGAACACTAGGGATCCCCCCAGTGTAGTGTTCCCTGCTGCTAATGATGATAATGAACATTGACGGAGCTGCAAATGCCAGAGCTGACTTTATACCAAACTTACACCCATTGCTGTCCTAATCTTTGTGATAATTCTGCAAAGTGGAGGGGAGGGATTTTTGTTTTGTTTTAAGATAGTCTTCATATGTAGATTGATTTGGCCTGGAACTTTATATGTAGCCCAGGCTGGCCTCATATTTGAGATCTTCCTGCCTCTCAAGTGCTGTTATTCCAGGCATTAGTGTTGCTGAGGCTTAGTTTCATTAAAATCATGTAACACAACTGTTCAAGACCGAGGAAGAACATACTGTATGTACTGCTCAGGGAGGCCCTGAGTGGAGTCCTAGCAATTTTATACTTAATAATTTCATATTCACCTTGAAGGGGGAATACACCAAGTTCCCCAAATTTAGGTCCAAGTCAAAAGTAGAATTCATTTATTGTCAAAGGACCTGGATAGGAAAGTTGCGTGCTAAGTGGGCAGTGGTGGTGCACGCCTTTAGTCCCAGCACTCTCGCTGGGAGGCAGAGGCAGGCAATCTCTGCGTTTGAGGCCAGCCTGGTTTATAGATGGAGTTCCAGGAAGCCAGGCTTACACAGAGAAATCCAATCTCAAAAAACCAAAAGAAAAGAAAGCTGAGTACTAAGGGTTGCTGGGGGGTGGGGGGTATTTTTTGACCCCTTAATGCCAAAACAGCAGGTTAGACCATTCCATCTATCTTTCTCAGCTTATTGGGCATCTGGGCCATCCCAGCTGTCTCAGACACACAGTGTCCCTTCTCTTTCAAAACATCTCTTCGTTCCCGAGAGTGTTCTGACTTCCTTGAGGCAGAACCTTCCCTCCCCTGCCCTGCCCAGCTCCCCACACATCTCAGGGCTGTTTTATATGATGGCCCAATTGCTTATCTTTGTTTCTGTGACATTATACGTGCCCCTGTTCCCAGGAGCCCTTCCTGACTGCTTTAGACTCCAGAAGTTCTCATCAACCTTTGCCCTGAGCAGCAAACATCCCAGCACAGTGACTCTAGTGGGTCTGGGGTTCCTAAGCAGGCCCAAACTCTAGACACTGCAACTCGTGTGTAAGGTCCTGGCTTGTGTACCTTCTTAGGTTTCAGTCTAGCAGTTCCATATTGCTTGCTTGATGCTTTTAGCCTAAATCAAAACAAATGAGGTTTGCTGGTCTTGAACTTAGCCCAAGAGCTCCTCTCTCCTCAGCTTCTCAAGTAGTGGGGACCACAAGTGCATGCCACATGCTGTCTGTTGTTTTCTTTTAAATCCAAATGCTTCTTTCTTTTCGTCCCCCCCCCCCTTGTTTATGCATGGTCTTACTCTGTAGCACTGGCTGGCCTGGAACTCCCTATGTAGACATAAGCTAGCCTCAAGCTTACATTGATCCCCCTGTCTCTGGAGTGCAGGGATCGAAGGCAAGTGCTCATACACCTGGCAAAGTTTCACTTGCTTTTACATTAAGAGGTTTGGACCGAGTCTCTTGGTTCACCATGACCAGAAGCCAACGTCCTGACATAAATAGGTTATTAACTTGTATTAATACCTATGCTTCTTGATAATCCACTTAAACCCTTTCATTTGTTTTCCAGAGGAAGAAGGCATGTTAGATTAATGCTTTGTGTGCTTAAATAGTCCCCCACCCAGCAAGGAAGCGTTGTCCAGACTCAGACACGGACGACATAAAACCTAAGGATGGTCAAACACATTAGTTCTCAGGATAAAAACTATTTTAATGCAATACTTAAATTAATACAAAAAAATCCATATACATAACATTTTATCAGACTTGACCCATGAACCTGTGACTCCCTTCACTTGCCTTACCCTGATCTGACCCCACCAGGTCCTATCTCTGACAGATCACACTAAAATATTTTGGCTTCCCCTTACACAGCACTGAGGTGAGGTGAGTATCTCATTCTTGTCTGGGCCCTGAGGCCTTGCTTGGGCTTTTTTTTTTTTTTATTTCTGGAGGCTCATGGTCAATGTATTCCTTTTCTTACCCAGCAACGCCATTGTAGAGACTGGTACCTCACTCATGTTCCGGGGATGCTCAGTTTACTCCCCTCCTTCAAAGGCAAGTGCTTTTGGAGAGGAGGCAAATCTGCCTTCCACATCTCGGCTGAACTAACAGGTCCCCTGTTCTTAGCTTTATAGGGATGCTTTAGGTAAACAAATCACTTCCTAAAACCATTCTTTTTCACTGAAGGCAAGTTACATACCACACACACACACACACACACACACACACACACACACACACACACACACTGAGGAAAGAAAAGAAAAGAGAAAAGAAAAGAATGTGCATGAGAAGAGAGGGAGGTTCCATTCAGGGAGGGAGCCACTGAGTAAAAGAGCGTGGTCCCTGACAAGCTGGAGTTCACTTACCTGACAGCACATAGCCCTGTTCTGGCAAGGATGGCTCCTGACCAGATCTTCCCTTCCAAGTCCCCTTCCTCTTTAGCCAGGTCTGGGGCCTCACAAGGAGCCTACATTAGGAGAATGGTCTGTGATTGACAGGACTCCTGTTTTGAAGCCCTTCTCCTGGACATGGGCTACTGAAGAGGAATGTGTGCTTAACAGTTCCCCATTTTATTACCTGTGGACAAAGGAAAAACACATATAAATAGATGTTTAGCTACATGAATAATGTGATTCGTGTCATCTTTATGACCATGAAGCACTAACTGAAAATCAAATTCAGAGCAATAATGATTTCAGCACAGTGGTTCCTAGGCAAAACTCCACATTTATGCTTCTTCTTGAAACCAAACTGAAAATAAGAAAATTATAAGAACCGGGTGTTAAGAGATTAGAATTTTTATCAAAAATTTCATTGGTTTCCAAGTGAAATGTGTTAAGCTTCTTTTCTCCGGCGATTCCTGAGAGCTGGTCTGTAGCAGGCAGACGGTTGCTGTTGAGGGCCGTTCGCACAGAGCCTTTCTTATTGAAACCCCAGGCTGCAGAGCCAAAGACAGAACAAAGATAAGAGCAGAGTTCTTCTCAGTCTGTCTCTCCCAGAACGAAGGTACCTTCCATCTCACGGAGATCAGGGACATGGGACCAAAGGAGAGATAAATAGAGAGGCCACCCAAGTTATCTCTCTGTTCTCTAATCCAGTGGGTACCAGTCTCCTCTTCTTGGCAGAGGGAGGTGCTTCATCTCTCTGACTTTGGGGGTATTTGTAGAGATGCTGTAATTCTCACAGTGGCTCTAAGGTGTGGGATGGAAAGAAACCCAAGAAAAGCCCCTGCTTCTTTGTTTTTTGTTTTGAGTTGGTACAGAGGTCGTCAGTAGTTCTTTCGAGGATAAACCCCAGTAGATTCTTAGATTTGGTCTTCGGTGTTTGTGTCCTCTATCTACATGGATATTCTGAAGGTTTTCAATGTCTCTTGGACTTTGTCTTAGTTCATCATTTGCAGTTTTCTGATGAGCCCACCCCAGCTACGGCTTTTCCAATACAATTATCCCCACTGGAGTGTCATCTTGGGCTACTGTATAGGGACATCGTCTGTCTCCTGTATCCCTATATACATCATTTATCGGCTGATCAGCACTCCAGGGACACTTAAGGAGGTATGTGCCAGCTAATAAGTGTGTGTGTTTAGTAGGATAATTGGGAAGAAAATAATGCTCTTACTGTGTTTTATTAAGAAGAGGTAAGTATTCATAAAATCCACCATAAGGTTCTACTTATATATTCATAATAGTTTTACCTTCCTCACTGAAGATGGAGACAGTTAAGGGCTGCCTTTATCATCACAAGGCAACTTACAAACACAGTGACAAGAGTGAGCTGAGCCTGGTGTCACAGCACATGGGACATACAGGATTTCTGCTACACTGTGATTGGGGGCCAGCCTGGGTTATTCAGAGTGACTGGGTGCACTGCAGCGTTCCGCCTGGGCCGTGTGCAGCTTCCTAAGCTTTGCCTGCTGCTCGCCTGGGCACGGGCCACATATCTGCACATCTCGGGCATGGATAAGTGAAGGCTAGGGTTCAGAAGAGCCATGGTCAACTCTCTTTTCTCTTTTTGAGACAGGGACCCATTACGTCATCCTGGCCGGCCTTGCTATGAAGGCCAGTCTGGTCTCAAACTCCAAGAACCACCTGCCTCTGCCTCTTGAGTGCTAGAATTAGAGGTCTGGTCACCCTCCCTACGGTCATTGTTCTCACATCAGTCAAGGTGTCAAGCACTGTTTTGAAGAACATCACAACACTAGGATGTTACAACAAGTTTTGAGCTAAAAAGCTCAAAAACTGTCACCTACTCAAAAGTTGGAATATCAAAGTTGTAGCTCAGGCCATCGGAAGCCCCCCCCATATTAGAAGAAATGATTATTTCTGCCTGAATATTGTAGTTTTTTTAAGTACCTACCTTACGATTTGTAAAAAGTGCACACTTGCCAAAGCGTCTGCCTATAGATCATCTCATCTTGCTACTCAGAGCCTCAGGAGGTGGGTGGGCAGATGCTACATAAACAGAGAAGAACCCTGGGTAGATGGGGAATAGTCCTCCTCACCGAGAAGAACCCTGGGTGGGTGGGGGAATAGTGCTCCTCACGAAGTCATTATTTCAGTAACAAGTCTGAAGACACCCAGTATAGGAACTCTCCCGATCTTTTGACTCTAAAGTGTTCTTCTTGTTTTAGGTGCAGGTTCCCTCTTCTGAGCTGATCGTGTGTAGAAATTGGTATTAAAGGTTAGGGACAGATGAGGTGCCATTCTCATGCCATGCTGCCACAGTGGTTGTCTAGCAGCTCTGCTAGTAGGATTCACGACAGTGCCACTTCAGATCTGCAGAACTGAAACGTTTTAGATGATATCCACTCAGTTGTGTTTCTGCCACTGTAGTGAGTATTTGCTACACACAGTGAACAGCATCACACCAGGAGTCTCAATCCCGACGCTGCTCTGTTTTAGAGGAAGAGCTCAAAGCCGAAGGGTAGCATCCAGGAAGCCAGGAGGCTTTAGAACCCAGGTGGACTAGACGGTGGCTCTAATAGGCACAATGTCACACTCAAGACATTTCATAAGAGAACATGAGATGATGAGACACCCTTTTCTGAGAACAGCTGGATTCACTTCTGTTTTTAAGTGGGAAAACTAAACTCATGGTAAAGAAAACTCAGTTCCTGCAAACTCCTGTAACCAAGCCAACCCTATCACAACCTCTCCTCCCAAAGAGAACCGGACGATTGTTTTACAGTAGTGCATTCTTAGGCCCAGAGTCACTAAATTCATCCCTCCAGGCTACCCTTCAATGATGGCTAAGAAGATCCACCACCTTTCTGCTGCTTCAAACCCAGAGAGGCCTAGGTCGGGGAGGGAACTCTAGATTAACAAACATCAGTATTGCACCACAGGCTGCACCTCAAGTCCTAGTTGTCTCTCTTGCAGATTTTCAGTTACTTACAGAAAAAAAAAAAAGACACCTAGAAAGATATAAAGTAACTGAGTTCAGACCCAGTGGCAATAGAGGAGAGACCAAAGGCATCTTTACCATAGGCCACCAGATGGGAGACAGTAGGTCTCAAGGAAGCAGCTTAAAGCTCAAGGAATGTAAGGAGAGGCCCTAGTCAGCTATGGAAGCACTTGTCTCTGGATCTTGGTTCCCCCTTCAGTAAAATGTGCTCCTTGGACAGCAGCATGTTCCCAGGATTGACAGTTCCATGGATCAGGAACATTGGCACACAGTGTTGGGTGGAAATCCTAGCAAATGCTTGATTAAGGAAAATCCAATACCTTTCTTTACATAAGACTTCTGAGAGAGGCCTTTACTATTTCTGTGTGTACCAAATCAATGCAAGTGGTAAAGCATACCATGTTCCCCCACCCTGGGAGAAAAGACATTTGTTTTTTGGGGGGCGGAGGGAGAGATTTTTATTCTAAACCAAAGTCTCCCTATGTAGCCCAGACTAGCCTTAAACTTTCAGTGATCCTCTTGGCCCGCACCCTGTGCTGGCATTATAAGATATGTGCCACCACACCTACCTCACTAGGAGTTTTACAGAGATTACTTGTTAATTACCAGATTTGACATCCAGAAGCATTCTGGGAGGAGGGGAGGCTCCATATAAAATCTTGTTTTTGTTAAAAAACAAAGCAAAGACTAAAAGAAAGGTAAATATAAGAGAAAAGCAAATGTCTGAACTCTGCTGGGTATTGGCCATATCCAGATGCTCCTGGATTTATAATGAGATTAGATCCTGATAAACCCATTATGAATTGAAAATGTCATTAAGTAAAAAAAAATACAGTGACTATACCTAGCTTCCTGAACATCATAGCCTGGCAACACAGGACAGGGTTGTCATTCTTGTGACTGCTTGGCTGGCCAGGAGCTGTGGCTTGTACCACTACCTAGCATCAGCAGAGAGCAATAGCTCTAGCCCTAGCAAGGGGAGAGACGAGTATTGAGAGCAGTTTCCCCTGATCACTCTTGCATCGTCATAAAGGAAAAAGAGGTTATAGTAACCCACCGTAAGCTGGAGACTACGTGTATATGACCACAGCATATAGAATAAGCTCTATTTATTGCTTTAATTTGGGAGAATACCAAGCACAAGCAGCCTAGAAGTCTCAAGGTTGGGGTGAATTGCTGGCTGAAGTCACCATTGCAGAAAGCCTTAGTGACCGTGCACAAAGATAGTGGAAGATGGTCTCTAATGAGCACATGCTTGTGAAGGTGTCAGCCTTGCTCCGTTCTCAGATAAGCTGTAACTTAGGTTAGAGAGAGTCTTGTAGAAGGCCAGGTCTGGCAAAGTCTGGGCTCAGTAGTAGCCTAATGGACTGGCAAAATGGTTTAGCAGGCAAAGGCTCTTAACCACTAAGCTACAGGAGTTAAGTTGTTGGAACTTACACAGTAGAAAACTGACCCCTAAAAGTCATCTTCCAACCTCCACATAGGCACTGACTCACATGCACCCACACATATGTACACTGAAATTACATAATTAAGATCTAAGCCTGGCCTGGCAGTGGTGGCGCACGCCTTTAATCCCAGCACTTGGGAGGCAGAGGCAGGTGGGATTTTGAGTTCGAGGCCAGCCTGGTTACAGAGTGAGTTCTAAGACAGCCAGGGCTACACAGAGAAACCCTGTCTTGAAAAACCAATAAACAAACAAACAAATAAAAATTTAAAAAGATCTAAGCCTGGTAAGTTGGGAGAATCCATATCTAAATGGGCAACAGTACATATAGGAGGTAGGTAGGCGTAAAAGCCAAACACTTCTTTACAATGTTATTTACTGCGTTTGCCCTTCCCACACACTGATGAGTGAGCTCTTTCCAGTGCATCCTAACTCCACTTTAACTCCAATTGCAAAACATATTTCTATCTAATTAATGATAGTTTACAGTGTGCTGAGGGATGGCTGTCAGTGGCTGTTGGCAGGCACCATGGCCGAGATGCGGGATTGAAGTCCTGTATGTCCACTCCCCAAGTGTAGCTCTGGGAAGCCCTGTCTGTTTAAAGTCAGTCATGCTGTGGCCAGCAAGTTTCCACTGAAGGATTGTTCCTTAAGTTTGTGTCACAATCATGTTCTTCCTGTACCAGATGCTTGTACTTCTCCACTCTGACATTTTCATCCATGTTAGAAGTTGGGAATTTCTTTTTCTTAAAGGCCAATGAGGCTATTTCAACTTCTTGTGAAATATTAAAATACTCTTCATTGTTTTAATATTAATGCTGATGTGTCTTTTCAAACAAGACTTTGTAACACTGGCCTTTTCTTCCCAACAGCGCATTATTAAAAGTATCACTCCTGAAACGCCAACGGAAATTCCATGTGGGGACATCCGCATGAATGCTGTGTAACACACCCAGGGAGAGACACGGCTTCCCCCCCACCCCACCTCTGAAAAGCCCCGCCTCGACTCCTCTCCTCTAAGCCAAGCCTGATGATGTAAGGTCTTTCTCCATGGAGACACAGTCCTAAAGACTATGGTGCCCAGACTCTTGTGGGTTCCAACCACTTCTTTCCATGAAATCTATTGGACTTACTACCACATTAGATGGTGACACCATTGAGCTGGCCTCTTCAGGACATGGGAGGGAGAGGAAGGAGGGGATGAATGTCACCCAGTCATCATTAACTAGCTTCAGGTTTAGAATTAGGTCTGTGGACGTCTGTATCATGTTTTTGGTACAATCGATCATATTATCCCGCATCTGTCTGCTTCTAAAGCCTTCAATGTTCATGAATACATAAACCACCTCAGAGAAAACAGGGATGTCTTGCTAGCCATATATATATTTTCTCAGTAGCATAGAACGCTATAGCTGTAATCTACTAGAACCCTGTAACCCATGTGCTGCTCTAAGGTTAAGGAAGGAAGATGTAAAGATGCTATGCTGAAAACTGATGTATATGTGTGCGTTATTGTGTCTGTCTATTGTTGTCTGTGTACCCTCAACGCCAACACTCTGGGTCCATTACAAACTATATAAATGGCCTCTAATTTTTCTTACATTAAACAGATTCTACCTACTCAGTCGGGTTCGTGTTATTAGAAGCATGCTGTTACCATCTTCTTTCCCAGTGTGTCCACCACCCACCTCCCTGTTACACATTCAGGATAAAGGTCCGTGGGCAAACCTGGCCTCCTCTATCAGTCACTATGGCCGCTGCTTTCCAGATGGTTGTGGTCAGATGCAGCTTCCACGTTCAGCTGGGTATCTGGTGTAAGCTCTATTTCAAATGGCTGAGAGGTTTGACTATTTGAGGGGTTATTGGTCCTGTGTAGCCAGGGCAAACCCGACTTCTACTTGGCTCTAGGGTACATAGGTCTAATTCTATGAGCTAAAAGGCAGGTCTTCTCTGCCCAGGAGCAATTGGAGAATCTGAGTTGGCTTTAAATGACTGCCCTTCACCATGATCCCATCTTGACTCTGCCAAGGTGTCCAGGATGATCTCCAAGTGAATGGCCTTTCATCCATGTGAACTTGGTACTGATGAAGTAAATTCGGACTTCAGTGACTTATGGTCTGGATGAAAGTGTGGAGGCATGTCTTACCTTGGGGTGTGAGATTCCTTTATTAAAATCCTTAAGGAAACAAGTGATAAAATTAATTACCTGGCACTATATAATTTTGAGTCCTCCATATAAAATTTAAACAAATGTCATAAAAAGTAGGTCCCAGCTTGTGCGGTAGAGGCAGGAGGATCAGGATGCTAATGCCAGCTCGGGCTACACAGTGAGACTCTGTCTCAAAGAGGTGTGTGCGTGGGGGATCCATATCTGAGAGGCTTACACCTATCCTACCGTAGGTGTCTCTCCCTTGGCTTCACTCCCTCAGCGGGGTCTTCCTTGAACGTCTTCCGCTATCTGTGCCTCTTGCTCATCCTTGATAATTCTTTGATTTGCTCATTTGTGCTTCCCCCCCCCAAAAAATATTTTCATTACTCATATGAGCTTCTGAGAAGCTTCACAAAATGTTAGGGGGAAAGAAGGGGATTGAAGCTGTCTCTTTTCTGACAGCAAAGAATCTTCATCTCTCAGTCTGACCTGCTGCCTTGTTCTGTTGGCTTTACTTTCTTATGTGCTGAAGAAGAGAAATTATCTGCAGGTGGCCTTGCAGTCACTGGTAAACAATTCTGTGAAATTAAAGAATCATGTTTTTTTCTACACAGAGTTTCCCAACTAGCCCAGGCTAGCCTCAAACTTACTATGTAGCCAAGGATAATCCTGAATGCTGGGATTATATGCATGTGCCATGATGTCAGGTTTATGTGGTCCTGAGGATCGAACCCAGGAGTTCATGCATGCTAGGCAGCATTCTAAGTACACCCCCCCCCAACTTAAGGTAGATTCTCTTTATCTCACAGACACACAAATTTCTCAAAATTCCGTCTTTTCCCATTTGTTTCTAACTAGCCTAGAGTGGCCTTGAACTTAAGATCCTCCCACATTAGCCTGCTGCATGCTGGGATTAGCCAGACTAACTGTGCTCAGCACAGAAAAGTTAATTTTTACAACAAGCACTTGCTGAGTTTTGCCAAGCCAGACATTCAATTATACAGGAGTTTTTGAAGTTTGAGGTTTCCTGCAAGTGAAAGAAAATATCCAAAGAACCTGTTGATTTTAATTGTTTGCACTGAAGTCTGATCCCCATTTATCAATATACTATAGATTTTTCCTCCTAATTTTTTTATTTTTTTTTAAGTTTCATTTTTATAAATTTTATTATGAAACTAACCTTGCAATTAAACCTCATACACCAAAGTTAACCAGACCTAAAGGCTACTCACATCAATGCATTTCTATACATTTAGAGGAGCCATTCTAAAGTTCTGGAACTTCATTGATTTTTCTCTTTAACCATTGAAGATTTTTTTTTTCCTTTTTGTTTTTCAAGACACAGTTTCTCTGGAGCCCTGGCTGTCCTGAAACTTACTCAAACTCAGAGATCCACCTGCCTCTGCCTCCTGAGTGCTGGAATTACAGGCGTGTGCCACCACACACAGCAATCATTGTACTTCCCCACCACAAAAACTGAAAACCCCATGACAGAATGAGAACTAGAACAACAGTTAGCTTTATCTCCTCTTTCGTAAGTGGTGTCCGCCACATGCATCCAGGCCTTCCTCATCCCCGAAGCATTTCCTCCTCCAATCTGGTCCTCAGTCTTTCAAGCTGGATCTCATTTTGCCTAGGTATACAGCAGACAGATCAAATCTTGGTCTGTAGAAAGCCAGCTCTCTTCCCGGCAAAGGGACAGATTTGGATAACTAAAGTCTAGTGTATAAGAAGAAAATTACTCTTCAGAAGGAAGAATTCAAATCCATTGTTGACAGGATAACCATAATGTCCCATTTTAATTTTTAAAAGTGGCCAAGTTTGTGAAGGGACAGGAAAAAAGAAAAAAAAACCCTTCTGTACTGAAGGAAAGCAGCTAATAGACACTAACAGAGAGCATCAACAGAGGATTTAAAATACAAAGGCATTGGGGATGTGATGAAAAAGTTCAATGTGTTCGTGGACCTGCAAGACCTGTTGTTTGACAAAATTGGAGAATGCAAATTGTCTAAAGGAAATGTTAGTAAAAGGTGCAATACCTGAAGTGAAAAATCCAAAGGACCCACAAAAGAATTCCACCCCATGGGCTAGGGAATAGGCTCAGTCCTGGGCTTCCTGCAGAAGGACAAGGGACCCAAAGTAAAAAGTCTGGAGACAAATTTATAATCCCAGCACTGGGAAGCAGGAAGAGGCTGATCCTGGAGGCTCACTGGCCAGTTAGCTTAGCCTGCACAGAGTGCATTGTCTCAAAAAGCAAGATGAGTCTGGTGTGGCGAGATAGAGCAGGATGGAGGCAGGAAGGTCGCTGGGGCTTGCTGGCCTTCAGTGTCAGATCCTGTCTCAAAGAAGTGATAAAGTAGGACACAGGAAATCCTAGTTGCCGCCATACATGCTCCCATGTACATACACATTATAACATACACACACACACACACACACAGGGTTAAGAGTACTTGTTGCCCTTGCAGAGGACCCAGGTTTGGTTCCCAGAACAAACATGGTGACTCACAAGTAACTCCAGTTCCAGGGAATCTGATGCCCTCTTCTGACCACCTCAGCCACCAAGACCAAACATGGTGCACAGACATACATACATGCCAGAAAAACCCTCAGGCACATAAAATAAATCTAAATTTTTTTAAAAGAAGAAAAACAAGGCAATGGCCCTTTGGAATGACATCCAAGGTTGACTTCTGGCCTCCAAACACATGTGCACCTGTGGCAACACATATACACATACACGAACACACACTTTGAGCCTTGAGAAAGCCAACGTTGGTAGAGAAAAATAAAGGATAAAATTTCTAAAACAGGCAGCAATATTGACAACTTAGTTATAGCTAGACACAGTGGCTCATGTCTTTGATCCTAGCACTTGAGAGGCAGAGGCAGGTGGATCTCTGTGAGTTCTAGGTCATTCTGGTCTACAGAGTGAGTGCCAGGACAACCAGGGCTACACAGAGGACCCCATGTCCACCAGCATCCCCTCCCCACCCCAAAGTTAGTCTTGAAAGGAATAAGCTGAGTAGGAGCTTGTTTGGCACAATTAAAGGATATAAGAGTAATCAGGTTGAGAAACTGCCCTGGAAATTGAAAAAAAAAAGTCCCAGAAGTATGGGGAGACCCTGAGTTTCAGGGCAGCAGTCACAGGAACTGCAATAGCCAGAGAGAAATTCTGGAAAGAGAACCAAAGGAAAAGAAGGATGAGCTAGTTAATGAAACTGAAGAGGAAATGAACCATCAGAGCTTAGGGAGTTAAGTTTCTAAGCCTCCAGAGAAACAAACACACCATTGAGGCAGCCACACAGATACCATTCATCAGCAGCAGTGGGTATCAGGGTGCAACGGGTCAGCTAATATTTTCAGTGTTCCGAGAGAAAATGATCTGAGACCTCATCTTTTGTCCTATGTTAAATTAGCATTTAAGTGTGATGATGAAGGTAAGATGATTTCAAACCTCCAAAGTCTCAGGAAATTTATCATCCAAAACTCTCTTATTGAACAATTATGAAGAGGCCAGTGGGACGGCTCCATAGTAAAGGCACTGGGTGTGGAAGTCTAGTGACTTTAGTTCAATCCCCGGGACCCGCATAACTGTGGGAGGAGAGTTGTTCTCTGACCTCCATATACATACTACATGTGTGCCCTCCCCCATTGTGTACACACACTCATGCATTTAGAAAAATAGGGCTAGAGAGATCACTCAATGGTTAAGAGCACTGGCTGCTCTTCCAGAGGTTCTGAGTTCAATTCCCAGCAACCACATGGTGGCTCACAACCATCTGTAATGGGATTGGATGCCCTCTTCTGGTATGCAGGTAGGTGTACATGCAGATAGAGCACTCATGAACATAAAATAATAAAACATAAATAAAAATAAAAAACCCAAAGACTTACTCAAATACTCCCCAGAAAAACTCCTGGCCATAGCAGTGAGGCATAACTGAGTGGGAAGACGCACCCTCAGCATGGGCGGCACCATTCCCTTTGCTCAGGAGCCAGACAGAATAGAGAGGAGAAAGCTGTGGACCATGTTCATCTGATGTCCTTCATCCCTCAGGCTCCTTCCCCCTCCTCAGGGCGCCCTGGGCTCTGGCTAATGTTCGACAGTGGGACTCTGCATGTGCTCCCATCAGTTGCTGGATGAGTCTGGTCTCTCTAATGATGATTATCCTAGGCTCTGGTACCAGCACATCCTGCAGGCATAACAAACTAGGTTGCAGGTTTTATGGCTGGGTTGGTGTCCCAATCCCTCCACTGGTAATATGACTCACAGAATCAACTGACTGCAACTCAAGTGGCCTCACAGAGATCAGGGAGCCTGCGTGGGTCTGACCTAGCTCCTCTACATGTATTATGGTTGTGTAGCTCGGTGTTCTTGTGGGAAACCTAACAGTGGGAATGGGGACTGTCTCTGACTCTGCCTGCCTTCCTGCCTTTGGGACCCTTTTCCTGCTGGGTTGCTTCATCTAGCCTTGATGTGAGAATATGTGCCCGTCTTAATGTAGCTTGTTATGCCTTATTTAGTTAATATCCCTAAGAGGCCTGCTCTTTTCTGAGGGGAAGTGAAGGGTGGGAGTAGAACTGGGGGAAGGGGAGGGGGAGAACCTGGGGGGATGGGAGGAAGGGAAAACTGCAATCAGGATGTGATGTAAGAGAGAAGAATAAATAAAAAGGAAAAATTCTTTCCCTTTATTCACTTTACATTCCAATTGCAGTCCCTCTCCCTTCTCTCTTCCCAATCCCACCCTCATACCCCTCCCCCACATTCCTTACTCCCCTTCTTCTCTGAGAAGAGAAGGCCCTGTGTGGGTACCAGAGGAAAAAAATTCTTAAAAAAAAAAAAAAGGAGAAAGTCAAGCCAAGTAGTAGCATCTATATCTCTCTCTCTGCTCCTGGACTGTGGATACAGTGAAACCAGCTTCTTTACATGGCTGCCAGATCTGAAGCTCTTCCCATCCACACACCTCCCAGTGTGATGGGCCGCACTCTCACGATATGAGCCAAATAAACCCTTCCTTCCTTAAGGTGACTCGAGCGATGGTGGCCCACACCTTTAATCCCAGCACTCAAGAAGCAGAGGCAGGTGGATGGATCTCTGAGTTCAAGGCCAGCCTGGTCTACAGAGTGAGTTCCAGGATAGCCAGGGCTACACAGAGAAACCCTGTCTTGAAAAACCAAAAAAAAAGCCGGGCAGTGGTGCACGCCTTTAATCCCAGCACTTGGGAGGCAGAGGCAGGAGGATTTCTGAGTTCGAGGCCAGCCTGGTCTACAACTCAAGTTTCAGGACACCCAGGGGTACACATAGAAACCCTGTCTTGAAAAACAACAAACACCTTCCTTACAGTGCTCAATAAGGTATTTGGTTAGAGCAACAAGAAAAGTCAATAATAAAAAGTGCCTGTTTCAAAATTGTAACCATGTAGCCTTCAGAGTGCAACTGTCAATGCAATCTTAGAGAGCAAACTAGCAGAACCCATGGAAGAGGACAGGAATGACACAATGAATCAGACAGGAAAAACTGCAAAGGTGGATGGACTCAACAGAATGGAATTTGATTACTTTATCATTCATCATGATGTGATTTTTTTTTATATAAAAACTTCCATTCAAAAAATTTAAATTCTTAAGGTAAAGATAAAAATCTTAACTGTAGGACTGGAGAGATGGCTCAGCAGTTAAGAGCACTGACTGCTCTTCCTGAGGTCCTGAGTTCAATTCCCAGCAACCTCATGGTGGCTCACAACCTTCTGTAATGGGATCCGATGCCCTCTTCTGGTGTGTCTGAAGACAGTGACAGTATACTCACATAAAATAAATGAAGAAATCTTTTTTAAAAATCCTAACTGAAAAATATATTATTAAACATTCATATACCCCCTCAAGTATATCATTTACAAATATTTAATATGAAAACCACCTTGAGCTGGGCAGTGATGACACACACACTTTTTTTTTTTTTGGTTTTTCGAGACAGGGTTTCTCTGTGTAGCCTGGCTGTCCTGGAACTCACTTTGTAGACCAGGCTGGCCTCGAACTCAGAAATCCGCCTGCCTCTGCCTCCCAAGTGCTGGGATTAAAGGCGTGCGCCACCACCGCCCGGCAGATGACACACACACTTAATTCCAGTACTCAGGAGGCAGAGGCAGGTGGATCTCTGAGTTTGAGGCCTGAACTAGAGTGAGTTCCAGGTCAGCCAGGGCTACACAAGGAAACAAACAAACAAAACAAAACAGAAAAAAACAAAAGAAGACCAGAAAACCTTCTTAAACTATAAATAATACATTTCAGAAAAGCTAGCCAGGCAGTGGTGTTGCACACCTTTAATCTTAGCACTTGGGAGGCAGATATAGGCGGATTTCTGAGTTCGAGGCCAGCCTGGTCTACAGAGTGAGTTCCAGGATGGCCAGGGCTACACAGAGAAACCCTGTCTCGAAAAGCAAAAAAAAAATAAAAAAAAAAAAAAAAAAGCTAAATAGGTTGTTACAATTCTTTGTAGTCTTTGATGAGCTTTAGTCTGTAATATCTCATTTCATTTGGTCACCATTGGTCTTGAAAGCAGATGTTTGTTCCTAGGTCTGTGCAGGAAGACCCTGAGGCTAGGGGAAGTTGATTTCCTCAAGTCCATATAGCTGGGAAATCTCAGAACTGGCCTACCTGTCTCTTGTCAACTCAAGATACAAATGTGTCACTGTTAAGCCACAATCTTTCCTTTCTTGTTTATTCCTGGGATCACACATTCATAAAGACATCACGATAGAAAGCATTTTACTAATTTAAAGAGTTCCACAGCCTTACAAATCAAATGCTTTAAAAATATCCAGATTCTTTCAAAATTCAAATTCTCTGTAAAAGTCTAATGTTTCCTTTCCAAAAACGTAGTCTCACCTGGGCAGTGGTGGCCCACACCTTTAATTCTAGCACTTGGGAGGCAGAGGCAGGGAGATCTCTGTGAGTTCAGAGTTCAGTATCTACAGAGTGATTTCCAGGCCAGCCAGGGGTACACACAGAGAAACTCTGTCCCAACACTTCCCTGCCTCTCCACAAAAAGTTAAGTCTCTTGAATGTGGGCTCCTGTAAAAATCAAAAATAAAATTAAGTACTTCCTCACTTCAAAAGGTTAGAACCAGGACACTGTCACAATCTGAACACAGCAAAAGCAAACTCCAACAGTGTAACGAACTCAGTGTCGAATTATCTGTTAAGGATCTACTTACTATCTTCTGGCCTCCTCCAAAGTGCTTGGGTCACTTCTCTGCCCCACACAGCACACACAGACAGTCTTTTAGGCTCAGGCCAGCTCCATCCACACCTGTTTGGTGGTCATCTCCTGGCGTTGGCACCTCCATAAGGACAGGGTCTTCTGCTGCAACTGGAATACTCTTTCATCAACAGTCTCTTTTCAGAGACTCCAACTCTGCCCAGTTCCAGCTAACCAGAACCACAGATTCATATCTCAAACGGCTCAGTAAAGTCTTTGTTTCTTCTGAAACTTCCATTAGCCAGGCCTCAATCACCTGCACTGCTCTCAACATGCTTAGCTTCTACACAACAGCTCACTGAGCCCTCAACATTCAATGGCTTTTCTAGCTCAAAGTTCCAAAGTCCCTCCACAATTCTCCCTAGGACAATACAGTCTGTCATAGCAATACTCCACTATTCTGGTATCAACTTGTCCTAGCGTTACTATTTGAAGGGCTTTAGCAGGCCCAAGTATGACAAACAGTGCACTGGCAGGCCTTGCTCTTCCTGGTTCCCTCTCCCTCTCTAAACTGTAGATTACATCCCTAAAGTTGGCCACCCTTACATGGACACTTTCTCATGCCTGACTCATTCCTAAAGCTGATCACCAAGGTTCGGCTATCAAAGAGTTGAAATCCAGCAATCAAAAGCCCCCTTCAGCTATCCTAATTAACATGCCTAATGAAAACATACGAGTGAATCCTAGCCCATTCTAACACAGACCTTCCATTTTTACCACTTAAAAATCACACCTACAGGGTCATTTGCAGCTGTTCTCTGCCTAAATCAGAAATCAGCCATCTTAACTTTTCTTGTCCACTTAATGATACCTCTGTGAAAATAGGTGTTTGGGTGTGGCTCAAGCCTAATCTTGGGTTCGGGAAGGAGCACCCTGATGTCTGTGGGTCCCTTCACTATTGCTGTAATGAAACACCATGGCCAAACCAACTTGGGGAGGAAAGGTTTGACTTACGCTTCCACATCCCTGTTCATTGAAGAAGTCAGGGCAAGAACTCAAGCGGGATGGAGCCTGGCGCTAGGAGCCTATGCTGAGGCCATGAAAGAGTGCTGCCTATGGGCTTACTCCTCACAGCTTTGAGCTGGCTTTCTTATAGAATTCAGGACCTCCAGCCCAGGGATGGTCCCACTCAGAATGCGCTGGGCCCTCCCCATCAGTCACTAATTAAGGAAATACCCGACAGGCTTGCCTACAGCCTGATCTTACAGAGGCATTTTCTCAATTGAGGCTCCTTCCTCTCTGATGACTCTAGCCTGTGTCAAGTTGACATAAAACTAGCCAGGTCCGTTCTCAAAGTAAAGGAAAATGAAAACAACAGGTGAATGGCAGAAGGGAGGAAAAAATTGCTCTAGAAATGAGGCTGCTTGTCATGGTCCACACAACTGATATGCCACAGCCTCACCGATACTGACGTTTCAACTGCAGGATTCTCTTTAGAAGCCTCAGCTCTAGTTTTGGGACACATCGCTAATATCTCTCAGGATCTTAAAATGACTACTTGTATTGTTTCTAATTATATGATTTTTATAAAGTGAAATTTCAATATGTGAAGCGGAGAGAATAATGCTGAGATCTGAATGGGTGTGTGTGTGTGTGTGTATATGAGAGAGAGAGAGAGAGAGAGAGAGAGAGAGAGAGAGAGAGAGAGAGAGATCTTAAAACATAAATCCTAACTATAAAAAGTGATGACAAGGGAAGTGCTTCCTAGAAACAAGGAATTCTCTGGACCATAATATAACTATCAAATAAGGAAAGTAAGACCCTTCCTTTTTGACATCTCCTCCTGACCTTTGTACAAAGAGATCTATCCAGAACACTTTTCACGTCGTTTCAGATCTCTTTTGTCTCCAGTCTAGAAGTTCCTGCCTTCCATGACCTTGGTGCTTTGAAAGATTACGAATAGTTATTTTGGACAATCAACTAGATACTCTGTGAGTTGATGACTAACTTTAGTCGATTTTAGCTGTGTCTGTTAGGCATGTCTCAGGACTGTGCTTAATTCTTCCCATCACACCCTATCAAAAATAGAGCTGCTCCCCCCCCATTTGTCTCAACAGTGATGTTAACTTCAATCTTAAGGTTTTCTAGTTTCCTCTGCTTTCTAAAGGTTCTTTTTGTCTTATTAATATTTATAAGGGAGGTTTTGAAGACTACAAATACTCAGTTCATCAAAGTTGCCGTTCATCCTTTAAACTTTGTCTTTGAGTGTATGGGTGCTCTACTTGGATGTACGTCGGTGCACCATGTGCATGCAGTGCCATTGGAAGCCAGAAGAGGCCATCATATCCTCTAGGACTGGATTCACAGATGGCCGTGTGGGTGATGGGAACTGAACCTAGGTCCTCAGGAGGGGCCTGGTGCTCTAACATGGAGATGCTATGCTGTGTCTTTTCAGAAAAAACTTCAAAGTCCCAGATGGCCCTTGATCAGATGCATCCACCAGGACATCTGAAAGACCACTGGAGAAACACCTAAAAGCAGAAGACAAATTCATTAAAAGATGTCCCAAGAAGGAGACCAAGCTGATAACTTGTGGACACATCAGGACCTTAACTAATCAAGTTAAGACTTTGGGGAAACAAGGGCTAACCCAAAGGGTGTTTTTTAAAAAAAAAAAATTTAAAAATTTATGTGTTGGTGTTTTGCCTGCATGTGTGCCTGTCACATGGGTGACACATGCTGACACGTGGGTGCTCTGAATTGAACCCGGGTCTTGTAGAGAAGCCAGTCAGTGCTCTTATTCTTTTTCTGAAAAGACACGAGCATAACCTTGTCTCTGTGAGAGCACCAGGCCCCTCCTGAGGACCTGGGATAAGTTCCCATCACCCACACGGCCGTACACAGCCATCTGTGACTCCAGCCTCAGAGGATCTGACGTCCTCTTCTGGCTTCCAATATTCCAATACCTACTTTGCTCATGGCATAAATATTTACAGAAATTCAATAGATTTTTTATCCTAGTGATTGTTCTACTTGATTTTGCTGTAATAACTTTCCTGGCTTTTAAATGTGTTCTGGCTTATTTACATGAAACTGTGAGCCACGATGAAACAGAAAAGGCTGTTTTCACTGTGTGGCTGCATAACCTTCAGCATGATTACAGGGGAACTTTTGTAAGTAGGATTTCTATCTAAGTTAAACAGAATAAAAGTTGACAGAAAAAACCTTCCACTTATGAGGGGATCTATGCATCCTAAGCAATATGTATCTTTTCCTATCCAAAGTATCCAATCTGTTTTGTGAAAGCATCTGAACTTTTGGGAGAGGAAAAATGAGCTTATCTGATCTCTTTGATATAATCTTTCCCTGACTACCTTAAACAACATAATCAAACTAACTTTTCTAAACATACGGAATAATCCTAGGGAACAGCGTGCGTTCTCTCTCTGCTGAGAGTTTAAGATCACTCCTGCCCCTCTCCCAGCCCCATCGTCCCACACCTATGCAGCTTCCTGTCCAGTCCAGGGGTTATCCAGGATCTGCAGGAACAGAAATCCCTAAGTCAAGCAGGAATCTAGATATTCGCTTTGTTATGTTTCCTCTTTGGATCTAAGGATATAATAAATATTAAGCATGACTTTTAATAGACAACAGTTTTTATCTACTTCAACATACACAACCAAGTTTATCTTTTTTTTTTTAAGATTTATTATTATATCTGTATACTGTAGCTGTCTTCAGACACACCAGGGAAGGGCATTGGATCCCATTACAGATGGTTGTGAGCCACCATGTGGTTGCTGGGACTTGAACTCAGGACCTCTGGAAGAGCAGTCAGTGCTCTTAACCACTGAGCCATCTCTCCAGCCCCAAGTTTATCTTTCTAAAATGATAAACTCTCCATAGTAAAGTATCGTGAGATAAACTGTCTTTTTGTGATGGGAAAACTTGCCAGAGAACAACTTTCTCCTTAGTAGTTATCCTTTCTTTACCCATGAATAAATTTACAGGATGTCAGGTTCCAATGACTTAGTTCGGAAACTAGTTTTATTTGAACATAGAGTTTTAACAAGCTTCAGTCTCTCTGCTGGAGTATAGAAAACATTTTTTTTTTTCATTCTCGGTTGACAGATTTAGTTACACACCAATTTAGTAATTTGCGAAATACAAACTTACAAAAAAAGTGATGTCTTCTAAACAACCAAGAATTGAACATGAATGAAATTACTGCATTTTTTTCAATCTTGGATATCAACCCCAGGACCTCGTGCATGTCAGGCAAGAGCTCTACTACTGAGCTTTGCCCCTATCCTGGAAATTACTTTTGCAGTTAAGTAAGGGGTGAATTAAATGCAGTGGCATATTACTATCTTTATTTTTATTTAAGCCAAGTATGCTGTGGATCCAGTAAGTTTAGACAACATGCATGGTCCATCTCTATGTTACATTTTAACAGGAATTTCAGAACATATATAATTTTCTCTTTCTAAAATTTATATATTTTAACTCAAAAGATAGTATTTACACAATAGTTTCTGTAACGAGACAAACTGGGCCTAGGGTTGGTCACTGCCTATAGTTCTAGCACTTGAGAGGCTGAGACAGGAGGATCACTTGAGCACAGGATTTCCAGAACAGCTTGGGTAACAAGAGTATAACAACAGCGACCACTGCCCCCCAGACAGAAGCAGAACATAATAAAGAACAAACAAACAACAACCCCCCCCCCGCCAGAGAGAGCGCTGGGTGGTTAGAGCACAGGCTGCTCATACAGAGGACCCAGGTTTAACTCCCAGCACCCACATGGCGGTTCACAACTATCTATGACTTCAGCTCCAGGGGATCCAATGCTTTCTTCTGGTCTTCTCTGTGGGTACTAGGCAGCCCTGACTTACCTGTAGGCAAAACACCCACCCAGGTAATACATAGTTAACATAAAAATAAAAAACCTCAAAAGCAACATTTTTAAAGTTATTTTTAATGTATAAACATTGTAACAGGAAAGCCATTTTCCTCACAAAGAATCTATGAGATCTAATGCCTTATGACTCTTGAGTACAATCGAGAAAGTGCTACAGATTAGAAAATCCTCACAGTCCTACACAAGCACCAAAGCTCGAAGAACTGACTTTTGACTTAACAAATTTTGAAAATACACTTTAAAAAACTCTCCAGTCACTGTTCGTGCAGTCGTATGCTTTCTTAAAGCAAGTTCAAGGGTCACAACGCACTGTGCTTCCAAGGAACTCCAGATCTGGGTAGTCCTTAGTCATCTTCTTTCTCAATATAAGTCTTTGCGTTTATCCGCGCCATTTGCCTGGCCAAATACCTGTCTCTAGCTGACATCACTGTTTCCTCATTGCTCCGTTTTGCAAACTTGCTCACGGCCTCAGGGGCCTTCTGCTCATTGCCCTTCTCTGGTCTTTCCTCTGCCAGTCTGTGTTTTGCTGCTAGTGATGTTCCAGAACGAGAGGGCTTCCCTTGTTCCCCTTTGTCCTTTTCCGTGTTTCTCACTTTGCTGGATCTCTCCTGGTCAAGAAGGTCGTCCTTTGGTCTAGACCTTGGGCTGCTTTCCCTTCTGTCTCGATGTCTTTCTGAAGACTGCCCACGTCCTTCTGGCTTCTCCCTCTCTCTGTGTTTACCACTATCTTCACATCTTTCCCTCCTTGCTTTCGTGTGCTCTTTTTCTTTGCTTTGTTTTTCTTTCTCACTGTATCGGTCGTGATCATTCCGTTGTCTGTCTCTTTCCTGTTCTCTTGAGGAATATTTCTCCCTCTTCCATTCTCTGTCCTGTCTTTCTCCCTGTTCTCGCCCCTTCAGTTTATCTTCTTGCTCGTGCCTTTTCCAGGAGTGATCTTTATGACTGGCCTCTCTGTGCCTATGAGAACTCTTTTCTTCCCGGTGGCTGCGGTCCTTGTGACAGCTCTCTTGGTCTCTGGACTGCCTGTCCTGGTACCGACCTCCCTTTTGCTCATGTCCTCTTGAGTGGTGCTTGGTCCCGAGCCCCCTTTCCTCACTAGATGATCGTGAGTGGGTGTGATTCTTGTGATGCTTGGGGTATTTCATGGAGGCGCCAGTGTCTTCTTCCCCTCTGGACTTTACTTTATGGTCTCCCCTTTCACTGTCCTCACTGCTGTTATCATCAAAATCACTGTCAGCATCTGGGTTTTCCTCTGCTTCCTCTACACCACTTTGCAGGATGCAGTTCTGCTGTGGTGGTCTGTTTTCTGAATTTGTTTCATCAGGGTAACCCCTGAGCTTCTCTTCTTTTATTACAGTCCTAAAAAAGAAAAAAAAAATCATGTGAGTAAATGCTACTTTATTAGTTGTAGAAAGAAAAGGAACTCATGTAAATTTTCTCAATACAACTTGATTATATGTACTATCTGATCATCCAATATAAAAAAGTGATGTCTACTCACCTTATAAATTAGTACTTCCAAACATCTGAGAACATGTTTTAACAGTAGAAGTAAAATAAAGAACATAGCCCTTCTCTCTTAGGCCAGCAGAACCTTTAGGAAGGGGTCTGTACAAAGCCTCATTGTTTCTTTCTAGTTCTAGATAAAGAGTAATTGGGAAAAGTAGGGAAAAGTAAGGTATACCCTGGATCTGAGATCTATTTTCACAACATGAAGCTCAGGTTGTAGCTATTTGGCTTCTCATTTTGCTCTTTACAAAGTCCTAGAAATACACGAGAATGATTTCCCACAGAAAACAGTACTAAATCTAATTTTAAATATTACTAATTAAACTTTTCCAAGATTAGAAAGGCACCATCACCCTGATATAGTATCTTGATACTCATTCCAACAAAAAAGGAATTTGTGAATCTTCCTGGCTGCTGCCATCAGTAAGTCTAGAATTATTGGGTATCAACTATACTTTTCCAGCTGTGTAACTCACTCACTGACAACACTCACATGGTTGCTTTTTCTCAGTGCAGGTGGACTGGATGCAGTTAAGCATGCTAGTCATGTGTTCTAAGATATTCATATGCCCTCTGCAAATTCTCCCTTTTACATCCCACTATACTAAAAATACATGGCATAATTATCATACTGTTCGTATATCTTAAAACTTTATCTAAAAGTCTTCTAATCCTTTGCTTTTCCAGATCAGAAATGGGTAAAAGAAGTGTCTACAGACATGATAGTATCTACTAATATCTACATTTGAGCAGTTATTAGCCAAAATTGGCAGCATAGTACTTGAAATGTAGAACTAAGATTAAAATTTTAGATTTGTCTACTTTTAAGTTACCTGAATACCAATATGTGACTACTGCTGATATTAGACAGGGTAGTTTTAGTCTCTAATTTGTGGATTTGACCAATATGAAAACTAGGTTCTAATCATGAAAATAGGCCACTTTCTTATCATATACTATTTAATGATCATGTAAAATTATATGCTGTATGACTCAATTCTTTACAAACTTCTCCTTAGTTCTTACAGTAATTGTTTTCAAGCACCAGGGCCTTAAAATGTTTTTAGTTTAAAAAAAGTTTAGTTTTGCTGCTGCTTCTTCCTCCTTCTCTCCCTCCTCCTCCTCCTCCTTCTCTCCCTCCTCCTCCTCCTCCTTCTTCAAGACTTATTTATTTTATGTATATGAACATACTGTAGCTGTCTTCAGACATGCCAGGAGAGGGCAACAGATCCCATTACAGATGGTTGTGAGCCACCATGTGGCTGCTGGGATTTGAACTCAGGACCTCTGGAAGAACAAGCAGTCAGTGCTCTTAACTGCTGAGCCATCTCTCCAGCCCCGTTTTGTTTCTTCTTTAAGGCCATAAATAAAACCCATGAAACACTTAAATATTCAGAAATCTTATACACTAAAATGTTTTGATGTAAACTAATATTTTTTTGTGAACTGTATAATAAAAACCATTTTGAACAAAATCTCAGGTTTTTAAGTGAAGAAACTCAAAACTGTACTCATTTCATCCAATTACGTCATGTTGGCTAACAATACAATACACAATGCTGTACCCTTCGTGTCCCAAGTCATGTAACCTCAGACTGTCAAGGTATATTTCTTTTAAATACTCCACCTCTTACCCGGCTTCACGAAAGCTGGATTTAGGAACTGCCTCCTCACCAACTGCTTGATTTAACAGATGCCGATAAAATCCACTGAGATCTTTCTGCTTGGTCACATCTAAACGTGCTGGGAAGGAAGCAAAGGCAAAGTGAGAATATGGATTCATCGAAGCCCAATACAGCGTTATCTTACATATCATACAAAGATGTGCAAACACTCCCAAGACCGCGAGTTAGGGACCTTTCAATGTTTTTAACTGACTTGTATGTCCACACGCATGTAGAGCCCATTGGATACTCTGTGGGAGCTGGCTCTCTCCTGCCATCATGTGATCCCAGGGATCCAACTCCAGTTGCCAGGCCTGGTGGTAATCTCCTTTACCTGTTGAGCTATCTCTCTGGCCCAGATACAACCTTATAGATTTAATTTTCTTTCCCTTGAAGTTGAATAGCATTTGACAATTAAATTATTGGTAAATACACAACATAGTTTGATCTTGAGAAACTGACCATGAGAGCACTAAATTCAATGACTAAAATATTTCTTAGCTCTGATTATTAATGAGATTCTTTTTCTAACTGCCCAGTTAATGTTAAACATTTTCTCATTCCAGAATATGTAATTAGAATGTAAAGTTTATATGTTTCTGGCAATGTAATGTTGTTATGCCTTTATATTTGGAATTTCTAAGACAATGGCTTATAATGATCATAGTTTAATAAAAGAAGAACTAAATGAAAAGCCTAATAGAAGTATCAGTTACTTAAGGGTTCAGCTGTGTCTTTGTGTCGCATCCTGTCACACACATGCTATCTTGAAGTCACACATACACTCTGCTCACAACAGTGTAACCGGCAGGAGACTGCAGGAGGCTCAGGCAACGGTCTATTGCAGTTCCCCTTCCCCGTTACCTTCCAGGGCAGCTGCCCTCTTTTCTCTTTCCTCCTCTTCAGCTCTCTCTTCAAGTTTCTTTTTATAAGCAGATGTCACAAATGCCTCTTTATCATCAAATTCTCCCTTTTCCATCTCTCGTTCTCTCTGTATTTTCTTTTCCATTCTCTTTTCCTGTTCCTTTTTCCTGATCTCGACTGCTTTTAGTAAGTTGTGAATATATTTGGGCTACGGACAAATAAAATTATTTAGGAAAGAGGAAAAAAAAAAGACACCCATTAGTATAGGAATGTTTAAATAAGTCGGTCTTTTCTTTTTCTTTTTTTTTTTTGTTTTTTGTTTTTTCGAGACAGGGTTTCTCTGTATAGCCCTGGCTGTCCTGGAACTCACTCTGTAGACCAGGCTGACCTCGAACTCAGAAATCCACCTGCCTCTGCCTCCCAAGTGCTGGGATTAAAAGCGTGTGCCACCACTGCCTGACTGTATAAGCCTGTCTTTTCAAAACTCAAAATAAATTTGCTAGCAAAATTACTACTGAAATGGTTGCTACTAAAAAATTAAGTGTAGCAGAGAGAATGATGGTGGGTGCACACTTGTATCCCAGCCCTTGGGAGTCAAAGGCAGGATCAAGGCCAACTCAGTCTAACATCCAGGTAAGGGTACAGACACCTCCCCTCCCCGCCCCCCATAGACCAGACTTGGCCTCAGTTTCCTCGGGACTGGGATTGTAGCTGTGAGCTACCATATCTAGTTCTAGTTTTCTTTTTAGTTCATTAAGATAATGCATGAAACAGTCCAAGTTCCTCTTTAATTTGCGATATACCCAAGAATGGCTCTCATCTTCTGACCCTCCTGCCTCAATCTCCCAATGGCATATGCTACCAGGCCTTGCTCTAGAAAAAGGTGTTTTGGGAAATGGTCTCACTCACTATGTAGTCCTGGCTGGCCTTGAACTCATACCCACCCACCTCTGTCTCTTGGGTACTGGAATTTAAACTGTATGCTACTATTACCCACCTATTTGATATTCTTAATTCAACCAATGAATGGATCAGAGAACAAATCAGGAGCAGTATAAATCTAATATACTGAATTGCTAAAGAAAGATGTCAAAAAATTATTTGCAAAGGTTTCAAGGTTAAAAAAAAATCAAAAATACTAGATAATTCACTCCATCACTGCTAGGATCTAGATTCTAAAAAAATCAAATAAATAATTTAGAACCAAGAACTCACCACAGTAACTAAAATTTTTACTGAGGTCACTTTCAAAAAAAAAAATCTAGGTCAAGATCAAATTACAGCTACTAACCTTTCGATCTTTCCCCACAAGCAGTTTGGGGTTACTTTCTTCCTTTTTTTTCTGCATTTCATCATAAATGCTGTCATACTCATACACAGTGGAATCTTCTGCAAGAGCTTTCTGAATCTCCAGTTTGGTCTTTAAAAAGAGGTAAATGTTTAAAAAATGAGTCAGTCAACATTGTCTTTTTGAGAAAGGTTGAGAAACTAGAAATAGGTCTTAAAAAACTGTACACTTCAAGGCAGGAAATACCAACGTGAACTCTACAATGAACCACCTGGGTGTGAACCTGGCTCCATTTACTCTGAACAGGTTTGCCTCAATCTTTGTGTGCTTTAATTTTCCTCACCTAAAAGAGTGACGATCGCCTCTTTCTCCTAAGCTGTGATAACTGCATAAACTTAAAAACAAATACAGACAGTCTGGCAGGGAGTGAGTGTTCAATGGACGTTAATGATGTCATCTTCACTTACAATTTATCCACATCAAAGTTTAAAAAGTCAAAGGCACAAGTGAGCAGCATATAGCCCTAGCTTAAGTTTCAGGTCACATTTAATAAACAAGGTTTCCTAATGCATTGTCTAGTTTTCAAATGTATGACCACAGGAAACAGATTAAAAGTTCCTAACATGAAAAGAAAAAAATCCAAATACAGAATTAAATGGGAACCATATTATCATTTACATTATTGATCATATAAAGTCCTCTGCTTTTTAATTATGTTTCTACTTTGTTCTTCTTACAGCACATTAAAATCTTATCTAGAGCCTAGAATGATGGTTCGGGACTCTTGCAGGGGCTCTGGGTTTGATTCCCAGCACTTGCCACATGTTGGTGCACAACCACACATAACTCCAGTTCTGGGAGATCTGATGTTTTTTTCTGGCTTCTGAGGACTTCAGGCACGTAAGTGACTCACATTCATGCATGCATGCATGTATGCATACATACATACATGTAGGCAAAACACATGTTTATAAAAATAAATAACTTATTTAGAGTTTCAGAGCTAGCTCAACCCTATATTAAATGAAGCCATTTCTGAGAAATTTAACTTCTGATACTGTGTTTCTTTTGAGTCTAATAAAACACTGTAGTTTTCAACTCTTATAGCAGCCAGTACTTTGAACTTCCAACCCATCTCTCCAGCCCCCAAACTCTTAATAGTATGTTTAATGTTACTACCTTTGTTCTGCTCCACAAATGGTAATCTTTTGTTCTAGCTAATTAGTTTCTGAAATGCAGAGCTGTACACATTTACTTTTTTTTTTTTAATTGCTATACAGCTTACTATAGATTTTAACAGCTGAGCCATCTCTCTAGCCCAAGAGTGGTTCTAAGAGAAAGGGCGATATAATCATCCAAAACAATCAACCTGGTATCCTCAGGTTTCTTTGCAGTACTAAGAATTAAACCCAGGGCTACTATCACTGAGCCAGTCTGTCCTAGATTTCTATACTAAACCCTCAGAATCTAGAATAATGCATATATAAATGAATAAATTGTATTCAGAATATTGTTAAAAATACCAAGAATCCCACATTCCGAATTTCTCAATATTCAGAAAATGAACAACAGTGAATTACAACTCCCTCCACAAACTAGCTGAGAATCCAAAGAGGAGAAATATTATAAAGTTATCACCAAAAACCATCGACAAAACAGCTGGAAGTGGTGGCACATAATCACAGCACTTGAGAGGTGGAGGCAGGAGGATTAAGAGTTGAAGGACAGGGTTAGCTAAATAGTGGGCTCCAGACCAACCAGGGCTATGTCATGATGCGCTGTCTCAAAAAACAGAACCAATTTATAGAAGTGCTTTGAGGTAAATACACAGCTTTAAAGAATTATATCAGCCGGGCAGTGGTGGTGCACGCCTTTGATCCCAGCACTTGGGAGGCAGAGGCAGGCAGATTTCTGAGTTCGAGGCCAGCCTGGTCTACAGAGTGAGTTCCAGGACAGGGCTATACAGAGAAATCCTGTCTCAAAAAAACCAAAAAAAAAAAAAAAATATATATATATATATAAAAAAAGAATTATATCAGACAAGGCAGTAGACTATAGTACAGATTCATGCTTTCATCTAAAAAACTTAAGAGGAGGAGGGGCTGGAGGGACAGCTCAGTGGTTAAGGCTTACTGTTCTTGCAGAGGACCCCAGTTTGGTTCCCAACTCCTACATTTGGCCACTCATAACCAGCTGTAACTTCAGTTCCAGGGGATCTAATGCCCCTGGGCTCCTGGGTTTTTACTCTACCCAAGGATAGAGTATGTATCTATACACAGACATCCAGCTCACACATAATTTAAAAAAATAAAAATAAAACCAGCCTATTAATTTGTCTCTTACAGTGTTTCTGTAGAAATTTTGAAAAGCTGGCAATAGTAATGCCATATTTCAAACCCTGAGGACAAGTCATTATGGTTCCTGAAAATGGCTACAATATTGTAACACTGGGAAGGAAGCATTCTTGTAGGGTTTTTAATTAAAATTTCACTGTTATCTAATTCGAAGAATTTAAACTTTTAAGAGTTGGTACAATTCTTCCATGTAAATTCTTATATATAAGACCAACAAAAACCTCTGAAAAGGAGCTGGTAAGATGGCTCAGCATACGACACTTCACCTGACAACCTGAACTCCACACACACGCCATATCACACTCCCAACCCACAATTTAAATTACTAATCTTTAAAATTAAGAAAAAAAAATTAGTCTGAAAAAAGCAGTATGAAGTTATGAATGGTGATGTACACCTATTACCCTAGCACTTGGGAGGATGAGTCAGGAGCATTACAAACTAGGCCAGCCTAGGTGATAGGCAAGACCTTATTTCTTAATCACACACTCACTCACACACACACACACACACACACACACACCCCTACCTACCTCTAAGGCAGGAAAATGGCTTAGTAGGCAAAACTGTTCTGCCTGTGTTTGTTTGATCCCTGGAACCCATGTCAAAACAACCAACCAGATGTGGTAGCATAAGCCTGCAATCCCAGCACTGCTGCAGCAGGAGGGGAGGCAGACGGGAAAGTAGGCCAGAAGCTTGAGTAACCAGCACAGAGGCAGAAACAAGAAATAAAGATGGAAAGACTACCCAGCATGGTGGATGAGGAGAACCCGCTCCTGACCTCACACATGCAATGCCCCCTCATCCCCTGACATCTTTAAAGTAGAAATAAACATACAAAGCATATATATTACTAGCTCATTCTTTAAGTGCTAACAATCTTGGCATTATTAGATTTTTATCTAGATAATTACACTAAAATGGTATATTTAATCATTATGAACAGTATTTTTCCAGTGAAATAGGTAAAAGACAAAAATGTCAACATCAGTTCTATGTAATTCAGGTCCAAATAAATGGGGAAAAGAGGAAAAAAGACTATTAAGATACCATCCATTTCCTTACAATGGGGTAAGTGCAATCATACCTCATGGTAAGAGCTAGTGTGGGAACAGGAGGAAGCAGAGGGAAGCAGAGTGGGAAAGTAGCAGAGGGCAGGGGAAGGGCACACGGTCAGCGCCCTCAGCTATGGTCACTGCACTGAACTCAGCACAGTGAAAGCTGAGACTCACTACTATATAGCAGGAATCAGTCAGAAGCACTGCTGAGTTTTCAGATAATGGATGTATGGGAATAAGTGCTCGAAACCACTGGGGTGCTCCTAATAGAACCACTGTTAAAAATGACGGAGGCTGGAGAGAAGGCTCAGTGGTTAAGAGCACTGGCTGCTCTTTCCGAGGTCCTGAGTTCAATTCCCAGCAACCATATGATGGCTCACTATCTGTAGTGGGATCCAATGCCCTCTTCTTGTGTGTCTGAAGACAGCCACAGTGTACTCATTTACATGAAATAAATACAAAAATCTTAAAAAAAAAATTTCCGACCACTCACCCATTTCTTGGCAGATGCATTCTAAATAACTGTGAAATCACTTTGGCTGTGGATAGATATTTTTCTTCTGACAAGTGCGTTTCAAGCAAAATTTAATAAAGAAACAATACCTAACAATCCAAACAACCTATTGTCAGACTACTGAGTCAGTTGAAAGCAAAACTGGCTTAATCTGCATCCCACAATAAAGACATAATTATATTTTCCTTTGAAATTTATAAAGAAAGTTGTTTACAGAGTTTAAGAAATACAATGATTTCATTATATATACATTTATTCTGTTTTATCGCAGTACTAGGTACCAGAATACTTGGTTGAATGCATTTCTTTCTCTCACCTCTTACCTGTTTCATGGCCTGCTTCTTAGCAGCTTCCCTCTGAAGGCTTTCACTCACGGAAGTCTGTAAGACAGAAAAATGGCACTGTTTATGTAGTATAAATTCCTTTCCCAGTATTCTGGTTGGCAAATAGTTCCTTACCTAGACTTAAAAGTGGGAAGGTAATACTAATTAAATTAACATCAGAGTCTGTTCCCTAAATATTAGGAGACAATTAATTTCCATTATAATACACCAGAACAGACTCTAAGACAAAAAAAAGCTGGTTGTGTTATTTGTGCATTATATAGCTGAAATGAATAAACAGAACAATGAGCTAAAGACATAAAAAATGGTTACCAGGCATGTGAAAAATGCTCAGTATTACAAAGAGCAAAAAAAGTGCAAACTGAAACTACAAGCTACAAGACACCACTTCAATCCAGTTAAAACAGCTACTATCAAAAAGACAAGCCTGCAAAGATGTAGGAACAGAGTCTTTACAAGCAGTCGTTTGGGGAAACAGCAAGGAGGCTCAGAGTCAACCAGAAACAGAACTACAGTGTAGCCAGTAATCCCACTGTTGGGAAGCCAGCCAAAGAAAATGGAACCAGCATGGTAAAACTCTACCACTACTGTCAAATGTATTAGTCATTCAACCCAAATTTCCTTGTTAAGTGGCACTTTCAGTAAAATTTTTGTCTTTTGAGACAGTCTCACTATTGCAGCCCTGGTTATCCTGGTTATCTTGCCATGTAGACCAGGCTAGCCTTGAACTTACAGGAGTGATCTGCCTGCTTCTGCCTCCTCCGTGCCGGGATCAATATATCTAGTCAGATTATCAATTTAAAATATTCATAGGAATAATATATATTTCCGATGTATTTTATGTCTATCGTTCTAATTAGTACAAATGAAAGGTTTTATCATCCTTCCACAAATCAGAGAAAGCAACAATGAACTAAGAATGGGAAGAAATGGATTTCATATGTGCATAAAACAAAACTATGATATATAATTACTGTCAATATTGAATCAGTTTTTAAGAGTTTCTGGACTACAGGACATAAGGAAGAAGTTCAAAATAATGGTCACAAAGAGATTCAGAGATGTGAGTTCCTGTTTCCACACGTGTCACTTCAATATCTCTACCATTTAATAGTTCCTACTTCACAATATACGTATGACTGACTGGTTTAAGGTGGGGGGCACAAAGATAAATATGCTCAAACTACAAAATACACTCATTAGATGATTAACTAAAACATTAGCAAGCAATTCTAATTCTGCCTAAGAGCAGTTCAGAGTAAATTTAAAGAGAATATTCATTAATGGCACCTTTTAGTTGAACCACAGAATGAATGGTAATTCATTTTTAACTTAAGACAAAAACATTTGAACCACCTTAAAAGTGAAAAAAAAAAATCCATACAAATACTTAAAAAATACATTTTCTGCCAAAAATCTTAAAGAAAAAAATGTACAAAACCTGAACATTAGCAAATGTTTTAGTTTACCAACCTTAGATCGCCCCTATGTAAGTAGTCTTCTGTCTATTTTAGTTTCAGATGAAAAAAAATTAGCATTTATTCTACTTAGCACATAATTCTAAGGGTTAAAGATAAAAGATGCCATCAGGTACGGGCATTGAAAATTACACAATTCAGAAGAAACTCCAATTTGATTCCCTTAGTCTATGCACTCTTCGAGATTTTATGAGAATAAAACTGATTCAACCAATCCAATGTTCACTACTCTCACTGTGGTGAGATCTGGTCCAAACAGGAGACTTTTTTGCCACTATTTAGTGCACTGCCTCCTGGGCTGTGGTGATTAACAAATGCTGCTGGTGTGCTCTCACCAAGAGGCTGTGCAACACGGGAAACTCACAGATATGGGCCACTTTTCCAGTCATAGTCTTCAGCTGAACCAAAGTTTTGCGTTTGCATTTTATAGAAATTAACCTGTCATCTTGGGTCTAATAAAGTATGGGGGTGGGGTTGCAGCAATATTTATTGCCTTTTTCCTGAAATAAGACTTTACCTACCCATGTCCAAAATAGTTCTTAGCTAAATAAAACCAGTCCTAGAACCAACACCTCTTCCAAATGGCTCCGGTCTGCTGTGCCGGGAACTCGCATGAGAACTCCCTCTTCTTTTTTTAACTTAGCAATGGACAATTTACCATTTAGTGGTCCTGTAACTTAATTTACTCATATTTAGACTCATTATCAATGCAAAACCTGTTTAGGAGTTGTGACAAGTGTGTGTGATTTGTCCTATGAACTCAGATTGAAGACAAAGCCAATTGTCCTCATCTGTGAAAAACCTACAGAGAAGTTTGGCTTAGGATCCTGTCAGGACTTAAAATTACCCATGTTTAGGCTTTTTAGTGCATGAGAAAGTCAAGCACACAAATTTATTTTTATTAAATACTATATTTCAGACGTGGAGAATTAAGATTTAACTTAATTTTTAAAATGGCTTTATTGTTTTAACACTATTAAAACCACTACTTGAGGATCTTGCTATACTGGGCACTACTCCCAGTAAATAGAATCCTATTTTTATATATATATATATTATATATATACATACACACACACACACACACATATATAAAAATGTGAAATGTGAATCACTCACTATCTGGGTATGGGGGTACACACCTTTAATCCTAGCCCTAGTACTGGAAAGGCAGAGGCAGGCAGATCTGTGTTCAAGGCTAATCTGGTCTACATAATGAGTGCCAGGCCAGACAGAACTACATGGGAAACCCTGTCTCAAAAAAAAAAAAAAAGTGTCTTTGTATTTTTACACACTGTGTAAGAAGTGCTTTGATAGGACTAAGGCCGTTTCTCACTGAGCAACCAAGAATAGAAGATAACTTGTTACCTAGCTTTCTCTGAGCTCCTATTTTGTGCACAGCTGCTCCTTTTGTTCACTCTGTAGTATATATACTTGATTTTGACCTATTTCTGCTACAGACTCTGGATTCTATTTTTGGTTACCTGCTTTCTGTTCTTAAAATAAGTCTTACACTGCAGTACGTTTTCATTCGAGACATAGTTTAATTTATTTACAATGTTTAGACTCAGCTGCTTAGCTGCTACCTGCTCTCTGCTGTACTGAAACTTGCCTTTGGTATCAACTCGACTTTACACGTTCTAGCTTTGACTTGTGTTCCTGAATGGTGTCTTTGAGTCTATCCTTCCCCGCATTCTCCTAAGCACTGGCTCATCGGCTTTATCACTGGTTCAACCTCTCCTGCACTTCACTAATGATAACCACAACTCGCCTTATGCTAAAAATAGTCACCAGGTAATTTTTTATCTACTTTAATGTGTTCCCCCATCTGTTAATTTTTATTTTTGAATCGATCCTCACTGTGGAGCCTAGACTGGCCTCAAATTCTTATTGTTCCATTATTCTCACCTAAATCTCCTAAGAGCTGATATTACAGGCATGCACTACCTGCCATGCCTAGCATAGTTTGGGGCAAGGGAAATGACTCAATTGTTCAAGTACTGCAGTTCAGAACCCAAACGTATGATTGGTGGATGGTGGCCCACCCATAATCCCAGCCTCAGAAGGCAGAGGCAGGGGTCCCCAGAGGGAACTAGCTGAAAGAATAAGGTATAAAAGGCAACCAGGATGATTCCTGACATCCAATCTCTGGCCTCTACAGGAACACTGATACGTGTGCAGCCACACCCATGTATGCCTACACTCAAGCAGACTGACATGCATACACATGCCATACATATAAAAAAAAGGGATAAAGAAAAACCAAACAATACTGTTGGCTCATATAATCAGGAGAAGTACAGGACTGTATCTTTCTTATGAGGCTTCCTTGTTCAGCTGGACTGCTCTGACATAGGGATGACTATTACAAGATAAAGTACTCTCCAAGTATTGGAGGGTACTTTGAATTTGAGGCCAGTCTAGGCTCCACAGTGAGGATCGATTCAAAAATAAAAATTAACAGATGGGGGAACACATTAAAGTAGATAAAAAATTACCTGGTGACTATTTTTAGCATAAGGCGAGTTGTGGAGAAACTCATTCACCAAGGAACCAGCTAAAACAGTGCTCAAAAGGATGTTCTTATAAGAAAAGGAACAAGACTGGAGAAGAAATCAATAAAGAATAAACAAATAAAAAGCTGGTCTTTTGAAAAGATAGTTAGGTAAGATTCTGGTAAGATCAATCAGAAAAACTTAAGAAGATACAAATGACAATAGGTGAAAGTGTTAAAAACACTATCATGAATAGTTTGTTAACAAATCTGAAAATCTAGGAAGTATAAATTAAAAACTCAAATAGGTTAATAACCAAAAATAAAAAAAAATCATTCTTTTTCTATAGCCCTAAACCCTCATAGTTTTATAGATTTCTGTAAATCTATAAATTAAATTTCAAGGACCAAAAATCCCCATTTTGTGTGTGTGCAAACGCACAAGTGGATACTTACCTGTATGGGAATGTACGGAGGCCAGATGCTGATTTCTGGTGCTCTCCTGTCAGTGTCTAGCCTCCATCAGTCTCCACCTCAGTTTTTGAGATGGGTCTCTCCGAAGCTGTCACTCACTGACTGACAAGCTCCAGAAATATGCTGGTTCCCATGCCTGAGCTTGGGCTACAGGGTGTGCTTCCATGAGGGTCCCAGGCATCTGAACTTGTGTCCTCGGGCTTGAAGCTCACACTTTCCTGACTGAGCCATGTCCCCAGACCTCTCTTCTCATGTTTATTTTTTATTTTATGTGTATCGGTGTTTGTCTGAGTACCAAGTGTGTGCCTGGTGCCCCGATATCCTGGAAATAAAATTACAGACAGTTGTGAGCCACCATGTGGATGCTGGGATCTGAACCCTAGTCCGGTGAAGAACAGCCAGTGCTCTGAGCCACCAAGCCTCTTTCTAGCCCAGACCTATTTTTTGGATTTTTTTTTTGTTTTGTTTTTTTATAAACTGTTATAAATAATAGAAAGCAAGGAGTAGGGGAACACCTAGCTTTTTGTGAGACTAAATTTATTTTTCTAAAAATAGGAATAATAACAGGCAACTACTCTGCATTTCCTTATAGTCTATATTTACCTATTGCCATCGTTTCATCCCAGGACCAATGGCACTAGTTATATTTTCTCACCTTTCTATATATCTGATGTCCTAGGGAGAATGCTCCTCTAAGGACTAGCCAAGTCTTAAAGTAAAGGATTGTCCAGGAGCACATCTTTCATGCCAACTACCAAATCAGATTCCAAACTCTAAACCACCTCCTACAGCAGGCTCTTACATTCCAAGAAGCAATAACTGGGTATGACCAGATAGGTCGTAGGGCCTGGAGCCCACACTGTTCAAATTTGCAATTCGTAAACTATTTCCACCGCCCAGCCTTGCACATCTCATGTAAAGCACAATAAAGACTCAGGACCATTGTCTGGCGGTGGTGGCACACACCTTTAATCTCAGCAGTGGAAGGCAGAGTGCAGGTGACTCTGACTTCAAGGCCAGCCTGGTCTGCCTGTTCTTTCAGAACAGCAAAGGCTACATAGTAAACCCTGTCTCAAACAAACAAAAAGAGAGATTCTGGACCACACTTTTTCCTCCCTCTTTCTATCTCTAGATCAAAACTGGTGTTTCAGCCAGATGTAGGAGGGGGAATCACTGGTTTCAGGGTCAGACTGTACCACCTAAAGCAGTAGTTCTCAATGGTTACATATCAGATATTTACATTATGATTTTTAACAGTAGCAAAATTACATTTATAAAGTATCAATGAAAATAATTTTATGATTGGGATCACCAAACATGAGGAACTGTATTAAAGAGTCAAAGCATTAGGAAGGTTGAGAACCAATGACATTAAGGAGATTTGGTCTCCAAAAAAAAAAAAAAAAACCAATTAGCCCTGGTGCTTCTTCATGTGGTTCAAATGGAGTGGTATCCTCTCACTCCATAATTAATACTAATCAGTCAATAGTATCAACTTCATGTCATCAGTGACCTTCATAAATTAAAACTCACAGGTATATTTGGAAACTATAAACTCTATATGTATATGTGTACATATGTGTATCTGAATTAAGTCTGTTCATATATTAAATGGCTCAGCACTGTTAAAAGAGTGTAGACTAGGGCTGGAGAGATGGCTCAGTGGTTAAGAGCACTGACTGCTCTTCCAGAGGTTCTGAGTTCAATTCCCAGCACCACATGGTGGCTCACAATCATCTGCGCCCGCTTCTGGTGTGTCTGAAGAGAGCAATGGTGGTGTACTCATATACATAAAATAAATACATAAATCTTAAAAAGGGTGCAGACTAAAGGGACTCAAGCTCAGTCCCTAGAACCTACATTAGACAACTCAAAACCACCTGCAACTTTGGCTCCAGAGGATAAAGCACCTGCAGTCATGTGGATATACCCCTATATGACCACAGATAATTAAAAATAAAAATTAATTTAAAAAATACGTCTTACTCAAAAAGGACATTGGGCAGAAATGAGTGGTTTGATATATGGATATATAATAAGATCACATGTACAGAAGAAAAATAGCACCATTCTTATTTCGATAGGTTTCATAAATGCATTTGGTATCTATTTGATTGATAAAGATGTGTGGCAATAGTGAATAGCTCAATGGACTAGGACACTTGCCACCAAGCTTGGCAATCTGAGTTTGATCCCTGGGACCTACAAGGTAGGCGGGAACTAACTCTGACCTCCCTATTCATGGCATTGCATGTACTCACAAACATAAAACAAAATAAATCAATAATAAATTAATAAAAGAGGTGGAGAAATGGCTCAGCAATTAAGGGCACTTGCGGCTCTTCCATAAGACCTGGGTTTAGTTCCTAGTGTGCACATGGCTTATAACCAACTTTAACTCCAATTCTAAAAGTATCTGATACTCTCTTCTGGTCTTTACAGGCACTAGGCGTGCATAATAAATATATACAGGCAAACATTCATATACATAAAATAAAAATAAAATCTTCTAAAAAGTTGTGCTGGAGAGGTGGCTCTCCCAGAGGACCTGGATCAATTCCCAGCATACACATGGTAGCTTAAAATGGTCTCTAACTGCAGTCCTAGGGGATCTAGCACCTTTTCTGGCTTCTGCAGGGACTGTATGCACATGATGCAGACATACATGCTAGCAGAAAATTCATACACGTATAAAAAAAAAACAGTAAACTATAAATTAAAAAAATCTTTAATTTGATAAAGTTTATATACCAAAAGACAAAATAAATGTCAAACTTAATGAGAAAACATTAGAAGCTCCTACACCTGGATATATACCTCCAAAGAAACTCTTATACATGTTAGACACAGACATGTACATTTAAAAAAAAAAAATCACTGTAGTAGCAGGAAACTCAAAGTAATTTAAGTTTTAACTCTCAGATGGGTAAAATAGTCAATGTTTATGTTGAAGTTACATACAATCTTAACCGAAAATAATGAGATCACTCTCTTTCACACACCCCAAGGGTGATTGGGATATGGCTAAGTGGAAGATTTGCCTAATATGTATGGGGTCCTGGATTCAACCTCTAATATAACAAAATACAATTTAAGAACTACATATATAAAAATAATATATTCCTATCAATCACAGCATGGTATCATTAAAGAGGATAAGAGGTAGGGAACAAAGAGCTAACTCAGGACAAGAGCTGTGTGCAGACTAAAGATTTCAGAGTGCCTGGAAATGACAATTGTTACTAACAACTCAGAACAGATGTCTGCTGTATGTAACAGCTCTTGCATTTGTTGAAGAAACCAGACAGTCATTTCTACATAGGCATGTGCTAATGAAGGATGCAGGTCTGAAATTCCACCTTACCTGCTCTGTATGATAATTTCACTGAGATAAAAAGCCACAGCAAAAATCATGAGCAGCATAAAGGTGTGTATAAGGTCAATTCTGAATTTCTCATAATGAAAATAGCATAGTTTTGAAATACATAGTGTAAGATCCTGAATAAAGGAAAAAACCTTCAGGACATATTTTCTATAGTTCATGTTACAGCAACCAAAACTGGTGATAGAAAAGCAAGTTTAATGAAAACATATGTATATAGAATGATATCTCTTCCAACTTTATCAATAAAAAAATTGTATTTTTTTTTCAGTTAGAAATACAAACTTACTTTCAAAAGTAACATTATAAACCATGCTGGCAACAGCTAACACACTCAGGAGAAGAGCCAAAGGTCTTATTATCCTTCCTGTGCAAGGCCAACTTTAATGAAATATACTTGGCAGTATATTTCTCTTTTTAAAGACAAGCAATAGTTTGGACCCCCTAGAAAATGGCAATGACCAAGTCAGGTGTGCAGTGTGCCCAGGACAGACTTTATTAGAGTTCTGTTATAAACACACAGTCTCTTGACACTAAAGATGTAGTTCTTGCAGATAAGGCTGGGAGGCAGGAAATGAATCTCCTCCCAAATGCTGCTTCTTATCTTTAAAGTAACCTCAAATTATTACTAAACTAATAAAGTAATTTTGTTTCAGAAAGTGATCTGATCTATTTTATTTTGAGCTCTTGATAAGTCGAAGAGTGAGATGTGGGATTATTACTTTTTGTCAGACAATAAACACTGAGACATGTCATAAAAATAAAGGAAAAGCTTTTTAAAAATGATTTTTATGGTAAAGCTGAAATAAGCAATATCAAAGCCTGTCAGTATAGTATATGAAGATATATACAGTTTTGGACAAATAAAATGAACTAATTTTGTTATTTAACTGCAGTTTGGAGGTAAAATTTGTATTGGCTTCTAATTAAACATAGTTAAATAGGATAAGCAAGAAAGATGCAATGAGCTTATATATAAGCCCAATAAAACAGTAATAATTCCAAAAGTAATTATGAATATCAGTGCCTTATTTGTGAAAATTTTCTAATATAATGCCTTTGAGCTAACATCTACAGCCCAAACTGGAAATTAAAATTACAGTTAAAGGTCACAAAAAAGCCAGGCTACTAAATATTACCATTAAACACCAAGTAGGATGGAGCCAGCCCAGGAAACTTGCAGTCACTAGTGATTAATGCTGGTAATGACTGTAATAGAGAAGATCTTACTGTGTAGTAACAGATAAAACTTACTGCACTTCAACCACAACTAGGCACTTAAACTATTTTTTCTCTTTAAAATAAAACTTTAAATAGATGGTATCACAGGTTCAGGCTTTCTTGTTTTATTTTGGAGACAAGGTTTCAAGATATATCGCAGGCTGCCTCTAACTCAGGCTCCCCTGCCTTGGGCTCTGCAGTGCTGGAATTATAGTTGTGCAGCGCCGTGGAAACTGAGACAAAGAGAAATGACACAATCATCTAAGATACCAGAGCTAGGAAACAACGTTCAAACTCTGCTACAAACCACAAATTAATATATACTGTGGCCTCATCTTCCTCCTAATCCCTTGAAATGACACAGGAAACCTACATCATGATTGATAGTAATAAGAGTTACCTTCCGTTCCTGAAACTCAAGACAGAAGGCAAGGAATCAAACTACCCAGAGGCTGTGTGCAAGAAAAGATGGGCGTGCTTCACCCTTTTGCTGGTATTTTGAAGCAAGAAACATGAATAGAAGACAGATTAACTGGGGCTTCACATTAAAAGCAGCAAGGTAGATACAGACTTTTACATAGACCTTTTTTGGGAAAGGCAAATATTTCATTTCTGCCCTTGGTTGGAAATAACACAGGAGCACAAACTGATTAAATGATTGTCTTAGGGACACAGGAGGGACTGGAATTTTGTCTAATCCACCCCAGCACAAGGGGCTAACTTAACAGTAGAACGCTTACCTAAAATATGTCTAATATAAATTTGAGAAGGACTGAATAGGATGGAGATAAGAAACACTTCAAGTAAAAGAAACAAAACAAAACAAAAACAGTCTTCAAGTGCAAGAAGTTCAAACCTTTAAAGTAAAAAATTTACCAAATTCTGGGCCTAGCCACACTCAAGGGCAGTGGCTCTCAATCTGTGGGTCACGACCCCTTTGGGGGTTAAAGGACCCTTTCCCAGGGGCCATCAAAGACCATCAGGAAACATAGAAATTTACATTATGATTCACAATGGTAGCAAAATTACAGTTAATGAAGTAGCAACAAAAATAATTTTATGGATGCATTAGGAAAGTTGAGAAACTCTGCTCCAACAAAATGTAATTTCTCCTCAAGACCTTTTATATTCCTTATATTATTGGGGATATATAGACCTTTTGTCTATATGAACAGGTTTACCATATTAGAAATCAAAACTACCAAGGTGACAAGATGGCTCGTGGGTAAAGATGTTTAACTGTCAAGTCTAAGGGTTCAATTCCCAGATCCAGGGAGAGAACCAAACACCTGAGAGCTGTCCTCTGACCTCCTCATGAGTACCACAGCAAGCATGCATGCACCAAGGAAAATTTAAAAATTTGAAATGTACTTTAAATTAAAACTAACAAGGGATGAGTATGGCTGTATATAATTATAATCCCTGCACACTGAAGAAAGAGGCAGGAGGATTGTGTATTCCTCAAGGTGCTGTCAGAGGGGAGGGTGAAAGACTAGTATTTAAAAGAAAGAAGCCAGGTGTGATAACAAAGAACCCAAGAGGTAGAGGCAAGAGAATCATCCTTGGGGCACATAGTAAATGCAAGGCTAACCTGGACAATTCATGAAATCCTGCTACAAAAAACAAAACCAGTGGAGGCTGGAAAGATGGCTTAACGGTTAAGAGCACTGGGTACTCTTCCAGAGGATACAGGCTCAATTTCCAGCATTCACAAGGTAGCTTAAAGCTCTCAATAACTCTAATTCCAGGGGATCAGTTGCCCTCTTCTGGTCTCATCAGGGAACCGGGCATGCAAATAGTGCATGGATATACATGCATAAAATACAATAATTTTTTAAATAAAAGATGTATTTTATATTACATTTTGCAATTTAAAAACAGTTGCACATATATACCAAGACCAAGTGGGGTATATGTTAGTATTTAAAAGAGTGGTCTCACTTTAGGAAAATCTATCAGTAAAATCCACAACAGTAACAGATAAACAGCAAAAAAACTTAATCTAACGCCTAATACAATTTTTGGTAGGTTTTACAATGATAAAACCAAGAGGCAAACATTCCTCCACCATCAAAACTTAGGAAATAATGTTCCTAAGAACACTAGTTAAAAACTCAGAAAGAAAGCCAAAGATCTAGGAAATGGAAAGCAACAGCAAAAGAACTAGTGAAGAACAGCAGGGGAAAATTATGGGAAAGCAAGAATGAGTTGCTTTCAGAAAGTTAATGTTAATTTATCATGACAGCTGGAATAGACAAAATGCTACCATAGCCTGGCATGTTGGCAAATGCCTACTCCCAGCCACCCAAGAAGAGAGGGTAGGAAGATCATTCAAGTCCAGGAGTTTGAGACCAGTCTGGAGAATAAATGGAAAACCTGAGAATTTATCTCAAAACAAACAAGCAAGAAAGCACGCTAAAGGGGACAGTTCTGAAAGTTCCAAAGTAAGCCAAACATGGAGTCAGAGTTGTAATTCTAGTATTTGGAAGGCAGAAGCAGGAAGGTCACAAGATCAATGTTAGCCAACATGCATGGTGAGACCCTGTCAGAAAATAAAAACAAAGTTCCAATACACTCCAAGGGATCTTGAAGGCCACATAAGTATACAATTGAGGCATAGGATCAGTAAAGAGCCCAGAGGATTCTAAGCATATTGGAATTGCCCTTGAAGCTATGCAAAAGTTAACTGTAAACTGCCGACCTGATATAACATGAACTAATCCACTTTGTCACAAAGTCTGGGACACTTAACTAGATCCAAATGTTTAAGTAGGATAAATCAGTGGCTGTCACCTAAGATAACAGACTGTAGCAGCAACACAAAGAACATAAACACTGCAGAATTAGTTCCGAAGAGTTACTATACAAAACAGTGAAGAGATGCAGCTCAGTGATGCACTGCTCTGGGTCAAGTTACCAGCAAAACACACACACAAACACACACGCAATAATAATTAAACAGGGGCTATGGAGATGGCTCAGCGATTAAGAACACCGACTGCTCTTCTGAAGGTCCTGAGTTCAAATCCCAGCAACCACATGGTGGCTCACAACCACCCATAAAGAGATCTGATGCCCTCTTCTGGTGTCTGAAGACAGCTATAGTGTACTTAAGTATAATAATAAATAAATCTTTAAAAAAAAATAATAATTAAACATCTTTAAAAACCACAGGACTAGAGAGATATCGCAGTAGTCAGAGCACTGTCACAACTATTGGTGATTCCAGCCAGTTCCAGAGGGATTCAACACCCTCACATAGACATACTACATACATACAGGCAAAACATCAATGCATATGAGATAAAAATAAGTAAATTTTAAAAACCAAATGAATTCTGAGATTTTGTGTTGCTATATTATGACTTTAATCTCCAGTTTCAAACAAAAACTTATGATACATGTAGTGAACAAGATTATGTCCAAAAAACCGAAAGAAAAAATTTCTAAAGAACTAAAGAAAGTATAAGCAAAGTGTCTCATTAAACAGAGACCATAGAGATAGAAATTACTATGTGGAGAGAAGAAAGGAAGGAAGGAAATGAGGAAGATGGAGAGAGAGTAAATCCTGGAGCTGAAATATACGAACACTATACTGTCACTTTATTTCCCAAGGGAAAAAAGGTATTTTTAAAATTTGTCCAACATGCCAACATGAATCAATTTGGCCAAAGGGACATAAATACAAACAAGATTCAAAAGTAATTTTATTTATCTAGAAAACCTAAGATTATCATCCCTTCCTTCCTAGGAAAAGGAATTCCTTGTCCATCCACCTTCAATCTCTGCATGCTCAGCTACTTTTCCCAGCTAGGATTCTTTTGTCATCTTGCCCATTTTTTTTAAAAAAAAAAATCTCATCCTTTTCTCTCTTTTCGCTTTGCTTTCTTCTCACTGTCGGACAACAGGGATGGTTTTTAGCAAAACTGTAGAACTGTTTAAACCTCTCAGTGTGTATGTTGTACATTCAGTATCATGGGATTTGGTTAGTAGCATATAAGAAAAGTTAACACTATTAGTTGTCATTAAAATAATCCAAACTTCCTGGCATTTAATAAAACTGTCATTTATTTGATTGACACAGGACACGTGCAGAATAATAGGCTATTATCTGATTATAATTGATGAAAACCAAAGTTACAACATTGATTCAACTCCATTATAATTCTCTGCTAGATAAAAAAATTTTACATTGTCTTTTCATTAACCAGCCAAACAGGCTTCAAGCCAAAATAAAATTAGTTTTTTATCAGAAATCAGAAATGCAGGTTTTTGATAATTTAAGAATTTTAGAAATGTAGCTTTTGTCTCCTGACTGATTACACAGCTCAGCAAGTATTCTACCACCAAGCTACACCCCAGTCTTCCATCAGCTCACTGTTTTCCTTCTTACTCTCGGTAGGTACAACATCTCATACAGGCCAGGCTGGTCTCTAACTTTGCTATAGCCAGGGCTGGCTCTGAACTTCTGATCCTTCTACCTCCACTTTCCCTAGTGCTGCAATTACAGGCTTGTGACATCATTCTTGGCCACAGTTCTTAATTCTGGTACAATTAAATATCTTTAATCTTCCTTAGATTTTTCAAATTTGATTCTTATTATCTATACCTCTCTTAGCTCACACAGGACTTTAGTGTTTCTCTTATTGTTTATTCAGTGCCTGACTCCTGGATGAAAATACTGAACATGTACAGTACTATGCTATGGCTTATGAGTGACTGTGTGTGTGTGTGTGTGTGTGCGTGGTGATGAATTTCAGCTTTCTAGTTCAACATTACTTCAGAGTTTTGCTTTGGTCCTAAAACAGTTGTTGGCTGGGTACACTATATCATGCTGTAATACCAGATCTCACATGTCTATTTTTTCTTAGAAATAAGCATTTTAATTGGTAAGGATGAAAGAAAACTTCACTGAGTTCAGTAAAATAAGCAAGCACTTACCATGGATAAACATCTAAAAGGAAGTTTCATGTTTAATCTGTCTTCTAACATACAGCTTTGTTCTATTAGTCATGAATTATGTTATGACACTTGACATATTTGTTATCATGGATACTTCTGAAAAATCACCATACAGGCTGGTCATGGTAATACTGCTTGTAGTACCCAGGAGGCTGACTCAGAAGGATCACATTCAAAGTCTGCCTTGGGTACATAATGAGACCCTATCTAAAAACAGAAGAGAATGGGCAGGAAGAGGGGAAAGAGAAAGGGGGAGAGACACAGAGAAACATGAAGACCAGGAAAGAGCCAAGAAGTAATAGGCCAGATCCAGCCTGCCTGTTTATGTAAATAAAATTGCATTAGTAGACTGAAGATATGCCTCAATGGTTAAAATTATAGCCTGTTCTGCAATCATGAAGACCAGAGTTCAAATCTCAACATTCACATAACGAACTGTGCACCTCTACAAACTCCATAAGCCTAGATCTTAGGGATATGGATACAGATGGCTGAGTCTTGCTGACTTCTAGCCCAGCTGAGAAAGACCAAGTTCCAGGTTCAGGCAGAGACCCTGTCTCAAAAGAAGTAAATGGACAGTGACCGAAAAGGGCCTGAGACACCCTCTTCTGGGCTCCACCCACACAGAGGTGTGTGCACTGAGAAAAATCAAAGACCATCTCATGAAGTAGCATTTACTCTCAATTCTGAAAGGTGGCTGTAGTATGGAGATGTAGAGGTCTGTGCAGAAACTTACATTATAAAGAAAAACACAACTGTGTGTTTGGCAGGGAAGGGGAGTTAGGTAAAAATGCTAACAGGCATTTGAAGACCAAAGCATTAAACATAATTAGACTAAGGAACTAAGGAGTAATACTATGCTTTAGAAGATCAGACTGACTAACACTGGTATTTAAAATGAATCCAAGAAGAAAGCAATAAGAAAACTATTTAAAAAGCTATTAAAATAATCCAAAAGATAAGCATAAAGGATTGGAGAGAAGACACACGGGGAAGTTGCAATCAACACCAATGATCAGAAACCTGACTCAGACGGCCGAACGGAGCATCAGCGTGTGTGTTTTCACTTGGGGCTAGAATCTTCCACTGCCTCCACTATCTTCTCTCCTCTGAACGAACCAGTAAATAATCCTAATTAGTTCTGATAGTTTAAAAAAACATGTAGATACAAGTACTAGACTACCATTTTTCTATGCAAAGTTAATCATAGTACAAGCACCAAGGACAGACTTCATATCCTGGAATCCTTTCAAAGATGGATGCGTCACTGTAACTCCAGTGCTCCCACAGCAAGGTGGGAGGCAGAAACAGAATTCCTCAGAGCTATCAAACCAGCTAGCGTGGTATACATACGTGAACAACAAAGAACCTGCCTCAAATAAAGGGACAAACAAGGACCCACAGCTCACTTGTCCTCTGACCTCCACAGAACTGCTTTGGGACAAGATGCGCGCACGCGCGCGCACACACACACACACACACAAAACTAATCCTGAATATAAGTCCTTCATCACAACAGAGCTCATGTGTTAGTGTCCTCTCTACTGGACCACTGGAGATAATAAAGCATGATCTAAAATTTGGAACCTTTAATTGTTTCTGATGAGCTGTCAAGTAAACAAAACGAAGCTCAAGAGCAAGAGGTCTGCTTTGCGGCAGCTCTCCTCCTGCTGTAGCTAATGCTCTTCCAGGGAGGGAATCCAAAAAGTCTGTCTGTGTGTATTCTCTAAAGCACTCCTAATTTTTACAGCTGTCTAAACTGGTTATGAAAAAAGAGGGTTTAACATTATTTGGACTTCACAAATATTTAAGTAATCTATTTAAGAAATGTACTTTTCAGTACAACGATAAGTTGGAATGAACCAGACAAATGTTTTTCCAGGCAAGTAGACTATGAGATGCTGGAACGAAGCTCATGGCCTGGAGATTGCCTATACAAAAATCTATATACATATAGGTGTTCCTAACTACTACTTTCAATAGCCAGAAACTCATATTCATACCAACTGATAACTAAATAAAATGTAGGTCAATGAATTATTATTCAATAATAAAGGCTGGGAAGGGGTGGCTCAGTTGGTAATAGCCCTTGCTGTTCAAACACAAGGACCTGAGTTTGAATCCCTAGGACCCATTAAAACAAACAAACAAACAAACAAACAAAAAATGAGAATGCCTGTAACCCCAGTGTTGGGCAATGTAGATAAGTGGATCTTGGGTGCTCACTAGCTGGCCAGCCTAATCCTAATGACAAGCTTCCAGATCAGTGTGAGAACTGTCTCAAGGCAGTAAGGAGAATGATAGGAGAAACATTCTTGTTCAGCCTCTGCATGTGTGCGCACAAGGGCCTAAGTCACAACATTCACACACATACACCCATTCAAATTAAAGTTAATTTAAAAAAAAAAGTAGTCATGAGTGAGGTCCCAATTTCCACCCACAGCATAGCAAGGAATAAAAAAATTAAAAATTAAAGGAAGGAATGAAAAGGAGTATGAAACACTGATGCATTATAACTTTAATAATACTTATACTAACTTATAAGAAACCAGACAAAATACTCCCGCGATCCCCTGCCCAATTGCAAAAGTCCATTTATGTGAACTGTCAGAAGAGAAGACTCCACACAAACAGAAGTGAAAGGTTGCCAGGGATGGGAGAGCAACTACAATGGGTACCATTTTCTTGCTGGGTGATAAAACTACTATAAAATTAGATAGTAATGACTGTACAATTCTTTAAAAACCAATGAACCATATAACATAAAAGGGTGAAACGAGCTGGGGCTACCAAACCTAATGACCCAGACCCACATGTGGGAGGTGAGAACCTTGTACTACAAGTCGCCCTCTGACTGCCACACAAGCTCCATGGCACATACAATCACACAGACACACACAAATAAATATAATTTTAAAATTAAAACAGATGCATATGGCATGTAGACTATATAGCAGTATTTTCTTAAAGGGGGAAACTGGGTCAATGAGGTGCCTGTCAAGTAAGTGTTTACTACACAGCCTGGGATGTGGTGGCGCAAGTCTGAGAGGAGCCAGCCTCTCATGGGTAGATAAGACACAAAGACAGGAGAATGGTCCAGGTCAGCTCCACACACTAGCAGACAGACAACTCTCCACAGCTGACCCTGTCCTGCACATGTGCACTAGCATGGAAATGCTCACACATATCAATCTTAAAGGAGAGGTAGGCATGAGGAGATGGCCCAGAGGGTTAAGGTAACTATCACCATGCCTGACTACCTGAGTTTGATCCCTGGGGTTGACACAGCAGGAGGATCAACTGCCCTAAAAGTTGTCACACAAATGCCATGGCAAGAGTGTGTTCAATTACATATACATACAAAAAAGGAATTGCAAAGGAAGCTTTAAAAATTCTATGAAAAAGCGGCAAAAAAAAAGTGTTTACATGGGGGCCACCACATACAAGTGGAGGTCAGAGGACAAACTGAGAGTCAGTTCTCTCCCCCCACCCAGAAACTGAGCTCAGGCTGCCAGGTTTGGCAGTGGGTGATTTGCGGACTGAACCACCTAGCTGTCTCCTGTGTTCAAGTCGTGATCTTGCTGTTTAGTTTACTTATTAGCTGCATGGACTAGTAATGGAAAAATTTCCTAACCTATTTGATATTCATCACTAAAATGAGAGCAATACATATATCACAGGGTAATTGTGAAGACTAACGTATAGGAGGCACACAAAAATCCTCAGTGATTTTTCTTCCCAAATTTCAGTCTGCCTCAGTGTCTGCATGCCTCTCTATCAGTGAACTCTAAACTGACTAAAGCAACATTATGCAGATGGCCTTCAGTTTACAACAGAATTAGATCCTAAAGCCTAGCTAGGTATCCTAAGTAACAAATACATTTAATACTGCTAGGTACTGAGATACAAGCCTTTAATCCCAGCACTCAGGAGGCAGATGCAGAAGCAGAAGTGGGCAGAGCTTTGTGAGTCCAAAGCCAGTTTGGTCCACACATTAAGTTCCAGGCCAGCTAAGGCACTGGTATTTAAGTGTCTATAAAAAGTGTACCAAACTACCTAAAAATAATTAAGTTTATAGGGAGTCATCTTTAGTCATACAGAAAATATGTTGAGTGCTCTTTAAAACAGTTCTTTTGAGGGGTCTGTAAAGATACTCCAAAACCACTGTACTGACAAACAAAGGTGAAGACAAATTCACAAGCAGTTTTTAAAATATTCTAATGCAGGAGTTAAAATATAGGTTCCTTACCTCATCATCATCAGAATCGTCCCCAAACACTGATGGTTTTTGCAAAACTCGGTGCAACGGCTGTGTTTTCTTTGGCAAAATAAGCCCATACCTGCATATTTTTTTTTGAAATAGAAATCATACCATTATCATTAAATGTTAAAAACATAACACATCCACTATTTCTTACTGATGACTTTCCCAAATCAAAACTTATCATACAACCTACAAACACATAACGGACTTAGTGCTTTGCAACGATCTCAAAATGCTAGTGTCATGATTTTATATTTGTTATTATTTCTCTACCTAGGCCAAACTCAAACATTTTTACTAAAGAAGAAAATCAAGACTACAGCAACGTTTTAGATAGTGAAGTGGCAGTATTCCTAAACAGGTTAGTGTCATGCTCTTTGCAAAACACCAAAATGTTCTAAACTGTCCTCTGATTTTTCCCACTTCTGTGTATTCACACAGTTCCTAAGATCTTGAAAAGAATTAACTAAGAAAACCATGTAGAGATCCGGGCAAGTTCCCATTCGCTTATTTGGCTCAACTGCTTTTGTCTTCGAGCAACACCATGGGAAAAGTTCCCATCACCGTCCACTGAGCTCATATGCTTGTCGTAGCGCCTCTGAGAACCATCACCAGATTTAACACATTACGTTTCTCGAGTTTTTGGCTTTAAAATGCAGAGGCCACGGGACGTGGCATCGCACGGTTTACACGACCAAGAATAAATTTCCAAGCAGGTAAACAATATTTGTGTCTTTCACGGCAGCGTACACCCATTTCCTATATGCCTACTCGTTTCCTATATGCCTACCCTTTTCTGTGGCTTCTCAGCACCACACTCCTAACACCAGAAGGGAGGGCGGGAGGCAGGCCTTGCTTGAGCTTCTGCCAGGGAGAACAAGGCCCTCTAAGGAAACCACAAGTTTCTCTTCTCAGTGCCCCTGAGTGCATCCAACCGGGAGAAACTCAAGCGCGGGGTAGGAAGCAAGACTGAGGGGCCTCAGACCGAGCTTTTGGAAAATAGAAAAGTCTCGCTCTCTGCCCCTCAGCCTAACTTCCTTTATTTCCTCACAAGTTTCTCAAACTTCGGGCTTGCATCCTGGAAAAATGTACGGGACGGGGTTGGGGAATCTATGTGGCTCGGGATTCCTCGCCTTCTTCCGCCTCTAACCCTGGCGGGGGTGGCCCTGCACTTCCGGCGACCTCAGACGCCTCAGTCTAAAGACTCAGTCTCCCTGGCTTCTTACTCCCCAGCCTGACCCTAACTCCCCAATCACTCACTGCCTGCCCGGAATCGCCATCTTGTTCCCGTCTCCACTGGACGTAGTCGACCCGGACGTGACGTGACGCTGACGCCGACGTGCATACGCACACTTCCGGGCCCAGAACTCGTTTAGCGGCTGGGTCTCGCCCTAGAGTCTACCGCCGCGTTACGTTTAGGTTCCGAATCTGTAGTCTTAAAGCCGACGCGGGGCGGGGTCCACCAAATTATAGTCCCGAAGTTCGTGGACCGCCCTCTTGGGATAAGCCTCGTCCCTGGAGATAGTGTTAGAACTACATCCAACCGCGAGCACCTGCTGAATCCGGACCGACTCGGAGTGGGCGCCAGGCATCTGAATTTAATGAGTTTTAAAACGGTTATTTGTTTTCCTTCTGAGCTGCACAGTGTAGCTAGCTCTGGGTGACTGAAAAACGGAAAGCAATAGAACGAACCTCAATGTGAACTGATTATTTTATTCAAACAGGGTCTTGCTATATAACCCTGACTGTCCTAGAACTAAAGATCTTCCTGCCTCAGCTTTCGGAATGCTGGAAATGCAGCCCTCCCCCCCCCCCCGAAAACTGACATTATTTAAACTGTGCCATTGTTTGAGACCATCTTGCTATATAGTCCAGAATATCCTGTCTCAGCCTTCTAAATGACAGTAATTCGTCACAAGGGTGCCACTCCATTTTAAAAAACAAAACCTGGCCACATTTCATCTGCATCCACCATTCTGAACTAGTGTTGGGGTCTCGCAATTACCGCACGAACCACTCAGACACTGATCTCAGTCTAATAGGGATTTAACACCACACTCCCAAGACTGAAAGATCAGGGCCACAGACCAAACTCAGGAGCTGACTGTCCTTTGGGTCTTTTTAGCCTAAAATCCACAAACATCTGTGCCAAGTTGCTCCACCAATCAGGATTTAGAGATAGGCAATTTCATTAGAAGCATGTCTTTTTTTTTTTTGTACACTTACCCTGTTCTCAATGGTTGAGGTAGGCATTCAACTATGACAGGGGACTTGCCTAACATTCATGTCTTAACTTGCCAGCCAACGAGGACATCAGTTCCACCAAGTAGGATGTCAATTCCCAGGGATTTCTTAGGAACTTAAACTTTATTTAACCCCTACTCAAAATGGAAGATTTATTCCAAATGACTTCTTATCTTGGGGTCCAACAGGGGGACCAGGGGCAGCTTATAAAAGTAGAAACAATATTCATGTGCTCATGTTTGGGTCCAAGCTTATCGTTGCTGACTATACAAAGCAGTTCTAATTGATTGTGACTGGTTTTCAAGAACACTAAAGCACAGAGCATCCTAGCAACAGCAGTAACAGCATATGAGAAAGATTCCTTAGTAACAACACAAAATGGCAGGCTAGACTGGTAACACTAGGTAACTGGTTACCTAGGCCTTAACATTTTACCTGGGTCCTAACGAGTAGAACAGTTTGAGACCAACTATAAAAAGGCTGTATAGTTGTTTCTCTCTCTCTCTCTCTTTTTTTTTTTTTTTGGTTTTTCGAGACAGGGTTTCTCTGTGTAGCCCTGGCTGTCCTGGAACTCACTCTGTAGACCAGGCTGGCCTTGAACTCAGAAATCCGCCTGCCTCTGCCTCCCAAGTGCTGGGATTAAAGGCATGCGCCACCACCGCCCGGCCTGTTTCTCTATTCGACCTCTCCCCACCCCCACATATTTGGAAGTCATGTGAACACGTGGAATAGTGATGTCCTGTTACAATGACTCCGGTATCATTAAGAATTGACCCTGAGATCTGGGTTTATGATTCAAAGGTAGAACACTCAGCCAGCATACTCAAAACCCGGGGTTGAACTCCTGCACTGCAAAAGAAAAAAGTGACTATTCATTCCTCTGTTTTGGTATAAAACCAGTTCTGTTTGATTAATGTTAACATATGTTTTTTACATTTATTTATTTTATATATGTGAGCACACTGTCACTCTTCAGACACAACAGAAGAGGGCATCAGATCCCATTACAAATGGTTGTGAGCCACCATGTGGATGCTGGGAATTGAACTCAGGACCTCTGGAAGAGCAGTCAGTGTTCTTAACCGCCGAGCCATCTCTCCAGCCCCAGTAGTGTGCCTTATTTATTTATTTTTTTTTATCTTTCTACTTTTAACCTGTTTTAACATAATGTGTGATAGGTTTATATTCACATTGGATTTCTTGCTGACAACATATAGCTGAGTCTTTATACACACTGATAATCTCATTTAAATTGGAATGTTTAAACCATTATCATTAAAGTGATTTATGAATTAGGGTTCTCTAGAGTTAAAGAACTTATAACTTATGAAATCTCTCTCTCTCTCTCTCTCTCTCTCTCTCTCTCTCTCTCTCTCTCTCTCTCTCTCTCTCCTCTCTCTCTCTCAATGACGTGAAGGCTATAGTCCAACTAACCTGACAATCGACAGCTGTGAATGGGGAGTCTAAAATCTAGTAGTGGCTCGGTCCATTAGGCCGGGCATCTCAGCTGGTCTTCTGTAATAAGCTAGACTCCTGAAGTAGGCTCTAACAGATGTGTTGACAAAGTGAGTGCAAGCAGATGAATGGACAAACCGCTCCTTTCAACTGTCCTTATCTAGGTCCAGCAGAAGATATGGCCCAGATTAAGGGTGTCCTCAAGATCTGGATAAAAAGCTTGTATCAATCCAGATCAAAAGCCTGTGTCTTCTAGGCTCAGGACCCATATCACAGGCGTGCCCTCCATTTCTGGATTGTAGTTCATTCCAGATGTAGTCCAGTTGACATCTGAGAAGAACTATCACAGGTTATAAACACCTATCACTTGCTCTCCATTTTCCTCATATGTTTTCTGCTCACTACCCACTCCCAGACACTATTTTGCCTTGTTTTGGGTTAATGGAGAAGATCTTATAATTGACTTTATGATCTGGCCTTCATTTGTATTAACCATATTCTATGCTTATCATTTTCTAAGGTTTTACTTTAGAATCTCTGTAGCCAAGAATGACCTTGAACTTCTGATCCTCCTGCTCTCCCCTACACTGCTGGGATTGCAGTCGTGCACCAACATGCCCAGTATATATGTTGTGGGCAAGTGAATATAGGCACTCCATCCTGAGCTACACTCATCAGTCCTCTACCACGCACCTTTAATCTATCACACTTTGAGGGGTGTGGGTCAGCAGTACAGTGCTTGCCTAGCATGAGTGAAGCCCGAAGTCTGTTATCCAGAACAGATACACATGCAGACCTACTTTACCACTTTGTTTATAATGTAAAACGTTTCCAGTCACGTACGTCAGTGTTGTGCTTGTGCTATTTGTCAAAGGGGGCAAAATAATTACTACTTTTGTGTTAAATACTTTTTGGTGGGTTTTATTGTTTTGTTTAAGAGTTATGTATATGGGTGTTTTGTCTGCATGTACATCTGCACATCAGAGAGGGCATCAGACCCTCTGGGACTACAGTTAGTGAACTGCTGCATGGGTGCTGGGAACTGAATGTAGGATCTCTGGAAGAGCAGCCAGTTACCTTAGCCTCTGAGTCATCGCTCCATCCCCTTGTTTCCTGAGACAAGGTCTTGATAGGGACTGGAGCTCACTATGTAGGCCAGACTGGCCCTGAGCTTACGGGGACCCTTCTGTATTTGTCTCCTGACAGTGAGATTGCAGGTGTGCAATACCATGACTTTAAACAAAAGATTTTAAAATATTTTTTTCTTTTTGAGTAAGTATTGGGAGGTGGAGAGAAGGCAGAGGAAAGGGTTCAACTCTTACCGCTCACATGGTGTCTCATAGCTCTGGAATTCCAGCCCCAGGGGATTTAGCACTTTCTTCTGACCCCCCAGCAGCTCCAGGCACAGAGGTGGTACACATACAGGCAGGCAAAACACCCATGCACATAAAATAATCTTTAAAAAAAAGTATTGTGTTTACCCATGTAACGACCATTTCTGATGTCTCTAATATCTTTGTGTGGATAGTGATTAATATCTAATATGACACCTCTTATCTCTCTCTCTCTCTCTCTCTCTCTCTCTCTCTCTCTCTCTCTAATAAAAGATAGGATCTTACCATGTAATTCTGGCTGACTTGAAGCTCTCAGAGATCTACTGGCATCTGTCTCCAGAGTACCACCACACCAAGCTAAATTCATTTTATTTCTTGAAAGTAGCTGTACTGAAGATAGAGTGCTTGTCTAGCAAGCAGGAAGAGCTGAATTTCAAAGAAGATCCATGTTTCAAAAACAAAAGCCAGACATGTACTTATAATGTTGGCATTGGGAGAGATGGCAGCAGATCTGACCAGGTAAACTTATCCTATCTAGCCTAGTGAGTTCTAGGAGAGAGAGAGAGAGAGAGAGAGAGAGAGAGAGAGAGAGAGAGAGAGAGAGAGAGACAGAGAGAGAGAGAGAGAGACAGAGAGAGACAGAGAGAGAGAGTCAGAGGCAGAGAGAGACAGAGGCAGAGAGAAAGAGGATGGTATCTAGCTTCCATAAGCAGGAATAATCAACCCTCCACTACACACAAACACACAAAAGCAACTGCACTGAGATGTAATTAACATGAAGTTTACCATTGAAAATGCGCAACTCAGTAGCTCATAGTCAGGATTTTACTTCCAGTGCCATGTCAATCATGACCCTGTGAATCTCTTCCTTACCCCTGCAATTCCTCTGACCCCAGGCAGCCGCTAATCTACTTTCTATCTTTGTGGATTTGAAATGTCAGGTTTTTCTTCTTATATTCTAAAACTCAATTATTAGATATATAAATATTTTAAGAATGACATGTGCTCTTAATTAGTTGGCCTCATGTTTGTTATGAAGTAACCTCCTTTACTAAAACAACAAAAATAAACCAGTCCTTGCTCTGAAATCTTCGTGTGATCCAGCTATTCTAGTTTTCTTTTGACATTAACTCAAGAAATGTTGAAAAGATGTGCAAGCATGAAAAATAATTGCACACACTATATAACAGGTGTAGTCATGGTAATGTATATGAATACCCATGTTATAATTCACATGATGACATCATATTGATGGAAAAATGGGAAGTATTTATGTGTACATGTTCCCAAATAATGACATGAGATTTTTTGTTTATGAAAGCTTAGGCCTTATAGCCTAACTTGTTCCCAGCTAGCACGTATAACTTATGTAACCATGTCTGTGCTTGTCCACACTTGCCACCTCCCCTCAGTCCTGGTAGGTCCTACTTCCTCTGTGTCTGGCTGGATGGCAAGTCCCTCAACTCTCAGTTCTTCCCACAGTTCCTGTCTCTGTCCAGAAGTCCCTCCTATCCTCTCCTGCCTAGCTATTGGCTGTCAGCTTTTTTATTAAAGCCAATCAGAGAATGCCTTAGGAAGGACAAAGACACACCTTTACACAGAGTACAAAAAGAAAAGACTATCCCAACATGTCATATTGGGAGGTTAATGGATAATGCCCAAATCAGGAGCATAAAGATTGTATCTACCCACCCATGTCATTTAGCAATGTAGAGGTAAATATCAAAATTATGGCTGACATACAGAGACTGGCAAGCTGCCCTGCAGTTAGAGAGTAAAATAGGTTAGGAACTTGTTGTGTACTGTCTCTGGAAGATATTCAGCTTTGACCTCATGGTGTGAAGGTAGCCATAGACAACGTGGCCAACATTCCAATCAGACTTCTTATTTTGAGTAACAGAGTCTCCTTTATGTAGCCCGGGTTGGCCTAGAATGTACAGATTTCCTGCCTGAGCCTCCTAATTCTGGGATTGTGTGTGCCACCATGCTCGACTTCCAAAGTATAGTTTACCATGATAGACACCTGGCTAAGTTTGGCTCCTGGGCTATTTGCCAACTCCAAAGGCTAAAAGAACTGGAAGATGACTCTGAAATGAAGAAAATAGGAGTGAGATGGGACTAAGAATTCTCTGATCTCAGCCGACCTTGTATAATAGGATGATTCAACAAACAGGATGTGGTACTTTGCTTAAAATAAAAAAAAGTCAAGACCATTTACCTCCTGCCGAAAAAAATCAAATGGGAAGAGGTTACACAAGGCCGCCCAGCGGGGGTCCCAGATGATAAGGCTTCTAAATTGTGTTATTCGGTAATCTCCCATTGCCCTTTGGCACAGTAATAAAGCAGTCCTTGGTTTTCAGGAACTAGAATCTTGGCTTTTCAGACACAATGTTGAAGAGGATTCTTTGCTTAGGTGGCAGTCTGCAGTAACAGTGGTAATTGCTACAGGACTCAGGGACACAGAGAAGCCACTGAGACTTTAGATCCCATGTCTGGGCTCTTCAACATGAGATGCAATATAGAAGTGAGCTAGGCCAGGAAAAGAACTTATCACCAGCATACTCCCGAATGGGTAACAATTCCCACTCCCTCTGACTCTGAGAAAATGGTCACTTGTAATTGAGAACAAGACAGCTGTGGCAACAGTAGCACCCACACCAGGGGATGACCCACGCCACTGCCACTACTTGCAGCCTCTGCTTCCAGCTTCTCCGTTACCTTTCACCTCTCTACAACTTCTGCTGACCCATAGGAGTAATGCTGCAGCTCTGTGAACACCCACCGTTGAGGTTCAGGAATCACCACACAACCCATACAAACACAGATCTCAGCTAAGCAAGAATAGTTTATCGAGCACACCCCCCAAGACGTTCAGGACACACACACACACACACACACACACACACACACACACACACACACACACAAGGACACAGGAGCCTAATTGTAGTACCAGTCTGTTCTCAGGACAGGCTCTCAATAGGACAAACCAGGATCAGAAGTTCAGAAGACAAGGGTAGAGGCAGTACTACATTTTGGCTGACTAGACAAAGCATTATCAGCCAAACTTTAAGTTGATTAATCATGAGATAAGGGGTGGTGGACAGGTAGTGAACAGGGGGATTTCAGAGCATTGAGATAACAGAGACTGAGTATTACAGCCATATGGTTATGACTTTTTAGGACAAGTTTTCAGTGTCAGCTATAGATAATTACTTCTGGGAAGTGGAGTCTGAGAACCGGAACTTAATTTTACCTTAGGAACAAAATGGAGACTGAATACAAAATGGCTACAGTTATGTTAAAAGGAGCAGGCCTCAACATCCACCATCACTTTTTTTTTCCTTTCTAAACACTTAATAGCTTTTTTATTTATTTATTTATTTTTTTTATTTTTTTTGGTTTTTTCAAGACAGGGTTTCTCTGTGTAGCCCTGGCTCTCCTGGAACTTACGCTGTAGACCAGGCTGGCCTCAAACTCAGAAATCCGCCTGCCTCTGCCTCCCAAGTGCTGGGATTAAAGGCGTGCGCCACCACTGCCCGGCACACTTAATATCTTTAAAGGAAATATTCCATTTGCTATGTCAATTTTATTTATCTATGCTTCGGGTACATTTTTTCAGGGAAGAGAGGAAATGAGGTCTCTCTATTATAGCCCAGGCTGGCCTTGAACTCAAAGTCCTCCTGCTTGAGCCTCCTCAGTGCTGGGATTACAGGGCTGCAGTTCCACACTCAGCTGAGTACTTTTGTCTTTGTAAGTCTGCTTCACAAGTTGGCTTCATTTCAGTGAATGATGACCCCTAATTCAAACAGCCATGGCTAGAGAATCAGAGTCACATGAAACAAAATGTCATCACCCAAAGAGGCCTCCCTAACTGAGATCTGTGAGGATGGTCTAAGCTTAGACAATAGACAGGGAGTAAAATTTAATGATTAATAACTTGAGTGTAAGGTAGTTACTGAACTGTTTCAAGAAAAAGAAACAGGCCTTATCTGATGGCTATTCATGGCTGTCAACTTGGTTGTCAACTACAATCTAGAACTGGGGGGGGGGCACATTTTTCTTTGCCCTTGCCTTGCTAACATCCATCCCTCCACTGGCATTGGAGCCTACTTCTTCAGGATCCCAGCATATACAGAAGATCAGCTGAGACATCCAGCCTTGTAGATTCTTGAACTTTCCATTCACAGCCATTGTTGGATTAGTTGGACTGCAATTTGTAAGTCATTCCAATAAGTCGTGTACACACACACACACACACACACACACGGAGATTCGTTCTATAAATTCTATGACTCTAGGGAATCCTGACTAACACAACTTACTGTATTCAGTTAATTGATCTTGTCAGTTGAAAGAAATTATTTATTTAGGGGCTTCCATATCCCAAGATTGCTAAAATTCTTTCTCTGGGGGAGATGTAAACACCCATCCTTTTTCCTATGGTCCCAATTACAAATTGGTAGCATTCCACCAAAGTTTGCCTAGGAAACCAATAAGTTTATTCGGCTTCTTTACATAGCACTGGTGAGGAGTCATGGGTAGGAACATAGGTGACCTTAAAAGTAGCCACACTGGAAGGCACACCCAGCATGGACTCTCCCATGGTCTCACAGTTGGAGTCTCCTCCCCTAGACCATCCCTGCTTACATGCTCAGCTCCCCCTGGAGGCCAGAACTGCAAATAACTGACTGGCAGGGGTGGCTAGATACCCAGGGGGGAGCCCCACCCTCCACGTCTCCTACGAGGGAGCAGGGAGCTTCAATGAACTCAACTGGGAGGACCTTATGCAAGCAAATGTATCTGATCTGATAAAGTGGCGGCCCCAAAGTTACTATGAAGAATATTGAGCTTTGGGTCCTCCTGCTTTCAGTCCCCAAGTGCTGGGATTGGAGTTGTACAACACCACATCTGATTTTATGTTGTGCTGGGGGTCAATCCCAAGGCTTCCTGTTTGTTCATCAACTACACTACCCACTAAGCTGCATCCCCTGACACAACTCAGCAGTTGAGAACACTGTCCATTCATCCAGAGGAAAAGAGTTCAATTCTTAGCACTAAATGGCCCGCATGTTTGGTTGGGACTGGCTCTCCCAGGTACTACATTGCACATGATGCACAAACACATACACAGGCAAACACTCATACACATAAAATAAAGATAACTCAAATATTAAAAAGAAAAAGTCGTGAAAATATAAAATATCTATTATCTCTAAGCCATAGTTAATTTAATTCCCATAACCACAATATAAACAGCCTCTCTTGCCCTCCCCTCCCAGCTGCCTGCACCATCTTCTGTATTTACAAGTTTTTTCTGAAGCCATCCGGATATACAGCTATCAGTTTAATATCTTCAAGAACACTGTTGCTAGAAATGTTGCTGCAAATGCCTGAAAATGCTTCCCTCCAAACACAAAGTGGCCCAAGAGTGGAAACGCTGGTCATGAGTTCATCCGAGACAAGATAGCTGGTAATAACACTGTCCTCTTATCAGGAAAGGGTACAGGCTGCCAATCTCCACTTATAAGACACTCAGGACACATCATAGTCTGTCACCTAATAAAGTAAAGTTTAATTTCCCAATTTTTATTAAAAATGGGGTTTTTCATCTTTGTAAGAAAATATCTTACAAAGATGAAATCTTACAACACAGCAGTAAAGTTTGCTGTAATAACAAGCTTTGAGCAAATATAAAATTCTTTTGTAGTTATAAACTTGATAAGTTTTTGTTAATAAAATTGATGTTTTCTTTATTCTGCAAGCCATGAACAAACATTTCCTGTTCATTGAAATGATATTTGTGGCAGGGAACATAATTATACTCATAGCCCTCAAGGTGCTGAGGCAGGAATATCAGGGGTTCAAAGCCAGCCTGGGCTACATATCCAGTTCCAGGCTAGCCTCAGAAATATATGGAGATTCTATTTCTAACAACCAACCAACCAAACAGAAATATAAAAGTGACTTTTAAATTGTTAAGAAGAGAAGAAGTAGTGATGGAGAAGTAGTATTTAGATAGTCTTTGAAAAAATTCTAAAAAAGTCAGTTACAAGTCCACTTCTTAAAATCTTTATTGTTTGGTACCCTTTTGATGTAAAAGCTGCCATATCTCCCTGCCCAGACTCCCAGTGCTCTTTATTTTGCTATTTAAATTAATGAAAAGCAACTTCCCAAACAGCCATAATAGTCTCCTGTCACACAGAAAGTTCAAGCTAAAATACATTCTATTATGTATTCTGGTACTTTTAGCTATAGTCATCATTAATGCATACTCTTTAGATAAAATTTCTCCCTTAGGTAGCACTTTTGGCTTTAGAGAGTACTGGGGTGAGTATCTGGGAGCAGAATATGTCTATGGGGCATTCTTTCCAGTTGAAAATATTTCATGGTTAACAGCATTGGACACAATCAACATGTCCTTAAAATTTCTCTCGAATTGATCTCTCTGAGGATATTGCATAAATAGAGGTGGGACTCTTCTTGGGCAATGGAGGTATAATGGAACTATCTTGTTGGAAGTCTAGTTCTATGAGAGTTAAACAAATGCATATCCAGTGGTACAGGAGTTCAATGACAATGTTCTTGAATTTCCAGACTTCAATTCGAGAATGACCTGCATCGAGAAAAGGAAAAGTTAGTATGGATAATATTGTACTTTAATTATGAAGAAATAAATTTAAATGTGATTAAATTTCATTAGCTATGTTGTGAATCAAAACATAGCAGTATCTTGTTTACATATTTAATTCTAAAAGGTAGATAGAATTTGATATTCTCATGTAATAGAATAATACATAGTAGTTAACACTGAAAAAAATATATACATACATACACAGAAGTATACACATATGATGTGTAGAATCTTATATGTATTTGGGTATAACTCTTAAAGGTTTAAAAACCTGTAAGATTTATGATTTCATAAAGATATAGTAAAAGGAAGCCAAGATGTGGTGGCGCATGCCTTTAATCCCAGCACTCAGGAGGCAGAGGCAGGCAAATCTCTGAGTTCAAGGCCAGCCTGGTCTGCAGGGCGAGTTCCAGGATGGCCAGGGATACACAGGGGAAACCCTATATCCAAAAAACAAAAAGACAGGGCTGGAGAGATGCCTCATCAGTTAAGAGCATTGGCTGTTCTCCCAGAGGTCCGAGTTCAATTCCCAACAACTACATCTGTACACCATCTATAATGGGATCTGATGCTCTCTTCTGGTGTATCTGAAGACAGTGGCAGTGTTTTCACTTACAATAAATAAATGAATAAATAAATAAATAAATAAATAAATCTTTAAAAAAGACAAACAAGAGATAGAGTAAAAGGAATGACTCAGGCATGAAAGTGATAAGCCCCAAATTCATCATCACATTAGGAGAAAAGAGAATTGGATCAGAGGTGTATAAAATCTTGACTGCTCCTATTATAGTTTATATCTTAAAAACAAAACAAAACATCAGACTCAGATGGACATGGTGATACCCCTGTAATTCCCAGCTCCTTGGCAGGCTAAAGCAAGAAGTTTGCTAGTTTGATGCTAGTTTAAGCTAGATAACAATTTTGAGCCAGCCTCAGCAACTTAGTGAGACCCTGTTTTAAACTAAAATTTAAAAGGGACTGGAGATGTAGCTAAGTGGTAGAGCACCTTGCACAAACAAAACCCTAGGTCACTTCCCATTATAAAGCAAAGTAAAGTGAACCCAACTCAAACAAGGCATGTTAAGGTTGGGTATAAAATGTTATTTCATTATGAATAAACAGTGCTTATTATTTGTGCTTTATTTATTTATTCATATTTATTTATCATTCATATTATGGTGTTTGAAATATTCTCTAGTTAAAAATTGTTTTGAGATACGTCGTTACTGCCTACTGTTGAAAACTGTTAGCTGCCACTCTTATAGACTCCCAGGAGCCAATGACTAATATTTAGATAGACTGGTCCAATGGAAGGAGCACCTCAGAGTTGAATAGTTCTGGGTTCTAATTTTGGCTCAATCCCAACTGATTTTGTGACCTTAAACAGATCATACTTACTCTGAGTCTGCCTATCTTTTGTAAAATAGGAATAGTACTTTAGAATTATCATGAAAGCAAATGAGAACACATGTCAGAGGATCTGTCTCTCTCCTCCCAGCACAGAATGAGTTTATTCATCACTCTCGCTCCTGATCTAACCCAGTGTTGACCCGGATAAAGATCTGCTGATCTGAGTTGAACAAACCGTTATATATACACATAAAACTGAGTGAAAGTTTTAAGTATCACTAAGAGAAGTTTAACTGTAATCTCAACCAACCATCTACTAGAATTTTAAAACAGAACACTTTTACTGATGGGTGTGTGCGTGTGTATGAATCTGTGCCATAGAATGTGTGTGCAGAACAGAGAACAAACTTGGAGGAGTTCTCTGCCTCTGACATGTGGGCCCAGGGATCAAGCTTGGGTTGTAAGGCTTGGGGATATTGAGCCATCACACAGACCCCAGGACATATTTTACTTCCTGTCTCCTACCAAGACAAGGAACAAGTTTGCCTAAATTGGGCTTGGCTTTAGCACGGTTTTTAAGGCACCTCTGTGAGCTAAGGTGCAGCATATAACAGGAGAGGCTCATGCAATAAGAAAATATTTACATCTTCATTTTTATTTGAAGCTGACTTTAAAACATGTGGGTGCAATTAACTTTCTAACACACACACACACACACACACACACACAGAGAGAGAGAGAGAGAGAGAGAGAGAGAGAGAGACAGAGAGAGACAGAGAGAGACAGAGAGAAGCACTGTTTTTTCTCATTCAATTGTAAGTGTTCAATAAATGTTGAATTGAAACAACATTAAATTAAGGAATAATTTAATTTCTTTATTTCAAGTCCTAAAAGTTTTTCCAGATTACAGCTCAATAATATTAGTGACAATTATGAATAAGAACAAGAACAGATGTTAGCCATGAGAACACATTAGAAATCTCTGATTCATCTCACTTTATGGGTAACTCTAGACCAGTAAGAATACCTACGTAAAACACAGAGGGCACGTTTGTCACCATTGATCCCTCTTTGTGCTAATTAGCTTCCTGGAAATTTCACAAAGAAATATTACAGATTTCCAAAGATTACTCTAAGTATCTTAATGTTCCCGTGTTATACATCTAAATTAAATAAACACAAAGTTCATCCCAGGACACTCCTAGTACCCGTCCCAACGAATTTTCTGAAATAAAACAGCTTCCCACAGATTGTTCTGTGTGTCTCAAATTTTCAAAAAGTGCTCCGTTCCATCAAGGGCTGTCGGTGATCTTGGCTGAACAGGGTATGGAGAATGCTATCTATAACCATTATTAAACCAGTCACTATCTCCCTGGTGATTGAAGGATAGGAGGGTGGAGAGAAGGGTTGTTCTCTTTTACAAGGACCCGTTGCTTATTTCCTGTTTTTTTGTTACCAGGGACAAAAGCTCTGAACCTCCTGGGAGGTAGTTCCTGTTTCCCCTTTCCTTTCCAGAGATGGATATATTTACAGGGGCTTCTAATGAACCTCTAAGGAAGCCTCCTTAACTATCTCATTACTGTTGGCTGCTACTGCCCTCTTGCGGCAGACAGGTGACTGACCGTCACAGATGGGCAGACCGTCCACACCCACCCTCGTAGCAATTCTCAAGAGACTGTCTACTTTTCTTTCTTCCTTCCACGACTCTATGAAATTATGACCATTTTGATTTGCCTTAGTAATGCTTATTAGGTACATTTAAGTAATAAGGATTTCAGAGTAAGGCACTGAATAACCTTCAGGGATGTATTCAGTAAGCTTTTAATAGGGTATTTTTAGGTCCCACTTTAATCAAACTTTTAATAACACAGGGAATTCATTATGCTGGAAATATTGGACTATAAAAAGCACGTTTTAAAATTAAACCTCAATTTGTAGATCTCTGCTTTGGCACTGGATTAATTAAGCTAAATCCTCCGGGAAGCATAGACAATTAATAAAGACAGGCAAAGCAAAAAGACTGAAGTATTTAACTTCAAGTTCAAAAGCCAAAGTGCTTCCTTCGACTGCCAACTAACCAAGGTCAGCAGTGTCTCTTGAATGCTTTCCTTTCCCACCCGTTGTGTTTGCTTTAATTCTCTATTTCCATTGCTAGACACTCCTAAGTCATTTGAAAACATAGTCCGTTAGCATTACTGCTGACAGAATGAGCTGAAGGTCGGCCCAGGGATGGAAGGAGTTGTGCATGTAAATTCCAGCTAGGGTTTTACATAGGCAGGGGGACTCGGTGGCGATAGTTGGGGGTCTTAATGTGTCCCTGTTGGTTTATTCCAGCTGAGTGGAAGTTTGTTCCAGGACAAATCCTGAGTTCTTACAGCACACAGTTCCTCCGATCCCATTGTGAGCATGATTTCTGTACAGGGGCACAGGTTCTGGTCTTTTCGCAACTTTTCAGATGTGTGAGTTTTGGTCTGTGTAATTTATCCTCACAGAAATTCATGGTTCGGTGAAGCCTCCTCCAGACTTTTGGTGACTGGCTATGCTCCCTTGGTGCTAAGACATTCTAAGAACTGTCTCCACTCCTCTCCTCCCTTTGCAAACCACCAACTGGCCAACAAATTCCAATTTTATATCCCCACCTAGAGCCTTCTCCAAAATCCCCAGTTTCTTTTTGCAGCTACTTACTCAGTTTCTGCTTGGATATTCAATCGACCTCAGCTCGCTGAGGCGGGAACTCTTTTTTTTTTTTTTAAAGAATTATTTGTTTATTTTATGTCTATGAGTACACTCTAGTTGTCTTCAGACACACCAGTAGAGGGCATTGGATTCCATTACGGATGGTTGTGAGCCACCATGTGGTTGCTGGGAATTGAACTCAGGACCTCTGGAAGAGCAGTCAGTGCTCTTAACCACTGAGCCATCTCTCCAGCTCCAAAGTGTGAACTCTTTAAAAAGTATTTATCTTATATATTTATTTATATTACACACATTTATATTACACACATATTATATTTATGTGTGTGCGTGTGTGTGCTGTGCACATGCCTGTGTGTGTGCATGTGAGTGCCCACAGAGGTCAAAAGTGGGTATTGGATCCCTTGGAACAGGAGTTACAGGTGGTTTTGAGCCACCGTGTGGGTGCTGGGAACTGAACTCCAGTTCTCTGCAAGAGCAGCTGAGCCTCTGAATGTGAAATCTTCATCGTCCCCCACCAGACCCAACCCTACAACATCCTCCAATTTCACTAATGGCTTCTCCATTCCTCCAAACCATAGTGTCAAACTTGCCTCTTGTTTTATTCACATTTCACACCCAAGCTGTGGAGTTACATTCTGGTTCTCACCAAAACCTGTACTGTATACGCTATGACTATGTTTCACTGTCTGGGTGAGCACCCCCACCCCAAAGCCTTTCTTTCTCTCTCTCTCTTTCTTTCTTTCTTTCTTTTTTTTGGGGGGGGTTTTCAAGACAGGGTTTCTCTGTGTAGCCCTGGCTGTCCTGGAACTCACTCTGTAGACCAGGCTGGCCTTGAACTCAGAAATCCACCTGCCTCTGCCTCCCAAGTGCTGGGATTAAAGGCGTGTGCCACCACTGCCCCGCTCCCCAAAGCCTTTCTAACAGAGGCAGAATAAGCCTCTTATTTTTTCCTTCCTCCCTCCTGCCCCTCTTTTCTTCTTTCAACTGGGTCTCACTATGTAGACCAGGCTGACCTTGAACTCACAGAGATCTACTTCCCAAGAGCTGGAATTAAAAGTCAGCATCACCCTGACCAGTTCCTTATATTTGCTAATTTTATCTTTTAGTGTAGTCTCGCCGTGTAGCTCATGTTGACTTTGAACTCATATTCCTTCTTCTGCCTTAGCCTTTGAGTGCCAGAAGTAACAGCCACATCCAGCCATCACAGTGACTCTTTCAAAGCACAAGCCATGGCATGAAATTCTTCTGCTTAATCTTTTTCTCATAGTATGTTCTGAGGGTGTGAGGCTCTGACTGATTCGGCCCACTGCCCCACCCAACACCCCCTGACCTCATCTGCCATAGGTCTCTAATTCTCTTGCTCTGCTCCTGACACAGAGCCTCCTGGCCATTTCACCACACCGCCTATTCCTGCCTTAGAAGGCCTTTGTTTTGGTTCTTTGCTCTGCTTGGAGCGCTCTCCACAGACGGAGCCATATAGCTGAGTACCTTGCTTAAATCCTACCTTTTGGCAAGGTCTCTCTGAACTCTGTTTATAGTTGTACTGCTTCACACAAGACCTTAGATGAGAGCCACCACTTCACCTAAGAGAAAACAAAATTCCATCCCGCACTCCATCCCTGTCTCCCACCAACGCCACTCAATCACCTTACCCCGCTTACTTATTTTAGCATGCATTTTATAAAAGAGTTTTATTATTTTTTAATGTACATCTGGTGTTCGGCCTACACGTACGTCTGTGTGAGGGAGTCAGATCCACTGGAACTTAAGTTAGACAGTTGTGAGCGGCCATGTGGATGCTGGGAAATGAGCCCTGGTCCTCTGGAGGACCAGTGAGTGCTCTTCACCATTGATCCTTAGCATTATTATTTTTTTAATTATCATGGTATATATTTGTTATGTTTACTGTTCTGTGTGAGTGTGTATGTATGTGAGTGTGTGCCTGTGTGAGTATGTATGTGTGTGTGTGAGAGTGTGTGTGTGTGTGTGTGTAGGCGCTCTGCCACAGGCTACATCCCAGCCCTGTCTTGTTTATTCTCTGCTTCCTCTAGATGCTAAGGTTTGTGGGGTTTTGTTTTTGCCTTAGATAGGATCTCACTGTAGCTCAGGTGGAGACGATTGTCCCATAGCAGCAAGAGCCACCATGGAATTGTGAGTTGTGAGCTTCCTGAGAGCAGGGACCTTAGTCAGCTTTATTCTCTGTTGTTCCCCAAAGTCCTAAGACAGAGCCCCGCACAGAGTCAGCATTACTTTAAAGCAGTTGAGTGAAGGATGAAGGAATAAAGTTTTAGGAGCAAACAGAGATGAAAGAATGGCACGGTAACAGAAGAAGAGAGGATCCTTAAGTCAGCAACGGAGGAGGCCTACATCTGCATATCCCAGGAGCCTCACAGGGTTCACAAAGGTGTCTAGATGCATTTAGGAAAAAGTTAGAGACCTAGTAATGCTCCTCACACTATAGCACTGGGTGACTTCCTCTCTCATTTCTAGAAACATCTCAGGATAACATCTCAGGAGTTTTGGGAGCCGGCCCTTATATGGAGCCAAGAGTGCAGTTCCCCGGTGAAAATGGCAGGGCACTTGGGAGATATTCTAAATATAGAGGTCCTGCAGAGTTCCCCATCAGGCCCTAGGATCTGGGAAGAGAGGCTGTGTCCTCTCTGGAGTAATGGAAGAATCCTGTCACACCGGAAGCCAACAGTCCAAGATCTGGCTACTTAGAGAACAGTATGTACAGAAGTACAGATGCAGGAAGCCACTTTACTCTTAAACACAAGCAAACCATCAGACGGAGACCCAGGGATTCAGACGACAAAGGAGAAAGAGAGGGAGGAGAACACTTCAAGATGCAGTCATCAGTGCCCTGGGAGAACCAAGATGAAATGTGAACTCGAGGCTGAAGAAGGCAAGTGCTTAGAGGACAGAGGTGCAGGGGCTCTCAGAGGGCAAACACTCGCTCCCACAGATTAGTTGATAAGACAGAACTTATCAGAAAGTAAAGCAAAGTGGCACAAAGGGTGGGAATAGGAGAGAAACTAGGATGTTTGTTTACCTAATTGCAGACACTGGGAATCAAGCCTAGGGTGTCATGCAAGTCAGGTCTACTGTTTAGCTGTACTCTACCCACTAAAAATAGGACTTTGAAGATTGAGTGTAGGAGAAGCAATTTCTGAATCAAGTGTTACAAAGAAGGAACAGGAGAAAGGGAGAGGAGGGTCACCATCAGCCTCCGGGTCACCGGTGCTGGATAAATGCACTAGCCTGCAGCTGGCTGAGCAGAGAAAAGGTTTGTGAAGAAAAAGATGCCCCCTTCCAAGCAGATGCAGCTTCAAGTTAAGGCACATAGTTCAGTGAGTGGAATCAGGTTAGATGTTTAGCTGCCATTTGCCCCCTCAGAGGGGCACCTTTGTGCAGTCCACAACGTGCACAGTTATAATAGCAACCTTGATGCTACATAGGTATCTAGGAGGTGAGGACCCGGATTTCACCACTGAAGAGACGCAGCAAGAACCCGGACCAACGGGTGGGGACAGCCATGGCAAGGCTTTACCATGGAATCTCACAGCGCTGGGGACAAAGGAATGACTCTATAGCTCCTGAGGAGAAGCAAAACAAAGGTAACATCTGCAAAATCAGAGCATGAGGAAGGTTTCCAACAGCTCAATAGTAACCTTGCAAGTTAAAAGGCCATAGAGACATTCCCACAAGAGTTAAACAGAGTTGCCATGGATCTATCAACTTCACCCCTAAGGTCTGCACCCAAGAGACCCGAATACGCATCTTTATAAAACAAAACAAAACAACAAACAAACAAAAAGTCATCACCACTGCCAACAAAACAACTGTAAACAAAACATTCCTGGCAACATAATCCCAAGAGTCAAAAAACAAAAACCCCAGAGGCCCATGAACCAGTAAGTGGGTAAGTGAGCTATAGCATGTCGATGTATAGATAATTCAGGAATGAACAACTAACATTCACTAAAATGTAGACAAATCCTGCAAACACTAGGATGAGTGAACGAGACTCCACCAATTGCATAATCCCATTTATATCAAAAGTCTGGATGGGCAAATCCAAACAGACAGAAAGCAGACGTGTGGTTGCTGGGGAACAGAGTGAGAAAAGAGAGGGAGTCAGCACTAATGGGCTACAGCTTACTTTTGAAAATGTCACAAAATTAGATAATGTCAATGATTGGTGTATTATCCAAACTGAGTGGTTCAGAACGCAGAAGTGTTTGTGACATGATTTATGTTTCTCTTGCTTTCTTTTGAGACAGGATTTCACACACTCCAGGCTGGCTTGAACTTGTTATTTACCCAATTTGGCTCAAGACCTCTCTGCCTCTACCTCTCAAGTGCTAACACTGCAAGTTTGGGCCTCCATGCCTCCTTTTCTGTGGGATCGGGGATTGATCCCGCAGCTTTGCATATGAGTGGCATGAACTCTAACTCAATGACCTACATCCCAAACTTGGTACCTCATTTTGACAATGAATGGGTCAATGTGTCTCCGGTTAAAAAGTTTCCCCCAATCTGGTGACCTTTTAAAGATGGAGGGAGAAAAACAGAACCCTTAGTCAGGGTTTCTATTCCTGCACAAACATCATGACCAAGAAGCAGTTGGGGAGGAAAGGGTTTATTCATCTTACATTTCCACACAGCTGTTCATCACCAAAGGAAGTCAGGACTGGAACTCAAGCAGGTCAGGAAGCAGGAGCTGATGCAGAGGCCATGGAGGGATGTTACTCACTGGCTTGCTTCCTCTGCCTTGCTCAGCTTGCTTTCTTATAGAATCCAAGATTACCATCCCAGGGATGGCACCACCCACAATGGGCCCTCCCCCCTTGATCACTACTTGAGAAAATGCCTTCCAGCTGAATCTCATGGAGGCACTTCCTTACCTGAAGCTCCTTTTTCTGTGATAACTCCAGCCTGTGTCAAGTTGACACAGAAAACCAGCCAGTACACCTCCTGCGTCTCCAACTCCTAAATGTCTTCAAAATTATCTTTTCTAGCAAAGTTCAAATCAAGTACGAGGGTTAAGTGAAAACATTTTCAGACATAAAATACCTGGAAAAGCACTCTCTCAGAAAACCACTACTGGAGGAGGGCTCAGAGGTCAAGGGCTTGCTTAGCTAAGTGTGGGGCCCTTGGTCCTAGATTCCACATTTAAGGAAAAGACAGGAGAAAGGAAATCGCTATTAGGTAAGTGCAGTCAGTGAGAGACTTTGGAGTACTCAGTCCTAAATGGGACACTGTCATCAAACTCCTCCCCTCAAGGCTTAAGGTCTGCGTGGAAGAGGAAACAGACAGGCTGTAAAAGCCAGAGGTGGGGGATGACTCCAGGGAACAAAGTCTTCCAGACCTGGCAAGGCTGCTACACATAGAGACTGTGACACCTTCAAGGTAGACAAAAATCCCAGCGCAGAGAAGGGGAAGTGGACGCAAAGTCCCATCCCTAACCAAGAAGCGATTTGCAGATGGTACCTGATGGGCAAGGGACACTCAGTTTTCCCCAACGGGGTGTCTATCAACCACACTCTAGATCCTATGCTCTTCCTGGCAGGATCAATCCCAGGGAGAACCTGCAGATATTGCTGGTGCCATCTCATACTGGTAGGGCTTCCTGAATAAGACCTTTTCTTAAAGCTGAAGGAAGACCACACAAACTTTGAACTTTAATAGATTGCTCCCGACGCAAGGGTCCTCTCCTGACACAAACAGAAAGACGCACCCAAAGAATGCGTTTCCTTCCCACAAGCACGGAGCTTAGAATTTCTTGATATAACTTCATCTAAATGAGAGAGGACTGATATATCCCGGTGACCTATGAGCTTTGTTGGTTGATACAGAGACTGATAATACGAAAAGGTTGCTAGTTTCGAAAGGGAAACCTGCCAATTGTTGGTTTCTGGCTGCGTCCCTGTCGGTCACCTGCAGTTCTGATTTCTGCCACCTGAGGGCACTATCGGAAAGCAGAACGCAGTATTTTCTGTGGTCAAGGCTGCTGAAGGAAAGGCTAGAGTTCAAAGACTGGGCAATTGTTGGAAATTTGCATTTGTTCTGAGCAGAGCGTGCGACAGCAGGTGGCTCTAACAGGCACATTTGAGGCAGAGTCTAAAGAGATTCCTTTGAGGCATTGTGCCCTGCCACAGGAGCCTTTAGCCTCTCCCTGGGTTGGGGGATGGGCTTATTAAGGGCACACACCTGCAGGGTAGGGTGTAGGATGGCAAGGCCTGTCCCTTATGCTTATTCTTTATGTCAGAGGGACTGGATCAGTGGGTGCCTATGTCCCTGTCCAAGATGGGGAACATTACTCAGGAAGACGAGGAATCCAGGCGGTTGGCAGGGTCACAGGGAGAACACCAATTAGACAAACTGGTCTGCTGGAGTTCATGGTGGCTGTTAGTTCTTCCCTAAAGGAAGAACCAGAGACTGGAGGTGGGGGTAGGGCCAGGGAGACTGAGCTTGGGGCTAGGCATCCTGGGGACAGATATGGGCTTCTCTGGACTCCAAAGTCCTCAAATATAGAGTAAGTATATGAAAGCATACACTGGGCAGATGTTAACGATACAGGTATGTAACCCTAGCCACTTAGAAGACCCAAGGCAGGAGGATCACAAGTTCAAGGCCTGCCTAAGCAGTTTAGTGAGACTCTGTCTCAAAATAAAAAGTAAGCAGAGTGTAGAAGCTTGGTGGTAAAGTGCTTGCCTAGCAAGTATTTAGTAACACACACACACACACACACGCACAGGCACACGCAGACACAGACACAGGTACGCACATGCACACATATGGCGAACAGTATCTAGTTGTTTTTATTGCTGATGTTACTGATTCCCTTGAACGGATCCTTCAATGGTTCCGTCCAAGTCAGACCTGTGGTGCCTGGGAATGCAGAGGCTCGCATGAATGAGCTCAGAGTCACCAGCTGTTGCTCGTACAGAATTCCAAATAGGAATTTTGAACCAGATTCACATTACTCATAGTGCACATTAATTCTCTGTGAGTCTCATGTCCTCTCCTATCCCCAAGCGTGTCTGGGAGGACCTCACTTTCCTAGCACCATCTCTATGGCATTGCCACACCACAAGCTTGGTGCTCTGCCGCCCCTGTGTCTACAGCCTGAGGGGTGAGGCTACCGTCCCTGCCATTGCTTTTCTCTTTCCCTTGGCCCTGGGGTCTCTAGGTTCTGAGCTTCTCACCCTAAAATATGTACCACAGAAACCCAGAAAGACTCTGATTTGGTGGAATCTCCAGAGAGAGTAGGGGAGGGAAGGAGAGGAGCCGGTTTAGGGAGTCCAGAGAAGTCTGGATCTGTCCTCAGGGTGCCTAGCTGCAGGCTCGGTCTCCCCAGACCTACCCCAAGCTCCAGTTCTTCCTTCGGAGAGGACTGACAGAGCCATTTCACTGTTAATGGTTAGGGGTGTTTTTGTTTGTTTTCTTTTGGAGACTGAGTCTCATATACAGCACTGGCTGGCTGGCCACTGGCCTTGGCCTCGCAGATCCTTCTGATCCTACCTTTCACGCCAGATCATCGATTAGTTTTTCCTAAGTTGCAAAGTGGAACAAGCATTTTTTACTTAGTTCACGTGCATGCCTGGCCTGAGGCGTCTGGTAGAGGAATCCACACCAGAGCAGTGGATGATTCTCTGCCAGGTTCCTTGTTACTTCCAACCCAAGGGCTTCCTGGCTCTCCACTCTTGCCGATTCTCCTCTGGAGGGGGCCATAGTACCAGCCTTTATACACTAATGATCTTTTAAAAAATTCTTGTTCTTTATTGGAGTTAAAAGTAGAAGGCTTTTTGTTCAATGTTCAGTTCTCACTGTAGCTCCTATCTGTCTGCTTTGAGATGACGGTCTTGCAATGTCACCCTGACTGGCCCTGAACTTCTGGACTGAAGTGATCCTCCTGACTCAGCTCTCAGTAGTGAGAGCTATTAAAAAGCTTTGAGTGAGCACACACAGTGACTGAAGACAGGTACACTTGTGAATTCTTATGTGTGGCACAGACACTTTGGGGAATAGAGCAAATCGTAGATTGTATCTTTCCTTTCAGAAAATCATGAACATTTTTACTTTCATGTAAACTCAATTCAAGAACCATTTTGTTTTTTACTATAATGGAAAGCTCTCACGGATTTCTGCTTTTAGTATATATTTAAATTATTAGGTAGAACCTTACCTTGGATATATCCTATAATAAGATCTACATTAACTTCCACATTGCTAGAAGTTGGATCAAGCTCACAAATCTCCTCCAATAAGTACTTGTTAATGTGCTGTTAACAAAGAACAAAAGAAAAGCTATGTGATCACCCAGTAGGAACGCAGTGCCCAGCTCGCCAGCACACACAACCCCATCCAGGTAAATCCTCAATAGGCAGATTTCTGGGGTCAGATGTCAAGATCATGTCAAGCTTTGGGGTATATGGTTTGGGGTATATAGGGGTCATGAGAAAGGATAAGAGATGCACTTTTAAGATGTCAATGTGTGCACACTTGAGATCTCAGGTGTGGATTATGAGGATGCTCCTGCTAGGTGTAGGTTCTTGCATCCACACACCTGGGAGCTCCACCGTTATAATTTGCACACTAGAAATCACCCCCGAACTCACAAATTTCCATCTTTCCCACTCTTCCACGTTTCTGAAAGATTCTTTCTCCTGCTGAGAGAACAAGATAACTCCTTTCAGGATGTCGTGTACGAGTACCACGTTGGCTTCTACCTCCTGGGGACTGATGTCTTGAAAAACCGAGTCGGCATGATGTTTGTGCTCATAGAGCAGCAGCGACACAAAGTCCATGGAATCAAGGAGGCGGAGACATTCCCGGAGCTCCTGCAGCATGGTGCGGAAGAAAAGAATCCCTGCTCGCTTCACCTCTCCTGCCTTTTCCATCTCTGGAATGACACACATTCGAATTATGGACATTACTCCTGCACAGTGTTCTGAGCATGTTATAATAAACCATTTTTTTTTCAGGCAAAAGAAAACCATGTCCGATGATTTTAAGCAATTTTAGTTTCTCTGATTATGAAAAAAAAAAAAGCAAAATAGAATGATATCTGACATACCATTTAGGGATAAAAACTGAAAAAACAAACAAATCTGAGTTTTATAGTTAGGGCTTAGGTTGAAGGCTTCCTCTGTTATTAATTATATTGTCCTTTCAATACACACATACACACACACACACACACTTTTGTGGGAATAGAGACAATCCTACTTCTTTGGCAAGGCATGGGAAGTAAACGAATGCCCTGCTCAGCCCTCTTGGTAACACAGACTGATAATTCCAGCCACGGGGAAGGCTGAGGCACAGGGACTATAAGTTCAGTCTTCCATGAACTGTATGGTAAGTTCAAGCCCAGCTTGGGCAATGTAGTGAGACCCTGTCTCAAAATCAAAGTTAAAAATAGGTCTGGGGCCATAACTTAGTGGTAGAGTACCTGCCGTGAATGTGCAGGTCTCAGGGTTTTATCCCCAGGGCTGGGAATAAAAGGTGTTTAGTCTCAAGAGCTGCACGTAGCAAACACTCCCAGGGCAAGCATTTTCTTCCCCCCTCCCACCTTTATTTTCTTTCTCATCTTAAGTGATCGTCCTGCTCTAGTCTCTGAAGGAGCTGGTATCACAGGCTGCTGTTCCTCTGCCTGGCCTTCTTTCTTCTTATCACAGTCTGTGTAACAGCTACACATCTTTCCACTTAACCTATTCAATTCGATTTGACAGAATTCTATTTTGTTCATTCTAGCCGAGGGTTTTTTGTTACCTTCTTCTAACCCACTTTCTTAGATGATCTTGTGCTATGGGTAGCCTGTGGTACATGAAGTCATTGGCCTTGGCCCAGCCAGTGGCTTGTTGTTGAACCTTGGGGGGTGGGGGTGGGGGAGTCTAATCTAGCTCTGTAAGTTTTAGCTCTTTAATCTGTAAGATGAGATGTTGGGTTATTTGATGCTGTGTCAAATTGTGGGGAAAAAACAGGTGCAAAGTTCAGCTTTTTATCATCTGTTGTTTACCAAACTTCACTTTTCGCATCTGTGAAATGGGCTATCGCCCTTGCCCTCATGAGAGTATGGCAAAAGCAATGAACATGCATATTTATGTGTTTCACAGCAGATGGGCCATCTTGCCTCTCACTGGAAGGCCTAACTGAGAGGAGGACCTGGTTCCTTGCCCTTGGCTGGGTTACACAGCAGACATACTCATGTGCCTAAGACGACAAAAGGTTAATTCTCCTCACATGGAAAGATCTACATAGTGAAATGATAAACTTTGGAAAATATACCCTGCCTCTCAGTGTCTGAGGTTTCCTCCAAGCAAACCACAAATCCAGACTGTTACCACATTCACAATACCTATAACCATAGTTTTCTCGATTTCTCCAGAGAATTCGCCCAGTATTTCATAGAAGACATTTTGGATCATCTTCGTCATTTTCTGTAGATCTTTATACTCTTGATACACCAACATCCTACTCCGGCCAATGTTAACATCGAGGACGCCCATAGCCTCTTTGGTTCTCTGGCGAAGTGGAATGGCAATGTGGGTTTCTCCACCAGAAGAAGACAAAATAACTTCTGAAGTGTCTGTGCATTTAAAGAGGAAGTCCCTGAAACCAAAACCAAATAAGCATAGATCTCTTACAGACCGGCCTGCTCACGGCATCCCACATCCAAATATGCTGAATACTGAATGACCCTCTTCTGCCTGTCTTGCCCCGATGCACCTGTTGTGGTCCTTTCATCTCCCTAGAACACACCGATTTCACATGACCGTCCTTTGGCTCACCTCAGTTGGATATATCTCTGGTTGAACGGCCCTTCAGCAGAGCACCTTCCCTGATGAGCTCACTAAAGGTAGCAGTCCCAGGTTGTTCTGTACCACGAGGCTCTGCCTCTCTGTCTAACATGGCCTAGTTACACTTATCTGAAAGGTGTTTGGTTTTTTTTTGTTTTTGTTTTTTTAAAAAATGTGCCGACAGTCTAAAGTGTGTTAGGTGAATGCTGGAAGTTTCCCTAAAAGCAGAGCCTGAAACAAGGGTACTTGTGCACGTCATTGATGAGGAAGTGTTCCTTGGAGAAGTCCAGGAGGGACTGAGGAAGCAGGAGCCTGTCTGCCCAGCCTAGTTCCAAGGAGATCTAGGATGTCAATTATACCAAAGAATAAGTCTTATTCTAGGGCAAGGGAGGGCATTTGTTTGTCATTGGCTGTCAGCTGCTCTAGGTGTGCGGTGAGGATATGGGGTGGGAGAATTCAGGGTAATCTTGGGAAACTGCTAAAGGGCTCTAACCACAAAGGGCACTTCCTTGAGAAAGTTTCCCTGCAGGAAATATGACCAGAGGCATGGTGGGGGTCTGGGCAGGGTGGCTACCCATCTGCTTCAATGAGAGATTAAAAGAAATTTTTTTTTTCTAAAATAGTGCCCCCTATCCTGTTTGTGCTGGTGATGGGAAGAACATGTGCATTCTAATGTTCATAGAACTGAGCACATGTTGTTTGGTAAATTTAAACAATAATAAATGAGCTATTAGAACGAGTGCATTTGGCAATCAGGGCAGAAGCCGTGTCTTCACATCTGTGACTATGCCAGTCAGATGAACCAGATGTGTCTCATACCTGAAAATGCATGAGTTTCTCGAGATGGTTGGGGGATCTGTGTGGATTTCTGCTAGACCGAGACAGTCTGTAACCATCATATTGCGCAAAACATAGTCTCCCTGAAAAACAGGAAGACATCTCATTGGAAAGCAATAAACGGACCTTTTGGAGATGCATAAAGAGAGGAAAATCGGGGAAGTTTAAATGAGTTCTGGCTTTAAGGACATTGACATTGTATATATTCTGGGCCATTAAAAGAACCATATCCTGGGACTGGAGAGATGGCTCAGTGGTTAAGAGCACTGGCTGCTCTCTTCCAGAGGTCCTGAGTTCAATTCCCAGCAACCACATGGAGGTTCACAACCATCTGTAATGGGATCCGATGCCCTCTTCTGGTGTGTCTGAAGACAGCAATGACATACTCATATACATAAAATAAATAAAATTATAAAAAAAAGAAGAACCATATCCCAAAAGTGAAAAATTTCAAAGGAATAACATTATTTTAATACATACGTTTTAAAAAAATCTGATAAAGCTACCTGCTTCCGTTTTTTGTTTGTTTGTTTGTTTTGTTTTGAGATAGGGTTTCACTATGTAGCTCTGGCTGGCCTGGAACTCCCTATGTAGACCAGACTCTCAGACTCATAAAGATCACCCCACCTCTGCCTGCTAAGTAGAGTTTAAAGGCATGTGCCACCACAGCTAGCTAAGCTGTGTGCTTATTGTAGGCCTGCTTTGGTAGTACATGCCTGTAAAACCAGCGCTTGGGAGGTGGAGGTGGAAGGATCATAAATTTAAAGTTACTCTTGGCTACATAGTGAATTTCAAGCCAGCCTACAGAAGATACCATCTTAATAAACAACAACAACAAAACATTGGAAAACACTTAGAAAATATATAAAAGCCCATGGAAAATAAGTATAATAAGAAATACTTTTTTAATGAAGTCATTTTTCTCTTACTTTACTACAACTATTCTTTTTTTTAAAGATAGTACTTTTTTTTTTTAAAAGATTTATTTAATTTATGTATGAGTGCTCTATCTGCAAGTATACCTGCAGGCCAGAACAGGGCACCAGTTCCCACTGTAGATGATTATGAGCCACCATATGTTTGCTGAGAATTGAACTCAGGACCAGGTGAAATGCAGGGTCCATACCTCAGGACCATCATCCACCTGCCATAAGAGACAAGGGGCAAAGGGGGGGGTGCTTCTCTCCTTTGCCCATACCACCCCATGGCAGACAAGGGGCAGGGCCAGCTCTCCTGAGTTCACACCCTTGGGGCCAGCTCCCTCACCCACCATCCTCTCTCCCCACTCGATCCCTCCTCTTTCTGTTCCCACCCACCCCCAGTCCTCCTTCGATGTCTATTCGATTTCTCCTTCCAGGGGAGGTTCATGTGTTCTCGCTTGAGTCCTCCTTACTACTTAGCCTTCCCGGGTCTGTGGATTGCAGCTGATTGTTCTCTACTTTACAGCTAGGATCCATTTAATTGTTGACCTTACTGCCTCAGCTATTGGTGTTCTGTTCAAGACTGTTCCCCACTTTCTCTCCTATCAGGTTCAGTGTGTCTGGTTTTATGTTGAGGTCTTCGATCCATTTGGGCTTGGATTTTTCTGCACAGGTATATATATGTGCATTCTTCTACATGCAGACCTCTAGTTAGACCAGCAGCATTTGTTGAAGATCCTTTCTTTTTTCCATTGTGTATTTATGGCTTCTTTATCAAAAATCAGGTGTCCACGGGTGTGCAGATTTACATTCTGGGTTTTCGATTCTATTCCATTGATCGACCTGTCTTTTTATGCCAATACCATGCAGTTTTTATTACTATAGCTCTCTAGTACAGCTTGAAATCAGGGATGGTGATACCTCTGGAAGTTCTTTTACTGTAGAGGGCTGAAACAAAGACTTTTAATATTTTTCTACCATTATCCCTTAGCATGTAAGGATCAAATTAGTGTATCTTTGGATAATATTGTACTAGAATGATTTTAGAAATTGCTCACTTGAGTTTCATAAAAATTTGTTACATGAATTTTCATTTGGGACCAGGACACAGTTCCCAACCTACTTCTCCCTTTTGAATTATGGATCTATGTAAAGCTGTGTTCTTAGATTGGTGATTATAAAAGCAGCACGTCAATCAGCCATGGAAACTGTTGGAGATGTTCTTTGTGGTACAGCATCAAATGTTCAGCCAAGCTTTTAACCCATCTCATTAGTTCCCAAACTTTCTTTTTTATCTTTAATAATTTTATATAAAATTATATATATATGTATATATCAAAAGAATTTTCAAAAATAAAGTCATGATTTATGATTACTAAATTCTGGATTTGTAAACCTATTTTTTTTATACTTACTGAGTTGTGTAAACATTTCTTGGGTAGAAAGGAGGTTGCAAATAAAAAATACTTAAGAAGCCACTACCCCTTTGTGGATGGAATGACTCTTTCATGGGGGAAGGGGAGTGTCTCCTGAACCCATCAGAAAACACAGATATTTACATTATGATTAATAACAGTAGAAAAATTACAGTAGCAACAAAAATAATTTTATGAGTGGGGGTCCCCACAACACGAGGAGCTGTATTAAGGGGTCACGGCATTAGGAAGGCTGAGATCCACTGCTCTAGGGGAGGTTGGCGGGCACTGCCGTGCTGAAGCCGGAAGCTGGCCATGGTCTGAAGTTCTGCTAGGCCTTCTGGCGTTCCCTTGACAGAGCCTTTGACACATCTGAAAAGCGTTTTCCAGTTTATGTTTGAAATCAAAACTAAGTCCTGTAATGAACACAGAGGCAGGGATAAAACACTGACAACTGGTGTGTGTGTGTGGGGGGGGGCGGCAGGGCTCTATCACATCAGCAAGATCATCTTTTAAACATCCAGCTCATGCACCCAACTGTTCATTTAATATTTCCACCTAGATGTCTAAGAGACATTTCAAATTACATTTAAAACCCCTTTGGAGCCGGGCAGTGGTGGCTCACACCTTTAATCCTAGCACTCTGGAGACAAAGTCAGGTGAATTTCTGAGTTTAAGGCTAGTTTGGTTTACATTGCACATTCTAGAACAGCTAGGGCTACACAAAGAAACAAAACAAACAAACAAAAAACCACCCCCACACACAACAAAACCCACCACTACCACCTAAAAACCCAACCCAGCCAAACCCTTTGGGGGGGGTGTAGGGGGTATGTGGGAGTGGGGTGGGGGGTTGGGGGCACTGGCTAAATGTCTCAGTAAGTAAAGGAACTTGGCACTTGTTGCTATGCCTGATGACCAGAGTTTGATCCCTAGGGCCCACATTGGTAGAAGAGAACCAATTTCTGAAAGCTGTTGCAGTCTCTCCTGGCTGTGTCACCATTAAGACCCTGGCTGCTGAGAAGACTGTCATTCCTTTAACCTTTCAGCATAAATGTCCCTGAGCAGATGGATCATGGCCGTGTTTTATCTATGTTGGCATTTTGGCCATTTGCCATAGTTGTTATCTTCTGAACCCTTCTCAGATCCCACTTTGGCCTCACTGGGGTGGTATGCTGTCAGATAGAGTGGACGACTAGGTCTGAGGACAATTGAAACCTCCCATTCCCATCCCTACTGTACACCCAGGACTGATGCAGAGACAAGAGAGTCTCAACATCTCTATCAAACATCAAGAGTTCTCTATATATGTTTGTCTCCTCTCTAATCCCAAGGCTCATCAGCGTGACCAAGCCACTGAGAGAGGAAAGCGGGCATTTGTTCTTTCCTTTCCTGACCAGGTCTCATTATGTAGCTCACGCTGACTCTAAACTCACCTTTCTTTTTTTTTTTTTGGTCTCAGTCTCTGAAGTTCTGGGACTTTGAGCATGAATGACTTTATCTGGCCTTATTTACCTTTAAAAAAGACACCTTTTCATCAAGCTTCATGATGTGGAAAACTCTAACATTAAAGGTGAATAGAAAGAAGCAAAGCGAACATGTGCAAGTATTCATTATACAGACGGGAGCCTTTAAAATTTTTTTATTGCTATGAAGTAATTAAAACAGCACCCGAGCCACTTCCTGCGTTTCTCAGACGATTCTGGTATGTGTTACCTCCTGGGCCAATGGATGTAACACAGGACAAGTCAGAACAAGTTTTCTTTCATAGGTTTCAGAATTGGGACTTAAAATAAACTTATAATTCGTGTATATGTATGTGTGCCTGCTTATCTATATGTGTACTTCATGTGAGCAGATGCCCACAGAAGACAATGGAGGGTGTTGGAACCCTGGGAACTGGAGTTACAGGCTGCTGTGAACCACCTGTTGCAAGTGCTGGGACCTGGGTCCTCTGCAAGAGCAACCATTGCACTTAACCACTGAGTAAATTCTCCAACCCACTCAAATTGGAATATCTATCTATCTATCTATCTATCAATCTATCTATCTATCTATCTATCTATCTATCTATCCATCATTTCTCTGTGTACCATTTATCTATTCATCTATCTATCTATCTATCTATCTATCTATCTATCTATCTATCTATCTATCTATCTATCATTTCTCTGTGTAACATTTATCTATTCATCTATCTATCTATCTATCTATCTATCTATCTATCTATCTATCTATCATCTATCTATCATTTCTCTATGTGCCATCTATCTATTCATCCATCCATTATCTATCTATCTATCTATCTATCTATCTATCTATCTATCTATCTATCTATCTATCTATCTATCATTTATCTATGTACCATTTATCTATTCATCCATCCATCTATTATCTATCTATCTATCTATCATTTATCTATGTACCATTTATCTATTCATCCATCCATCTATTATCTATCTATCTATCTATCTATCTATCTATCTATCTATCTATCTATCTATCTATTATCTATCTATCTATTTATCTATTATCTATCTATCTATCATCTATCTATTATCTATCTATCTATCTATCATTTCTCTATGTACCATTTATCTATTCATCCATCCATCTATTATCTATCTATCTATCTATCCATCTATCATTTATCTATGTACCATTTATCTATTCATCCATCCATCTATTCATCTATCTATCTATCTATCTATCTATCTATCTATCTATCTATCTACCTATCTATCATCTATCTAATATATCTAAGCATATGTTTGCATGAGTCCATATGAATCATGTGCAGGCAGCAGCCTGTAAAGATCAGAAGAGGGCATCGTATCTCCTGGAACTGGAATGGCAAGTGGCTGTGAGCCACAATGTGGTTTCTGGGAATTGAACCTGGATCCTTTGCAAGAGCAGCTAGTGTTCTTAATTTCTGAGCCATGTCTCCAGCCCCACCCTCCAAACACTGGAACTTTTAAACTCAATTGTTTTCAAAGTAGCTCACTTGCGTGGGGGTGTGGGGGAGAAAACACATCTTCAGAAGGTCTTGGATTTGCTGAGTTAAATCCTCACTCGCTGTCTTTCTCACCTACATGTGTGTGTGCAGGTATGCTTGCCTCATTCGGGAAGGGCAGAAGGCAACTCTCAGTAGCTGATTCTCTCCTTGTGGGATCTGAGGATCAAACTCATCAGGCCTGCAAAAAAGTGTCTGTATCCACTGAACCATCTCCCTGACTGACTCTTATTTCTTCTTCATTTTGCACAGACGATATTCCTTTTTGACCAAGGCAAATTTTAATAGATACTTGTTATGAGTTGGGATCAGAATTTTATTTACTTGTTTCTTTTGGTGTGTGAGATTCTGGGATCAAATCCAGAGCCTTGAGCATGCTAAGCAAGTGGTCTAACACTGAGCCACATCCCCAATAGTATGACTTTTAAATATTAACAAGATATTAATATTTAATAACTGTATAGTATTAAAAAGGTGCAACATGGCCCGGCTTTACCTACCTCTTCTGAGCTAGGTTCAATGAAGCATGTGGTGATGGTGGTGATGCCAGATGTGATATTGAAGAGCCACCTGATGCCAGTAAGCGTGGTGTGCAGAATGTGTTCCCTGCTGTGAACGTGGTGATAAGCTGTGCTGAAGGCATTGGCAACGCCCTGTGAAGATGGACAATCCAACTTGCATATTTTTGTAAATTACATAGTGGTGAACAATGATTGTCTCTTAAATTTATGATCCACAAATTAGTTAAAATCAGTTCTCCAAGAGGTACTCTTTGAGATTCTGCTATGCTAAAAGGATCATAAGACACCAAGAGTAAAGAGAGGCCTGTACATTTTTTATGCTTTATGATATGTGCAGTCAGAAGAAGATAAAACTTAACAAAGGAAAAAATAAGTCTTTCAAAAGCCAAGATCCTAGTCTAGAATGCTATGAATTGCCCTTATTTGATATCAATATTAGTATTATTTGTTGAGACAGGTTCTCTTTATGTGTCCCTGCCTGCCCAGCCCAGAACTTGCTATAGAGACCAGACCAGAGACTCACCTCTGCCTCCCAAGTCTTGGAATTAGCCTGGCTCCCAATATTAATTTTTTTTTGTATCCATGTATCCTCAGGTCAACCAAACAGAATGGTTTCAAGACCTACGAATGCCAGTTACACAGTCTTCCTATAAGCATAGGACTCTTCCACAGGGAGGGGGATACATGGGAAGTCCATAGATTAGAACTGTGGCCTTCTCAAAAAACTCTAAGAAGCACACATTCTTCAAAATCTCTCTGTCTCTGTCTTTGTCTCTGTCTCTCTGTCTCTGTCTCTCTATCTCTGTCTCTGTCTCTCTGTCTCTGTCTCTGTCTCTCTCTCTCTCACGCACACACACACATACACACACACACACACACGCAGAGAGAGAGAGAGAGAGAGAGAGAGAGAGAGAGAGAGAGAGAGAGAGAGAGAGAGAGAGACTAAGATTGAGATTCAGGTCATCTAAGGGTAACCCAGGGTTGTAATTTCCAGGACTAGAGAGCTAATTTATCATCGTTTGGCCATGCTCATGGATGAGACTCTAAGCAGTTCAGTTTACTGCCAACTCTATACCCTACCATTCTACCATTTGTTTTCTCATACCTTTGCCCCATATTAGACATGAGAATGAATCTTACTAAACAAGATGATCAGAGAAAGAACTCACGACTGTCCTCAGTTGTCTAGCCAAAGGTGAAGATCAGGAGAAGCATAATGGTGAACACACACAAAGAGAAAGGGCTTCGAGGGACAAAGAACGCTGGTGCAGTGAGCTCCTGACTTGCCACAGGCCACAGACCCTGGGATCCACAGGCTTTTAATCTATCTTCATGGCAATTTCTATCCATAACATTAGATCAAAATGTTCTAGCTATTTCTCAGTCTGAAACGTGTCTGTTATTTTCACGGTCTAATTTGAAAACATGAATTCTTGAGAAATATTTGGGCTTCTTCATTTTCCTCAGAAATGATAACACTAAAACCAAGAGCTGTGAGGATGCATATCATATTTAGCATCTCTTGTGGAAAGAACAAAGGAATCTGTAGGGAACATTATTAATAAAAACAAATGCATCCCTTTGTCCTAGCTTCATTTTTGTTGCTGTGAAAAAAATACCCTGACACAGAATAGCTTGGTGAAGAAAGGGTTAACTCCAGTCCGCAGTGCATCATTTCAGGCAAGTCAAGGCAGGAACTTAAACTGGGAAAAGCGTCACACGCAAGTCAGGAGAAGAGAGAGTAAACGTGCGGATCTTTCCTTGCTGGCTGCTCTGCTTAGCTAGCCTCTGCCTCTCTTCCACTGTGCAGCAGCCCCGCCTAGCTACCCTCCGGTCGCTCCCGCCTAGCTACCCTCCGGCCGCTCCCGCTTAGCTCCTGCCTTTGAAGGCACTGCCCACAGACCCCCATCTTTGAAGTCATGTCCCCCACCCTAGGTTTGGCCCTTCTACATCAATTAACAATCAAGATAACCCCCTACAGCCATACCCACGGGCCAACCTAGTTTACGTAATTCCTTGTTAAGACTCTCTTCCCAGGTTATTCTAGGTTGTGACAAGTTACCAGTGTACATTAGCCAGCACACCCTTCACAGGTCCATTCCTATTTCGAGGGTCTCAGTGGTTTGGTCATTAGTTCTGTTACAAAGCATCGGTTTCTATTCCTATGCTTTGTGCTGAGGCGCATACAAGCAACATCCCAGAGAGGCTCAGCCATGCATGTGTATCCCAGTCCTTCTACAAATGACAAGGAACACGTCAAAAGGCTAGGGACATACAGGAGACAGAGCAAACACGATGAGACCGTCTACCTACAGTGTCTTTTCTCTCCTCTGCTTCCAGGATTGACTTTGAAGACATGCAGAGAAGCTATTGACCACTGCGCTTGTAAACTTCAAGCTTACCTGATAGAATCTGATCTCATGAGGTAAGAAGATGTTTATTTCATGGGGATCTCGAAGCGTGTCAACTGCCAGGACCCCAAAGATCCTCATGTTTGCATCCTGAAGGGGCAGAGCCAGGAACGACCCGTTATACTCATTCTTACTTCGGGAACTGTTCCAGAAGAAGATATTTCCATGGTGCCGAACTTGGGGGACATGGATTAGCTTGCCTTCGTCCAGGACTGTAAAGCTGTTGAAAAGGGATACAAGGATAGGGAAAAGTCACAGGCTTAGACTAAGCCGCAGAGAAAACAAACTCTACTTTTCTATGGTTCTAATCATTATAGGTAGGAAAGATGGATCACCAGTTTGGGGGGTCTGACTTGGAAAGATTTAAAAAATAATCTTAGTGTTTGAAGTGTAGTTCAAAGGTGGAGTGATTTTCTTGCATGTGTGAGACATTCAGTTTGATACATACATACATGCATACACACACATGTGCATATATGTATTGGTATATGTACCAGATGATGGGGCTACAAATTATGGAGCCAACCTTGTAAAGCTGAGTCTCTAAATGGTAAATCATTTCTAGGGTGAGTTCTAGAAGTGATCTGGTGAAACCATTTGAGATCATGGAACTGGAGAGATGGCTCAGCAGTACAGTCCTGGACGAAGGCACTGCTTCTCTGGAAGAAAATCTGGGTTCAATTCCCAGAACCCACATGGTAGCTCATAACTGACTGTAACTCCAGTCCTAGGGGCTCTGACACCCTCTTCTGGCCTCTGCAGGCACCAGACATGTAAGTGGTGCACAGACATACATGCCAACAAAACATCCATACACAAAATAACTTAATTAATAAAAATATAACAGCAGAAATCATTTAGGAATGGAAACATTTCAGGTCCCACTCTGGAAGAGTCTCACTTAAGAGACATTTCTCTTTTGAGCAACTCACTAGGGTTCAAATGCCAATTTACTTTAGAAGGTGAAATACTGCTTTAGAAAGATGCAACCAGAGTCAGGGATGGTGGCACATACCTGTAATCCAGCACCAGGAGGGTAGAGTCAGGAGGGTCAGGAGTTCAAGGCCAGTCTTGATTACATATCGAATTGGAGGCCAGCCAGAAGTACATGAGATCCTGTCTTTAAAACATTAGACAGAAAGAAACCGACTCAAGTTCCTACCTGATTCCCTTCATGTCCCTGTAGAGCACTTTGTTCAGGACAAACGGAGCATCGTCTAGAGTACAAGCCACATTCCTCAAGAGAACATGGCCTCTCTCAGGCAGGCATATGTTTTCCTCCAGGAGGGAAATGTGAGCACTGATCTTCTTATTTCCATGAGCCTCGGCATCCTGTAGCAAAATGTATTTGTCAACAGCTACAGAAATCCCCTGTTCCCTTTGCTAGTCTATTTGGGAATCTAGCACCAATACTTTTATTGAATAAATGATGTAGAGATTACCAATCATGGGCAGTGGGGAAAAGGCTGATACCATGTTGCCCTTCAAATCTTGAGTTATAGTGTGTCAGCAGAATGGCTATCTTATATATAGTCAGATTGCTTTACTGAAAAGAAATACATCCCAATCCAAACCAAACCTCTTAGCTCTAGTCAAATTAAAGGCACAAAACTTAAAGCCTTTGGAAGCACAGTCATAGTTGAAGGTGAGGGAGTTCAGTAAAAGGTACTGACTTGAGGGGCTGCGGCAAGACAGCACCTGCGTTTTCCTCATCTTTCACCATCAAAGCATGAATGCACCAACGTGTGTAAACAAAGCTCTCGAGGGTCTCTTAAGTTTGAAAGATATTTCTTTGTTTTTATGTTATGTGCTCTGTCTATATGCATGTACCTGCTCCAAGTGCCTGCCTGGTGCCCGCAGAGGCCAGTAGAGGACATTGGATCTCCTGAAACTGGAGTCACAGGTGATTGTGAGTCACCTTGTGGGTGCTTGGAGTCAAAACTGGGTCCTCTGCAAGTGCAACAAGTGTACTTAACAGCCAAGGCATTTTTACAGCCTCAAGGAGTTCTTAACCGCTTGGACTTGATCAGGGACATTTCAGGAAAGAGTTTCTTAAGAGACTAAGACTGCTAACTTTCTTTTTTAACATTAGCATGTAAAGATTAGGATTCTCTGTGGCATTCATCAAACAAAATTTGCCCGACCCCAATAGACTCCTTTCTGCTTTCAGGTCACATGTGACCCTTCCCCTCCCCCAACACCTCTGGTTCCCTTCTTGTGGTCTCTTATCTTGTTTCATAGTCTGTTCTCATCCTTATCCCCTGTGATGGCTATTCTTGGTTGTCAGCTTGACCATATCTGAAGTTAATTAAAACCTAAGCTGGGTACATCTGTGACAGATTTCTTTTTCCTGATTGAATTACTTAAGATGGGAAGATCCACCCTAAATCTGGATCTTTTGAGGTGGAAAGATCTAATCTGGACCATGTCTTCTGGTGGCAGCCTATCTATAAAGGACATGGAAGAAAAAGCATTGTTCTCGGCCTGTTTGCTCTCACTCTCACTGGTAAGTTCATTCCTTCACTGGTAACTAGAGCCTACTTCGTCAGGAATCTGGTGTATACTGAAGACCAGTTCAGATAGCCAGCCTTATGGACTAAAGAGACACTGGATTCTTGGACCTTCTGTTGGTAGACATTCATTGTCGGACATGCTGGACCACAGCCTGTAAGCCATTCTAATAATCTCTCCAATATACAACTTTTTGAGACAAACTCTTCCTATGTAGTCTTATGAGTCTTGGAGCTCACTGATAGAGAAGGATTGCCTCAGTCACAAAGATCCTCCTGTGTCTGCCTCCTGAATGCTGGGATTAAAGGTGTGTGCTATACCACTGAGTGTGTGTGTGTGTGTGTGTGTGTGTGTGTATTATCCTGTATATTCATATCACACACACACACACACACACACACACCCTATCATTTCTGTGTTGAGAGAATCTCTTAGAAGCATCACTTGTCAATAAAAATGTCTATGGCCAATGAGCTGAGGCAGAAAATAGCAGGTAGGACACTGGCAGAAAGAGAGAGAGGATTCTGGAAAATAATGAGACGTGAGGGAAATTTGGGCTGGGATGCAGAGGAAGAAGCAGGCGGGGGTCTGAAGGAGAGCTAAGTAATCAGCAGGTAGATAAACTCAGGATAGAATGAAGGGGAGATTCACCTTAGACTTGAACATAAGAAGATGAGGAAAGATAACTAACCATATGGAAGACAGACTAGTTTGAGTGGGTTAGATAAGTTAAGAGCTAGTGGAATGAGCCAAGCTTGTAGCCTAGGTAAGCATTAACAAAGAATTCATCTCAGAGTCAACATTCCAGGAACAGAGACTGGAAAGAGGAAAAAAATGGATTTAGTTTTTACAGTTCTGTTTCTCTAGAGAACCCTGACCAATACATTCCCCCTATTTACAGACAGACATCTTAAAAGTTAGGGTCTGTAAATAAGAAAGAATATGAAATTCATGTCTGTCCGAGTCTGGGTCACCTCCATATTTCTAGAGTGCTTGCTCCATTTTCCTGCAAACTTTATAATTTCATCTTTCTTTACAGCTGAGCAAGACTCCATTGTGTTTCTGTGCCACATTTTCCTTATCTGTTATCCTACTGAGGACCATCCAGACCGCTTCTATTTCTCTGCTGTTGTAAAAAGCGAGGTCTCGAATGTAGACATACAAGTGTCTCTGTGGTAGGATAGGGAGGTCTTTGGTTTATGTCCAGGAGTGGTACAGCTGAGCAACAACACAGTAGTTCTGTTTTTAGCTTTTTGAAGACTGTCCACACTGATTTCTATAGTGGCTGCACTAATTCAAACTCTCATTAGCACTGGGTAAGGCTCCTATTTCCCCACATCCTCACCAACTTCTGTGACCATTTGTTTCTTGATCAGAGTCATTTTGACTAAGGTGAGATGGATTGTAAAACTAGTTTTAAGTTTTGTTTCCCCAATGGCTAGGAATGTTGAAACTTAAAAATAAAATTGGCTATTTGGCTTTCTTATTTATTTATTTATCTCTCACTATGTGGCCTTGGCTGGCCTGAAAGTTTCCCCGAACCCCCACATGTTGTCCTTTACACACGTATTTTACATCTCTACGCATATATCTCGGTATGCCCCTCAAAAATAAAAATGAAAGCTAAACAATTAAAAATTCTTTTTTGATGGGTAAATTGTTCCGCAAGCATCATGCACAGTAAGTGAAGCTTGTCCCGCTGTGTACCTCCTTACCGCCCTTTCTCAATACCATTCTATCATCTAGTCTTGGCAGATTTGACTCTCCGAGCTAATAAAAGTCCAGGACATCAGTTCTACACCTTTCTATCTTTCTCCAACCATCCCAGCTTTATCTTGCTTAGCTTGCTTTATTTTTATATATTTATTTAAAGACAGAACTTAACGTAGCCCACCCAGCCTGGCCTCAAATTCAGTATGTGGCCAAGGATGATTTTAAAATTCTGATCCTCTTGGCTCTGCCTTCTGAGATTGCAGTAAGTGCCACTCACACCTGAGTGAGCGAGAGCTGGGACTGAACCCAGAGCTTCATACTTGCTAGGCTTTCTATCAGTCAGACTACATCCCTAGGTTTGAGTTGCTTATAACATCTTATAATAAATAAGTCATCTGTAGCATCACTCAGTGTTTTTTTTTTTTTGCAGCATTTAATGATTTTTCAAGGAAATTTTAAGTGTTCCTCCTGAACATATGTGCAGTCACCGAACATCACATACTGCAAATAAATGCTTTCTCTTATGTTACTTTAGGGAGCATACCTGGGTGAGGGCCCGGAAGGTTTCAGTGTACACCGGCTCCAGGGACACTCCACTCGTCTCTGCAGCATATTGGATCTGATGGAGCCATTTCCGTCTTGCACAGTTCCTTAGAACCTCAATGTGGCTCCTCTCTAAAGAACCCATCAGGAATTCCACAACGCTTTCCAGAACTTGGTCTTCATTGCCCCTGAGTTCAGATACCACCAGTTCTATGTACCTCTGAAATTGCTTTGAAGACAGTTTGACTTCTTGATCGGGACTGGGCTTTGGAAATTTTATGTGCAGTTTAGCTAAAAGACATAAGTGAGAAGCAGAGAACAGGCTGAAGGTTCACTCATCTGTGGGAAGTGTTTCCATTTTCCTCTTACAGCAAGCTAAAGCCTTTAACCTATGTGCTCCATGCAGAACAAGCATAGTAAAGGTCTTTCTGAGCACGGGGACTGACTTCCATGCCAGCTATGGTTTTGTTTGAATTCTATTGCTCAGCCAGGTGAGACCCCAGGGCCCACTGTGACTCCCCCGTTTTGTCTTCCATCATGTCTTATTCTCTTCCCTTTGGCATTGTCCCTTGTGGCCACTCATTCCCACTCCTACTTTTATAACCCCAGACAGATGTTATCACTTTAGAGTGGACTTACCAATAGTAAATACATGTTTGTAAAGCCTAAAACTCAACGTGCTAGGCTGGGAATATGGCTCAGTGGTAGTGCACTTGCCTAGCATGCACAAAGCCCTGGGTTCAGTCTCCAGAACTGAAATGCACACATGCGCGCGCGCGCGCGCGCGCGCGCACACACACACACACACACACACACACACACACACACACACACACACGGTTTATATTCATGGCTATAATTCCAGCATTTAGAAGGATGAAGCGTAAATATCATGAGTTTTTGAGAGCAGCCTAAGCTACTGGGACAATCTCTCAAAAGTCCAAACCAGAGAAACCCCCATGGTTTACAGTATGAGATTCCCTGGTTCAAGTCCCTATTTGAATCTAGCCTAGTCTCAGAGCACAGCTGCCCTTGGTACCATTGAAGAAAGGTTTGTTCCAGCGTTCTCATTCACTCAGAGTCCCTGACCATTGCTCGCACACACCTGCACCTACACTTTTAAAATTCCATCTCTGCGGCTTTCAGGATTAAAGTCAGAGTCTCACGCGTGCTCACGAAGCACTCCGTCACTGATGTAGGCCTCGGATGTTCTCTTTCATTCTCCTTCTTAGGAATTTTAATTATTTTATTATTTTATGTATATGAGTGTTTGCCTGCATGAGTGTCTCTGTATCACATTTATGCTTGGTGCCCTTGGAGGCCTGAAGAAGTCGCCAGAGCCCACAGAACTAGAGTTACAGACGGTTGTGAGCTACTGTGTAGGTGCTGGAAATTGAACCTGGGTCCTTGGGAAGAGCAGCCAGGGCTCTAAACCTCTGATCCATCTCTCCAGGCCTCTTTTACTTTTCTTTTCTATAATGATGAATCTACTATCAAACTTGAACAATATCAGCAACTCAGCTTCTGCATCCTCTTCTGCCCTTTTTCTATCCCCCATTTCCTTACATCTCTTACCTGAAATTGTTACATAACAGCAATTGTGTTGTATATGAATGCAACACAGCTTAGTTTTACCTGTTTGTAAACATTACACAAAGACTATCAAACCATATGCAATTTTCTTGGACTTACTTTTAATTTTTGATGTTTTAATTTTTCTTTTCTTTTATCCTAAAATGTAATTAACTTAATTTTTATTCTTTATGTCTATGGGTGTTTTGTCTGTATACCACATGTATGCCTGGTGCCCTTGGAGGCCAGGAGAGGGTGTCAGATCCCACAGAGCTAGAGTTACAGATGGTTGTGAGCTGGCAGGTATGTTCTGGGAAACAAACCTGGGTCCTCTGGAAGAGTAGTCAGTGCCCTTCTGAGCTATCTCTCTGCCCTTGTACTTAAAAAAAGATTATTTTGTGTTTATGAGTATGTGTGTCTTCATAGCTGTATGCGTGTATGTATGTGTGTGTGTGTGTGTGTGTGCATACACGCGTGTGCTCGAGTGCACACCCATGGAGACAAGAAGAGGATGCTGTATCCCCTGGAGCTGAAGTTACAGGCAGTTGCAAACCACCTGCAGTAGAAGCTGAGAACTTAGGTTCTCAAGGACTCTGCGCCATCTCCCCAGCCCTAGGACTTGCTTTTCCACTCAACGTTACCCTACTGTGTTCATCTAAGCCAACGCATTTGTATAATAACATCACTGATTATTTGTTCTCCTGGCAATGTGCGTTTCGGGTATCTTAAAATTTCACTCCTATGGCATTGTAGGGCATCAACGGGAGGAGAGGCCCTTGGTCCTGTGAAGGCTTGATGCTCCAGTGTAGGGGAATGCCAGGGCGGGGAGGCAGAAGTGGGTGGGTGGGAGAATACCCTCATAGAAGCAGGGAGAGGGAGGTTAGGATAGGGGGATTGAGGTGGGGGAACAGGAAAAGGGGATAACATTTGAAATGTAAATAAAGAAAATATCTAATAAAAAAATTTCACTCATAGGAACTGAGCTATAAGCATTTTGCACATGTCTCCTGGTGCATGTAAAAAGTGTTTCGACATTTACTATACATTAACAAGTCATAGGGTAGTGGGGCAGTCATGGTGCATGCCTTTAACCCTAGCACTTGGGGGCAGAGGCAGGTGGATTTCTGAGTTCAAGGCCAGCCTGCTCTACAAAGTGAATTCCAGGACAGACAGGACTACACAGAGAAACCCTGTCCTGGGAAAAACAAAACAAAAAAACAAGTCATAGAGTGTGATGGTTTATATGATTGCCAACCTGATAGGATCAATACTTACTTTGGTAACAAGTCTCTGGGTATATATCTATTGGGGATTTTTAGATTAGGTTAATTGAGATGGCAGGATGCACTCTGAATGTGGGTGGCATCATTCCTTGGGCAAGATTCCTTAAGCTAAATAAAAAAGACACAGGGAGCTGAGTGTCAACATTCTCCCTGTTTGCATCCCGACTGCAGATGTGATATGAGTGGGGCCTCCTTACCCCAGCACTACACCTTCCTCACCATGATGAGCTGTGCTTCAACTGTGAGTCAGAATAAACCCCTCCTTCCTTAAGTGCTCTGACCTGTGTAGTTTTATCACAGCCTAGAGAGGTCACTAAACAGGGCCTCGTCCTTTCCTTGTAAAGTGCGTCCTAGCTCTCCTGTCAAATAAATGTCTTCCACTGTAGCTTTTCCTTCCTTTTAGTGACAAGTGCACCCATTCACAGCCACCTATCTCACAACTAACAACCACTACCTGGAACTTGCAGCCATCTTATCACGTGCAAGCTCCTATTCCTGTAGTTAAACAATCATTGTGTTAGCATCCATGGACTTTCCTCCTACAGTTTATAGTTATGATTTTGCCTTGGGGAAAACCACTCTACTCTCTTTGCAGAAATGAGTTTGAGTGGGAGCCATTGTAGCTTTAGAGGTAGAACATGTACTCCAGGATCACTCCAGGGGCACAGGACATTCTGTGCCTCTGATCAGAGTGGCTGGTTTAGTATATATAGTATAATGCCAGGCCTTTTCTGCTCTTTTTTCCTTTTTTTTCTCTTGAGACAGACTCTTACTATTTAGCCCTGGCTGGCTTTGAACTTGCTATGTAAACCAGGCTGAACTTGAATTCACAGAGATCCACCTGTCTCTGCTTCCTGAGTGCCAGGTTTGAAGGTGTGCACCACCATGCCTGAGTGTCAGACTCTTTGCTCCAGCGGTTAGGTGGAGGATAGTTTCTGTTTTATTCCTGTTGACTTGAATGACCCTGAGATATTATGAATCTGCTTACCACAAGGGAAAGGGTTGTATGATGAACCAGTCAGAACAGACTAGGGCTAGGTGAAAAGGGCTAGGGTGAAAGCAAGAGAATAAGGAGGAACTGGGCACCAACTAATTTCATATTTGAACACCCAGAACCCTAGTGCTCTTAACCAGCCTGGATGTTCCGTGAGCGAGTAGGCTCCTTTCTTTTCTAACTGCTTTGGGTCGTGTCTTCTATTATTTGAACCAAAAACATCCTAAGTGTTTCACTCTCTGAACAGATTAGAGTGCTTCATGAAGCTGGGTGGACAGTTCACACCTTTAATCCCAGAATTTAGGAGAGAGGCAAGAAGATCTCTGTGAGTTCAAGGCCAGTCTGGTCTACATAGTCAATTCCAGGACAGCCAGGGATACACAGTGAGACCCGTCTCAAACCAAACCAAACTAAACAAAAGAGTGCTTCATGGGTTCTTCTTCCTGTTTTTTGTCTGCTCTTGGTTCCTGTCTCTCCTTGAGCAGTGTTGTCCTAAAGCCATTATCTTGGGCAGAATGAGGAAAGTACCTACTTTTGGTCAGAGTTCACTGCTGAGGAGGGCATCCTTCCAGGATAGCATGCATGGGTTATCAGAGTCTGAGCCCTGTGAGGACGATAGTGGGAGAGCAGCCTTGAGTCTATGTGGTGAAGAGGGTGGCTCTATGGATAGGCTAGGTTTGGGTGTCAAAGCTCTATTTAGATTCTGAATACTGAATGGAGTGAAAAGGGTATCCAAATGGAGGGACATCCTGGTCTAAGGAGTCACAACCTAAACAAGACAAAGAGACTATTTATAGCAATGGGAAGCCCAATATGAGAAATCTGCCTTAGTAAGATGTCATGTAGCCGTCAGCTGAGCATAGGTAGCCGGAGCCTGAATGGACTGAGGAGGGCATCCGTGGGATTGAAGAGCCTTGGCATACATGGAGCATTAGAGACCAAGAAATAATGCTAAGTACATTCATCAGTGGAGTTGATGTGGTGAGGGAAAGGATCTATAAAGCTGGGAGAAAATAGAAAAATGGGAGGCCTCCTCTAATGTAAGGAAGAGGGGTGGAGTGGTAGGGATAGGGAGGGGAGAGGAGAGGGAGGGACTGGGAGAAGAGGAGGGAAAGCTGCAACTGAGATGTAAAGTAAATAACTTAATTAAAAAATGGGTTCTGTTGTTTTGAATTGGACGTGGAGGTATTGGTGTAAACTATGATTTTTAATATTAGGAGACAAAGATATATAGAGATGTGTTTTATATTCATATAACAATTGCCTGTGAATATGCAAATACATGCAAATCTTGGTCTCCAGAGAAAGAGTGGAGACTTGGGAGAAACCAGCACAAGCACTCAAATCTTGGCTTCTAAATACCACCTTTCAGTAAGAGATGCCAAGGTTCCCGGGGAAGTTGACTATTCCAGGATGGAAACAGATTGAACCCAGAAGATCTCATATCAGAAAGTAAAGAAGAGCTCAAGGAGTGATGGAGTCCTTAAAATGGCAGAGAAGACTGTCTGAGGGTTCTTTTGAAACCGAAAATACCCATCTTCCCGGTGGCTCAGGAATCCACAGCATCTCAGAATCTCAAGAAACATTATGCCGAGTGAAAGAAGCCTTTCCGTAAAGAGTATCTACTGTGCGATTCTATTTTTGTGAGGTCTAGACGAGAAAGATGATGGTGGAAAAAACCTCCGTGGTTGCCTTGGGAATTGTGCTGTGGGGACTGCACAGGAAATGAGGAGCTTTTTGTTCTATTTCTCCCAAGAAGCATGAGCTATACTGCTAACGGATTCGTCAGAACTCGGCAAATTTACACTTAAATTTACACCTAATTTTGCACCAAGAGGAAAAAAACCAGTTAACTAAATATTGACGTCAAGTTAATAATATTCAGGAAGAAGCGTACGTTTTGCTATAACATGTGTCTGACTTTTATGCAGGAGCTGGGGATCCAAATTCAGAGCCTATGCTTACATAGCAAGAGCCTGACCACTGAAGCACCCTCCAGCCTCCACGGCTTGTTTCTGACTGTGTTATGTGGCATAGTGTTGAGAAACTGAAGCCAGGCTGCCGCCACATCTTAGACAGGAACATGCTAACCGCTTACCTTTCTTCATGGACTCTCTTTCCATCCCCTCCTTATATGTATACAGGAGCTCATCAACTTCATTCAGATTCAGAAAGCCCGAGCCATCATTGTCCCACTTCTCAAAGAGGGCTTCCAGGAGAATTCTCCGTCGGACTCGGAAGGAATTTTGTCTGGCCTAGGATACAAATAGGATAAAAAGCATATTGTCTTCATTGTGCTTGCTGGCATTTTGCATTTAAAGAAAGTATAGCGTTTTTTCTTTCTTTTTTTTCCCCTAAACCATTTCATTTTCTTTCTTTTTCTTTTCTTCTTTCTTTCTTTTTAGATTTATTTATTTATTTTATGTATGTGAGTACACTACTGCTGTCTTCAGACACACCAGAAGAGGACGTCAGATCTCCTTACAGATGGTTGTGAGCCACCAAGTGGTTGCTAGGAATTGAACTCAGGACCTCTGGAAGAGCAGTCAGTGCTCTTAACAGCTGAGTCATCTCTCCAGCCTGAATTTTTTTTTTTTCTTATAGAAACAGCTTTGCTTTGGGATAAGGACAACAGAGGGAACCACAGAGACAGATTTGAACGTCCTAACTTGCCACTTTCATTTCACTTCTCAACTAACAACATCCAGGGATTCTCTGTGCAAGACTAAAGCACTTCAGATTAGAAAGGGTAATATGCTCCTTACAGATGTTTGACTATTTCTTTCCACTCCCTTCCTGATTATTCAAAACTAGGATAAACATGTGGGCAGCTCTATCTGGCTTTTTAAGGGTATATATTTTATAATAAAAAGGGATGAGTAGATGACACTGTTCAAATAACCACAAGAGCAACAACACTACACTGAAAAAAAAAGGTGTTTGTGAGGCCAGAGAGACAGCTCAGCACTTACAAGTACATCTGGCTATTCTTCCAGAAGATGCAAGTTAGATTCTCACATCTGGCAGCTCACAACTGCCTATAAATATAGCTCCAGGAGATCCAAAGCCTCTGGCCTCCATAGGTATCTACATTCATGTGCACATAAGTAGACTCAAACACACATGTACACATAATTTAAAATAAAACCTTTTTTAAAAAGGAAAAATGTTTATATTTAACATTTATTTAACCTAACATGGATTTTTAACAGTTTTTTTTAAAGAATTGTCACTAGGTAATTTTATTAATTAGATAATAGACAACTATTAAATTACTAAATAGCTTGATTTAATTATAAAAATAATGAATATGTCAGCCATGGTGGCACATATGTATAGCCCCAGCACCCAGGAGTCTAAAGCAGAAGGGTTATGAATTCAAGGGTAGCCTGGCTACGTAGCAAAACTCGGTGTCAAAAACGCAAGGGCTAGAGGTATAGCTCAGTGGTCAAGCACTTGCCTAGAGTATGCAAAATATTAGGTTTGATCCTCAGCACAACACACACTCACACATACATGTACACATATGCATACATATAAGTAAATAAGTACTTTCTGATTAAGGGAAGGAGACTGCATTTGAGGAGGACAAAGAGATGTCAAGCCTGGACTTAGGCTGAGAAGACTCATAAGGACAGTGAGCTTACTTGAATAAACATAGTGAAACTACATTTCCCATGAGACAGATTAAGTTGCTCATATAAGGCAGTGTGTGCACACTTACTTAGCATTCAAGAAAGCAGTAAGTGCTGAGGGGAAATGTGACACTGTGACACTGGGGGCCCATGGATAAAAACACATACTCAAGGCATAAGCACGTCCCTAAGTATATGCATCTGCACATGCTCCTACAAGGCAGGCAGTGCACGCTCATGCCTTTATGCCTTCACGCCTTCACATCTACACACGTCTGCACCCCGGGCTGCAAAGGACAGAAACAAAACTGAACCGTAAGCCATCTCTTGCCAGAAGCAATCATGTCATTTTTAGGAAAATTAGTTCTCTGGAGTTCTGGTCTTGCCAATCAATGTTTTATTTAATAGCTATGCTTGTTTGGTTTTGTCTGTTTTGGGGACAGGGTTTCTCTGCTGCTCTGGAACTCACAGAGATCTGCCTGTCTCTGCCTCCCGAGTGCTGCGCCACATCTCAGCTTGGTTGTACGTTTCTTTCTTTTTTTTTTTTCTAAGATTTTTTATTTACATTCCAAATCATTTCCCCTTTCCCGTTTCCTCCCTCCCCAAAAGTTCCATAAGCCCCCTGCCCTCCCTGGTTGTACGTTTCTAGAGACAGCACACTAGGAAGAAGGGAGGTTGGGGATTTACAGATAATAGTGACCTTACTTGTGTTGGTAAATGTTACCTACCTCTTCTAAGGCTTTAATTTTCTCTTGCTTTGTTTCAGAATAGTTCTTCTGAAAAAAGGAGGTGAGGCTCTGGCTGACACTAAAGGAGGTGTCTTCACCAACAAATGTCTCCAGGAGCTGTACAAACTGCAGCAAATCGAGGGAGACTCCATTGAAGGCACTCCTCCCTTTGATCCCCTTGTAAGTCTGAAAATTCCTAATAGTCGCGTGGAGGTCTGTGAAGCAGGAAGATATATCAGGCAGTAAAATAAATCAAATCTTAGGGGAAAACTAAGTACCTGTTATGATAGACGCCTCCCATCACTTTGTTTGGGTGATTGAATACAAGGTTTTGCATATTCTAAACAAGGGCACTACCACGGGGCTAAAACCTGGCTCCAACATCCACTGGTTTTGCCTCTTAGGAATCCATGTTCTCTCTATGATGACAGCAACTGTAGTTTTCATTGGAGGAACAATTCTCTTCCACTGTCAGTTTAGAGGGGGAGCGAGATGGCATGGAGCCAAGAAGTCATATATAACCACAGTGCAACCTGCTCTAGGCCAATGAGAGTTAACCTCAGCACTATTTTGAGAGCCACTAGGGTGGTTTTTGGTTTGTATTCTTATTGCTGAATTAGTAGCATGTAACACATAGATGGATGCTCTTGTGGTCGTTTTTTGAGACAAAGTGAAGAAAACTGCCAAAAATCAAAAGTGGTGCAGAGGACACGGCAGAGAGAGAGAAAACGTCCTCTGTTGGAGCTGGCGTACAGAAAGCAGTTACCTCCAGACTAACCAGTTAAGTGCTTTAGTAAATGTTACATACCAACTCCTCTCCCTAAGAGCGCTGGCCAATATGTGTGTCCTGAAGTTCAATGTGACAACATTTTATTTTATAACTTGTCATCCTACTGACTCGTGTTACACTTATTCATAGATCTAGTCACTTGTGCCCCTGTGCCTCCTATGCGGGATCTGATTAACTCAGAAACAATCATTTCTCATGAGATTCAAAAAATGTCAATAAAAATTGACATGGACGAAAAACACAAACTTGTCAGCCATAGGAAGGTGACAAACATTATATATGTTAATTAAAATATTTTGAGGATAGAAAGCATTATTTGGGCTTTGGGTCAAGCGCTTGCTGAGAGCAACCTTGAGGAGCTGGGTTTAGATTCCTAGCAGCCATGTAAAAGCTGGGTACAGTGCTTAAATCCCAGTGCTGTGGGATGTAGACAGGCAGCTCCTGGGGTAATACTGAAATGGCAAGCTCCAGGTTCCAGGAAAGACCCCATCCACAAATGGTAAGGTGTCAACAGCAGAAAAAGATGCATCACCAACCTCTTGTTTCCACATATAAGGCATGGGTGTATGCACCCACATGCACACACATACAGAAATCACAGAACAAACACCGATTAATTAATTCGATTGAAAACAAAGTTTACTATTTGATTCAGACTTAAATGAGAAAAGATTGCAGATAGAAAATAATCTTGCTTCAAACTATGATTAGTTGCACTTCTTTTTTTTAGAAAGATTTTATTTATTGTATGTGTATGATTACACTGTACTCATACATACATACACTGTCACTCCCTTCAGACACACCAGAAGAGGGAGGGGGATCCCATTACAGATGATTGTGAGCTACCATGTGGTTGTTGGGAATTGAACTCAGGACCTCTAGAAGAGCAGTCAGTGCTCTAAACTGCTGAGCCATCACTCCAGCCCCCTAGTTGTACTTCTTAAGGTGATGAGGAAAATATAATAAATATAATAAAATAGCATTTTAAACCTTTTTTTTTTTTTTTTTTTTGGTTTTTCGAGGCAGGGTTTCTCTGTGTAGCCCTGGCTGTCCTGGAACTCACTCTGTAGACCAGGCTGGCCTCGAACTCAGAAATCTGCCTGCCTCTGCCTCCCAAGTGCTGGGATTGAAGGCGTGTGCCACCACTGCCCTACTTAAAATAGCATTTTAAAAAATCTGAGCATTACTCGAAAAAAATCATAGCTAAACATGTGGCTCATCGGATAGCTAAGAACCGCCCTTCCGTCTGTTCAACAGTTTCTTTTATTGTTAAGTCTTCATAAACAAGATGGACTCTCACCTGTCTAACATGTTTGGATGTAGACCTACTAGGGAAATAATTAGTTATTTTTATTGAGTCCTAATATCTAATATCTGTGTTCTTTCATATGCTTAGATCATGCCTTTCAAGCAGTGCTAGGGCAATGCAGTAGTTACAGTATTGCGCTGCTAGATATTTAATTGTTAAATGCTCTAAGAGCATTCGCCAATGGTAATCCATCACTGATAGTATCTGTCACCACCAATAGCACACAAACACCAAAAATACCCATCGTGCTTTCCATTTAGGTCTGTCAGTTTCCAGGGACAAGACAGTGTAAGGATTTCAGTGTGCTTTAGTTAAACCCCATCTTCAGGAGGTGCAGTGGTGAACTAAAGTTGTGTGTTAGACTGTTGCCTGCCCTTCCTAGTTTGTTTATTAAATATGTACCTGTGAATCTGGAGTCCTCACAGATTAATTTGGCCTGTTCCTCATCTTCAGATTTGACATGCTTTGTCTTCCAGTCACAAATCAAAAATTCTCCTGGGAAAGACACATTACACAACACAGCCTGTTTTATTCCATTTCGTTTTAACCAGGTCTTTCCTCTAGGGTACAAAGGAAAGGAAGGTTAAGTAAGGAGTTACCTGACCATTTTTTTCCTTCTATGTGTTGGGGCTTTGGTTCACAGGCTTTGTCTTTCTGAGAATCCTTTTTTGAAGTTCCTAATGGGAATACAAGAAAATGACAGGGCTGGTGTTATGACATGGTGGGTAAAAGTGCTTGCTCTCAAACCCAACGACCTGAATTTAATCCAAAGGATTCTCATGCTAGATGGAAATAACTGATTCCTGAAAGTTTTCCTTTGACCCCAAACACATATCCACATACACATATACACACACATATACATACACGTACACACATATACACACATACACACATACACATACACATACATATACACATACACACATACACATGCACACACAGGGTGGGGGAGAAAAAGAGAAGAAAATTCTTAAGGGTAGAAATAATTCATTAGACGTCTGAGTTTAATGATGAGACTAATTCTTTATAGACATAACAGCCCAAACCATGTAGGTGTGTCATAAGCAACCATAATAAAATCACTTAACTTTAATTGTTGAGAGAGGCCCTGTCATGAAAGCTGTTTGGCGACAAACGATAATGTTTCCCAGTCTCTCTTGTTGTTTTTTTTTTTTTAAAAAAGATTTTCTTATTTATTTCATGTATGTAAGTACACTGTCGCTGTCTTCAGACACACCAGAAAAGGGACATCAGATTTCATTACAGATGGTTGTGAGCAACCATGTGGTTGCTGGGAATTGAACTCAGGACCTCTGGAAGAGCAGTCAGTGCTCTTAACTGCTGAGCCATCTCTCAGGCCACCCCCTTCCTGGTTTCTCTTATAGTAAAGTGTTGCTAGATGTCTAAATTCTAACCAATGAGAAGAATACATATTGAAATTCAGGGACTTGGGGAGGTGGCTTAGCCATTTAAGAGCACATGTGATTGAGGAGGGTCTAGGTTCCGTTCTCAGCTCCTAGGTTCTGTCTGAGAGCTCTCAGCTCTCTCAGACCAGATGGTGTCTTGCAACCATCTGTAACTCCAGTTCCAGTGGACGTGTCACCCTCTTCTGGCCTCTGTGGGTACTGTACACATGGTGCAGACATGTAAAACACCCATACACATAAAATAAAATTAAAAAAATAAAAATTCATAAAATAAAATTAAAAAAATAAAAATTCAGAGTGTCTTCTGTCTGAAATAGAGCTTTTGGAAACTCTTCTAGAAAAGATTCAAAAATGAAAGAAGCAAAAGCCTGGTTTTGTTTGTTTGTTTTTTTGAGACATGTTTTCTCTGTGTAGCCCTGGCTGGCCTAGAACTCACTATGTAGACCAGACTGGCTGCCAACTTGTAGCAATTCACTTTCCTCTGTCACCTCAGTGCAGATATTAAAGGCATCTGCCACTATGCCTGGCCCATTTAATTGTTGAAATAAAGAAAAATTAAGTGACTTGCATTTAACACAGAAACGTGTCTGCCTTAAAAAAAAAAAACAACCCAATTAAAACCAGTATTTGGGAAGCAGAGGCATGTGGCTCTCTATAAAACAGATGATTTTGTAGAACGAAATAACTACCTGAAAGGCGGTCTTCCCTGGGGCTGCCTGATGGGCGTTCCTTTATGCTGGATGTGGGAACTTCTCCACTTTGTTCGGAATCCATGGGGACTTGCTCTTCGGTGATGAGCAGCAAAGGCTTTTTTTCTTGAGATTCCGTTTTATTGAATTCCGAGGATTGACCACCTTCTTCTAATTGCGGGGCTGAGGCTGCATCCTGTTCTTCTTGAATGGTGTCTATTTGTGGTCCTTGTTCTGACTCTTTGAGGGGCTCTTCAGTTATGGACTCTTGATGAGGTCCATATTCTGAAGCTGACATTTTGCGTCCTCCTGACCCTTTGCGCTGCTGACCTCCGGATCCTCTGCGCTGTCCTTGATCTATCACTGATCCTTTGCGCGACCCTGCTTCTGAAGAATTGCTAGTGCTATCTGCAGATGACTTTCTGCGTTGTCCTGTTATTGATGCTCTGTGTTGTCCAGGTTCTGAAATTGACCCTCTCTGGGCTCCTTCCTCTGTGACTGACCCTCTGAGTGATTCTTGTTCTGGTACTGAATCACTGTTTGGGTCTTGTCCTGTTTGTGGCTCTTGTTCCGCGGCTGAACTTCTTCGGGACCCTTGCTCTACCACCGACCCTCTTTGCTTCTGTGATTGATCTACTCCCGAGCTTCTTCGGGACCCTTGCTCTGCCACTGACTCTCTTTGCTTCTGTGATTGATCTACTCCCGAGCTTCTTCGGGACCCTTGTTCTGCCACTGACTCTCTTTGCCGGGTTTGATCTACTCCCGAGCTTCTTCGGGACCCTTGCTCTGCCACTGACTCTCTTTGCCGGGTTTGATCTACTCCCGAGCTTCTTCGGGACCCTTGCTCTGCCACCGACCCTCTTTGCTTCTGTGATTGATCTACTCCCGAGCTTCTTCGGGACCCTTGCTCTGCCACCAACCCTCTGCTACCTCCTTGTTTTGAAGCAGATGATTTGCGAGGCCCTTTGCCCTGTCCTTGTCCTGTAAGTGACACTCTATGGGTTCTCTGTTGTGAGGTCAGTTGTGCAGCAGTTCCTGACTCCGTTGTTGAGTCCGATGAAAATTCTTGGTCTGTATTGATATCTTTCTGCTGTTGGGAGAGATCTTTGTTTTCTGAGAGTTTGCCTGCAAGTTTTTCAGCAGCTAACATATTCATCTTTAAGAGCAGTGCATCAAAGTCTTCATAAATGTGTTTCTTAATATCCATGTCTCCCCAGAACTCAGTCAACTCTATCTCCTCAAATTCGACAAATGGCCCTAATGCAGACAACAAAAGATTTATCTAAATAATTGATCTTATAGTACAGAATCAGAATTATTGAATTAATATAAAATGGCATTGAGGATAGTGATTATTACATAAGCTTATTACTTTAAAAATAAATATCAGAGCAGGATGTAGTGACATATGCCTTTAACCCCAGCACTCTGGAGGTAGCAACAGACAGATCTTTGTGAGTTTGAATCTAGCCTAGTCAACATAGCAAGTTCCATACATACATAGATCTTGTCTTAAACAACACCAAAACAAAATATCAGGTACCTTATGCTGCAACTAGATACTCAAGGGAACATAAGAATTCTCACTACACTAAAACTAATTATCCACTCTTCCTGGAAGGTGTGCTTTACAAAACAAACATATTTCTTCTTTCGTTATTGGGACTGTTGCTTGGATTGCTAAAAACAAATTAAATCCATCCCTTACCATTGTGGCCCCCTTCCTCACAATAAGCACAGAATAGTTATGGGGACTGGAACTGTCCTTTTATCTCAAGGATATCTACATCATCTTTTAAAATATCTACAATACAGGCTGGAGAGTTGTGCTTGCTGCATACCACAGATGACCCCGATTTGATACCTAGAGCACATGTAGAGGTAGAAGAAGAAAATCGATTCCACAAAGTTGCCCTCCAGCTTCTACATGTGCTATGTGGCATGCATGCACCCCTACCCCCACACCACACTCACACTCACACAATAACAAATTAAAATTTCTCCATTATACAAACAAAGGCTAGCCTTATCAATGGCTATCTTTTACTTGGTTTGCTTTCCATCCCTTCCTTTTTCCTTCAATTCTTCATTCCTTAACTCTTCCAAGACTTAGGAGGTTACATGCCTTAGAATTTTATGCGAAAGTTAGGAGTATAGTTCTGGGGTAGATTGTGTGTTTAATATAAGTTCAGTTTCTAGTACAGAAGGAAGAAAGGAAGTGAGAGACAAAGGAAGAGATGGAGGGAAGAAGGAAGGACTTTAAGGAAAGACTGGATAGTAGTCAATAGGATTTTGCTGTTAAAATGCAACAAAATATGCTGGATATGACTATACTGGCCCATGATGCTGGCATTCAGGAGAGGCAGGGAGATTGAGAGTTCTCAAAAATAACATAATGAGATTCAGTCTGAAAAAGCATCCCCCTCAGATAAAACTCCACAAAATCCTGGAATTCGTGCCTGCCCTATTCTTCTCAGAATATTTAGTAATTAAGCTTTAACATTGTGGTTCCTGCAGCTTTTAGTACAGCACACACAGATTCTTAAGTCTCCAAGTGGTAAATCTACATACAGAAATTAGACAAGCCAGTCATTAAAAGACATTCTCTTTGAGAAAGAAAAAGAGGGCAGGAGGATGCCTTGGGCAAAGGAGCTTGCTTCCATGGCAGAGGGAGAATCTGAGTTGGGCCCTCTGGACCCACATGGTGAGAGGAGAGAACTTGCAAGCTGTCTTCTGACATCAACAGGAATGCTATAGCACTCTCTCATCCATAATAAATAAGGAAATGCAATAAAGAAAAACAAACAACTCTGTAATCATTTTATCGATAAACAGATATAAAAGAATATTCCAACATGAAGGTATATATGTATATTTTACCATAAAAGCATGTAAGTAAAGCTGCTTCGGCAAAGGATGTATCTTCTGTAGAAACCTTAGAATTCTAAATTGCAATTATAAATGGAATAACCATTCATAACTTAGCTGTTAAAGCATTCCGATTATCACCAAAGCCTTTCTTCATTGAAACAAATTTAAAGGCTGTTCTAGTTGAGTTCTGATGGGACACAGGTTTGACGACTGCACTCTGATGAAAATACATCCAGTTGTGAGCAAGAGTGCATTTTGTGGGAATAGAAACAAGTAGATAAACTAAGGCTGCCATGACTTGGGGAGATGGTTGGGATCCCTCAGGAATAAAACCATCCCACTGTACTCTGTCACTGTACTATGACACCTAGTTTCAGTTTCAGTACACTCCTCCCTCTGAGCAACACTTACATTGTCTTGGGTTTCGGAGTAAACTCCTAGTGGTGGAAGAGCTTTGATCATAGAATGCTTCCAGCAAGGCCAATGTCCTCTGCCGATTCAAGGCCATCACCTACACAAAGTTTGCAATTAGTAGCTGCAGCACATTTAAAATCTTCGTGATGCCAGATCATGACTTCCTGAATAGTCTATCATTGAGACCACCACCTTCTCTATTATCACCATGAATATAAAGGCTACAGCAGCAAATCAGGAAGCTGCATCTTGCCTGTAGACTTAGACTTAATTCTCCCATTTTGTCACACGTCACAATGCCTTGGGCTTAGTGGATATTTAAAAACATATTTGTTGGGACTGGCATGACTTGTTGAACTCAATGCACAGTACTCGGTTCTTACGTAACATGACCTGTGTATGTCACATACAGTCAACTGCTTCTTAGTTGTCCTTTCATACGTTATTCTGAGAATATTTTAATTAAGGAGAAGCATAAAAAAGAAATGGCACTGCCTGTGATCTTAGGAGTTGGAAATAACAATTGTTGAAAGAGCGTACTGGGCCTGGGAGATGGCTCAGCTGGTAAAAAGTGCTTGCCTTACAAACACAAGGACCTAAGTTCATCCCACAGAACCCACATAAAAAGAGCTGGGTGTGGTGGTGAGTCCTTGTAACCCTCGCACTGGGGAGGTGGAGACAGGCGGATCCCTGGGGCTCTCTGGCCATCTGGTCTAGTTGACTTGGGAAATTCCAGGCCAATTGGAGATTCTGTCTCAAAGAATTAAAAAAATAAAAACAACACCCAAGGTTATCCTTTGACCTCTTACGAGTGTATGTACACACATGCATGAGCATGCACACATGAGTATGTACATACACATAAAAAGCATACACAGAACTATATTAGACTGATAAAATATATGTGTCATTGTTTAAGTTGTCCTTTGAAATTGTGGTTTTGGAAGGGAGTTCAGGCAAGATCTTGCTATGTAGCCCAGTATGGCCTGAGACTTGGTAAGTAGCCCAGGCTGGCCTGGAACTTGACATTCTCCTGCTTTGGCTTTCCAAGTTCTGGGACTGCAGGTGTATGCTATTATGTCTGGCTTTCACAATGCTTAGGTTTACTCAACATTGGGATCTAATTTGTGCAGATAAAGAAATATATTTATTTTAGGAGCTAGAGAGATGGCTCAGCAGTTAAGATTGCATGCTGCTTTTGCAGAGTACTCAGGCTCAGTTCCCTGCACCCACGTGGCAGTTCATAACCATCCATAGCTCTAGTTCCTGGAGATCCAACTTCCTCTTCCAGTATCTATAGGCACTAGGCATGCATGTGGTGCTTTTACATAATGCAGACGAAACATCCATACATGAAAACTAAAAACTAAATCAACCTTAAAAGAAAAAGTTTCCTTTATTCATTTTAACTGCTATATAGTGTAATATAAAACACTGTAATTTCTTAGAATTCTTTTATTAATAGAAATTACACTGTTTCTAGTATTTTGAGAAAAATAAGCTTCAATGAATAATCTTATACACGCCTCCTGTGTACTTTTAGATACATTTTTCTAAAGTAAATAAATGGAATTAGTATTTAAATTTTCTAAAGTAAATACATGGAATAGCTTTTGCTTGTAAACTGGGTCTTTCCTCATTCTCTTTGGAACTATGGGACTAATAATGACCTAATGGCAACTGAGCAGTAAAGGAGACTCTTTTCCTAGTTCTGGGATGCGAATAGACGGAGATGCCCACAGCTCCCGGCAGCCTGTCATCTTGCTTTTGACTTCCTTAGGGGCTTCTGCTTGGCTTAGTCCCTGAAGATGAAGGCCTATGGTCTTCTCTTCGGCCCTCTCCCCATCTTCCTGTCCAACTCTGAACAGCAGCCTGACTCTAAAACAGCAGCCACAGGGCTTCTACGGAAACTTTGAGCTGGTTCTGCATCTCATTCCCATTCCCATAGACTCCTTTAGAATTTGATCAGTTTCCCAGCTCTGGGTTCTCAGGCCTCTTTGAAATCCTTTACTTCTTTAACCCCTTGTAGTTTTTCCTGTAACATACATGCATGTGGTGTGGTGTGGTGTGGTGTGCGTGCGTGCGTTTGTGTGTGTGTGTGTGTGTGTATGTGTGTGCATGTGTACATGCATTTTCTCTGTGGTGTGTAATGTGTGGCATGAGAATTAACATTAGCTGTTAGGATAGGAATAAATAACCTTGTGTTTGCCCCAGCCAGGGCTGTCAAGGAAAGCAGGAACATCTGTTAAATTGCTGCTGCTGAAACTTCCATGCCTTGCGAATTTATTGCTATTTACTAGAAATGTCTGTGCTCTTTGTCCATTTCTTTGGGAGTTGTATGGTGTCCTGCTATTAGGAAAGGGAACATCCTGCTTGCTGTCAGTCCTGGTGCTTGCTGACTGCGTGGTACTCGGACATCAAGTTGTTTACTCACATGGAAGTTTTGTTATGGTTTTAACTTTCTGAGTCTTTAGTTCCTGACACAACCCTGGGTGTCTCTCGAGAGCTATTATCAGAACTTCTCTGTACAGGTGACCCATTCACAATGCGTATTTAAGGAATGTTGATCATTGGCTATAGGGGTGGATGGAAAGTGTGGAAGGCCCACCTTCTGCTGTCTTTAAATGCCTCCATCTTGCTGCCTACTTGGACTTTCCAAATATTTATAATGTTACCTTTGGCTTCCAGCTCTGATTACAGCCAAGGAGTGGAGAATCAGGTTCTAGCCTAACTTAATGGCCCAGACCACCTCTAAGCTCCCGCCAGCTGGTCCCGGTTTCCTACTAAGACATAAGCCGCTTTGATGCTATTATTTATTCTTCCTTGCTCTATGAGTCTCTAGTCTTTCTCAAGAACCCAGTATTTTTATCCTAAAATCCAGGCTTTCTTAAGGGCTTGTGTCAGCCACTGCTGAAAAAAAAATATTTACTCAGAAATTCAATGGATTTTTGTATTCTAGATTCTACCTTCCTTCCAAGATCACCACATGACTAATGATGGGGGGAAAAGCAAGAAGCACAAACAAACCTCCACTAATTCCTTCAAATAGTATCCCGTCATGTTGACCATGGCACTAGAGTTGCTGTTAAAGTAATTGGCTGACAAACAGTAGTTGCCATCTAGGCATCTCACCTGGAAATAAAAATCATGATGCCAGAATCGCCCAGCAAGTTCTGTCAAAGAGGAACTCACTGTTCAGAGAAGTGTGTGAAAGACAAATAGGCATTGTGGATTTCGAAGACTTTATTCCTGATTTGAGTTAAATTAGCGGGTATCTGAGAAACTAGATTGCAACATGCCAATCCATTTTCAAAAATTACTTTTTTCTCAGCTGGTTGTGGTGATCCATAGCTGTGGTCTCGGCACACAGGAGGTGGGGGTAGGAGGATCACAAGTTCAAGTCCTGCTATGACTGTACAGCAAATGCTAGGACAGCCTGGCCCATAATAATGAAACCTTGTAAAGAAACATAGATAGATAGATAGATAGATAGATAGATAGATAGATAGATAGATAGATAGATAGATTTTTAAATTTTGGTCATGCCTGTTATCATATATGTTCTTTAAAGGGTCTATAAAGCTGAATATGTTGGTATATGCCTTTAATCCCAGCACTCAAGGAGGCAGAGGCAGGTGGTTTTTTGAGTTCAAGGCCAGCCTGGTCTACATAGTGAGTTCCAGGGCATCTGGGGCTATACAAGAAACCAGTCTTGAAAAACATAAATAAATAAATAAATAAGCAAGCAAGCAAGCTATAGCGGGCAGCAAGATGTCTCAGTGCCATACAGCACTTGTTACCAAGGCTGCCAACCTGAGCTCAATCCCTGAGATCCATGTGGTAGATGGGGAGAGATGACTCCTCTGACCTCCACATGTTCACCAAGGAGTGTACATGTGTACTTACACACATCCATCACAGACACATAAATTATTATTAAAGCAATTGGCTCCTTTATTAGGAGAACATCACATAAGACACTCACTGTATCACATCGCATCTCTTTCATGACTACCCTCAGGAGAAACACTTGGTTATATTTCAAATCCCAATCTGCATCTATTTCTGACTCTCCCTCTCTCCGTGTCTCTCTTTTTTATCTCTCTTCTGTGTCTGCAGGCACACATGCCTATATGTGGAGGCCAGAGGACAATCTAGTCTTTTGCATCTGTTCTGTACCTCTGAGTAGATTAGGCTGCCTGGCCAGAACACCCCAGGATCTTCCTGTGCCCAACTCTTTGGACACTGCACACACATGGTGCACATGCATACATGCAATCACATTCTACCATGCTTGGCCTTTTTAAAAATGTTTTTTTCAAGACAGAGTTTCTCTGTGTAGCCCTGGCTGTCCTGGAACACACTTTGTATATCAGACTGACCCTGCACTCAGAGATTTGCCTGCCTCTGCCTCCTGAGTGCTGGGATTAAAGGCGTGCCATCACACCCAGCTTTGACACATCTCTTTTGAGTTCTGTCTGCTGCTTTCACTCGCTTTAATTATAAAATTGCATCTTGTTCATGCTATCGTTTCTGAAGGTGTTAGTTATTTACACGTGGCAGCCTTTGGTGTCTGGACACCTCGAAGTTGAAGAAGTTGTAGATATTAACATTTTAAAATGAGAAGTAGAAGTTTGGAGAGATAGCTCATGGGTTAAAAGCACGTATTAGTGACTTTTCTGCTGCTGTGCTAAAACATCAGGACGAAGCAACTTATAGAAGGGTTTACTTGGACTTATGTTGTAGAGAGTTAGAATCCATAATGGTGTGGACAACATGGTTGCAGGTGGTGGGCATGACACCTAACATAGATAGCATATGCTGAAGAGTTCATGAAATGGAGAAGTGACACCTCAGCCACCCATGAATCAGGGAGATCAAACTGGGAGAAGGTGAGGCTTTTTCATCTCAAAGCCCAAGACATAATTCCTGCAGCAAAGCTGCAGAGTCAGAGATGCAGACCCTAGACCCAGATAGAGTCAGAGATGCAGACCCTAGACCCAGATAGAGTCAGAGATGCAGACCCTAGACACAGATAGAGTCAGAGATGCAGACCCTAGACCCTAGCACCCAGATAGAGTCAGAGATGCAGACCCTAGACCCTAGACCCAGATAGAGTCAGAGATGCAGATCCTAGACCCTAGACCCAGATAGAGTCAGAGATGCAGACCCTAGACACAGATAGAGTCAGAGATGCAGACCCTAGACCCTAGCACCCAGATAGAGTCAGAGATGCAGACCCTAGACCCTAGACCCAGATAGAGTCAGAGATGCAGACCCTAGACCCTAGCACCCAGATAGAGTCAGAGATGCAGACCCTAGACACAGATAGAGTCAGAGATGCAGACCCTAGACCCTAGCACCCAGATAGAGTCAGAGATGCAGACCCTAGACACAGATAGAGTCAGAGATGCAGACCCTAGACCCTAGCACCCAGATAGAGTCAGAGATGCAGACCCTAGACCCTAGACCCAGATAGAGTCAGAGATGCAGACCCTAGACACAGATAGAGTCAGAGATGCAGACCCTAGCACCTAGATAGAGTCAAAGATGACCGTCACTCCAGCTCCAAGCACTAAGCCCTCTCTGGCCTCTGGTAGTGCTTGCACACACAAGAGATAGACCTACAACAAGTTAAAAAGCCTGAAAAGCAGTATCACTCAAGGTGTGCACAGGGTGGACATGTTCAATAACAAGACAGGTACAAATGAAAGTTTTCTAGAGTAAGAGCTAGAAAACTTTCTAGCAATTTGAGAAAGTGGCTGATAAGTCAGGTTTTAATCTTAGAATTTAAAAGTATAGATTGTACTCTCTGTATTGCTTTTCCTCCTTAGTAATCAATCTCATTATCAAATAGTGGCCAGTAGGCTACCATTACCAAACTCGTTATATTGGAAATTTAGAACGTCACCAACAAGTACCATGGCAAAGCTGGTCCCTCACGTCAAACTGTGAGGAGCGGAGGGAGTTCGTGGTGTCTCACCTACCTTCCCACTGTCGCACTGTAGGAAGAGTTCAGCAAATATCTGCCTCCGCATGTCAGTCATTATGATCTCCCGGAATTCTTCTGCACAGTGGCACAGGTGTTTAAGGAATTCCTCAAACACTTCGCTTTTCAAGTCCGTAATGTATGAAGAAATGTACTGCAGAAGAAAGCAGGATGAACGATGACTTAGAACTGTGCTCCTTACTTTGACCTTCCCAATGGTTTCCAGTCCACATGTGTGAATGTTATCAGCTGTGAAATGTTTCCACATTGTTTGCTCATCAAAGTGCTTTCACGTGCGTGGCACTCAGCGGGCTCATCTTAGTTCCTTCTCTAGTGTCTGAAGAGACACCATGAAATTAGACTTAAAGAGAGAGCAGAGAGAAACAATCTGGATGTTCTGGACTGTTCCTAAGGCCCTTGGATCACGCACATTTCATTTTCAGTCCTACCAAGTTGATTTCTAGTTCTTGTAATTTTTACGTAATTAACGTGGGTGTGAAGAAAGTTCCATTTTTGTAATTTACTACTGAAAACTAGTCATTTGTTTTAAATAGGACATGTTTTTGCATGTTCATGAGCACGTTTACATTTCTTTCTTTCCAATTTATTTCTATCTTATGTGTGTGAATGTTTTGCCTGCATGTGTGTCTGTGTACCACATGGATGGCTGATGCCCTTAGAGGTCAGAAGAGGGCATCAGATCCCTGGAACCTGAGTTACAGATAGTTGTGATCCACCATGTGGAAGCTTGGGGTCAAACTTGGGTCCTGTACAAAGTCAACAAGTACCCTTAAACACTGAGCCATCTCTCCAGCCCAATACAAGTTCTCATTTAATGTAATTGTTCATCTCTTTAAAATCATTTAGAATGTAGTATGCAAAAGACATGTTTGGAGCTGGAGAGATGGCTCAGCATTCAAGTGCATTTGCTGCTTAATCATGAGGACCAGAGTTAGAACCCCAGCAGCCACATCAGACAGCTCATAAATGCCTGCAACTCCAGTTCCAAGGGATCTGATATCCTCTGCTGAAATCTGAGAGAACCCACACAGGTGTGTATATAGTCACACAGATGGAGACACCAGCACATATACACAGTAACTTTTAAAAAAGATATATTTGTAGCCATGTGAGTATATTATAAGCTATTATTCAACTTGCAAAAAAGGTTGCTTATGTGTTTGAAGCAAGGTCTCATCTTCAACCTGGCCCCAGACTCCAATCAGGACAAAAATAGTCTTAAACTTCTGAACCTCTTTCCTCCTCTTCCCAACTGCTGGGATTACAGTTGCCATGTCCTGCCATGCCTGGATTATGCTATGCTGGGGCATGGTAGGCAACCATTCTACCAACTGAGATATGTCCTTAGTCACTAGTTATCATTATTCCTGGTGGATCAATGACCATAGTTAAGTTCCTATTTAATACTCAGAGAAACAGAGCAGCATAAAGGGTTAAAATTTTGTCTGGGTTCTGAGCTTAGTTTCCCTGCTATTTCACTTGCAAAATGGGTGTCATGCTAGTAGCTATCTCAGAGGGACATGGTAAAGTCACAGGAATGTATACACAGTATGCTCAGAATCTGGGTATTCTGTGTCATAACCTCATAGCCATTTTTCTTGTTTATTTTTCAGGCGGTTAAGAAATCAGTATGGTCCATACACCAACATTGCCTGAGAGTGTGTTGGCAATACAGTTTGGAGCTCTGCCCTTGACTTACTGCATCAGAAATCCCAGAGGTGAGATCGATCTGTGTTTAACAAGCCATAGAGGGAATATAGGTTTGCTAAAGTTTGAGAACCACTAAGCTGGATGATGTGGGGTAATTGGTCCTAATTAGTTCAGTAGCTTAAGATTTTATCCTTTAGCACTAACAACTTTTTACTTAATTAGTAGGCATTTTTCTAAATTACTCATATTGTAAAATTATTACATAATTCAAATTTTTATATTGTGGATCAATCCTTTAGTATTGAAAAAAATATTGGTTCATGATAAAAATATCACTTTATATTCTATTTAGCTTTTGGGAATCAATGCTAAAGCCATGTGTATTTTTCTTGGTGTGGGTTTCTATTGAATCAAGAATTAAACCTGGATTTATAACCTATGGGTTTTCTGAGTGAGCATATTCTAATTGTCATATGTGTCAGTTATATAACATAAAGATTACCAACCAGTCACCCACTTAACTACAAATTCAACTCTAAATAGAACAATTACAGAGAATTGACCATGTCTTATAAGAACAGAAGAAAAGTATATGCATGCAGCCATGTAATTGCACACACAGAGGCATAAACTCCCACTTGTACATACAGATATTTTTACTTTGTTATGACAGAACATTCTCATAATGCATTTCTGTGCTGCACCTAACAGCTGAGGAACAAAAAGAAAATATTCTCAAATGGTTGTTTGAACCATTATTTACTAGAACAAAGAGGATTAAAAAGTGAGTAGATTGTAGTCAATGAAGAGACCATTACTGCTTATTTATCCATCAGAGAACAGATACATAGGAAAATGGTAGGAGATAGAGAAGCATCTGTGATCACACCTATACTGTGATCACAGGACAATCAGATGGCAAGGTGCCTCCACTGGGCCGCACTTGTAGCTGCTATCTTGTCTTTAAGCCCAAATTTCTTCCAGTTTCATAAGTGTGTGCTAATAGCTGAAAAGGTAACCTCTTGAAAAGCAAGTGATGTTAGCCCGGTGCAGTGGCATGTGTCTAGAAAGCCACTAACAGGAAGCTGAGTAAGAGGATCGAGTTTAAGGAGAGCTTGGGCTGTTTGGTGAGACTTCATATCAAAAGCAAGATAACAAGTGCTCAGGAAGCTATCTCTGTGCAACACAGAATGGCCCAGTGATTTGTTGATCAAGATATTAAATACTTTCATGCAATTTTTTCTTTGTTTGAGATAGGGTCTCCTATGTGGTCTAGGTTGGCTTAGCTTAAGAAACATTTTCTTGGGTTTGACCGAGGTGTTTTCTATAATTAACGTGTCTGATTGTGTATGTTTGAGTTTACTAAGAGATGTTCAGACATGTTAGAAAAACTAATGTTAACAGGCTAACCCAGCAAAAAAGGAGAAGATGATGTAAGGCTGATGAATGCTTCATAAACCCATTAACATTCTACAGAGGATCATAGTTGATGGGGCTCAACCTACTGCTCCCTCTCACCATTCATTTCTGTGTCTTATTCTTATATATTTATAAGGAAATATCTCATGCCATATAGAAAAAATGTGGATTTGATTTAATGCTTGCATTATGGGTTCCCAAATTACACAGGAATTCACACATCTACGTGTAAGATGCTGTGAGTCCCTGCCCCCAGTTGCTCTAACTGGTAATTAAGTTGCCAGTGACCAATGGCTGGGCAGGGAGACAGAGGTGGGACTTTGAGGTTCCCAGGCAAGGAACACGAGGGAGGAGGAAAATTGCCATTGCTGGGGAAAGAGAAGGTCCTGGCCTGGGAACTGCAGGACAGAGATACAGAGACACTGCCAACATGTAAGAGTCAGAAATCATGACCCAGGAGGGTGGCAGGCCTGGGCCTGTGGTGGCCAGAGTGGAATATAGGTTTAGTAAGTTATAATTCAGGAATATCAGAAGGGACAGTGTGTGAGCCGTGGGGAGGTTTGGAAGTGCTCAGCCGCTGAAATGTTTAAGCATATTAAAATAAAAGGCTGTGTGTGTGTGTGTGTGTGTGTGTGTGTGTGTGTGTGTGCCTTTCATTCACAAATCCATAACATTGGGGCAGTAGTGAGAAGTGCGTGTGCACTGGAGTTTACAGCAGATTAAAATATTACCACTACAAATACAATTATGACAATTATGCAAATGATAAGATACACACTTGTAATGTTTAGTTCATTATATTTGGCAATTTAGAGAAAGTATTTCATCATCTATCTTAATGAGTTTACAATTCTGTACCTAAATCATCTTTGGTTTTAACTTGTATTATTATCATCATCTAAAATCTATCTTTTAAAATTTAGAACACCTTCTTTAATGCTAAACAGCTTAAGTTTAATCATGAGACTATATCTAGTCTTCTGCCCCATCAGAGATTTGAGAAGGAATAAATATTTGTGTATGCAAGAAGTGCAGGAACATAGCTTTCAAAACTTAAAACAATTGGCAGAGACAGTTGACTGCCTGGACAGTCCCCAACATTCCTTACATGTCGGAGCATCTATCTTCAGCCCTCTGGTCCAGAACATCTGACAGACCTTAAGTGAAGCAGGAATTATGAAGGACTAGCTTATTCTGTCTTGGCAGAACTTAGCAATTGACTATCCTGTGTCCATTTGTCCTTTTTGAACAGTATTCTGTCTACAGATAAAATTAGGACAATACTTGTCCCATGGCAAACTTGCCACAATTGAAATAACTGCACATGGAGGTATTGATGCTTATCACCTTTTTTGAAGTGGAAGGGGGGTACAGTCAGGAGTAGACATGCCTTGTAATCACAAGATCTTTTGATAATGAAATAACCTTAAAGGCCCATTGCTCCCCTCTCACCCTTCATCTCTGAGTCTTATCTCTGTATATTTATAAAATAAATATCTCATACCATATAGAAAAAATGTATTTTCCAAACTTTTATACCTTCGTGACGTTTCTGCAACTGTGTTCTATGATAACAACACGTAGAATAATGCCTAAAGTATGGCAAGAAATCAACAAAATAGCTGGATATCTCATCTTACAATTTCTCATCTGAGTACACATTTTCCAGTACTCCATAAAATTAGACATAAGGAGCTGAGGACATGGTTCAGTTCATAACAGGCTTGTTGTGTAACGATAAGGCAAGTGTCTGTAACCTTTGCACTGGGGAGGCAGAGACAGGCCGTGGAGCTGGGTGGACAGGTAGCCTACCTAGCCAATCAGTGAGCTCCAGGTTCAGTCACAGAAAATAAGGTGGTCAGAGTCCAGGGAAGACACTCAATGTTGACCTCTGGCCTCCAAACAAGTGCTGGGGCACAAAACAGATAAATGTAGCAACAAGTTTTAAAGACTAACAATAGCAAACATTAGCAAGGACATGGAGCAATGGGAGTCATCTTGCTGCTGCTGGGAATGGAAACTGGGAAACAGTCTAGAAGCTTCTAGAAACACTGACTAAGTAGTCCAGAAATCCCTCTCTAGATAGACACTCAAGAAAAATGGAGATGTGTCAGTGTTAAAATGTATACACAAATGTTAATGGAAGAATTTATTCACAGTGATCAAAAAGTGAGGACAACCCAAATGTTCACCAACTGCTGACTAGAGAAATAAAAGGTGTATGCCCACACAGAGGAATTCATTGGGGAAAAAAAAGGGAAAAAGAAAAAGCAGCATGCTTAAATGGATGAACTTACAGAACATTATTAAGAAGCCAAAAATGACATTGGGTGATGCCATTTATAGACAATATCTCAAAGAGCCAAAGCTACTGAGACAGAAAGTTCCTCAGTGGCTGCCAATGGCCTGTGGTTTGGAAGGCAAGGGGGAGTGACTATCACCTGGCATGGGGCTTCTTTATTCAGTGAAAAAAATTATTCTAAAGTGGATTTTAATGACAGTTACTCTATTTTGAGAATATATTAAAATACATTCAATTGTATATCTTTAAAGGAGCATAAGGTATTGAATAGTGGGCTGGATAATGGCCTGGAATAGTCATTAGGACCCTGAGTCTATAAATGATACCTTACCCAGAAAAGGAATACTTGTATATGTGACTAAACTAAGGTTTGGGGGCAGGGAAACCATCCTTAATTATGCAGGTAAACCCTAAATGCAATCACACGTGTCTATATGAGAGGGGGCTTTCTCAGCCAGGGAGGAGGAGGAAGCAACACCACAGCAGAGGCAAAGGTTGGTAATGCTGTAAGTCTAACACCCACTAGTGACTGGAAGCTGGAGGCAACCCTCCAATGGGGCTTCAACCCTGTGACCGGAAGCTGCAGATGACCCACCAGAGGGGCTGCAGCCCTGCCAACACTAGATTGTGACCCATGATTCTCATCTTGGATTTCTGGTCTCCAGGTCTGTGAGAGAATAAACTTGTTTTTAGAAACTAACTTTGTAGTAATTTGTTGTAGCAACAATAAGAAAGAAATAATTTGTGAATTAAATCTGAATAAAGTTCTTACCAATGAAGTTTTTAATAGCTCCATAATTATTGTGGTTTTGTTCACTTATCTTTATATTTCTAATATATTTCTCTTTTATATAGTCTCTTGCAATGTGCTTCCATAAGATATAAGAGAGTGCTATCATCTTTATAAATTGTAAATTTTACAAATGCTATATTTTACCATTTAGATGTATGAGAAGTAATTTTGATCTGGCTTTTTATGTTTAAGACCTGCTCAGTTTTGTTCACTTACTTCATTTATCTGCTCTTTCCTTGTCATGCTATTTTAGGTGATTTGTTTATAAAACTGATATAGCACCCCATCCTGTCTATGAAAAGTCACAAACCCTGAGATGGACAAGGTTCTGATTTTTTTTTATTCTTTTCCTGTGGTATTTTGCTCAAGATATTTTCCTCCAAATTAGTAGAGAACCATGATGTTGATACCTTGAAAACAGGGTGACTGAGCACAGAGGGACAGGGAAGAAAATAAAATAAAAAAGAAGGCTGGAATCCATCAATCTTCTGTGTTAGTCATCCTCGCCTTCATCCTCCTCTCTTTCCTTCCCTTTGTCCTCATCGTCATCTTCTTCACCTTCATCCTCATCTCCTTCTTCATCAATATCTTCCAACCCTTCCTCCTCTTTGTCATCATCATCTTCTGCCTCTCCTTCTTCGGGAACCAAATAGTACTGCAAGAGATTTGGCCAAATATCATCTTTGATGACCCATCAGCACCTGCGACAGAGTGGTCAATAAACCAGGTAAAGAAGCTCTCTGGCTCTTCCTGCTGCCTCTTCCTGCAGGCCTTATTCTGCGTTTGACTTGAGCGTTTTGTCAAATCCTTTCCAGATTTCCATTTGATTTCGGTGGACTTTGAAGACGGATTCACCACTCTCATTCAGATGAAAATCTTTGGAGAGAACTTTATTTTCAAAGTAAGGATTTTCATCAAAATAAAAATCTATTCTGTAACCTGCTTTAATGTCTTCAAATTCTGTCACTTCAACTCTGGTCAAATAATGCAGAGCCTCTTCGTCTTCCTCCCCAAGCAGTGCAGCAGACACTTGTGGATGGTTGACAACTGTTGTTACCCCAAAATTTGGGATTTTGGTGATCAATTCTGACCTCTTCTGAAAAAATGGTTGGTGGAGTTTGTTATATTTTTGTTCTACTTTCAAAATTTCCCCACTGGCTTGTTCATTATGTCTGTCTATTTCATTTTGTACTTCATCAATATGTTCAGTTGCTTCTTGCTGTTCTTTTTTTCCCTTTGGCAGGCCGGGAGAGGCCGACTTGTCCTCCAGCTTCGGGGCAGTAGCCGAACTGGGTTTCTTGGACTGGGGCAGGACTGTGGAACGGAGGCCTGAGTCCCGAGATTCACAGAAGGAAGAAACTCGCAGGAACTCACGATTCTGATTTTAAAACATTTTGGGAATTGGAAAGGAGGTTTATCAAAAGTACACAATGAGTGTCAGGTGCGTCTTATTTTAAAAATGCAAAAAGACTATTCATCTTAAAATTGGAAAAACTGGTTGTTTGGGCCTCTTTTTTTTTTTTTCCTGAGGTTTCTGATTTTTTTTTTTTCTTAAATACATGGTCTTATCCCAGAGCTCAGACTGGCCTCTAATTCACAATTCTTCTGCCTCAGCCTCTCAAATACCAAGGTTGCAGGCATGTACCACCACGCCCAGCTGAGAGGTTACATTTAAGAGGACATTGTTAAAGAAATTCTTTCCCTCTCCCTCTCAAGTAACAAGGAGTCATATTTACAATATCATTGTGATAATAGTGTTTTCAAAAATCTTTTTGAGGGGTTGGCAGAGACCTTCGTGACTGTGAGCACTTGCTCTCTTGGAGAGCACTAGGTTTCCTGTTTTTAGCTCCCACATGGCGCCTCACAACCCTCTGTAACTCTAGTTTCATAGGTTCCATCACCCTCTTCTGGCCTCTAGAGCATCAGGCACACATACAGTGTGCTTACACACAAGCAGGCAAACATTAAGACGTAAAAAATAATAAATATTTTTTACAATTCCATTGATGCCACATTGGCAATGGTAAAATGGGGGCCTTAGAATAAATTCACTCTCCAATGAACAAGCATTAACTAGTTACGCCAACTTCAGCCTTTTATTTCAGTTTGTAAGGTTAATATCTCCAAAGAACTAAAAAGACAATGAGAAGGTAGTTGTTACTACCAGACCGCCGTCTGTCTGTCTCTGTCTCGGTCTCTCTCTCTCTCTCTCTCTCTCTGTCTCTCTCTGTCTGTCTCTCTGTCTGTCTCTCTCTCTCTCTCTCTCTCTCTCTCTCTCTCTCTGTCTGTCTCTCTCTCTCTCTCTCTGTCTCTCTCTCTGTCTCTCTCTGTCTCTCTCTGTCTGTCTCTCTCTCTGTCTCTCTCTCTCTCTCTCTCTCTCACTCACACACACACACACACACACACACACACACACACACAGAGTCTTACTGCCTTCACCCGAATCCTTGTTCATTTGATTCTCTAGTAATTCTGGGAATGATTAGCAATTTTTATTCCTAAATTGCCATATGCTATTTCCAGCTGAATTGGTTAAAATAGAGACTTGTTCTTGTTGTTGTTGTTGCTGTTGTATTGTCCTCCTGGAGACAAACAATGATTTGGATTTTTTTTTCTCATTTGGAAAATTGACTACTTGTAACAGAAAAGTTTGTTCGATAAGGAGCTGTATATTTAGCTAGCTTTTTAGAGGGAAAACCAAGTAATATTCTTTATGTTATCTGTTAAAATTATTTTCAAGCTCATCATAAAAATAAAAAATATGTGACTGGGAAGACTGCATGGATCTTGAGAGTGCCCTGTGAGCGAAGGAGCCACAGGGAGCACCTTCAAATGACAAAAATTAACACAAATCTTTCTAAGGTGGAGACTAACTTTAATATTTTTTTTTATTGAGGAAATTTGAGTTGGTTATGGTGGTGCACACCTTTAATCCCAGCACTTGGGAAGCAGAGGTGAGTAGATCTCTGAGGCCAGCCTGGTCAACAGATTGCATTCCAGGACAGCCAGGGCTACACAGAGAAACCCCCCCATCTCAAAACAAAACAACCCCCAAAATAATAATAATAAAAGACAAAAAAGCTGAGGAAATTTGAAAAGCACTTAGAATTGGCGATCATACACACTGCCAACAATACATAATGAGCACTTATAGTTCTGACTTAAAGTAAACATCAAAAGGTAGGATAAATATGGAGACTGGGCTTGTGTCCATATTTGTTTTTACTTGTTTCCAGCTGGGGCTTGTCCCAAGCGATCCCATTTTTTAAAAGAGCAGCTTCCTTCGTCTTCAGCGCAAACACTGAGGTAGAATGACTCACGTCTTGTTTGTGCAAGTGAACAACCATAGCACAAACCACAAGGCACAGCCTGCTAAGCAACCTCTTTATACAATAAAGCGTAACACCCTATGAACTTCAAGTGAAGTCAGGAACAGTGGGATACATGGGGATATCAAAACCATATCAGGAACACAGACCCATGCCCTTATAAAAAATGCCAGACCAAAGGATGACGAAGTCACCTCCCTCGGTACTATAAAAGTCATTTTTCCCATCTGCTGGAAAAATGGCCACAGCTGTGCACCTGTGATCTGGGCTCCAGTTCAAGTGAAGTTTCTCTTGCCTGGGACAAGCAGACTGGTTCAAACTGACCCTAAAACTGCCCTCCCTTCCCCCCACCCTGCAGCATTTGACAACTCTGCACCGTGAGCAACTCTGTACCTGCAGTTCATAAAGCTTATCTGACCTCTCCAGAGACAGTTCCTTGAGTCTGAATCAGCTACCTTCAGTATGGTCTCTCTGTGGACTCTTGACCCATCTGAAGCCTCCTTGTAGTGCTGTCTCTGTCTCTGTCCCTTTGTCTCTGTCTTTTTCTCTTATAAAAAGTACACTATACCTTAATATTCTTAAAAACTGTTGATACTGTTGAACTACTATTAGCAATAGTAATTAAGATTGGAATAAAAGAATCTACTATTGCCAATGACTGTGTCTACCAAGAGAAAACAGTAATATTTGGTGAATTAAAGTCAAAGAAATTCAAGTGTCTTTGAATTCATTACATCACACATTAAATGTGGAAAGACACAAATGTTCCCGTGTTGCTGACATAGCTTGCTCATATAAGAAAAAATACGAATGACTAGGTCACACAATAAAGTGTTTTAACATAAAAATATTTAACCTCTGTTAAAAAATAAGTGAGGCTCAGGAAACATATCTCAGAGGTAGTGACTGCCCAGCATGTGCAATCCCAAGCACTGAAAGAAGAAAAAAAAAATCAAATTGTAGGTTTCTCAATTCTTAGCAGTGCTTACTGAGGGGATCAAGTAGGAGGAGAGCTCTTGTGCATTGCTGGTGGGAGAATAAATCAAAGCAATCAACAGCACAACGTGACAGCAGCGACCGGAGCTTTCAACTCTTCTTTCTTTGACCTAGCCAATTCCACTTTTGGGAATCCATTCTAAACAAATGACTGGCGCTCCATTGGGCTCAATAACAGACTCGACATTTCTGACACTGAACGGATGTTCTCCTAGTTCTAGAAGCTGCACTGTCTGAATTGAAGGTTCAAAGAGTCGGTGTCGGATAATGTATTTTCCTTGGGTTGCAGATGGCTTCCTTCTTTCTGTGTCCTCACATTGGCTTTCCATAGTGTACATGCTCACAACCACACATGTGTGCACGCCCCTTTTCCAGAGAGAGAGAGAGAGAGAGAGAGAGAGCAAGAGCGAGAGTACTTGTTATAATGCCATTGGTCCTACTTCACTCCTAGCTCTGAATATTTTTTAATACACGCACTTTAGGCCCTAAAGTTTAGGGGTCAGGGACTTAACATATACATTGAGAGGATGAGAGACAGTTTTAAACTGTAAACAAAGATTTAGATGCAGGTATTGTCTTAGTTTTATTAGGAGTATGAGAAAGTAACTGTCCATCAATAAAGACATGACTAAGTAATAATATAACCACATAGCAAAACATTACACTGCCATTAAGATGGTTTAGGAACCAGGATGGGGAAGGAGCACTTTTCCTGTTTCTCAAACTTAATTACAACTAACACCTCTAGATACATGGCTTACAACAAGCTCTAAGACTGACCATGAAAGCTGAAAGGAATGTGGCAGGCTGCCTAGGGACCTCAGGGCCTCAGTGCCTGCACAGTGCTGACTGCTTTGGACTTCTTTTTGCCTCATCAGTGGCCTTCCAAAATGCCAGTAAGAACAGAAAAGAGAAAGAATTCAAAACCAAGAAAGGTTTGCACTAGCCAAAGGAGTAAAATGTGGCTCAGTATTATGATCTGAGGAACATATCACGGAGTTAACAGTGGATATAAGCTGGTAATAGAATTACAGGCTTAACATTTTTCTCTTTATCTTTTTGTTTGTAATGTTCTATAATGAGCCCATATTACTTTCTTAGTGAGATATACCTCACATATGGTTAAAATTCATATTACTTTTTTAACTAAAAATAAGAACATCTTCTAAATTGATTATTTGTAGAGAAACTACTAAGACAAATAGGTAAGCAGCATTGAGAATCAAGTTTTGCAAAGAAATATAAATCATGTCTACAATTACGTTAAAGAGAAAAAGCCTTCCCTTTTCTGAACTTCCCCACCCCCCTCAGACATGCAAGTGTGTAGAGGGCAGAGAATCATTCTCAGAAGTAGATCCTTTCCTGCCATCTGTTGGGCTCCTGGGGTCAACCTCAGATCTTCAGGCTTGCCTCTCCCTGACTTGCTGAGTCATTTCACCTGGCTCCTCCAAACTACCCAATATTGGTCTCTGGGTTTTTGAGTATTGTATCTCATTAGTATGTGATCTAGATGAGAACCATTCCAGAAAGGATTTAAGAGATCCTTCACACAGAAACTCTATCTAGTGCATGGTTGTTACCTTCAGTGGAATAAGAGTGTATGAAAGGAAACAGGAAAGCTAAATTAACTCCTGGACTCATTACCGAAAAACTGGAGGGAGAGAGGAAACAACACATAAAAGCAGGCAGTCGCAGACAGGATACTTGCCTGACAAAATGGCTTCTTTCATTATTCCATTACAGTAGAGTCATACTTCCTCAGGTTTGACAGTACCATGTAGACCTTGAGTTTTAGATCTCACTGTATTTGTATGATCACATTTCATTGAACATAAAATGATGAGGTTTTTTCCTTGATCTTATCAGAATGTGTCAGTAGAAGTTTTTCATATTTTTGTATCATGAATGTCATGAGTTGAAAGAAAATAAAGGAGCCATTTGAAAATTGTAACTCAATTTCAGAGTGGTTAAATATTTTGAAGTATGTATCTTAGAAATGATAAGGTTTTATTCTTTAATTTGATTTAATCCTCAGATGCTGTATATATGACATCTATCCAAAGCCTATTGAAACTGGCAGAATAATTTGATACAAACATTAATAACGTAGCTCCTTACTTGTACAAACTGCTGCTGGGTCAATCCTAGCTCCATTGATTTCATGTTAACCAGATCTTTGCAACGCGATTCTAGTTTTAGAATAAAAGTTATTTGCTAATTAGTCTGGATATAATAAATTCATATTTTATACTTATAATATAGAACTTAAAATTATTCCCAACTAGTTTCTATCCATAGTTATGGTGAATAATTTACAGTTGGGTCACATCCCAGTTGGTACCAAGGGTTTTTTTCCTGGCTTTATTTAACCAAGAAGCCTCTATATTAAAAAGAATGAATCTAACTTTTCAATTACTAGGTTGAAATAAAGTACAAAAGGATATGCATAATAACATAAACGACCAAAAAAATTAAAACCATTGTAGGTTTATGAGATTATTTATACTAGGAGATCTAAACCAATGCCTCTCTGTAAACTTCTCTTTAAAATGTCTTTTTTTGTTAAGAGCTAGACTACTTTTTACTTTATTTTTAAAGATGGATCTTTCTACATATCCCTAACTGGCCTTAAACTCACAGAGATCCACCTGCCTCTGCCCTCTGAGTACTAGGATCAGAGGTGTGAGCCCCCACATCCAGCTTAAAGTTTCATTTTCTTTAATGTATCCAAAATTAACGAACACCATGTGGATATGGTCTCTTAGTAAAAGGTGTAAATAATATGAAGGCTATTCACCATCTCAGAAAATTGTTATGTGAGGTGACATCATAAATCATGTGTGGATATGATGAGCATCTTCCTCTTTCTGAGTTCTCCTGATCATCTTCAGTCCCCCTGACCCCAGAGCCTGTCACTACTGTTGATTGTCATCTTTTCTGGAACCTTCCCATACATTTCCTAATGCATATGCATGTGCCGACACATAGATTGTTTTGCTGAAATAATTATCATCATTTTCATCAGCATCTTTCCTTTCTCACCAATCATTGTAGGCTTTTCATGGAGGATCAGGAGCTGGGGGGGTGGGGCGGGGAAGATTGGAATTGAGAACCGTCAACTAGAGTCATGGGTTAGAATAAGAAAATCCAGGGTGTGTAGGCATTGTGTCAGGAGATGAGAAAGCCAAAAGGTAAACACAGAAAACAACACTTAATGTGCACAAGAACCAAGAAATGAAGATGCTAAGAGTCCATCAAACAGAGCCTCCTGGATGAGGGTGTAGTAGCAACGGGGAATGTTTAACCCCCCACTTTAGAGGCTAGGACTCAGCGCAGTGATAGAATACCTGTCTAGCAGGCACAGGGCCCTGGGCTTCGTCCTCAGCTCCAGAAAATAAAACCCAAAAAGTTCCATTTGATATGATAATTACATAGTTTATGTTGACCTCGCCTGGGCACTGAACAACTTAAGGAGAAGGATCCCATCATGATTTCCTTTGTGTTCCTTACTGCTGACCGTGTCTGGAACCAAGCAAGGGCTCAACGGATGCTGAATGATATAGACAATAAATACTGTAGCCAGGGAAACTGGAGCGAACACGCTGAGAGGCGACGGTTTAGAATTTCTCTAGTTATTATTAGGATCCTAAAGAAGAGTCTTAACTCACCCCTTAGTAACTTTCACGTAAAATAAAAGAATAAGTGATGTCATTGCAAAGAATCTCCGAAACAAACTGGAGGCTGAGATGAGGTGAAAATCTCAGTTTTCAACTAGGTTGAGGACAGGAGGACGATGTCGTCAGGAAGGCTCAAATCATGTTCAGGAAAGAGCAAACAGGATGCTAGCTAAGAAACATACATTATTTTAAAAAGCAAGGAAAGGGGTAGACGTGGTGGCAGCTCACACCTTTAATCCCAATACACAGGAGGCAGGATCTCTGTGAGTTTGAGGACAGCCTGGTCTACAGAGTGAGCTCTAGGACAGCCAGAGATAGCCATGCAGAGAGACTGTCTTAAGAAAACTGGAAAGGAGAGCAAGGAAAGAATTAAAAAGACTAACTAAACCAACCAACCAAACAACAGTGAGTTAAGCTGCCTGGCAGAGACAGGAGGATCTCTGTGAGTGCCAGGCCAGCAGCCACAGCTGCCCTATTGAGACCATTCAAAGCAACAAAATAAAGCAAAATAATGACATGAATCCCAGGATCGAGACTCTATGCTCTATTTTTTATGTTACAGGTTAGATTTTTCTTGGCCTAGTCTCAAATAAATGCACCAAAGCCTATGGTTTCCCTCAGGGATGGGGCTGTTCTCTTGTCCTGGTGTGCACAGTAGAAATCTGTGGGAAAGTTTTTGTTGTTCCACTGTGTGTGTGGGAAGCTGGTGCAGAGATAGAATTCCCACAATTTCTATACAATAAAGGCTCCCCCCTCCTGTCAGACACTGAAAAAGGTGAAAAGTCTGCTTATAATAATTTTGAATTTAGAACTTATTTTATGTATAATTATGGAGAACAGTTTGCTATTGCCTTGTTGTTGTCCTCGCTGAACTTTGAGCCCAGGTCTTTGTGCATGCTTAGGGAACACATGCTCTAACAGAGCTAGACAGCCGGCCCCTCATTTTGCTATTGGATTTTTCTGAAACTATAACTACTGTGAGATCTTTGAGTGAGGGTTGAATGTAAAATGTATTTTGGAACTTAACCAGCAGTTGTCCACCATTTCAGAAATTGTGTTATATATAGAAAATGACATTGCAGTCTTAATGTGAACTTGTATGCAACACATCTACATTAGTCTGCATTTGTAATACCCCTAGTCATGAGAATAGCACATACCTATGTGCATGTGTGTGTGTATATATATATATATATATGAATATCAATGTACATGTAGATACATGTATGAATATATAAATCTTTTCGCCTTTATTTTAAAATGTCAAATACTAGGAAAATAGTTACTTAGATATAATTTTACTTTTCTTATATCCAACTATTCATTAAATGTAGGCTAAAAGGTCTGAATATTCATTATTTCTTCTAGTGACATTGTAACCAAACATTTATATATTCATATACAGTACATATAGCTTTTTAAAGATCTATGTGTTTACCTATTTATTTGTCTATGTGAGTACATGGGATGGTGTGTGTGTGTGTGTGTGTGTGTGTGTGTGTGTGTGTGTGTGTGTATTCCTCAGTTGGATCAAGATGTAGAACTCTCAGCTCCCCCTGCACCATGCCTGCCTGGATGCTGCCATGTTCCTGCCTTGATGATAATGAACTGAATCTCTGAACCTGTAAGCCAGCCCCAATTAAATGTTGTCCTTATAAGAGTTGACTTGTTCATGGTGTCTGTTCACAGCAAGGAAACTCTAACTAAGACAGAAGTTTACATGGAAACCCTAAGACACTATTTGACTTCAGCCTCCTTCCTGAAAAATAAAAATGCTACAGGAATAGGCATATTTACCAAGATGCAGCTCTGGCTTCTGAAAAAAATCATAAAGGACATTCTGAATCTGCAGAGAAAGGAGGGGAGAGAACATATTACTTCTCAATGACCACATATTTAGTTTTTTAGATTAAAAGTCATGTATAGTCTTTCTAAGTATCAGGTGAACTAATCTCTGTTTAGTTTAGTAGTTTACTTTCTCATGTGTACCCTCATTGATTTCTGGTCTTATTGTGTGAGGACCAAGACACTGTGAACAATCCCATTTTATCTCCTCCAGGGAACATATCTAGCAACTTTTGATGGTGAGTGTAATGTAGATGAGGCACCTTTGCAACTATCTAGGCAACCCTGAGAATTCTCTTTACTTCCTTATCCTCTAATTACTAAACTTGGAGTTCTTTTTGGCCCCTTTTCCTGTTCCCAGGTGTTGCTGGCCAAACTTTCTCTCTCCCCGTCCCCCTTCTGTCCTTCTCTGTCCCCCTTCTCTGCCCTTATGGCTATGCTCCTGTATGTCTAGGCCTTCTCTAGGCCACCACTCCCTTCCCTTCCCCCAAACAAACCCCCTTTATACTAGGAAAAAATAGATTATAATTTCTATGGAGAACTTTAAGATTCAAACTAAACTGAACAGACAGTACCAAGTACCCCTGCCACAGGCATGTGTAATGCACGCACGTGCGCACACACACGCAAAACACTCCCTGACCACCAATATCCTGTGCTACAGAGTTGTTGATCTGTTACAAATGATGGGCCTACAGTAACATGCCATTTCTCCTAAAGCCCACAGTTCATAGCTGGGGTAACTTTTGGTATTGTATGTTCTAGGGGTTTGACAAACGTCTAACAGTGGCGTTTATCACTGTAGTATCATATAGGTTTGTTTCACAGTCTTCAAATATTTCGTATTCTAATAGCTAGGAAGTAGAACCAGCTTTGAAGCTCGACAACGCAGGAACAGATGAAGAGAGTGCAGAGCATGCACACAATGGGATGCTACTCAGCAGTGCAGAATCATCAAATCACATGGCAGGAAAATGAGTAGAGCGCAAGATGGTTCTGAGCACTGAGTGTTCCCTCTCACCTGAGGAATTTGATTTCAAGTGCATGTGTATGGGTCATCGAAGTCGCGTGGGGACCACAGGGACAAATGAGATCTAAAGGGAGGAGAGACAGTGTAGAAGGATGTAGTGGGCACGTGGGACTTGAAAGCAGAAAGGGAGACTATATGAGAGGAAGAAGGGAGCATGCAGGAGGGCTTTGGGAAAGGGGGATGAATTAAGAACAAAGCATAATATACATTACCTGTCTTTTATATCATATTATATCATATATCTTATATAACATTTATATTATAATATTTATTTTATATATAATGTCATATTTATATCATATATTTCATATATATGAAAATGCCATGGAACCATTTTTACTTAAATGCTAACTTAAAAATAAAAGTTCTGTGTTCCACCTATTCATTTTTCTTTCCCTGATGGCAACTCCATCTTTTCACTTTTTGCATACTTTTTTCCTGTTCCAGAATGTCATGTAATCGGAATCACATAATATTCAGTCTTTTCTGCTTGGATTCTCCAACTTTGTAGCATGCACTTAAGTCTCTTCCATCTCTCTTATGGCTTGATATCCCCTGCCTTTAAGCACCCACATTCTACTGCTTGATACACCAATTGATTTGTAGCCATTTAATGCAGCCTATCCAAGTCACTTACTTGTGTGGGCAATTACAAGTAAAGCTGCTACAAACATCAATACCCAGGAGTCGTTGTGGACAGGGAACTAAGTAATTTGGGCAAATAAAAAAGATTGCTATCATTGAATTGTACATTATAAAAGTATGTTTAGTTTGTGTGTTTAAAATGGATACAAAAATTACCAACTTAATTGTTTTTGTTTAGAAAGTGGCTTTTTTTCATGTGTGTAGGTGTTTTACTTGCATATATGTCTATACATTGCATGTGCACCTGATGCCCTCAGAGGCTAGAAGAGGGCATCAGATCCCCTGGAATTGGAGTTACAGACAGTTGTGAGGCGGGGTGCAGGGAACTGAATCAGGGTTCTCTGGAAGATCAGTTAACGAGTGCTCTTAAATTCTGCACCATCTCTCCAGTCCTACAGACAAGTTTCACAATGTAGCCCAGGTTGGTCTCAAACCTATAGTAATCTCCCTGCCCCAGCCTCCCAAGTTCTGAGATAACAGGCATGGGTGAATTTAGTCATTTTTAAAGAGTACGTGTGTGTGTGTGTGTCTGTGTGTGTGTGTGTGTGTGTGTCTCTCTGTGTGTGTGTGTGTGTGTGTGTGTGTGTCTGTGTGTTTGCATGCATGTGCAGTACCTTTACATTTTGTGAGACATATATTTAGAACTTTTCACAAATTTAAAATCCTTTTTATAAATTTATACCCACTGAAGACTGACTCCTCTTCCTCTCCTCCTTCCCCCTTGTGTTTTTTGGGGTTTTGTTTGTTTGTTTGTTTATTTCTTAGCCCAATTGTATTCTACCCTGCTGTTTCTTCATGTCATTTTCTTTCTTTCTTTTTTTTGAATATAAACTTCATTTACATTTCAAATGCTAAATGTAAATGCTAAATGCTTTCCTGGTTTCCCCTCTCCCCGAAAACCCCCAACCCTTCCTCCCACCCCCTGCCTCCAAGTATATGCCCCTCCACCCGACCCACTCCCACCTCCCCCTTCGATTTCCCTTTGTTGGGGCATCTATTGAGCCTTCACCGAACCAAGGACCATTCCTCCCACTGATGTCCGACAAGGCATTCCTCTGCCACATTTTTGGCTGGAATCATGTGTACCCCTTGGTTAATGGTTTAGTCCCTGGGAGTCCTGGGGCGTCTGGGTAGCTGACATCATTGTTCTTCCCATGGGGCTGTAAACCCCTTCAGCTCCTCTGGACTGCCCTCCAACTCCTCCATTGGGGACCCCTCGCCTAGTCCAATGGTTGGCTGCTAGCATCTGCCTCTGAATGTGTAAGGCTCTGGCAGGGCCCCTCCAGAGACAACAATGACATGCTCCTTTTGGTATGCACTTCTTGTCATCCATAATAGTGTCAGGGTTTGGTGACTGTTTATAGGATGAATCCCCAGGTAGGGCAGTCTCTGCGTGGCCTTATCTTCAGTCTCTGCTCCACACTTTGTCTCCTTTATTGCTCCTGTGAGTATTTTGTTCCTTTTCTCAGAGGAACCAAAGCACCCCCTCTTCAGTCCTCCTTCTTGAGCTTCCTGTGGTCTGTGAATTGTAACTTGTTTATTTTGAGCTTTTGGGCTAACATCCACTTATCAGTGAGTGCATACCATGTGTGTTCTTTTGTGATTGGGTTACCTTGCTCAGGATGACCCTTTCTAGTTCCATCCATTTGCCTAAGAATTTCATAAATTCATTGTTTTTAATAGCTGAATAGTACTCCATTGTGTATATATACCACAGTTTCTGTATCCATTCCTCTGTTGAAGGACATCTGGGTTCTTTCCAGCTTCTGGCTATTATAAACAAGGCTGCTATGAACATAGTGGAGCATGTGTCCTTATTACATGTTCCCCTTCCCCCTTGTAACTGCCATCCTGCTTGCTTTTCTGATGTAACTACTTTAGAAACCTCATGTATATAAGATAACTCAGCGTTTTTCTTCCAAGAGTTTGCTCAGTTTCATAAGAAACAGTCTTTCAAAGTGGTTGTGTTGCTTTGCATCCCAGTGGCAGTGGGTGAGTGTTCGCACTACTGTACCTCCTTGAGGTCATTCGTGCTCTGAATTGTAACCAGTATCATAGGTGGGGAGTGGTATTTCATTTCTATTTTAATTCACAATTGCTAAGCCTACTCAGATGGCTCAGTGGGTAGGGATGCTTGCCACCAAGCCTGATGACATGAGTTTGATCCCTAGGACCCACACGGTGGAAGGAGAGAACTGACTCCTGCAAATTGTTCTCTGATCTCTACTAGAGCATGCATATACCCCCATCCCATACCAAACGAATGAATAAAAGTAGTAAAAATTGAGCTACAATCCTTTAACGGCAGGTGATGTTGGCATGGTCTCACAGGTTGATTTTCCATTTGCATATTATATATCATTGGTGAAGTGTTCGTCATGTATTTTGTTCAGTGTGTGGTTGTGTGTGTGTGTGTGTGTGTGTGTGTGTGTGAGAGAGAGAGAGAGAGAGAGAGAGAGAGACAGAGAGAGAGAGACAGAGAGACAGAGAGAGAGACAGAGAGAGACAGAGAGTGACAGAGAAACAGAGAGAGAGAGAGAAAGAGAGAGAGTATGTTGTGTGTATGTTGTTCAGGTAGAGTCTCACTACATAGATCAAGCTGGTATTGAACTTGAAGTTTGTCTTTCTGCCTGATTATGTTAGAAACCTTTATCAGAAACAAGATTTCTAAAAATCTTGCCAGATTTTTATTTTATTTTTCATATCCAAGAGAAAAATTTGAAGAAATCAATAAACTCCTATGGAGTAGACAGGTCAAGAACTGGCTTAGTTCAGTGTTGGTGAGGAATTTAAAGGAAAGTCTCTGGCATTCCACTTAACATTCTAGCAACTTCCTTCTTACCACCCACCCCACACCCCCTCCACAGTGCTCTCCCTCTTACCACCCACCGCACACCCCTTCCACACGTGTTCTCCCTCTTACCACCCACCCCACACTCCCTCCACACGTGCTCTCCCTCTTACCACCCACCCCACACCCCCTCCACACGTGCTCTCCCTCTTACCACCCACCCCACACCCCCTCCACACGTGCTCTCCCTCCCTCTTACCACCCACCCCACACCCCCTCCACACGTGCTCTCCCTCCCTCTTACCACCCACCCCACACCCTCCACATGTGCCCTCCCTCTTACCACCCACCCCACACCCCCTCCACACGTGCTCTCCCTCTTACCACGACTACTGGAATCATTCCTTTGGGGCTGAGGATCCATTCGTTGAACTGCCCCTCCAGAGCCTGCTTTCGCATGGTGGTCACCTGGACTTTGACTGCGCTTCTATACTCTCTTTGTTCTCTCTTCTGTTTTACTTTCTCCTTCATCTTGGATATTCTGGAGTGTGAGAACACAGAATGCATGCTAAGAATCTTGGTTTGGTTCAGAGAGTTCAAAGGAAGAATCTAGGGCCTCACTTAAACCTTGCCTTTCTTCCTCCAGCACTCATCTTAGACTGATTTCTAAAATTATTTCTCTTTTTACCTAAGTAAATAATATATTTAAGAAGTACTGGTGGGGATGTTAACTTACACAATAATTATGAAAGACTGTGGAGACATCTGAGAAACATAGACGTGTAACTACCAAAAGATGCAGCAATCACACTTTTGGATATTTTCCCAGAAGACTTGAAATCAGTTTGTTAAAAGAAGTTTGCATTCATATATTAATTGCCACACAACTCATAGTAGCCAAATACAGAGTTACTTCTGAATGAATAAAGAACATATGGCCTATAAGCACAATAGATTATTATGCATTTTAAAAAAAAAAACAGAATTCTGCTCTTTGTGAAGCTTGGATAGAACTGGAGAATTAGGCTAAGTGAAATAAACCAGGTACATGAAAACAGATGCCACAAGTTATTACTTACTTGGTAAAATACAAAAGAATTAAACTTTTAGCAACCAAGAGTACCATGGTGGTGACAGAGGCGATGATGGCCAAAGGGAGCAGAAGACATTAATTAGAAGGAAGAATAGGTTTTTAAAAGTTCCCATTGCACAATAGTATAGTTTATAATAGAATATTACATATTTAAAAATTGCTAAGAGTATAACATTTTAATGTTCTTCCCCATAAAAATTGATGACTATTTGAGGTGAAAGATGTTAATTAGCTTGATTTAATTATACTACCTACTTATAAATCACAACATCACATTGTATCCTATAAATATATACAACTATAATTAGTCAATTTATAGGTTCTTGGTTTTTTGGTTTATAGGTTTTGTTTTGTTTTTGTTTGTTTGTCTTTTACAAGAAGTAGTAGTAAGAATACATACAGAGGCCACCCTACACATCTGTTCTGAAGCCTGAAGCTTTAGCTTTCTTCTGCCCTGGACAAATTAGTCATCCAGAGGGACTCCAATCCCAAGACTAGGAGAGAAGCCTGGGAGGTGTTCTTATAAGAAGCATACCAGGTCATTCCGATGCTCTGGACCAAACCCGAGGAATCTGCCTGGGAGTGTATCTCAGCCTGTTGCTGCTATCTAGCTGGAGTCAAACGCTTCTGCAGCCCTGCTGAAGTCCTGAGTACAAGAGTAACTATTGTCCTGGGCCAGAGATGCATCACCAGGCTGAGAACAGAGAGAATGGAGGCTTCAATTGTCCCTATGTTAATCATCGTTGATAGAACTTAAAAAACCCAACCAAACAAACCCCAAACTGTGTTGATTGAAATCAAATCACATGGCTCAGAATAATAGAAACATCTGTGTCAAGTGAATTTTTTCTTTTTAGGTCCAACATTTGGAATAGGTTTTCATCTTTCAATGAGGAAAGGCTGCAGCAATCTAACAGATTTGAGGTGAAAACAAAACAAAACAGTAACAACAACAAAAAACCCTTTCACTGAGAATGTGGACATTAGATACCTCTAATAGTCCAAAAGAAAGTACTGAATCGAAGATGTGCTTTATGCCCATGTGAAAGCTTTGTAAATCTCTAGGAATATAAGCCATCAAAAATAAACTTTCAGGTTTGAAAACAAAAGCAAGGAAGCAGATTAGCAGTGCAGAAGAGCCTTGCATGAACTTCTGAAAGAGTAATTAGTGTTTTGAAGGAAGGGCTACATTCCTCTAATGTGCCCACCAGGCAGCCAACCCTCCCAGACCACCCACCTCGTCCCATTATACCTTTCTCTCCCAACACAGCATGTCTCCAGTTTCCATCTATATTCCTACATGGCTTTCTACTCTACCCCGGTGTCTTATTGCTGGCATTCTCTCATTGGACATCCACTTATTCACTTTGTCAGCGAGCTCACTTATTACACAAGCATTTATGGGGCATTTGTTATGTGTTCTGCCATTATAAAGCTTAGCATCTGACAGAGGAACACACAAGTGATTGGAACAGTATCTTAAGTACTGAGTGTCTTCAGATTCTCATAAAACACAAAAATAGATGCACAAAGCTACTTTTCTGTCACATTTTCATCTGCTCAAAATGTTTTCTCCCTCGTTTTGCCTGACTAGATCTCCCACATGCTTTGGGTCTCAGCTGAGACATCACATTCTCCTACATCATGATGCCCGTATTTAGAAAGAAAAATCTAGTTTTGTGCTTCAGAGACATTGTTATGAACTTCCAAATATAATCCAAGGGCGTTTTAAATTGATCATGTCATTCCTTCAGGGAATGGATAACACTTCTGTTGTGTACATTATTTTATGAGCATGCTTACACCAACCAACAGAATTCTATACCATCCAACACTGTAACTTTGGGAAGTATAGAGTAGATGTAACCTACAAATGGATTCTAAATATAGCTCCCAGGATGGGAAGATAGCTCTGTTGGCAAAGAGCTTGCCTTATAAGATTGATGATCTTAGTTAGATCCCCAGAACCAACATTAAACAGAGGAAAAGGAAGAAGAGGAAGAGGAGAAGGTGGGGGAGGTAGAGGACCAGGAGGAAGGGAAGGAAGAAGAGGAAGAAGAAAAGACAAGGTTAGGTGAGCACTGTAGGAATGCACTTGTGATTCTGGCACTGGGGAGGTAGATTGCAGAAGCAGGTGGATTCCAGGGGTTTGCCAGCCAGCCAGTCTCACCTACTTGGTGAGTTTCTAGTCAGTGAAAGACTCTGACTGAAAAAGGTGGGCAAGGCCTAAGAAATAAAACCTGAGATTGACTTTTGGCCTCTGCATTCGTATGTGCACATGTGTAGCATATAATGACTTAAAACCTTAAGTAACTGGCTAATCAGTGATAGATTTTTTTAAAAATTTTTATTAGTATTTTATGGTATTCTTTTGCTTGCTTATGTAGGTCTATGCCTGCAGAGGGCATCAGATCCATTGGAATTGGAGTTACAGTTGTGAACCACTGGGTAGGTACTGGGAACTGAACTTATGTCTTCTGTAAGAGCAAGAAATAATCTTAACCACTGAGCCATTTCTCTGGCCCATCAGTGACATTTGGATGTACTACTAATCAGGCCTATTTGGAATTTTTACAAGATAACAAAACCTCTATCATAATACTCTCATTAAATATTGATAATGAATTCTAGGTATTTCAAAATTAAATATTCAGTACTCCAAATATAAGGTAAGTGTGAAAATAAGATGACCCTTTCTTTTACAGTTATCAAGCATGAAGACTTATTTCCTAATAATCTTATGCATCTAAAAAAAAATTATGAAGCCGGGCAGTAGTGGCGCATGCCTTTAATCCCAGCACTTGGGAGGCAGAGGCAGGCGGATTTCTGAGTTCAAGGCCAGCCTGGTCTACAGAGTGAGTTCCAGGACAGCCAGGGCTACACAGAGAAACTCTGTCTCAAAAAAAAAAAAAATAAATAAATAAAAAATAAAAATAAATAAAAATAAAAATAAAATAAAAAATTATGAACCCAAACTCATGGTGATTCCCCTGCCTCAGCCTCCCCAGTTATTGTGATTATAATTGTGATCCATCATGCCTAGCTCCATAAATTTTTTCAAAAAGAAAAGAGCATTGTAAAAGCAGAAAACAATATGTAGAACTCTCAGCACACTACAAGTCTGCCTGAAGGCTGCTATGTTTTCTGCTATGATAATGGACTAAACCTCTGAAACTGTAAGCAGCCCTGATTAAATGCTCTCCTTTATCAGAGCTGCCTTGGTCATGGTGCCTCTTCACAGCAATGAAACCCTAACTAAGACAGAAGTTGGAACCAGGAGTCGGGCATTGCTATGATAGACCTGACCGTGGGTGGGTTTGTTTGTTTTTGAGGAATGTAGATTTTGGGATTTTGGATTAAGAAAGAAGTAGGATGCTTTAAATGGAACTTAATGGACTATACTAGTAGAAGCATGGAAGACAGTGGTGCTGAGGGTGATTTGAACACAAGAGGTTTCAGAGGAGAAGAATTTTAGTATGTTCCTTAGAGATTGTTCTTGTGATTTTAGTGAAGAATGTGGCTGCTTTTTGCCCTTGTCCTAAGAGTCTGCCTGAGGCCAAAGTGAAGAGATTTAGATTAATTGCATTACCAAAGGAAATCTAAAAACAGCCTAGGATAGACTCTGCCCTGTGGTTCACTCTTATGAAGAACATTCTGATCAAATGTAGCAATCTGAGAAAGGAAAAATACAAAGTGTATTGTTCAAGGGTTAAAGGGGCACCAGGAAGAGAAATAGAACTAAATCCTGTGTTCAAGGAGATAACAAATTAAAGATATTAAGTAGAATTAAGGGAGGGGTGACCTCAGGTCATCCCACCCAGCTAAGTTTCCATCTTGTGAAAAGGATGTTTCCCAAGGGACATTGTTACCTATTCTAAATTGACTATGCATTTATGGTTGTACAAGGGATAGTTACATCATGTTAGGCATTATTATGATATGGTTATTGTTTTCATTTGGACATAAGGACATTATGTGTCAAGTTGACAAGGGGTAGACTGTGATGGTTATTCTCAGTTGTCAACTTGACTATATCCAGAATGAACTACAATCCAGAAATGGACAGCACCCCTAATCCAGATCTTAAGGCAGGAAGATTACAAGCCTTTGATCTTCATCTTGAGGCTGGAAGCCACAGGTTTTGCTCTGAATCTTGAGGTGTGATGACACGTGCTTTGGATCTGGATCAACACAAGCCTTTAATCAGATCTTGAAGTACAGATCTTACTTATGGCCATGCTTATAAAAATCTATAGTGAAAAGGAATTAAAGAAAAGTTTAGATCCAGGCATGGTAGTACATGCCTTTAATTCTAGCACTTAGGAGACAGAGGCATGCAGATCTCTGAGTTCAAGGCCATCCTAGTCAACAGAGCAAGTTCCAGAACATCCAAGCTTAGGCAATAAAAACAGAAATATGTAATTAAACAAGGGAGCCTTGTTCCAACCTCAGCAAGCAGCAGATCTTGGCAGCTTCTGTCACATGGTTTTGGCTTTAGAGTCACAAACAGAAGAAAGAGATCATGGAATCTCCCTCCATGACTAAGGAAAGTTGCTGAGACCAGGCATGTGGCAGGAGTGTCCCTGCATGGAGGCCCAGAGAGGCCATTGTATGAAGCTATGAAAGACCATTGTGTGAAACTGTGAAGGGTCATTGTGTGAAGCTGTGAAGTTGAAATCTGGATTGCCTTGGAGACCCTCAGAGATTAGAGATTCCTGCTGAGGAAAGCTAACAGGGAGGGAACCAGCCAAGAGAAAGAAGTATGTTGCAATCAACAAATCTGAAAAGAGTTGGAGATCTGCAGAACATTTTCATTAGACATGAAGATGCAGAGTTTGGAATTTGCTAAGCTGGCTTTTGGTCTTGCTTTGGTCAAGTATTTCCCCGCTATCCTATCCTGCCTTTCCTCTATTGTGAAGCAGTAATGTATATCCTGTGCCATTATATGTGGAAAGTATGTGATCTGGTTTTTTATTTTGATTTTATAAGGGATTATAGTTATGAGATTGCATGAATTTCAGAAGAGACTGAACTTTGAACTGTTAAACAAGTTTGAGATTGTTATGGACTATGAAGTTTGAAGTTGGACTGACACATTTTTGAATTATGTTATGGGTATAAGTTTATGGGGGCCAGGGAGTAGAATGTGATGGTTTGAATAGATATGGCTCCAAAGACTTGTGTATTTGAATACTTGGCCTTAGGGAGTGGCACTCATATGTTCACACACACACACACACACACACACACACACATATATATATATATATGTATATATACACACACACACTCTGCCCAGTGTGAGACGGTCCCTTCTGTTGCCTGGGGATTAAAATGTAGAACTTGACACCATGTCTGCCCACACGCTGCCATGCTTCCCATCATGACAATAATGGACTAAACCTTTGAAACTGTAAGCCAGCCCCAATGAAATGTTTTCCTTTATAAGAGTTGCCTTTGGTCATGGTGTCTCTTTACAGCAATGAAACCCTAAGACAACCAGGCACATTCCTAATAAGTTTCTAATAATATTGTGATAAAAATTTGACTTATCTTCAAAGAGTTTGTAAGGACATGATTAATTCAGAGTGCTTAAAGGTAACACGAGCCTTTTAAGTGCTTCCAAACTAGAAGAAGCACGTGATCTAGGGCAGGTATGACAGCAGGTATCCAGAAAAAGTAGCATTAGAGGTAATTCCTGGAGGACAAGGTAAAATTAACCAGCTAGAGAAGTGAGGACTAAGACATTTAAATAACGAAAGCTGGTACTCCATATTCCAGAAGAGGATACTAAGTTAATATTTCTGAAATAGTGAGAGTGTGCAAAACGAATGCAGCCTCCCTGGCTGGGCTGGACAGTACTATCATTGTATGCTAGGTACTTCCCACACAGATTGGCTAAGTTTGGATGCTGACACTGGTGGTAAGGATTTCCTATTTCTATATGAGGTGGTTGAGCCACTTTACTGGAGGAGTAAGAGAGAGGCAGAGGACATCAGAAAAAGAATGTTCTACACAGGGCTGAAATGAGATAAGAAAGTATCTGGTCTGATGGTACAGGAACAAACTAGGACAAAATATTTAAAAATCAAGGCAATTGGGAAAGGGGAAATGATTTGGAATGTAAATTAAAAAAAAATAAAATAAAATAAATAAAAAAAAAATCAAGGCAATTATATTTCTGGCCTTCATGCCTTAGAGGCCAGAGTCCCTGCTATAAATAAGCAAAGTTTATGTTCATTTGAGGATATCACTTACTGGATAGTTTTTAAGTAAAATCATTATAAGAGTTCCTTTAACAGTCTTAGGTGGTCTTTGGTGTTTCTGCTCTAAGATCATCTCACTCTGTCAGTTATTAGGCCAGATATACAGCTCTGACTGGAGAGGAATTGACTCGACTATTTCAGCCTCTTTAACAATTAGAATGTTCTATGCCAAAGACTTATTTAGCATCAAGTTGCAGGATGAGATTTGGAGCAGTGGAATATCATTTAAAGAGACTACGATTTTACAGTTCATAAGTAGATGATTTTTTTTTTTTTGAGACCAGGGTGCTTGTACTCCAGCAGTTCTCAAACTCACTAACTAGCCAAGGATGATCTTGAATTTCTAATTTTCCTGCCTCCATCTTATAAGTGCTGGGATTATAGGTATATACTACCATGCCAAGTCTATGGGACTCTGGGGATTGAGCCCATGTTTTGTAAACGAAATACAAGCATTCTACCAATTGAACCACATCCCTATTCTATATGCAGCTGAAGTTTTAAGTAATAATAGGATATGCATACCATGAATGTATTTTATAAATTCATTCTAAGCCAACTAGAGGTTATAAGATTTTAAGTAAAAAAAAAAAAAGGACTTATTTAGATAAAACTCTTTGTAAATACCACTTACCACTATAACAGAAATTCAAATACCATTAGAACTATTATCTTTACTTTTGCTAAAATATGCTTTACCAGATTGATAAAATCTGTTTTCCAGTACATGTTGACAAACTGACTAATATTACTGATGTCACCTGTGGAGAAGCCCCTGCAGCATCTCCTCTCATTATGTAGTTTCGATTTGGCTCAGTAAAGAGACAGCAGCTGGTGCGGAGCGTGAGCAGACAGCTGTTTAGGAAGCCAGTCTCCCGGCAACTGAGGAAATCCTGTACCGAGGCTGAAATACAGCCTTTCTATTGCCAAGTCCTAGCGCTTGTAAAGATGTAAAGTTGTAAAGATGAATTACATGTTCTGAGGCGTTTTGTTGTGCAAAATTTAGGTACTGTGAGGTAAATCTTAGAACCCTTTCCACATACCACATTCCAGTAGAAAATACACAATGGATTTTGGCACATGATCAGTGTAAATTACTTGACTATTGCACAGGAGCTAATCTGTAGAAAATTGTAATAAATAAAATAAGATAAAGGCCTACATCCTTCTCCCTTTAAGATTGTACTTGGATTTTGTTTGCGTCTCTAATGTTTGAGCATGTGTACTGACTTGTTCTTCTCTCTCATGTAGCTGTAATAGTGAAAGCAATTCTTTGGAATATCTTTTTAAGATTATTTCTCTTCATGGAATAAATGTTCTATCATTAATAAGTAATGCATAATTCACTGGAAAAACTCTCCAAAGATACCTTAGAATACAGCAGGGATCACTCAGACTATGAAATCATTAACAAATGCAAGGATAATGAAAAGACCCAAGTTTGTCCGTTCATTTGTTTGGCCTCCCCAGCACTGAGGTTAGAGGTGGGAGCCGCACACCCAGCTCTCAGGACTCCCATATCCACTTCCCTGATCATTTGGACTGGTGTCTTAGGATCATCTGTGTCGAGAGTGATTGAGAAATAGGCCTTGCCTGTCGGAAATAATCTAAAATTCTAATATTAATAAGCTTCCCCTTTATTATTTAAATGTCTTCAGTTAAAAATGTTATACAGTATAATTTACTGTGTCAGTGTACAGTTTTACAAATTCTAACACACTTACAAATATGTGTAACTCCAAGGCTACTAAAAACTGGAATCTTATTTTAAGGACAACTATTTTTCATTATCAAGTGTATATTTGTATTTACATTTTTGTACATACAAGTGTTTATACAACACAAAATGGTGGATGGAAACTTTCACATATAAGTCCCCAAGAACTAGAGGAATCAGAGTCAGAAGGAAAAGATACAAGGATAATAAAGCTATTAGGGGGGCAGGGGGGAGAGCAGTGTGAACCAAACCTGCTTTATGGCTTTGCAAATTTACATGCAAGCCTTGAAGATTAAAGTCCACCTGGGCTCTAGATCTACCTTTCAGAAACTTGATAAAAAGCAGTAAATTATATTGTGTATGTAAAACCAACAGACAGTAGAGATACTGTGTTTTTCAAGGGAATGGCTGCCACCATAAAAATTATTCTACAGAAATAAAGGACTGCTCAGGCTGTTGTTGTGAAACAGGAAACAGAGATGAGTAAATCTCCCCTTTTCTCCTGGAAAGGAGACAGATAAAAATTTGAGTCGAAGTCATTTCGGTGTTGCCACCAGAAGTTAAAATCTGGACAAACCGACAATCATTTTGCCTTCTGATGAAGAGAAATAAGGAAAAAAATATTCACTCCAAAAGTGAAGGGACTATGTCAGGAGTTTGTAATGGACTGAGGAAACATAAGACAGAGGTCAAAGGATTTTAAAGCAGGACTAAACTTCATGAAGATTTCTGAGTACCAAGAGCTGTAAGTCAGTACCCATTGGGAGTAGAATACGCTGTTGAAAAGCATTCATGGGCCGTCTGAGTAGGCTACAAATGCCTGGCACTGGCAATGCCAACATACAATAGATTTTGGACTTTTGCCAAAGGGAGATGAAGTTCTAATCCTAGTGATCCAGACAAAGCCTTTGATTACTTTAAGTCTTTCGTGGGATTCCTACAGTTTCTCCAGTAGAAGCTAAGCAAGGGTGGAGAGATGACTTAGGGGTTAGGAGTGCTTGCAGCCCTTGCAGAAGACTGGGGTTTGGTTCCCAGCACCTGTGCCAAGCAGCTCATACCTGCCTATAACTCTACACTCTCTTCTGGCCTCCAAAAGCACCTGAATACACACAATGCATGTATGTTTGTATGTACATGCTGGCACACACATCCACACAAAGAAGCTAAGGCTCTTATTATACTTCAAGAAGGCCTGAAACATTCAAATTCCCAGCTCTAGAAACACCAGTGAAACAAGCTTGTCTTCACGTGTCATGTCATTGGCTGACAAAGGATCCTAGAGCAGGGTCTTGGTGTGTCCATTTTCTCATTCTTAGTATAGCTTCTGATAAGTGACAAGTACCTAGTTTTATGTACTGCTTGAAGTTTGCGTTTGTCTCTGACAGGAGGAAGTGCTTGTCAAGATTTTTATTTACAGCCTTAAACATCAATTCCCAAATTGTAAGTTTTTTGGTTTTTTTCTTTTCAAATGGGAATAGATCTAGATGCAACCCAACATATCGCTCTGCAAGAACTGATGGTGAAGAGAATTGTTCTTTAAACTACTTATTAAATTCAGTGGCATTGCTTCCTGCACACTGGTGGAACTTTTCACTAGTACTAAAGCGCCCTTCATTTGGTTTCTTCTTGCCAAATAACCTGCAGCAGGATTTATTTTAAATATATGCCCAGGGGACCCGATTCAGAAAAACCTGAGGAATAATGTAGGAATCTGAACATTTGGGACACCTGGGTGTTGGGTATGAAATCCAGAGCCTTGTGTAGAATCTTTACTTTTAAACAAGCACCCTAGATAATTTTGATGTCCTGAGTTAGAGAATCACACTTTCTAAACCATTCTTTCTATTGAAAAGACATTTTACTTCCACATTGTACTGGTTATCTTTAGTTGTCAACTTGATACAACCTAGAATCATCTCAAAGAAGAAGCTTCAATTGAGGAGTTGTCTACCTCAGAGAGGTCAATGGGATTATCGTGCTTACTAAGTGATACAGGAGGGCATAACCCACTGAGGGTGGCACCATTCCTTAGACAGGTTGTTTTGGGATGTATAAAAAAGGTAGCTAAGGATGAGCTAGTGAACAAAGCAGACGGTGAGCAGTGCTCCTCTGTTGCTTCTGACAGCAAGCCACATTCCTCCATAGTGTGTGCTTTTGCTTTCTGCTTGCATTCCTGCTTTGACTTTCTTCAACTGTAGACTGGGATCCAGCAATATAAGCCAAAGAAATCTTTTTTTTCCACCAAGTTGATTTTGGTTAGATAATTTTATCATAGCAACAGAAAGCAAACTAAAACACACATGTAAAACCTAGGAGTTCTCTTACACAGGGAGATATTTATATTTATATATATATATTCATTTTTAAATATATACAATTTTAAAAGAATTATTAGTGCTTAGGTATGTAGCTCAGAGGCAATGGCAGAGTACTTGTCCATCATCCTCAAGGTCCAGGGTTGGTTCCAACCTTAGCACTACCAATAAATAAAATAATAAAATTTCATATACACACGTATAATTAGTTGTTTACCCTATAGAGAAGACTCTGAATAAGACACAAAGAATTTTAGATTTCTTTCTTTTTAAGATTTATTTATTTATTTCATGTATGTGAGTACACTGTCACTGTCTTCAGACACACCAGAAGAGGGCATCAGATCCCATTACAGATGGTTGTGAGCCACCATGTGGCTGCTGGGAATTGAACTCAGGACCTCTGGAAGAGCAGTCAGTGCTCTCTCTTAACTGCTGAGTCATTTCTCTAGCTTGAATTTTAGCCTTCTTAACCAATTTTGGTGTAGGCTTACATACCAGAAGACATTCAGAGGAAAATATGGAGATTTGGGGAGAGGTTATAAGCTTTGAGGTACATTTTTCTTTAGATTTTGGAGAGACCTTATACATATTATTTATATTAGGGTTCACTAAACCAAACCCAACCCACTCACAGGTTGGCTTTATGTGGCTAGAAAGCTGGTAGATACATTTTGAAGAGGTATTTTTTAAAAAAATAAAAAGAATACTAATATTTTGTGGCATGTGAAAATTATGAGAAATTTGGATTTCATGACCCATAAATAGTTTCAAGGGCACGCAGTCCTGCTGACTCATTTCTCTGTTGTCTGTCACTGCTTTTGTACAAGAACAGCAACACTGGGCAGTCATGACTCAATATGCCAAGCAGAAATATTTCATCGTTTATGTAACCAACTGTACCAATATTTTCAAGATTTCGAGTCATGGCTTAAAAAGGTTTTATCTGTATCAGAGGAGGAATAGAAAAAAATGGAGAGGGAGAAGAAACAGGAACAAGTATTGAAGGGTGGAAATGGGTGAAAACGTCACAGGGAAACCCACTACTGAGTACACTAATTAAAAATAAGTTGTAAATAAAGAATATAGAAAATAAAAATAAAAAAATAAATTGTAAACAAAGTAAAATGTCTTCCTTGGTGTAAATAAAAGATTTTAAACCCCGATTTTCAGGGCTAGAAAAATGACTCAGAGGTTAAGAACCCAGGTTGATCTCTAGTATCCAAAATGGTGGCTCACTAGCATCTGTAACTTCAGTTCCGGAGCATCTGATGAGCTCTTCTGACCTTCGTAGGCACCAGGCATACATGCGGTGCCCTGACATACATACAGGCAAAATGATCATACACATCAAACAAACAAACATACCCTAGTTTCTTCAGAGCTTGTTTTTGTTGATGTTTTGTTTGAGACAAAGTTTTACTCTGTAGCCCAGGCTGTCCTTCCTGAAACAAGCTATGTACCTCAGGCTATCCTTAGACTTGCAGTGATCCTACTGTCTTACTTTCTCAAATGCTGATTGCAAGCGTGCATCATCATGCCCAGCTTTCTTCTGTCTTAGTATGACCTCCTTTAATACATAAACAGCTTTGGATAATTCTAAAAACTGATTTAGTTTTTATAGTCAAGGTTTGTTTCACTATTATTTTGAGTCTACACTATAGAAATTACAGGATAAAGCAAATCAATAAGTATGTCAATGTTACTGGGAGCCCAAAATTTCAGAGTTTAAAAAAAATCCCAAAGCTGGCACCATTGTGCATATCTATAATCCTAATATCCAGGTGGTTGAGGCCAGGGTGTCCATATTAGACAAATGTTCTGCCCCTGAGCAAATCCCCAGCCCCTACATTATTATTAATATACTATTTTCATTAATTCATCAAGAATTTCATACACGTATAAAATGTATTTTAATAACATTTATCTCTAACTCCTCCTAGTTCCACCCTCACCTGACCCAATTTTGTGTTCTTTATTTATTCATATTTTTATATGATGCATTGAGTCCAGTTTGTGCTACCCATATACTCACAGGTGTGCACCCACCCCATGACAACCTACCAGGGACCACATCCTAAAGAAAACTGTTTCTCAGGGGCTGGAGAGGAGAGATGTCTCAGCAATTGGAAAGACACTGATTTCCAGAGGACCTGGTTCAAATCCCAGCACCCACATGGCAGCTCATAACTGTCTGTAACTCTAAGATTTGACACTCACATAGACACACATGCAGGCAAAACAATAATCACATAAAATGAAGGTAAATAAATTAAAAGAAAACTGTCTCTCCTCCCGCGAGAAGCCATCAACTGTCAAGAACTCCTCATCTAGGGCCCTACATATTATTTTTGTTGTAAGATAATATTTAGTTTCAGATCTAAATAGAATGAACATGTAAAGTAAGTTGCTGATAGTGAAGCAAGTGAAGTCGTAATACAGAAGCATTTCTACTAAAGCAAGAAAGACTTGAATGTGCTGACAGCCACCACGGTGCACCCCTGAATTAGAGATAATAGTCAATGCAAGTAGGTAAGAGAAAGATGTCAGAGACATAAAAATTGACAATGAAAAAGGAAGAGTAGTGCTTGAAAATGGCAGCATTGTTTCCCTAGAAAAGTCAACACAGCAACTCAATTTTACTATTAAACTCAGTAAGACAACAGAGAACAAAAGTATATAGAAATTAATTTTCATTTCTTCAGACAACTTCCAGACACTCATAAAAATGTAATGAAAGAAGACTGCTACTTGTAATAAGAACAAAATTTATGTGATAACCTGTAGCAAATCAAAGAAGAAATGTGGATACTTATACATATAAAAACTTTAAGGCAGCAGAGATGGGTACAGAAGAAGGCGAGCAAATGTAGAAATGCTCATCCTTGTTAAAGGCATTCCCCTGGATATGGGATTGTCTCAGTAGGTCTTAGCGGGATGGCTAAGAAGCCATTCATAAAAGAATAAAGTTGGATCTGCATCTTACATATTATACTAACATAAATTACAAATGGATCAATATTTAGAATAAAAATTGTCATAATGGGTATGATGCTGCATGCCTTCAACTTCAGCCTTTGGAGGCAGAGGCAGGTGGATCTCTGTGAGTTCAAGGCCAGTTTGGTTGATATGGTAAGTCCCAGGCCAAGCAGGACTGCTTAGTGAGACTCTGTTTCAAAAAAAAAAAAATCACAGTACCAGAAAAATATGTGGGCAAATTCTTGTAATATTTTAATAGGTAACTGACTCAAAATGGGAGGCCATAAAAGTTAAAATCTAGCTGCATAACAGAAGATAAGTGGAAATATTTCCAACTCATATTATATGTTTCTATAATAGAAATAAACTGAGAATTCATATTTGTACTTGCTAATGTATACATAAAAATAATCTCTGTAAGGATTCACAGAATAACGGTCATTCACAGCAGAGGTAGCTGCTGGGCAGACAGAGGGACAAGAGAAGGAAAACATTCCACTGGGTAACTTTTATTATGTTTTTTTGAGACAGCATCTCAGTATGTAACCCTGGCTGTCTTGGAACTCACTCTGTAGACCAGGCTGGCATCAAACTCACAGAGATCCACCTGCTTCTGCCTCCTAAGTGCTAGGACTAAAGGCATGTGCACCGTGCCTGGCTTACTATACAAATTTTTAAAATACACATTTTAACTTTTGAATTAGGTTACTCTCTAGTGCAGAGAGTCTATAGACAAATATACACTTGAAGTTCTAATATGACAATCACATCCAAGTAACTAGCTAGGTGTGGAGGTGTAGGCTATAATCCCAGCACTTGGGAGGCAGAGGCGAAGAGATTTCAGTGAGGCCAACCCAGACTACACAGTGAATTTAAGCCCAGAGCGAACTGCAAAGCAAAACTCAGTCTCAATAAAACAAAACAAATATACTCATTTTAATTTGTTACTCCTTGAAGTGCTTTGAAAAAAAAGTAAATTATAGTAGAAACTCAAAACATACAAAGCCTTACTATGTAATCTTGAATTTGCTTGGAGCACATAGCTTAGCAACAGAAACAAAAGATACCATGCCTCAGAAAGGTAGAGGGTGAGTGTAAACTGACTCCCGAAAGTTGTCCTCTGACCTCCAACATGTGCCACGGTTATGTGCACCTCTCTCCCACATACTAATTACAAAAAAAGAAAGATGTGTATTATGTAAAGTAATTTTTCCACTCATTAAAATCATTAGAAGGAAACTGAATTAGCCTCAGTTCTCAAGTGCCAGGATCACCAGTGCAAGCCACGCCTCCCCACCCCGCCCTAGCCAACAAGTGCTTCCTGTCTCACTATAAAATCATTTCTTTCAAGTCCTGTCTGTATTCACATTGTTGTTCTATCAGCTTTTCAGTGTAAGGAGAAAGATCATCAGTGGAGCGCACAGCAAAACCATACCTGTTGTTGATCGTATCAGGAACATGTATCTTCAGTTCTTCTGTGACCTCTTTCATCACCCTCTGGTAGCCAGACATTCCTGGGTCTTTGATATAATGAGTATTGTGTCTCATTAAGTATTCCCCCAAATAATTAATTGGATCAAACTTGGTTGGGATGTCAGCTTGGCTCAAAAGCTTCTTCTTCTCCACCTGCATCAGCATTTGTTCCACTCCAGGAACTAAGGTGGGTAGAAGCTTGTCCAGCAAGTAGGCCCGGGTAGTCAGGGTTAAGCTTTCAGTATTGAACCACTCTTTAGCCAACTCATCCCTAGGAAGCTTTTTTGTAACCTTCTTTTCCTGTTCCTCCTTCAGTTTATCGTTCTCTAATAGTTTCTGATGCATGGCCTGGGCTCTTTCCTCTATCCTCAGATTAAGATTTTTCTTCCATGGCAGCTGTACTTTGGACCTCAGATCACTTTCATCTATACCAAGAATCACTTTTGCAGGTTTTTTAAGCCCAACATTCCTGGAGACTGAAGGGGCCTTTGTTGAACCAGCTGAGAAGAAAAAAAATTAAATAAATAAATGTAAGAAGTACTACGAGCGTTGTGCTGCAGAGATGATGGTTTGGTAGCTGAGCGTTCATACTGTTCTTGCAAAGGACCCTAGTGGGTTCCCAGGACAAATTTCCCAGGGACCTGTAACTGCTGCTCCAGAGAGAACAAATGTCTTAGGCACCTGCAGGCACCTACACTCGTGTGCACCTGTCCACACACAGATACACATACACATAATTTTTAATTAGAAAATATAGGAAATCCTCGAAAAAGAATTTAATTGGTGACTTTAGAATACAGTTAACAAGAACAAAAACCTCAAATGTTTTCACATCCTATTATGTGATTTACCTGAACACCATACAAAAGCCAGAGGACAATCACTTGAACCATAAAAGCACCTGCTATTGACACAATCAGGAGTCAGTCGAGCAACTCAGAGCCTTTATTATATAATTCACTTGTTGCTACTCTGTGTGCTCTTTATCTCTGAGACAAGATGGACCTCCAACTCCATCCAGCTCTGGTCCCTTTCTCCCATCTCCCTTCCTCCCTCATTTTCTCCTCCTGCTTCCTTCCTTCTTTCCTTCATATGACTATATTAGAGATGAGAAGCAGGAGGTAAAGTAGAAAGAAAAACAGAAGACACAGGAGGGAGATGAGGTCCTCCTGCGGGTCAGAGGAGGTAGAATGAACTAAGATATTTCAGAGGGCACAGTAAATGGGAGAAACTCCATCTAACGGTCTTCATCATCCATGGAAGAAAATAAATCCTGCTAAAATGAAGGATCGCAGAATTGATGTGAAAGATTAAAAAATATAAAATAACTGCCATGAGGATGTGGCAGAATACACATATAACTAGTTTTCCAAACAATTTTGGAAGTCTAATTGAGAATGAAAGCAGTCCATTTTTCATGACATCTGTACATCAATATTTGTAAGATTTTAATTCTGGTGGAACTGCCTTGATCCTGGGGGCCCAAGTCATGGCTGGCTCACACTCTGAACAATAAACTAACAGGATATTTTCTTCTGTTCCTGTGATTGCTGAGCTGACTGGATTGGTAGAATTAATGGGAATATTAAGGTGTGTTTTGTTTTGCTTTTCCTGACATAGCTATGGAGACAAAGTACTTTGGGATATCTTCAGATATTATCCACTGAAAAATAATATAGGTGAGCAGAATAGGATTATGTATACATATTTCTATGCTACTTCATTTTGCTTCTGTTATTTTGTGGATGTAGATAAAAGTAGAATCATATCTGAATTTTTCTATATATTAATTTCTAATGATTGAAGAGGAGCTATTGAGACATGCTTTAATTAGTAATAACTCTCAATACACTATTGCTGAGATAAAAGGACAAGATACAGAGCCTCTATAATTTCCTAATAATGGCTATTTTAAAAGCCTTTTTTTTTTGGTTTTTCAAGACAGGGTTTCTCTGTGTAGCCCTGGCTGTCCTGGAACTCACTCTGTGTAGACCGGGCTGGCCTCAAACTCAGAAATCCACCTGCCTCTGCCTCCCACGTTCTGGGATTAAAGGCATGCACCACCACTGCCCGGCAAAAGCCTATTTTTTAAATTATGAAATATTCAGGCCTGCAAGGACAATGATGATTTACTAAATAGATATGTGTCTAGTCTTAGATTAAGAAAATATTACATATGTATTATGACTTCTCATACTTTTTACTTTGAGAGAAATACTATTCGAAATTTTTTGTTTATCATCTCCATGTATTTAATATATTTTATTATATCTAACTGATATATATTTTTCTCATTTTTAATTTTATGTAATGATTTCATATCATTTCATATCAAGCATTTTTATGCTTGATGTTATCATTAGAAAAGTTATCTACATTGATAGGTATAGATAGCTACTTCATTTGATTTTCACTGTGGGACAACAATTTATTATAAGATTATATCACAGTATATTTATCCATTCTCATTTTGCTAGATATTGGGATGTTTCCAGTTTTTTTTTTCTTGTAACAAATAATCCTATACAAAAATTATTGCACGTATCTCCCTTTCTACACATGTTTCTTTAAGGGATATCACTAAGATTTTTTTTTCTACTTCTATGTATTAATCTTGTGTATGTGTGGAAGGTACTATGGTCGTGGAGGTCAGAGAACAACTTTCAGTTCTTTCTACTACTTGGATTCTAGAGAAGTAATTCAGGTTGTCAGCCTTAATGGCAAGTGACTTTATCCTCTGAGTCTTCTTCCAGCCTCTATTACAGATACTGTTCTTCTAGGATGCTTTAGTATGAAATCTTACGTCCCTGCAAAGCCTTTATATTGAAACTTAATATGACAGTATTAGGAGGAAGGGTTTCTGGGAAGTCTTCTAGTGAAGACTTTGCCCTCAAGGATAAGTTAGTACCCTGTAAAAAGGCTAGATTGGGGCTGAAGAGATGGCTCAGTAATTAAGAGCATTTATCGTTCTTGCAAATGATTTAGGTTCAGTTCCCAGCATCCATATTGGAGAGCTCATACTGCCTGTAACTCCAGTTTCAGGGTACCTGGCACTCCTTTCTAGTCTCCCCAGGCGTCTATACATGAATGGTACATTCAGACTCACACAGGCACACACACACACACACACACATACATTTTTAAAAAAATATATAACAAGGTCTAGAGAGAACTGGCGAGGCCACACTGTTGTCCCTACCACAACTGTCATTTGAAGCCCCAGTGTGCTCATCTCCTTCGGAGGATACTGCATTCAAAGTACTGTGTTGGAAGCAAAGACTGAGGTCTGAAGTAGACACCAAGTCTGTTTGTGTCTTGCTTGATCTTAAGACTTTCCAGCCTCCATAATTGTAAATAGTAAATTTATGTTGCTTGTAAATTAAATTTATGCTATTTATAAGTTGCCCTAGCCTGTGTTTATTTTTTTTTTATAGTAACAGAAAGTACCTAAAACATAAGGTCGTAAGTACAAGCATTCCACCTGCAAGAAATATTATTAAATTAGCGGTTGGCATAAATTTATAGAAACCCTTGAGCGCTCATCTTTGGAACATCTTGGGTCCAATGGTGAATGGGATTTGTAAACCTTCCTTTGGGTTTTTATTTCCTCCTTGGCCAAAGTACTGATTCTGATCACCATCACAAGAGTTTAGAGTTCCTGTTATAGGGACTAGAGAGACGACTCAGTGGTTAAGAACATGTGCTGCTCTTCCAGAATACCTGAGCTCAGTTCCCAGCATCCATGTTGAGTGGCTCACAATCACCTATACTCCAGTTCTAGGAGAGCTGATGTCCTGGCCTCCTAAAGTACCTGCAATCACTTGCACACACCCACAGACACATGAATATGCATATACTTGAAAAGATAATAAAAATAAAATACTTTAAAAAAAAAGGAGTCCCCACTCTGTGGCAGTGGCTTCCAAGTTGTAGTGCTCAGGATCCTGAAGAGGAGCTTCAGAATCCACAGGACTCTAAGCTTCTTTTGTGGCCAGAGCAGCTAAGCTTCAATTTATCACACAATTGGAGAGCATTATAAGATTTCATTAAAAAAAAATGGATTTGCTGCTTTAAAAAAAAAACTGCAGAAAAGCCAATACTGAGAAGAATAAATTTTATCTTTTTTTCCCAAGGGAAAAAATGAAATAGTCTGTGAGGAAGCCCTGGAAAGCCAATCTATTGGGTTCAATGGTAGATGGTATTTACAAACCTTCTTCAGGCTTTTATTGCTTCTGTGGCCAAATCACTTATTCCAATCAGAGGAAATTGCGGGAGGGGCCACATATGACTTTTTCATCTGTCAGTTGGATTTGCAAATAAAGTGGTCACTTGGTAGGGGAGAGGGTAGGGTGTGCCTCCACTTTGTTTTGTCATGCTGATGATCAGTGTTGACTGCCAACCAGATAAATCTAGACCTACTCTGAGCCCCAGGCATGCCAGTGGGGGGTTATCTTGATTGTATAACTGAGGAGGGAAGACCTATCCACTGTGAGTGGCTCATTCCCGATGGTGATCCAAGACTGAATGGGTGGAGAAGGCCAGCTGAGCCCTGGAGCTCATCCATTAATTGTATTGCTCTCTGCTCTTTTCTGTAGATGTGATGTGACCAGCTGCTTCAAGTTCTTTTCACCTGGACATTTCTGCAGACTTGGAAGACTGAGCCACCTAACTCTTCCCCCCTGAGTTTCCTTCATAAGGGTATCCTTATCACAGCAACAGAAAACAAAACTAAAATACTCACAGTACTTATTAGTATATAATCTTTTTATCTTTACTGTTTCAAGTATTGTTTTAAGTTTGCAGGCTTTAATGTACTTGCTTTTTTCTTGCTTGATTTAAGAGTAGTGTTATAGATATACAGCAACTTAATACCCACCCATCTACGATGGCTTGTTAATAAACCCACAAATAAACTAGAATGTTCTATTCATTGCAGCCTGCTAGTGTGGTAGGTCATTCTAGGTTGCTAAGCAATAATCCTAGTTAAACACGTCTCCTTTGGAGCCATAAAAATCAAGGAAAGGAAGGGAGGTGCAGCAATGGGAGGGGCAATAAATCAGGAGTCTATCTGAAGCAGCCTTTTCCCTGGATCACGTTGGAACTCAAGGATCACAAGCTGTGCAAGTGCCCCAAGGGCAAGTTAGTTTAGAAGCTTAACTGAATATCATTTAAGTGGGATTTTTCAGTAGTCTGCGCTTTGGTACTCCTAAACCTTTCCAGATAGACCGATAGCTTCACTTACATGCTACTCAATAAATAATGATTGATTTCTCACTATGTCCTGGGTAGTATTTGAAACATTAGAGCTGTTTTTCAGGATCAATTTTCCAAACTCTTCCTAGAATTAAGAGCCTTTCAGGCTCTTACCCTAATGTTCAAACCTTCCTAGCCACTAGTCAACTTCTTTTTAAAGCAATTTTAATTTTTTATTATTTTTTGAAAATGAAGTATATCTCTATCTTATATATAGCTAGTACACTATACTTACATCATTCTTTATAATTTGCAAATTTCATTCATGTATACTAACTTGTTTAAGTGTTAAAACAAATATTCCTGGGTGTGGTAGCCCATGTCTTTAATCTGAGCATTCTATTTGTGAGGCAGAGGCAGGCAAATCTCTGTGTTCCAAGCCAGCTTGGTCTACATTGTAAGTTTCAGGCCAGCCAGGGCTACATGTGAGATCTTATCTCAAAAACAAACAAATAAAAATTGAACTACATTACTTAATTCAGTATTATGATACTATCAGTGTCCTGCCCTGTAAAAGAAAGTAAGTACCAGGGAAGGAATGGGAGAACTAAGAAATAGGGAAGGAAAGGGAGATGATCAAGAGAAATATAGAAAAGGAAATGACTGCAAAAAATGAAAAACTAGAAGAAAAAAGTAAAGCTACCAAAATGACAGTGTGAAGGTCAACTTGTTAGATGAGTTTATTAGCATTAAGTTCTGTTCATATCTTATTGAGGCATAAATACTTTCACCTCTAGGAAGGCACATGGAAGAACCCCTTGCTCATAATTTGAAACGGCCAGACTTCAAACGTGATATATTGAATTTCCCGCACTTAATGCATGGCCCATTGCTAGGCATATTTCATATGGAATCTAGTTAAGGATATAAGTGGGAATTAAATAATCTCTATCATCATAAGCCTTAACAGATTCTTTTGGTAACTTAACATCCTTGGGGCTGGCTACTGGTTTGCTGAAACTGGCCTGGCAGTTGCTCGACAAGCTATATGCTGTTCTTTAATCACAGGCCCTTCTGAAACATAGCTGCCCAGACCTTACTATCAACATTTCTCAACATGCTGTAATTGCTTACAAAGGACCAGAAATCCCAGCAAACAGCAGTGGAACTGAGAGTCAGTAGATGCTGATACTTGGAGTTTCCTGGTGAGCTTTGTTAATCTTTGAGCTTGTGAAATAACAGAACTGGGCAAATCACAGGTTACATTTAAGGATTTCTAAAATGAAAATTAATCTCACAGCTCGAAAAAGACAATGGCTGGTATAAAGAATTGACATGGTACATTCAACCACAGTATTTTCTATGCAGAGACAAGAGTTTGAATGTACTTTGGTAGCTGGTTGGCAAGATAGTATAATTTTGACAAATGTAGAATAAGGATGGTGACACTTCCTTTGACATGTTGAAGCTGTAATAACAGCTCCTCTTCACACTTCGTGTGTGTGTGTGTGTGTAGTGTTATACATACATATTTGTTAAGAAAGATTCTAAATATAAGGTTTAGTATAACTGATTATTGAGTAAATAAGAGCACCATATCTCGTTTGATATACAGAGCAACCATGATGTTTTCCATACATATATGCTGAGAGGAACAGAGCAACAAATGGAACACACTTCCCTCCACTACACATAGAAAAGAAATAGAAAGTTCCAGAACAGGAAAGTACATAAAGGCTCAATTTATATTCTTCGGAGGGGGTGGGGAGCAATAAATTTCTTGGCAGAATACACATATGAAGTCATGCAGATACAATTTGTCCACAAACTAATTAAATACTTCATTGAATTCATAATCAAGTTCCTTGATCACAATCCTGTCTGGCATGTTTTAAATGAAAAGTTAATATTTAAAGCTGGCTCAAGTAATTAAGGAAAATACAAAGTGTACTTCTGGGTTATTGCTGGTGGAAGAAATGAGGAGGAAGTTAAAATCAGGCAGTGAAGGAGTACGGACAGGTGAAGAAGAACAGGTAAAGACTTGCCAGAGGTTTTCAAAGTTAGCCAAATAGAGGGACTGCTAAGACAGCCCGGTGGGCAAAGTCACTTGGAGGCAAGCCTGACAGCTCACAGCCTGAGTTCTATCGCTGGAGCCCACGTGGTGAGAGGACAGAAGGAATATTTGTAAGTTGTCCTCTGACCTCCCCGTGTGTACCATCAACACACACTAAATAAATAAGTAATAAAGCTGGAAACTGTAAAAATAACACTGAGAAAAGCAGGAGTGGAAGAGCCGGAGGTGATGGATGTCTCCAAGGAAACAGTGACTTCCAGACACAGCGGGGCTGACTGACGCCCATGTGAACTCACAGAGGTGGTGGCAGCGTACACAGGGCCTGCATGGGTTCATGCCAAATGAGGAGGTTCCAATATTGGGGGGGGGGGGAAGTGGACACGGGGCCCCACCCATAAAGAAGAAGCTAACTGCAAGTGATACGTACTGGCAAAAAGGAAGTCAGTTTCCTCCAGAGGACAGTTACTAGGCACATCACCCACACTGAAGGGCAGCCCCATGCCCGGGAACAGATGCAACGAACATGAACTTGATGGTATTTTGGTGGACTTTTTGTTTGGCATTTTTTGTTTTATTGGTCTTTCGTTTATTTTGATTTTCAGTGTGTGTGTGTGTGTGTTGCTCTGGTTTTGTTTCTTCTTTTTCGTGTTTTGCTGTTTTGTCTTTTTTTTGAGAGACAGAACATAAAGTTGTGAGGGTTGTGGGTGGAATCTGTGGAAGGACGGTGTGATCAAAATATGTATAAAACTGCATCAATTAAAATTTTTAATAAAAAAGAAGAAAGAATATTGAGAATTAAAGGATTGAGAACAGATGGGGCATGGAAATGGAGAAGAAGAGGGATTAATAAGTGAATTAATAAAAACCAAGGAGGTGTGAAAAAGTCTTATAAAAATCTACCTGTTGAGCTGGGCGGTGGTGGCGCACGCCTTTAATCCCAGCACTTGGGAGGCAGAGGCAGGCGGATTTCTGAGTTCGAGGCCAACCTGGTCTACAGAGTGAGTTCCAGGACAGCCAGGGCTACACAGAGAAACCCTGTTTCAGAAAAAAAAAAAAAATGCCTGTTAGCAAGCTAATTTCAAAATGTAACTTTAAAAAAGAATTATGTTTGAATGAAATTGCCTTGCATGGGTAGACAGTGATGCTCTCAGGAGACACATGTATTATTGAATAAAAAACACATTATAAGACTTTAAAAAAAAAAATAAAAAAGAGGCAGGGAGTGGATAAAGCGCTCAGTGGTGACTAAGCTTGCTGCTCCTGCGGGGGACCAGATTCGGTCCCACCGCCCATGTCGGGAGGCTCACAACCACCTGTGCCTCCAGCTGCAGAGGATCCAACACCTTCTTGGTCCCTGCTTGCATGTGCACCTACACACAGCGACAGAACTAAATAATGTAAATGCACATAAATACAAGTAAATATGAAATAGAAAGACAAATTGAAGATTGGAAAGTTTCAATTCTTAAAGGGTATATATTATAATGTATATTAATAAGAACAAATAATAAACAATTTCTCCTAATTCATCTAAAGGAAAAATAATTCAGAAAAGCATTTGGAAGTTATGATTGTCACTTACAGAATTTTAGTTTAAAATTGCTTTTATAATTATTTTAATCCAACCTAAACCAGCTAAACACACTTAAACATCCAAGTGTTTGGGTGGAATTGGAATTGATCGAATTTATAATGAAATTTCTAAATTTTAAATATTGTGAAATATTTCTATTGGTACAAAATTTCACTAAGTATGTGGATTTAGAAATGGCTATAGTGGAAGGGATGGATGTCTTGTATCCTTCGCTGCCTTTTTGATCCTTTAAACTTCCAATCTGCATAATTGTGTGAAATTTTGATAAAGGATAGGGCTATGGGTAGCTTTAGGTTATGAAGAATAAATGCATCATCAAACATAAACAAGATCAAAAACAATAAGCAAACCAGATCATAGAATTTTTCATTTTCTATGCTAAATAGGTTGCCTGATAGAAACCTTTTTAGCTCTTAGTTAAAATTTCTCTTTAATTAATTAGCACAAAATAAATGAAGTTGCCTCAAAAGCTTTTGTAGAGGGTGAGGAAATCATCTTTACATACTGCTTAAATTAGATCTACAAGATCCACATAGCATCTTTTTTTATGTAGCCGTGGACTGCCTCATCTGGCATCAGTGGGAGGGGAGGTGCTTGGTCCTGTGGAGGCTTGATGCCCCCAGAGAAGGGGGATGGTAGAGGGGTGAGGCAGGAGTGGGTGGGGAGCACCCTCTTAGAGGCAAAGGGAGGGGGAGGGGATAGGTAGGAGGGTTCGTGGAGGGGCGACTAGGAAGGGGGATAACATTTGAAATGTAAATAAATAAAATGATTAATAAATAAAAAAAATCTTGAAGAATGCCTTCCTGTTAACTTTAAGATTCAGTTGAGTCAGGAGAAAGGCTACTTCTGTACCTTGGAGTTTCATATCAGCCTTTGTGTTTTCTGTCACTTGGTTGCTAGTGTCTGAAGCAATAGCACTTGGATTTGTTGATGTCTATGAAAGGAGAAAAGAAACACAGTTTCAAAATGAATTGCTTTTCCCTAAAGCTGTATTGGTTTTCCTTCAATTAAAGGAGAGTTACTAAACATTCCTTTGTACTTTTTCTAGGAGGTAAACCACATATCAACTTTCTACGTTCACATTATCAAATCTATTGACTAAACATATCTACTTATTGCCAATGAAATGATACACTTGAGACACCATTCCAGATGTACATTGATTCCCTAAATATACAATACTTTCTATGAACATAATTTAGGCCATCTCATAGTTATATTTGACCTTTAAAAATGCCACCTTCCAAAAAGTGCTAGAATCATCTTCTTCATCTGAGTTAAAACAAATTAAAGATTAACTTTATGAATTATGGTGGCATTGTGGGATTTAATACTTTTGCTCCTGTATATAATAGGACCTTTAAAAAAAATTGTGTTAGCTAACTTAGTGTGACTCCATGTAACTAATCTCAGTTGCCTCCTTTTAAAAAAGCATTCTTTGTCCTGTAACCTTACATTTTTACACGCAAAGCTAAGTGATTAATGTTGGGGATTATATTTTTAGCATGATAACGAAGTCATCCTAAAGGCTCCTTGCATTTATAAAGGGAGCGGCTGCTCTGATGTTAGAGAGCAGCCAGCATTGTCTGTTGTAATTTGTAACAAACAACTCTTCACAGATAATTTGCCTGCCTGTGCGAGTTTCCTGTAACTGAAAAACCATCCGTTTAATAATCAATCTGAATTCGCACTTTGCACTTGCTGGTCCGTTTTGACCATCCACACTTTCCCTTCTTCATAAGGAAGTTATTGCAGCCAGATCACTCTATCTTACTGTTATCTCATTACTCAGGGGCTCTACCTCCTTTTCCTCCTCTTCGTCCTTTTTGTCCTCTTTGTCTTCTTCCTCCTTTTCCTCCTTTAAGTTCTTTTCCTCCTTTTCATTCTTTGAGTCCTTTTCGTCCTTTTCATCCTTTGAGGAATCCAGCTGCTGTTCCTTGTCTTCTTTTCCATTGTCCTGAGATTGGAACAGCATCCATAAATGTTATCAAGAAGGGCCTAGGGACCCAGCTAATACTGTATGTTCTGATATATTAAATCTTTTATATTTTTAATATAATTATATTATATATATTTATAGCTGTATAAATATATTGTATAACATAATATATAATTGTATTTTAATATAATTCTCATGAGTAAATTTAATCCTCAGTAAAATGATAGAAAGTAGCTGTACTTAAAAATTCAAACAGTTATAAAGACTTGTTAGCTGGGTAGGGTGGTATATGCCTATCATCCTAGCACTTGAAAGACTTCAGAGGGTAGGATCAAGCTAAGTTCTAAGCCAGTCTGGGCTACATAGCAAAACATTGTCTCAAATAATACAAAACAATAATAATACACAAACAGCATTATAATTAAGAAGCACGGCCAACCAGAAGCAGGCCATACGATCCAACTGTTATTTTGTACCCTACATTTTCAAACCCCAAATTCCTATCAAAGCTTGATATACAATATTTTAAGGAAAAAATATTAAGTGTTGCAGTAAGATACTGTATCTCAGTCTTCTGAAGAACGGAGTTTCAAACCCTCTCATAAATGGCTAAGAACAAGCAAAGGACAGGAACCTGATCAGGCTTGGACTGATCTTCAGACGTTGATTCACTCATTTGACCACTAAAAAAAAGCCACCAAATGATACTGAGAAGTAAACTTTACGATATTAAATAACCAAAAGAGGGAAAGAAAATGTTAACAAGCAGCAGAAATACTCTGAATGATGAAAATCTCCATCATCTCCTGCCCCCCCATACCCCGGCATTCTATTGAATGCTCATACATTCTCAACTGCTGAACTGTCCAAGTGGCACAGCGGTTATTACTGTTACTGACTGAAGCCAGGGAGACAAGGCCACCATCACAGTCACCACCACTATCATCTGAAATAATAATAATAATAACAATGCAACTGACTCTTTAAACATTGTCACCTTCATTAACATTTTTTGAGACAAGGTCTTACTATGCAGCACAGGCAGACTTCTAATGTTTGATCCTCCTGCCTCAGCCCCCCAAGTGCTGGGATTAGAGCTATGTTGTGCCATCCCCAACTTCTCCATTAATTTTTTTTAAATGGTAATTAAGGTAAGGCATAGAAGAACTTAGATGTCTCCCTAATTAACATGAGAAAGATATATTAGAGTATAATAAACTCCCTAAAAAGCTTTTTAAACTCTTGGTGAGGGGAGAGTTCTTTGAGGAATATGATTTATCTAGCTTGTTTATTCATTCAGAGGAACTAAAATGATTTCCAATTCACTGAAGATGATTGTATTCCCAGTGACAAGTTATATAATCATTGCTGGGCCAAATATCATGTCATAGTTTGATTACATATGGGCGAGGTGCTGTGGAAAAAGTGAATTCTTGTTGGGTGTGGCGGTGGACTAGGATGACCCCTAGGTGACCTCTGCACCCCTCCCCACCAGGACTCAAGAGGCAGAAACAGGAGGGTCACCAATGCCAGACTAGCAGGGGCTACACTGTGAGATCTCATCTCAAAACGGAATTCTATGCAAGTGGTCTCTGCCCCCAAATGCAAGTGACAATCTAGGTGCTCTAGGATTTTGTGTAATATGTGTATTATACTCTGGAGTATTCATTTTCCTTTTATCAACATAACATGAATTCCAATGAAATAAACTTAAAGTACTGCCACTAGAGAGAATAGATTACAATATTAAACAAGATGCCTTTAAAAATAACAAATAATAGAAAACAGAATTCTGTGCTTGCTTGTAGCTGTGTATCTCCTGAAACTGATAAGTTTCTTTTATTTCTTCTTAAAATCTATTTTGTTTAGAAGTACTCAGAAAAATCAACTCAACAAGCTGCATTGAGAACCTTCTGCTCTGCGAGTTTTTCCTGGGGTTTAAAACGATGAGTGAATTTCCAGTTTAGTGAGGGGAGAAGAGTGCAATTCAGTCTGCAAAGCATAAAGGTGGAGGTGCGCACAGAACATTAGGGGATACGTAGGTATTTTTCTTGTGGTAAAGATACAGAATTCAAAGATTGATTTTAAAGGACTAGTTTTTTAAAAAGTGTACAAAGGAGAGGGGAGGGTATTTGTAGCAGAAGAAACATAAATTCAAGAGTAAAGAAGATGAGGCTTAAAAAGTACCTGGACTCATATAAATAAAAATAAATAATATTTTTAATAAAAAGTACATGGTGTCGTGGGCTGAAGAGATGGCTCAACAATTAAGAGCATTGGTTGTTCTTACAGAAGACCTTGGTTTAGTCCCTATTATCTATATGGTGGCTCCTAACTATCTGTAACTTCAGTTCCAGGGGATCTGACTCTTTCTTCTAATCTATTGGGGCACAAGATATGAAAATGGTGCACATACATACTTATGCGCAAAATACTTATAAGCAAAAATAATCCATTAAGAATATAGTATTTACAATCAAAATGTAAAGCATTATAGTAAATTGAGACATTTGGACTTTATTATGTACTTTTAAAACAGAGATACATGTTAACAAATTATTGTTTTAAAAAGTTAATTCTGCCAGCAACATTGAGTTTAGACTGTACTGTGAAAGACTTGAAAAAAATGAAGGTATATCTTGCATCTTAAATATTACACTACCTGTTGCCCCTCTAGACATTGCTATCATGCAATCTTTCTAGCAGGCTTGTATTTTAAAATGCATCAAAACAGATTTTGATTAACTTGCCCAAAGTCACATGTAAATTGGTAGGTCAGAATTGCAGACAGTATCTTGAAACTAGTCCTTGTAACACTAATTCAACTATTGAGTATTTAATTACAGTAATCTATAGAATTACTGAAAGAATAAGTTGATGAGTAGAAAATTAAATTGTTGAGACAGTTCCTAGCAAGTAGAAACTTATTTATGAAAGTTGAAGTGATAACATTAATGTAAAATGCTCTAAAAGTTGGGACCATGCTCTCCAAATATTTTTAATAATTTGTTGAATTACTACATTGAGCAAAATGTATACTGTATTGACTATATACAAAGTCACATATAGCATATACATATATACATATATGGACATACATAAAATATATGTATTTCCTGCACAGACCTCCTAAGACCCTTGGAGTTTCCTGAGTGATTGGAACATCTGGTTCTTTCTTGGGTAATGGGGGCATCTTTCATTATGAGGTGACTTTCTTTTTTTTTTTTTTTTTTTTTTTTTGGTTTTTCGAGACAGGGTTTCTCTGTGTAGCCCTGGCTGTTCTGGAACTCACTCTGTAGACCAGGCTGGCCTCGAACTCAGAAATCCTCCTGCCTCTGCCTCCCAAGTGCTGGGATTAAAGGCGTGCGCCACCATCGCCCGGCATGAGGTGACTTTCTAATGAGGTGATTTGCTGGGCTCTTAGGATAGGGGATGATTGTGCTAAATGAGCCTACTTTGTTATTAATAGGCTGGAACTTTTAGTTGCACCTCCGATGTCAGGTAGAGAAGAAGAAGGAAAGGTTGAGCTGATGCTAATGGCCAATGATAAAATCAATGACAGCTTCATAATTAAGCTTCCATGGAAAGCTATACAAGAGTTTGAAGAACTGGGTTACTCAACATGCCTTGCCTTAATCATGTCTTTGTCTGCCTATTCATCTGTCCTTTTGAGCGTCCTTTATATTAAACTATTAAATGTAATTATTTCTGTGAGTTGTACAAGCAAACTAATCATATCAAAGGTGGGGCTGGTAGGAACAGGAACTCTGGTTTGCAGCCAGTTTAAGTATACTAGTTATAACTGGAGTGAAGAGGAGGTGGTCTTGAAGGGATAAATCCTCCAACTGTGAGCTATGAGAGGCTGGTGTCAGGACTGAACTGAATTCTTCAGCTGGTGTCTGCTGGAGAATTGTTTGAGAAGGAAAAAAAAACCAAAAACCCAAAAACAAAAAAAACCCCTCAACTCATCACAGAAGTGCTAGTGTTGAATTTGAGAGTGAAGAAAAAACTCTTTGGTTAGAAATGTGTGGTGGACCAAAGATAACTATAACAATAAAACTTAGGCTTTGCTGTCTAGACTAACTAAATATTACACACTAATAGCCTGAAAGAATAGTCTCATTTCTCAGGATAAGGCTGTTTATCTTCTACTATTTGTTTACATATGATGTACAGCATTCTAACAAAAGTAAGAAAGTCATAAAAAAGCAAGAGAATAAATATTTTCAAATATAAATTATTCATTAGAGCCAGATATAGAGCTAGAATATCAGAATATTTAAGACTTTAAATTACTATAGTTTATAGTTATGGTTAATAGATAAACCAATGACATATTTTAAATAGATCATTACAATTATATGATACAATTACTAATCCTAACATTAATATAATTGATAAAATAATTACAAGTGAAAAGCCAAGTTTGCTTTTCTGTTGCTGTGATAAAACACTCTGACTAAAAGCAACTTAGCTATCATCATGGGAAATGAAGACATGAACTCAAGTAGAGGCCATGGAAGCATAATGCTCACTGGATCAATCTCTTATTTGCTCACTGGCTTATACTCAGCTAGCCTTCTCATATATTCAGGCCCACGTGCCTAGGGATGGTGCTGCCCACAGTGGGTTGGGACCTATCACACTCATCATTAGTCAAGACAATCTCTCACAGATGGCCAAAGGTCAAATCTGATTTAGATAATCCTTCAGTAGAGATTTCTTCTGATGATTCTAGACTGTGTCAAGTTGATAATTGAAGCTAATTAGGACAAACATAATGGAAAAGAGAGAGAGGATTCACAGTTAAGTGTTTAGAGAAAAGACATGAAAACCATAAAGAAAAGCCAAACTGAGATTGTAACGTGTTATATGATGTTTGTCTGACATCACTGGGAGGCCTGCTCTTTTCTGAAGGAAAATGGAGGAGGGATGGACCTGAGTAGTTGTGGGAAATGGGGTGGAGTGGAGTGAGGGGAAACTGATTTTGGGATGTAGTGTATAAGAGAAGAACAAATAATAAAAAAAATCATAATATCAGATATGAGAAATTCCTTTGATGGGTTTATTACTAACATGGATTCAGCAGAAAAATCAATCAGTGTCCACAAAGGCAGGTCAATTCAACTTATCCATCTCTAACTTCCAAGGTGGGGGGAGTGAGAAAAAAATCAGAGCTTTCAACAGTTGTGGGATAATACTAAATGGTTTTATTTATATGGAAATAGAAATCCAGAAAATAAGAGTAAGGTAGAAGAAATCTGAAGAATAAACTTGAGATAATTTTCAAATTTTTATGAATTATGATATATCATAGATTCAAGAAGCTTTAGAAAATATAAGATGGATAAGTACAAAGAAAATCATATCTAGGCGCAAATAGAGAAACTGGTTCTTGCCAGGTATGGCAGTGTATATCTTTAATCCCAGCACTCAAGAGGCAGAAGTAGGCAGATCTCTGTGAGTTGGAGGCCAGCCTGGTCAACACAGTGAGTTACAGAACATCCAGGACTACACAGTGATATCCTGCTTCAAAAGAGAGACATACATAGATAGATAGATAGATAGATAGATAGATAGATAGATAGATAGATAGATAGATAGATAGATAGATTAGATAGATAGAGGTCAAAATACAAACACCAAAAAAAATCTTGAAGATGGGCAAAGAAATAAGAAACATTATAGTAAGGTTGACTAATGTTCCATCAGAAAAAACATAAGCCAACAAAACAAAATAATCATGGCATCTACTGTTGATGTTGGTGACAAAGCTGGCCCTATCTCTTGCCAGGGCAGTGCTGAAGAACTGGCCCCAATGTAAACACCAGAGGGCTGGTGGGCTGACCAACTCAGCTACAACCCAGGTTCAGATCCAGGGCTTTGACTTGGTCCAGCCAACATCTACTCCAGAACTGCTGGAGTGCATAAGCTTTGGTCCTCCAGAACCAAAGCTTCGATATCTCTATGACACAGGACAATAGTAGGATATCCAAGAGGAGGCTGAGACAAGAGGATCCTCTCAACAAAGGTATTTGAGGCTAGACAGGGAAACATGGTAAGATTCTGTCAGAAAGAAAGAGATAGAAATTGAGATCAAGATAGACATATAGAAAGAGATTTAAAATAATCTTTTTATAAAAATATGCTTCAGGGATGGCAAGACGTCTCAGTGGGTAAAGCTACTTGTTGACAAACCTATAGACCCAAGTTCAATACCTGAACCCTCATGGTAGAAGGAGAGAACTAACTCCTACTAGTTGTCCTCTGACCTACAAATGCATATTGTAGCATGCAAGTACCTGCCCACCAACCCTCCCACACAAATAAATCAATGCAAAAATTAAATATATATATTAAATATAAAGACATTAAAATAGGTGAAATGGATAATTATACCATGATGCAATCTTTGAATCAAAGGAAAGGAGGAATGATAATATTAAGACAACATCATTTTCAGAAGTCAGAATATTATCAGACAGCTTCCATGCAAGCTGCAAAATATTTTATTTCTAGTAGACACAGAACCAACACTGGTAAAATAACAATAGAATCAACACTGGTAAAATAACAATAATTATATTGATAAAACTTGACATAAATTTTAATTATATGGGCTACAGAATTATAATGTTAATTGAATTGACAGCTAAGATATATGGCACTGACTGTAAAGGACCCTGAATTTAGAATGAGGACATTAGAGTAATTGAAGAAAGAATCCAAAGTCCCTGGTTCAGCCTAAAATCCTTTTGCCAATTGAAAACATGTTGTCCTAAGTATGATACTAGACATTGCTAAAACTAACAACATTGTGACAATCTCAGTCTGCCTTGCAATAAGTCAATTTTCCTTAAAACCTATCCCAACCACCTCTTCCATGCTAGGAAATATGTAACTAAAGTGGATTTTAAGTTGTTCCATCAGAGAAAATGCAGAATGACACTAGGAGATTATAGTCTTGACAGAAAAATAATTTTTCTATTTCCTTATATTTGCAGAAACCCAGGGAGTTTGTATGGGACCATATTAAAAGGAGTTAAAGCAAGGAAGACAACATAATGCTGGATTTGACAGACTTATTAATATGAGCTCAAAATCAGCTATAGTAGACTATAGATTTAATGTGTTGATATAGGCAGCTAGAAGTGTCATTAACCATTTTTGTGGTTAGTTCACTGAAATTTGGAGTCCACAGCAGCCTATGTCTATGTTGAGATAGTGGAATCTCCCTTGTATAATGTAGAGAAAGTCTAAAGGTTTAGGAGCATAGGTATGTCAAAATAGATTTATTGAATATGACCTGTACATCTCCCTCCCACAACTCTGTACATCTGCAAGAGGATTCAGGGGCCACACTTTTACTAAGGTGTTGTGTGACTTTTCCTAGGAAGACACGAACAAAACATCTGTTCAACCTAGATAGCATACTGATGACAGAACAAAGAAAAGATTTCAAGTTGTGCTAGCTAGTTTTATGTCAACTTGACACAAGCTAGAGTCATTTTGGAAGAAGGAACCTCAATTGAGAAAATGCTCTCACCAGACTGGCCTGTGGTACATATTCTTGATTGATGATTGATGTGGAAAGGCACAGCTCTCTGTGGGTGTTGCCACTTCTGGGCTGGTGGTTCTGGGTGCTATTAAAAATCAGACTGAGCAAATCACAAGGAACAAGCCAATAAGCAGTACTCCTCTATGGCTTCTGCTTCAGTTCCTGCCCTGTCTTCCCTTAATAAAGGACTGAGATGAAGATGTTTAAGACAAGTAAATAAACCCTTTCCTACCCAAGTTGCTATTGGTCATGGTGTTTATCACAAGAGAAAATAAACTATAACAAGCAACATGGATGGCAGATGCTAGCATGGATGGGAGACACTACCTCATTTAGTCCTTTATAATCCATAGCCATTTTCCAAGATTCTTCTAACCTCTGGATCCTGGGATGCTGTTGCTTATCAGGGATCAGGGATGCTGTGTATCTCTTTATTCCCAACAGTCTTGACAGGACCAATTTATGCTGTTCAGGTCTGGCTCAGGCCCAACAAAGAGCTTGTCTGTGCTGTAGCCTTCTATGCCTGATACTTGAGCTGGCTCCCTGGTTTTGATAGGCTCCATGCTGACATCATGGCCCTTGATTTCCCATTAGCCACACCTGGATGCCAAAAGGATTCGAGGCAGGAAAAAATATCTCCATCCCAACTGTACTTTACAGCACATATCCTGTGGCAACAACTCTCCACCTCAAGAATAAGTTTAATTATTTTTCCATAAGTTATTGCTTAGGCTTTAAAGTCTTCCAAGAGCTTACCAGCAAGCATTTTTCTTACTATTAATTTTTTTTTCCCTAGAAACTTCAGCTTGACACAAATTTGACTTTAAGGGGCCTGAACATATCTTCTTGTCTACTTTTTACCCTCCTCTAAATCCGATTTTGATTGCTTTTGTGCTTTATTCATTCAATTTATAGTTGGTTAAATTCATTCAGATCTCCCAAAACTTCCTCTACCTCCTAAAGATCATGTCTCACTCTGGCACTCAATAAAGCCACCAAAGGCCCACACCAGTCCCAAGGGCCTTGCTATCATGTGCAGTAAACTAGGCATCGCATATCTCTCATGCTGAGTTCTCTCAGTAGTAACTATCCTTCCTTTTGTTATCCAGTCACTGATAATTATGGGGACTTCACCTGGCAACAGCAAGTACTTATAATAGCTAGTACCTGTCAGGGACTGTTTACCTCATATTGTCTTAGTTAGACAGCCTTTGTCTTAAAGAGAGATTGGTATTTTGCTCAGTTCTCTTAAACATACTCTTTCATTGCTCATTTCCCCATCTAAGTAGATCAGATCTTGAGTATTCCCTTTGTATTACTAGTTTCTTGTTTTGGGTCATTGGTTGGGTCTCTGCATGCTGAATCATGGACTTCCCTTCCTCTGTATTGAAGGTTGAACCTTAGAAACATCTTCTATCACTTCTTTCTCATTTCCTTTCTTTTTACTGAAAGAGTGTGGATCCCAGGAAGGATTGTTTAGCAAAGATCTAATTTGCTCCCTCTCTCCTTTGCATCTAGCCAGCTGTGAGAATTAACAAATAATCACCTCTATTTTACCCTCACTTTGTTCTACTTTTCTTGCAGAACAGAAGCTAATACAACTAATAGCATTTGTGTCTTTTTCCCATTGTAATTCTTCCTAAGGTAGGTAAGTTCTTTCCAGGAAGATAGCTGAGCCCCAGTAGCGTGTCTTTTCGGCCACAACAATGGCCACATAATTGATGCCACAGCCTGCTTATGATCTCATCCTATATATATTACTTTCGGGCAGTATATTTTCTAGTCCATCAGTTGTTTCTGGGGACATATGCATTCTCATGCAATGGGCCTCACTCATCAAAGAGACATCCCTTCCCTGGGAGTCAAATAGAGGAAGATGGCCTCCCTGGGATTCTCTACAAAGACTCTCAGATGACTTGGCCTGGTTGTGAGTTCCATCATTCACTGTAGAGGGCATGATACCATTACTATAGCAAGGAGCAAACCATCCTGTAACACATGGGGAAAGTGGCCATACTGAAGATACTCTACCCCTACACAGACAAGCCTTAGTTGCTTGTATCATCACCTATTTATTACTAGGGCCATGCAGTCACTCCTCTCCAACTCATCTTTTTGCCTGATATCCCTGCTCAAGTGCCAACTGTGATGTGTGACTTTTTTGAGGCAGACATGAACAAATGTCTATTCATCCCAGATGGGGCACTAATAATACATCACAGAAACTATTTCACAGGTCAGGATCAGTGAACAAATAAGCTTGCCAAGGTTTTGTTGAGAAGTATGGGTGAGGGACTACATACAAGTGACTCAAAGGAATCTATAAAGCAAAAAGCCCACTGCCCCATGAGTGTTGACTCACAAAAGATGCATCCCTGGAGTTTCCTGCACAACTTATAGGCAGTTCAGCTTACCAGAGACTTTCTTTTTCCCAGAATATATAACCTTGAGGAGCCGCCTTGTGAATTATGTAACATTCAAGGGGTTCCTGAGACTTTTAAGTTCAATTACTTCCTGGACTCTGTGTTTTCTTTTCTTCTTAGCTCTTATGACTGTCTCCTCTCTGTAGGAGAGAATATTTCAATTTGGAGGAAATAGGTATACAACTAATAGGAGTTCCTGTATCAGCATCAGCAAGTAGGAGTACCTGCATTATTTGTATGTGTGCCAGAAATATGACTTTTTAATCCAGATAATATTACAACCTCTTATCCACTCTTTTTTCTTTAGACTTATTTTGTGTACGAGCATTCTACCTACATGTATATACACCACATGTAAGTCTGGTGCCTATGGAGATCAGAAAAGGGTGTGAGATCCCCCGGAATTGGAGTTACAGATGGTTGTAAGCTATCATGTGGGTGATGGGAATCAAAGCTAGGTACTCAGTAAGAGGAAGTACTCATAACTGCTGTGCCATCTCTCCAGTCCTCTTTCCTTCTCTTAACTGAAAATAAGGAAAAGTCAGATCCCTTTTAGGAACACTCACTTGTTGCAACACTGTCTACTATACACTGAAAATCTGAAAATAAAATCTTTTCCATAGAGACTGGTGGTCATCTCCTAAAACAATTATGGGCTGGGGAAAGGGAATTTCTATTTTTTTTTTTAGGGATTTCAGAAAATTTTAAATTATTGTTACTTTGAGGGACCCTAAATATTGGTGCAGTCTACCAATTTAAGTGGAGTCTGGAAGTGACCAAGTAAGAGATGGAGTTTTAATCTATTTGAATCACAGTGGTTTGAGTAGGGCCATAGAACCATTATATGATTTTTGTCAGTTTTCAGATAGAATAGGGAGAGATGACCTGTCCTAGCATTGCCTAAGGTTCCACTGGGTAGCAAGCATGATGAAGGAGTTGCTGAGAAAAGCTAAGGAGTGTATTACTACCAGGACATCATTTTCAGAAGGCAGATGTGGAGCATATTGCTGCCAGTCATGACCAGTGAGCTTTAGAGCTACCAGAAGACAACATGTGCCAGGTACCCAAGGAATAGGAGACTGACAGATACTCCTAAATGAATCCAGATCCCAATTTCTTCTCTTCTATATGAATTATACATTTATTTCCCCATGTTTATTTGAGGTGTCTTTTTCATTATGTCCTACTTAGCTGCATAATTATCATTCCAATAACACAGCACACTCTGCAAATTAGAGATTTGTAATTATTCTGCAATATACACTTGATAAAAAAGTTAAGATGGGTTCTAATGCAGACATATTATCATAAGAGATTTTCACATTATATCTTCTAGTTGGACAAAGGAAAGAATGAGCTACAGGAGACAAATATTGATACTTGTAAGTGTTGAAATGAGAATTATTTTAAGCTTTTATTAATTACATGTATGAACTAATTTCTTACCCAGTAATGGCTACCAAAGTTTGAAGAGATCACCATTACAGTTTTTCACAATGAATGCTGTCATTTTAGGCATAAAACTGTATATGAAAACATGTTATGTTTACAGAAGGAATCTCTGATACTTCAAAATTTTAAAAAGATTTTATTTTGATACTTGTACAAATTAAATATTTAATATCCTTAATATACATTCATTTTATCTTTTACTAATAGTATACATCATTAAGCCAAGCATAGTGCGTAAGCCTGTAATTGCATTATTTGGAAGGCTAAGGTAGGGGGATCAGGCATTGCAGGTGTCAGCCACAAAGTAAGTACAAGACCAACCTGGGCTACAGGAGACTCTGTTTTGTGGGTTTTGTTATTACTGTTGTTTTTTAAAGTATACGATATTTCCCCCAAATACCATGTCTTTAACTCTTTTTAACTTGCACCGTATGTCACACAAATATTTTTATGGCTGTCAGGATGTGGGGAAAAAAAGGTTGAGAGCCATTGCTTCTTAACCTGGGGTCCTTCTTGAAATGTAGTAGCTATGTAAAATATGGAGATGTAGCTTCCGATAGAAAAGATCAATAGCTTTCAAAGTTTAAGAACCAGTTGACTTCAGGAATTTCAAATCCCCCTATAATTTCACCCCTGGAGAGATGGACTCCATTGGCATGATCAGGTCTCTGGTACCACAAACAGGAAGAGTGAAGGAGCTGTAAGCAGAACTAGGACATTCGTTCATCTTTTTGGCTCTGTTGAGAATTCTACTTTTGGATTTTATTTTCCAAATTAATCTATCACTGTCAAGTTTAGTGATGCAACCTGCAATCCCAGCACTTTCGAGGGAGAGGGAAGATGATCAGCAGTTCAAGGTTCATCTCTGCTATAGCTCTAGTTTGAGGTCAGTCTGGGCACAGGAGACCAAGTCTCAGATACAAAAACTTGAAACAAATTAAGTTGATATAGTCCAGGGTTTTTGGATTTTCATAGTAGATATCAAGTCTCAGATCACTAGAAGATCCATCAGGAACCTGGATCCCAGAGAAGAGCAGGTAACAAATGGCACAGTAAAAATAGATTTTTTCCCTCTATAATCCAGGCCAATTAAAAAAGAAGCCATGTTGGAATCTATAGCCAAAGCCTAAAATTTAATTTCATACAAAAAACATTTACCCTCACGATCCAATCTTCATTTTTAAGCAACTTTATATTTTATCTAAACTTTTCCTATGTCTATAATACTTTCCTCAGAGTGTAGAAAAGGTGACTGAATCCATAGTACCCATTCCACAGTTAAGGTAAAAAACAAATTAGAGTCTTAAAAGAAAAAGAAAAAGAAAAAAAAGACAGTGTTGACACACATCTGTAGCCCTTGTGCATTAGACAAGCCATCCCAGAGGCTTATTAGCCAGTCAGTGCAGCTGAAGTGATTAGTTCCAGGTCCAGTAAGAGACCCTGTCTCTGGAAAAAAAAGACACTGACATTGACAAAGGCCTGACATTGACCTCTTTCCTCTACACATCTGTCCACAGGCACACACATCTTTACACTCACATTTCCACCACACATGCATAGATGCACAATTTTTTTAAAAAAGAGTACCTAGTATATAACATACATCAACGTTCTCTTTCTCTCAATTGATAAGTTAATATGCAGCAATAATTTTCAATATCAGTTTCTTTTTTTTTTTTTTAGGTTTTTCGAGACAGGGTTTCTCTGTGTAGCCCTGGCTGTCCGGGAACTCACTTTGTAGACCAGGCTGGCCTCGAACTCAGAAATCCTCCTGCCTCTGCCTCCCAAGTGCTGGGATTAAAGGCGTGCGCCACCACCGCCCGACTCAATATCAGTTTCTAATATGCCACTGAGATACATTTCTTTTATATGGTAATAAATCAACTTCTTGATACAAACAGTGCAAGTTGAGTACTTTATAACCCAATTTCATCACCTTAGACAAGCTGAACAAAAATGTTCTATACTTAACTACAGATGATATACATCTTGACCACTAACTTACAGTTTAGAAAGAGCACGAATCATGCTTTTTTTTTTCTTTTGCTTGAAGATATTTCCTGCACATAGGATGCATTCAACAAGGCCTCGCTGAACTCAGAATACACTGCAGAGAATAGAAAATTATCTTGACTGCATGTAGGACCTTTTAATTTACATACATTATCTCATTTGATTATGAAAGTCCTGTGAGTTAGGGTTTCATCATAGAGAATAAGGAACTACAGTTCAAAAAGTTCAAATCATTTGCATAAGGTTTTACACAGCTGGAACTAGAAGCTAGGTCTGACTCACAGCTGTGCTTGTTCTCATTGTAAAGTTAATGGAGTTAAATGCCTCCTTTTCCAGATGAATTTCTTTAGAGTATGTTACTACCTAGAAGATAATCCAAGTTGTCCACCACATATCAGTAAGAAAATCAACATACTGAGAATTACTGATTTGGACAATACGTCTCTTTTGGTTTATAAACACGTTTATTTGGGGTCATTTAGCTTTCATCTTGGCTCTCTACATCGTTTTTTGTTTGGTTTCTTAAGTATTGGTTCAAAGTTCTTACTTCTGAACCTTGCCTTCTCTTTCCTGTTTACTCTGGAGCTCTGGGGATAACGTCGTTTCATCTGTGAACCATACATAGATCTTTTAATTCTTGTCTCATAGGCACTCTTGATCACCACCAGGGGGCAAAAGCCTACCAACTGGTTTTTCTGCACTCCACTATACAGAGGACTGTACAGTACAGGGACCCTCAGTGATTCTTGCCGGAACCTCCCTGCTAATTATTTCAACCACAGGGCCCCAGGGAGAGAACAAAGACTCAGCATAGAGGGCTCTTGTGTCACTTAACCACACAGCAACCAGAAAGAGCTCATGACAGCCCTATCAGTTTAAAAGGAGCAATGAGATCCAAGATTGTTTGAGTGACACACAGAAAGAGGTGGGCTTTAGAAACTGCAGAGTCCTTAAGTGTATGTTTTCTACAGCTTTGGTACGGATGGTGGTATTTACCAGCTCATCCACTCAACTAGCTCTGTGTAATAAAACAACGGTTTGCACTGTGTGATTTTTTTTTTGTTTTGTTTTCTTTTTAGTCTTGATTTTTCCATTACGTCCTTGGTTGATGTTGACAGTTTACTATTTAGAAATGCCTTCCTTTAAAATATTTTAATTCTACATTTTTACTTACATCTATAAAACAGTGACATTTATGGGGGAAAGAAAAAAAGCTCAATGATCAAAGCTTTGCTTAGTGGAGATCTTCACAGTAGGAAGCAAATGAGAGGTTAAAAAAAAAAAAAAAGCAGGTTGGAGCTTTCCAACTCTGTGCCCACCTCCTTCCCTCTGCATCTCAGGTACAATGACTGACTTTAGGCAGGTAGAAGAGGAAGCCCGAGGGTACCACGAAGTTTCTAGCGTTTACCACCGGGAAAATCTTTCTTATAAAAAAATCTGGTCGTTAACCCTGAGGCCCTTTATGATGAGGAGGGTGGGGAAGCTCATTAAGATAGAGCCCTCGGGAGGGCCAGGTAGGCTGGTCTCCCTGGTCTAGCCCAGAACCTACGGAGCCCTTTTCTTTTCCCTTTTCTTTCTCTTAGGTGGTTTGGGTTGCGCTCCCCACTCATAAAATGGTTGTCTTTCTGGAGTGAGGATTAGCAGCTCTCCCACCGGCCCCCCAGCTCAGGATCCTCAGCTGGCTGGCTTCCAGGGTTCCTTTTCCATCTCGCCTCACGCCGCCCGGCGGGAACAGACCGAGCGGCAGCCGCAGCAGGTCCCTAGAGGGGACCCAAGAGGGGGCGGCGGCCCGAGGCGCGGCGCACGCAGCCGGCCCGCTTCCGGCAACTCAAGGGTTACGCCGCCGCGGCGGCGCGCGCCGAGGGGAGAGGCGGTTGCTGACAGGTGGCGCCTGCGCACTGGGAGCGCTCATTGTGCCCCGCAGCTGCCGAACCGCCCGTCTGCCCGCCCGCCGCCCGTTCGGCGCGTCAGTCGGCGAGAGAGTCCGGTGGTGGGTGCGGAGCTCGAGGCCGTTCCCGCGGCTTCATCTTCCTCTCCGTTTCCCTGTCCCTACCCCTCGTCCTTCGCCCCCCATCCCGGCTCCGTCACCCTCCCGCCCCCTACACTCAGGACGAGAATGCCCTGCCCGGAACAACCCAGCAGCACCTAGATGGCTTTGGTCACGGTCCAGCGGTCGCCTACCCCCAGCACCACCTCCAGCCCCTGCGCCTCGGTGAGTCCCTCCGGGCGGCAGCTCCCAGCTTCTGTCACTGCGGCTCCGCTTTGCCTCAGCGGGTCCCGCCGAACGCCACTGCGCACGCGCCGCGCCTTTTCCCAGGCCTTGGCACTCAGGCTGCTGCGAACCCCCCACACCCTCTTCTCACCGGCGAGCAGCAGCGACTGCCAGGCGCTGGTTTGTTTGTTTGTTTGTTTGTTTGTTTTTCCAACCTCCATCACCCGGAGCACCCAGCCCCTCACAGCGCTGGCTCGGAAATCTCTCGTAGCATGCTTCCCATGGCTTGAGCACTTCCTTTCGGCTATGAGTCATTCTTGCTTTTCACCCTCCCCCCTTCTTTTACCCTCTGTTGCTCTGTTGCAGGAAGGGGAAGGGTGGGCTCCTAGGATACCCCCGACCCACACCCATATCCTTTACGCACACCGTTTCAGGGACCCGATCAGTGCACTGCGCATCCTTCTTCCGTCTCGCCCGGTGTGTGCCTTTCCCTAGTCTCTGGCATCTCTCTCATGCTCTGTCAGTCAGTTTAGGCTTCATTGGACTGCTCAGTGGTAGTTACTCCCTGGTTTCTTCCCTCTCTTAAAAGATGGCAGTGATCTTCTCTGCTTCTTGTACTTTTACCTTCCTCAGTGAGGACCCAAAGCTTCTGGTGCTGCTCGATAACCAGTGCCAATTAATTTCCATCTTACAGACATTTTTGCCTTCCACTCATCGCTCATGATGGTTCTTGCTCATGGGTTGTGCTTGGATGGTTCATGATTTCAAATGCTTGTGTCACTAAAGCATGTTTCCAGAAGGAAAACACCCATCAACCAGCATTTTTTTTTTTTCCTGCTGGGCTTTTCTATGTCTTCACCTCCACCCTGACTCCTTTACAGCTCTAGTCTCAGGCTTCATTTTTGTGAATACCTGCTAGCGTGTGTTAGCATTGCACCAGTGTGATAAAATGGGTCTTAAAAAACAGGCATCTAGATGAAAATATGAGCAGTTGAAGAACTATTTCCTATAGAATTGTAGTTTTTAACATTAGATTTAGTGTTGTCAAGTTGCAAAGACCCATTCAATGAACACCATGGCCTTTCACTGTATGAAAGAAAGTTGGGTTATTAATATTTGTTAACTGAGATGTAAGGTTTGGTAACTTGAAAGCATGTTTCCTTGTGATTTCAATATAGTTTCCTGAATTTCAAAATTTTGTTGCATATAGTGGTAGTTTCTTCCTCCTTGTGTGTTTTTGTATGACTACCGTAATTCAAGAAATTACTCTATTTACCTTGTGATGGTCCACGATACAAAACTGAAATCTGTGGATAGAAGTTTAAAGAGGCACGTTTCCATTAGTCAAAACTTGGACTACTTTAGAATCTCAAGGAATGTTAATAGTCATTTTTGACATAGGTAGGCCATTAAAATTGGTTATGTAAATACTGTAGTATTTCTATATCCCCCGGTCTGATGATTGCAGTTGTTTATACTTGTCCCTGTGTGTAAAGAAATCCTGGCACTGCTGTGTGTGAGTAACAATCAGCATTGTTAGAGTGACTGACAAGCCGGTTCTCTTTCCCTTTAAATTGTCTTCCTATTTGATTCTATCCAGACTTGTGCTCAGCTCAGTTGTCGTGTGGTCCTTGTACTACAATATTTGATGGCTGTCTGACCTGCATATATTTTGCTGTTTTATCTCTTGCTATATGAATAGGTTGGTTGGTTAGTTTTAAAAGCGAGGAAGAGTGCAAAAGGAAGTAAGACTCATAAAGAAGGACTTAATTTTGTGAGGCTGAAGATTTAATCTTTTAATTACTTTAAAGAATTCCTTAGTACTTTTTCATTGAGTATGTTGGACATATTAATACTTTCAGCTCTTCAGCATTTTTCATTAAGCATAAAGAACTTGATCACTGTAGTAGTTACTCTTCAATGTCAATTTTACTGTGAAAAATATTTCCAGAGAGGTTTAACTGAGGAGGGAAGACCCATCCTAAATGTCCCATGGGGTGGATACTAGACTGAAGAAGAAGGAAAAGACCTGCAGAGTCCAGCATTCCCTTTCTCTGTTTCCTCATGGTAGCAAATTTCTGCTACCATGCCCTCCCTTCCATGATGGACTGTACCTGTAAACTCTGAACCAAAGTAAGTGCTTCCTCTCTTAAGCTGCTTATTTTTAGGTGATTGGTCACAGGATCAAGAAAAACAACCTAATACAATTGCCTAGTAGGTATGAGTGGCCATCACAGATACTAATTTATATAAGATATTAACCCGTCTATCAGATGATGTAATTTGGGTAACAGAACAGGTAGAAGACAAATATAGACACCATAGAGACAGTGAGGGCAACAATACTATGTGTACATGAACCAGTTTATAATGCTCATAAGTATTGTCTGGGTTCAGATTAATATAAATTCACTAATAGCAGTAGTAATTAGAATACCAACAATTTATTTCTCCTGGGTTCTCATCTGTTCCAGGCATCATGCTAAATACTTTACATACATGATTTAATTCAGTTATTCCTTACAATGTGCCAAAGGAAAGTTGGAAAGTTGCTTTTATCCATTTCTTATAGAAGATGAAACTGAGGCAAGGAATATTTAAGGAATGTGTCCTGTGTCACTCAGCGAGTAAGTGATTGGAGTTGAAATTCAAATCAAAATGTGTCTAACCTTTGAAGGTAATGTTGAAGTGATGGTGATGAAGATTTATATCACAGTAGGTGTCTCTCAAACTAGCTTTTGAAGTTTGAGTTTCAGTAGGCCAAGATTGAAGATAGGAAGAGCAAGGTATTCTAGGTAAAGAAAAGCTATGTGCAGCAACACTTAAAGTCAGAAAAGTACAATGCATTAAGTGAAGGGATTAAATAGGCCAGTTTGAAGATTTATTTGGACAGTGAGAGAGAAAGGTGAGAGGTAGCTAGGGCTGTGCAGGAATTGCTGAGCCAGGTATTTGGGATTAATGAAAAGGCAATAGAAAGTTCTCACGAGTTTTGAGCAGTGTGATCACAGTTAGTGTTTTAAGAAAATTGATCTAGGGACTTTGGGCCAGAAGGATTTTAAGAAAGACAGAGGTCATGAGTAGAGCCAGTTAAGGTTATTGTTAAGGTCTGAGCTGGGATTTTGAAATGTTAAAGGAAGAGACAGAAGTCAGGGATTGTAAGACTGACTGGATATGGGACTAAAGAAACAAAAGGTACCAACTTTTGGGATATATTGTTCTTCCTAGAAACTAAATGTTTGCTAGGACTAGAGAGATGGCTCAGCCAGTTAAGAGCTATGACTCTTTTTACCAAAGCTCTGGGTTCGATTCTCAGTACCCACCCTGTGGTTCCCAACTCTCTATAATTTCAGTCCCAGGGGATCTGACTTCCTTTTCTGGCCTCTAGGGGCATCAGGAATCATGTGAGGCATAGACATTCATGTAGGCAAAATACCTATACACATAAAAATAAATTTAAAAAAAATTAAAATAAAGAAAATAAATGTTTCTTAATTAATAGGGGCAATTTAAAAATTCTTGGGCTAAGAGTTCTGGCTTCACAGCAGCAGCAGAGCAGCACAGACAACAAAAACCTGCTCTCTATTTCTGATATGATTTTCCTTTTTATAATTTATTTTAATTTTTAAAAACTGCCATTTTTATTGCCAGTTTATATATAGTAATTGTACTTTTTATGCAGGACAGTATGGTAATTTGATACATGCATATAATGTGTATATGATAAAGATGGTTACGTCTATCACCTTGGACATTCATCCTGTCTTAGTGTTGGGAACACTAATTACAAATTGTCTTTACAAGCCAATTTGAAGTATATAATTACTTATCAATCTTAGTTTTTTTAAAGATTTATTTATTTATTATATGTAAGTACACTGTAGCTGTCTTCAGACACCAGAAGAGGACATCAGATCTCATTACGGATGGATGGTTGTGAGCCACCATGTGGTTGCTGGGATTTGAACTCATGACCTCTGGAAGAGCAGTCGGTGCTCTTAACTGCTGAGCCATCTCTCCAGCCCATCAATCTTATTTACTATACTGTACTACAGAATATTAAAAGAGATTTCATCTATCCAACTGTACACCTGAACTTGTTAACCAGTGTCCCTCTTTCCCTTTTCCCACACTTTCCCAGGCTTTGGTAATCACTGTTCTCACAATTTCTATTATCAACTTTTCAGCTTCCACATGGACTGCAGAACATACAGTATTACTCTTTGTATGTCGACTTACTTCACAACACAACATCCTCTAATTCTATCCATGTTATGGATATAACAAATGAGAGAATTTTGTCTTTTTTGTAGTAAATACTATTTCACTGCATATGTGCTGTATTTTATTTACCTTCTCCTCTGCTGATGAAACCTATATTGATTCTGTATCTTGGCAGTTGTGAATTGTAAATAGGCATGTTGGTGCATGTGTTTCTTTTCTTTTTTTTTTTTTTTAAAATTTAATTTTATTTTATTTTTTTAATTTACATTCCAAATCACTTCCCCTTTCCCGTTTCCTCCCTCCCCGAAAGTCCCATAAGCCCCCTTCCCTCCCTCTTTTCTCCGTTCAACCCCCTCTCATTACTCTGTCCTGGCGTTCCCCTACATCCAGTCTTTCCAGGACCAGGGGTCTCTCCTTCCATCTTTTTAGAAATCTATTGATATGCTGATTGTGTCTAGGGTATTCTGAGATTCTGGGTCAATATCCCCTTATCAGTGACTTCATACCATGTGTGATCTTTTGTGATTGGGTTACCTCACTAAGGATGATATTTTCAAGTTCTGACCATTTGCCTAGGAATTTCTTGAATTCATTGTTTTTAATTGCAGAGTAGTATTCCATTGTGTAAATATACCACATCTTCTGAATCCATTCCTCCGTTGAGGGACATCTGGGTTCTTTCCAGCTTCTGGCTATTATAAATAAGGCTGCTATGAATATAGTGGAGCATGTGTCCTTATTGCATGCAGGTAAAGTCTCTGGGTATATGCCCAGGAGTGGTATAGCCGGATCCTCCGGAAGTGTCATGCCCAGTTTTCTGAGGAGCCGCCAGACTGCTTTCCAGAGTGGTTGTACCAGCCTGCAATTCCACCAGCAGTGGAGGAGTGTTCCTCTTTCTCCACATCCTCGCCAACAACTGCTGTCTCCTGTGTTTTTGATCTTAGCCATCCTGACTGGTGTGAGATGGAATCTCAGGGTTGTTTTGATTTGCATTTCCCTAATGACTAAGGATGATGAACATCTCTTTAGGTGCTTCTCAGCCATTAGATATTCTTCAGGTGAGAACTCTTTGTGGAGCTCTGTACCCCATTTTTTAATAGGGTTACTTGCCTCTCTGGAGTTTAACTTCTTGAGTTCTTTGTATATCTTGGATATTAGCCCTCTGTCGGATGTAAGGTTGGTAAAGATCATTTCCCAGTTAGTTGGTTGCCGCTTTGTCTTTTTGACAGTGTCTTTTGCCTTGCAAAAACTTTGTAATTTAATGAGGTCCCATTTGTCTATTCTTGATCTTAGAGTATAAGCTATTGGAGTTCTGTTCAGGAAATTCTCCCCTGTGCCCATATGTTCAAGGTTCTTCCCTAGTTTCCCTTCTATTAGTTTCAGTGTGTCTGGTTTTATGTGGAGATCTTTGATCCACTTAGAATTGAGCTTAGTGCAAGGAGATAAGGATGGGTCAATTTGCATTCTTCTGCATGTTGACCTCCAGCTGAGCCAGCACCATTTGTTGAAAAGGCTATCTTTTTTCCACTGGATGGTTTTAGCTCCTTTGTCAAAGATCAAGTGACCATAGGAGTGTGGATTCATTTCTGGGTCTTCAATTCTGTTCCATTGATCTACATGTCTGTTACTGTACCAATACCATGCAGTTTTTAACACTATTGCTCTGTAGTACAGCTTGAGGTCCGGGATACTGATTTCCCCAGAGGTTCTTTTACTCTTGAGAATAGTTTTAGCTATTCTGGGTTTTCTGTTATTCCAGATGAATTTTTGAATTGCTCTTTCTAACTCTATGAAGAATTGAGTTGGGATTTTGATGGGGATTGCATTGAATCTGTGTATTACTTTTGGTAAGATGCTCATTTTTACTATATTAATCCTGCCAATCCATGAGCATGGCAGATTTTTCCATCTTCCGAGGTCTTCTTCAATTTCTTTCTTCAGAGACTTGAAGTTCTTGTCATACAGATCTTTCACTTGTTTGGTTAGCGTCACGCCAAGATACTTAATATGGTTTGTGGCTATCGTAAAGGGTATTATTTCTCTTACTTCTTTCTCAGCCTGCTTATCCTTTGAGTATAGGAAGGCTTCTGACTTGCTTGAGTTGATTTTATATCCGGCCACTTTGCTGAAGTCGTTTATCAGCTGTAGGAGTTCTCTGGTGGAGTTCTTTGGGTCGCTTATGTATACTATCATATCGTCTGCAAATAGTGATAGTTTGACTTCTTCCTTTCCAATTTGTATCCCTTTGACCTCTTTTTCTTGTCTAATTGCTCTAGCTAGAACTTCAAGTACTATATTGAAAAGATATGGAGAGAGAGGGCAGCCTTGTCTAGTCCCTGATTTTAGTGGGATTGCTTCAAGTTTCTCTCCGTTTAGATTGATGCTGGCTACTGGTTTGCTGTAAATTGCTTTTACTATGTTTAGATATGGGCCTTGAATTCCTGATCTTTCCAAGACCTTTAGCATGAAAGGATGCTGAATTTTGTCAAATGCTTTCTCAGCATCTAATGAGATGACCATGTGGTTTTTTTCTTTGAGATTGTTTATGTAGTGGATTACATTGATGGATTTCCTTATATTGAACCATCCCTGCATCCCTGGGATGAAGCCTACTTGATCGTGGTGAATGATCGTTTTGATGTGTTCTTGGATTCGGTTGGCAAGAATTTTATTGAGTATTTTTGCATCGATATTCATAAGAGAGATTGGCCTGAGATTCTCTTTCTTTGTCGGATCTTTGTGTGCTTTTGGTATTAGTGTAATTGTGGCTTCATAGAACGAGTTGGGTAGTGTTCCTTCTGTTTCTATTTTGTGGAACAGTTTGAAGAGTATTGGTGTTAGGTCTTCTTTGAAGGTCTGATAGAATTCTGCACTAAAACCATCTGGACCTGTGCTTTTTTTGGTTGGAAGACTTCCAATGACAACTTCTATTTCTTCAGGGGTTATAGGACGGTTTAGATGGTCTATTTGATCCTGATTTAATTTTGGTACTTGGTATCTGTCAAGGAAATTGTCCATTTCCTCAAGATTTTCTAGTTGTGTTGAATACAGGTTTTTGTAGTAGGATCTGATGATTTTTTGAATTTCCTCAGTTTCTGTTGTTATCTCGTTTCTGATTTTATTAATTTGGATACTATCTCTGTGCCCTCTGGTTAGTCTGGCTAAGGGCTTATCTATCTTGTTGATTTTCTCAAAGAACCAACTCCTCGTTTTGTTGATTCTTTGTATGGTTTTATTTGTTTCTACTTGATTGATTTCAGCCCTGAGTTTGATGATTTCCTGCCTTCTACTCCTCTTTGGTGTATTTGCTTCTTTTTGTTCCAGGGCTTTCAGGTGTGCCATTAAGCTGTTAGTGTATGCTGTCTCCCGTTTCTTTTTGGCGGCACTCAGGGCTATGAATTTTCCTCTTAGCACTGCTTTCATTGTGTCCCATAAGTTAGGGTATGTTGTGCCTTCATTTTCATTAACTTTCAAAAAGTCTTTGATTTCTTTCTTTATTTCCACCTTGACCAAGTTATCATTGAGTAGAGCATTGTTCAGCCTCCATGTGTACGTGGCTTTTCTTTTGTTTTTGTTGCCATTGAAGACCACCCTTATTCCATAGTGATCTGATAGGAGGCATGGGATTATTTCTATCTTCTTGTATCTGTTGAGGTCTGATTTGTGACCAATTATATGGTCAATTTTGGAGAAGGTACCATGAGGAGCTGAGAAGAAGGTGTATTCTTTAGCTCTAGGATGAAATGTTCTATATATATCAGTTAGTTCCATTTGGTCCAAGGCTTCAATTAGATTCACTGTGTCCCTGTTTAGTTTCTGCTTTCCTGAACGATCCATTTCAGAGAGCGGGGTGTTGAAGTCACCCACTATTATTGTGTGCGGTGCGATGTGTGCTTTGAGTTTTAGTAAAGTTTCTTTTACGAATGAGGGTGCCCTTGCATTTGGAGCATAGATATTCAGGATTGAGAGTTCTTGATGGTGGATTTTTCCCTTGATCAGTATGTAGTGTCCTTCTGTGTCTTTTTTGATGACTTTGGGTTGAAAATCAATTTTATCCGATATTAGGATGGTTACTCCACCTCGTTTCTTGGGGCCATTTGCTTGTAAAATTGTTTTCCAGCCTTTTACTCTGAGGTAGTGTTTGTCTTTGACACTGAGGTGCGTTTCCTGCATGCAGCAAAATGCTGGGTCCTGTTTACGTATCCAGTCTGCTAGTCTATGTCTTTTAATTGGGGAATTGAGACCATTGATATTAAGAGAGATTAAGGCATAGTGATTATTGCCATCTGCCATTCTTGACTCTATCTTTATGTTTGAGTGGTTATCTACTTTTGGGTTTGATTCAAGAAGGTTATTATCTCATTTTTTCCAGGGTGTTGTTTCTCTCCCTGTATTGGAGGTTTCCACCTATTATCCGTTGCAGGGCTGGATTTGTGGAAAGATATTGTGAAAATTTGGTTTTATCATGGAATATCTTGGTCTCTCCATCTATGGTGATTGAGAGTTTTGCTGGGTATAGTAGTCTAGGCTGGCATTTGTGCTGTCTTAGTGTCTGCATGAGATCTGCCCAGGATCTTCTGGCTTTCATAGTCTCTGGTGAGAAGTCTGATGTGATTCGGATAGGTCTTCCTTTGTATGTTACTTGGCCCTTTTCTCTTACTGCATTTAGTATTCTTTCTTTGTTTAGAACATTCGGTGTTTTGATTATTATGTGACGGGAGGTATTTCTATTCTGGTCCAGTCTGTTTGGAGTTCTGTAGGCTTCTTGTATGTTCATCGGCATCTCTCTCTTTAAGTTAGGGAAGTTTTCCTCCATAATTTTGTTGAAGATGTTTACTGGCCCTTTAAGTTGCAAATCTTCACTCTCATCTATACCTATAATCCTTAGGTTTGGTCTTCTCATTGTGTCCTGGATTTCCTGGATGTTTTGGGTTACGCGTTTTTTGCATTTTGCATTTTCTTTGACTGTTGAGTCGATGCTTTCTATGGAATCTTCAGCACCTGAGATTCTTTCTTCCATCTCTTGTATTCTATTGTTGATGTTTGCATCTATGACTCCTGATTTCTTCCCAAGGTTTTCTATCTCCAAAGTTGTCTCCCTTTGTGATTTCTTAGTTGTTTCTACTTCCTTTTTTAGTTCCTGGATGGATTTGCTGAGATCCTTCACTTGTTTGTTTGTATTTTCCTGTATTTCTTTAAGGTATTTTTGCATTACCTCTTTCAGGATTTCTTCCTGATGACCCACGTTCTCCTGCATTTCTCTGAGCGATTTTTGTGTTTCCTCCTCATGGGATTCCATCTGTTGATCCATCGTCTCCTGCATTTCTTTAAGCAGTTCTCGTGTTTCCTTTGTAAGGGCATCTAACCGTTGATTCATTTCTTTAAGCAATTTTTGTGTTGCCTCCTTATGGGCATCCGTCTGTTGACCCATATTCTTCTGCATTTCTTTATGCCAATTTTGTGATTCCTTTGTGAGTGCATCTACCCGTTGATTCATCTCGTTAAGCGATTTTTGTGTTGTCTCCTTGTGCGCCTCCATCTTTTGATCCATGTTCTCCCGCATTTCTCTAAGCGATTTTTGTGTTTCCTTTGTAAGGGCTTCTAACCGTTGATTCATGGTCTCCTGTAACTCTTTATGAGATTTATTTGTGTCCTTCTTGTGATCCTCTAATAGCATCATGAGAAGTGATTTTAAATCCAGATCTTGTCTTTCGGGTGTGGTGGGGTATCCAGGACTTGCTGCTGTTGGAGAGTTGGGTTCGGATGGTCCCACATTACTTTGATTACTGTTAGTAACATTCCTACGTTTGCCTTTTGCCATCTGGATACCTCTGGTGTTAGTTGGTCCTGCTGCCACTGGCTGTTGGTTGGACCTCCTGTGAGCCTGCAAAGCTATTTCTGCCCCCCCTGGATTACCAGGATTCCCCTGGCACCGATTTCTGGGGCCTGCCTGCTCCTGAGTGACTTTGGAGCCCTAATGTGCTTTGCCCCAAGTGATCTTATATTGGGGAGGCCTTGCACATCTAAAGGCTCAGCCTAGTGGATTCCTGGAGCAGAGGTCGCCAAAGGGAGGCTGGCAGGCTCCTGCCCTGTGCAGGGGTGTGTGATCTCTCCTGGGGGGGGGGGAGGGGGCGTCCCTCTGCCAGGCAGAAGTCCCACAGCAGATCTGGTGCGCTGGTCACTGCAGATCAGCCCAGCACCTGGGAGCAGGTTACACACAAGCTGCCTGAACCCGAAGCGATATTATGCCTGTCTGTCTCTGAGCCTGGTGGTCCCAACTACCTGGTCACTGGAGCAAAGATGGCGGAGGGCACTCTCCGTGGCGCCGCTCACCCTGTGGTCACGATGGCCCGCCGATCTGGCACCCAGACGACCACAGCGCCAACCCGCCCTCGGGCACAGAAGGAAGCCCCAACAGGCCGTGTCCCAAGTGATGTTATATCGGGGGGAGAGCCTGGGTACCGGTCTCTCCAGCGCAGTCCGCGGGAACAGAGGTCGCGGAAGGGAAGCTGGCAGGCTCCCTCCCTGCGCGGGGTCCCTCCACCAGGCAGAAGGTCCCACCGCGGAACTGGCGCGCTGGTTACTGCAGATCAGCCCAGCACCTGGGAGCAGGTTACACACAAGCTGCCTGAAACCGAAGCGATATTATGCCTGTCTGTCTCTGAGCCTGGCGGTCCCAACTACCTGGTCACTGGAGCCGCATGTGTTTCTTCATACTGATTTCATTTCCTTTGCTGTGTCATCTGACAGTTCTACTTTTAAAAAAACCCACTATACTACTTCCTGTAATAGCTGTACTAATTTATATTCCTACCAACAGTGTATGAGAATTTCCATTTGTTTTCATCCTTACCAGGAAAAATTTATGCTTATTGACACAAATTACATATATATTTGTGGTATACAGCATGATTTCTTGATGTGTATATTGAAGAATGATTAAGTAAAGTTAATATATCTCTTACCTCACATATTTTATAATAAACACTTAAGGTCTCTTAGCAATTTTCAAGTCTGCGGCATTATTAACTGTAGTCACTGAACCTTACAATATTCCTTGTAAACAAATTTGGTACTGTGAGAACATCTTCCAATCCTCCAACCTCTAAACTGGTAGGATATATTTCTGAGTTAATATTGGAATTAATGCCAGGTCACAGAAACACAGTGTTTGTTTTTTTTGATCTAATTTAATTTTACAGCATCTTCATAAAAGGCAGGTAATATGGTTAAAATATACTTAAGGTTACAAAGCTGGTGTAAGAACCTAAACAAGAGGTAGGCCCTCAGTTCTGGCTCCACATCTCTCTTCATGATGTGTTAAGATAAACAGCATGTGTAGCTTGTAATCTGGGGTCTTAATTGCTTATTGAGTAAAGGAACAAGACTTGATATATAATCAAGAAAGAGTAAGTACATTCTCTTTGGAGTTCTTTGTACTTCAACATTTGCAGCCTAGAACAGAATCATCCATGTCAGTACAAATCAGTTTTAGGTGATGTTCTTTTTTGAAGCATATTAGCCCTTAATTTACACATAGTTCTTATGAACTTAGATATTTAATTTTCTTCCTCTTTGAAGATCACCAACAGCAAAATAGAAATGTAAACTCACACACACACACACAGACACAGACACACACACACACACCCATAAGACTGGGAAATTAAAGTTGGTGATTTCAAGGCAAGAGAAGCTGAAATAAGTAACTGGCAAAAAGGGTAATGGGGTGGAGCAAGCTGGGTGTTGTACATCTGTAATCCTAGCACTTAGGAGGAAATGGCAGAAAGATTGTGAGGTTGAGACTAGTTTGAATGAATAGTGAAATCCTGGCCATCCTGAGCTATATAAGGAGTATTTCAGAAGGAGGGATGTAGGACGGGAAAGAATTTAGCACTCCTTTGTACTTAATGTATCCTTCTCAAACCCACTACTACCTTATAATTCATAGTTATGACTCTAAATCACCTAACAAGGGTAATCTTATTTGGTCTTGATTTAAGCAATAAAAAATTGAGTGTGATATGTTTTTAGATAGTTGCCCATTCCAAGTTTCATCAAAGTTTTAATGTTTAAGGTACTTGCATTGCATGGTGGTGTGCATTTGTAATCCCAGTTACTCAACAGGCCCAGGGAGAAGTATTGTGTGTTTAAAGATAGCATGGTAAACATAGTAAGGCTATTATCAAGGGAAAAGAAAACACATGATTGGGGAATTCATAATTCATTCACAAATATATTTTCTCTTTTTTATGAATTTACTATATAACACCAGCATGGTAAATGACTCAGTTACCACATTATAATGACCATTCTTTAAAACAAGTGACTCTTTTTTACATCAAATGAAGTAAGCAATTGAGGGTTCTGAGACAATCACTGAAAGCAGTCAGTGATTAGAAGAGTTTCAGAACTGAAACAGATTTTGTTTTTTAACCTGATGTTCTGTGTGAATATTATCCTGTCCACCATCAGTGTTTGCTAGTAGACTGTAGCCATCACTTCTTTCTGCCAGAAGCTGCTGACCGTGCTGTCTCTGAAAGAAGCAGTCCACTATAGCATCTTCCTGGGAATAGCCTACAGCACCTTTAGATCCTGGGACAGGGCTGGAATGTCCCAGCTGCAAGACTGTGATTTGCAGCTGACTGTGGCTGCACTTTCCACCTTGTTCCAGAAGTCCAAACAAGAGACATGTTGGGATTAGCTAGTTCTTGAAGTTGATGTTTTAGGTGGGGGCTGACAAAGTCCTGCTAAAGCACCACTTTTTCCTTCAAAACACATGCAATGCACATTCTTCCAACATGGGTGGAATGGTGGGAAGAAGATGGATGTCAGCACCTCCATCTTCTGTTGCACATGCTCATGAGCCCCCTAACCTTACCTTCCACTCTGACCCAATGGTGATTCTAATTTTATTTCTTTAAAAATATTTACTTTAGGGGCTGAAGAGATGGCTCAGCAGTTGAGAGCACTGACTGCTCTTCCAGAGGACCTGGATTTGATTTCCAGTACCCACATGGCAACTCACAACTGTCTGTAACTCCAAGATCTGACACCTCACACAGGCATACATGCAGACAAAACACCAATGCACATAAACTAGATAACTTATTAAAAATATTTACTTTATTTATTTGCTGTGTATATATATGCATGTGCATACCCATGTGCCACAGGATATACATGAAGGTCAGAGGACAGCGTAGGAGAGTCAGTCCTCTCCCTCTAGCATGTGGTTTATGAAGACTGAACTCATGTCACTAGACCTGGGAGCAAGCATCAGCATACTTGCTGAGCTGTCTTACTGGCCCCCATATCTTATGTTTTAATAATGCTAGATAAGAGAGATAAATTGAATTGAACATTCAGATATGGCCACACTTCCCTTCTTCAACAGAGGAAACCAAAGCCAAGACAAATATAAAATTGATTTCTGTGAAGTATAAATACTTAAAGTGATACTGTTGAAGGTATTGAAGGCAGCCTTACAAACTTGCACACACTCAAGAAATAGCACATGACATCATATAAAATATGGAAATGTAAAAAAAGTATAGAGAAGACAATAAAAGCATATATCATCATTGTATCCCCCCCCCCACAGAACTGTGTTATCTCAGCTACCCTCAAATTTGTGACCTTGATTTAGTTTCCCCAGTGCTGGGATTACCATCATTATATTTTATAGGTTGAAAGGCTTAGTATATATAAACTTGTCTTAAATATTTTTCAGTTTTGGCTTATTTCATAGATATAGTGTCCTGTCAAGAATGGCTACATGGAGAAGTTGTATTATGACTCATTTTACTCTTGTTTGTGGGCATCCAGCTTTTTTCATCTTTTTCTCTACAGGAAACTACATTGCAGTGAACATTATTGGCATAGATACTTGAATACATTTGGAACACTTATTAAGATTTCAAGACATGCAATTATTGGAACACAGGGTATGAATACTCTTCAGACCACTGTTGCATATTTATGCTTTGTGAGAAGGTTATTCCAATTAACATTTATTCCAACCAGCATCATTTAAGAATGCTCATTTCTTGTGGCCTGATTAACACTGGATATCTCATTTCAATTTTAATAATTACTAATTTGGGAAGAAAGAAGTAGCATTTACTCTAGTATTTGGCTTTATTTTATATTTTACTATTAGGTATGTTAAGCATTATTCAGATGTTTAGTAGACATATTAACTTTTTAAAGAGACAAATTTAGGCTGAGGTTATAGCTCAGTTGGTAGAGGACTTGCCTAGTATACACAGAACCCTGGGTTCAGTTCCCAGCACCACATTAAATCAGGCATGGTGGCATAAACCTGTAATCCTAGTACTTGGTAGGAAAAAGGAAAATTCAAGTTCTAGGTTAGGCTGGGATTCATGAGACCCTTCCCCCCAAAAAAATCTCCTCAAAGAAGTAAGTGAAATATTTATTGAGGTAAAATTTACAAATCCTGAAATATATCTGCTTAAATAACTTAATAATTCAGTGATTTTTTTTTAGTAAAGTTACAGAATTGTACAATCCTCCTGTATTCTGTTTTTAAACCATTTTTCATTCTCTTAAATTTGTGTTGTCTTACTATATTAGGACTATTGATGATTAATTCTATTTATTATGAAGTATTTGCTTTTTAATTCAGTTTTTACTACTCTAGAATAAAGTCTACAGTTGAAAGTTTGGCTGTGAGATCCTGAATGAGTCAGTCCTGCTAGCCTTTGAGCCTCGTCTGTCTCCCACTCCTGAATCACACACTGGAGTTAAGCTGTGATCCCTTTGGTCTTTAGGCTTTGGCAGATGCTTTACCTGGAACACTTTTCCTTTACTCTTAACCTTACTAATTCGTACTCATCCTTCAGGTCTCAGCTTAAATGCCACTTCTGGGAAGCTTCCCTAACTCCACTCCCAGAGAATGGTAGGTGTTCCTTCTATGCACACCCTAGTGCCCTGTACTTAATCCTGGTGGCTCTTATCAGTTTACTGTACTTTATTGTTTGGTTGTTTACCTAACTTTTAAGCCAGGGAATGGGTCTATTTGCTTATTTTTATGTTATCAGGGCACAAAGCATTTGGCACGGATCAGTGAATATGTCCATGACTATAGTTACACTTAGCATTTCTTTTCATTTAAAATTCTATTATCTTTTAAGAATAAAAAGATGTTCCAGAAGTCCATTGGATATGATTACTTTCAAGTCTTTAGATACTTGTTGCCAAGTTGTCTCTCAGAAAGGTTGACTCTTGTTTATAACCACTGTATAAAAATACTTCACTGTACTCTCATCATCCCTAAGAAACCTCCTTGTCATCCTTTTTTATCCATTATAAAATAACTTGTTTATTAAATACTTATAATACATAGTTTCTTGACACCTGCTAGGCAGGCATTCTACCACTGAACTGCTGTCTAACTTTCTTGTGGTATCTTACCCATGTTTCTATTTGACTTTCACATGAGATTTGGTACTGTGGTATGTTCCTGCAGTACCAGCACTGGGAAGGATGAGACAGGCTGGTCCCAGGGACTTGCTGGCCAGCCGTTCTAGCTAGATCCTTGAACTCCAGGGTTAGAGGTTCAGTGAGACCTTGTCTCCAAAAGTAGTGTGGAGAGTGATTGACTCTGGCCTCTTTATGTACTCCCATACATGTGCACATGAACACATACAAACTTGACTCAAATGCCTGGGAAATCCAGAGGAAGAGAAAATCTGCCTTTGGTACTCAGTAGTATTCTCATGTGTCTCATTCTTTTCCCACTTTTTTAAGTGAGACGATGCAGCTTCTAGGTTATGTACAGTCTGAAAATTACACTGCGTCATTGCTTCTTAGGTAGCATGAGTAGATATCACTCCTCGTTCCAGAAGCTCAGGACTCCACTGCACTTTCACTAAATGCCTCCTGACAATAAGTGTGTTTGATTTGTAGATTTTTTCAGTGTTTGTATGCTTTTTACATTTAGCTAGTTAGTTATGGAGGTAGGGCATTGCCACGGGAGTGGAAGTTACAGGACAGTTTATGGAGGTTGGTTTTCTCCTTTCCTGTTGAGTGGGACAGCAGTGCTATGTCTTAACCTATATTTATAAAACTGCTTGATTCAAGTTTAGAAAAAAAAAACTAGCACCTTTTGATGTCCTGCATTTATGTGAGTCAGGGTATACGCTTGCTCTTTTTTGCAGCTTCTGGTGATCCAACAGTTAGTTAGTCCCTGACCTCAGGAAACAAGAGTATGAGTAGAGGGACTCATGTTAAAGAATTAATTAAATTACAGTATTGCAAATATATATTCTTGAAGATGGAAAGAGATCAGGAGCAGGTACTTCTTAGTTGAACCTTAAATGAGAAAATTATATTTAAAAAAGAGTGGGAACTAATCAGCACACAAAGGGTTAAAAATGAGAAGCAGGAGGAAGGAAGCATGTAAGCCGGAAGGCTAGAAATGGTATTAAGGGTGCTAACAACTGTAACTGGGTGCTTAGTGCCATGCAACCTGTAAAAATGAGGGTGGAGAAATAAAGATAATTTCTCATTTAACATTTGTAGCCTTGCTTTTATCTTGAATTTGGTGTTTATATATGTGCTTCTGGCATCCTCTTAAAGTGCCATTGTTTTTTAATTTATTTATTTAGCTACCTCTAGCATTGAACTTGATATATAGCTGAGACTAGCCTTGAATTTCTGATCTCCTTCTCTAACTCCCAAGTACTGGAATTACTAGTGCATGGTACCATGTCCTGCTTAAAGTGACAGTTAAAATTTTATAATTATGAACAAGAAATCCTGAAATATAACTGTTGAGCTAGGAATATAGCTCAGTGGTAGGGACTTGGCTAGAATACACAAAGGTTAATCCCTAGCATTAGAATCAATAGGGAAATAAAAAGTCTTCATAATAGCAGCCATATTGTAAGTATTCACTGTGCAATAGACACTGGGTTTCAACAAACATCACAAACAGCCATTTCATGGAGCATTATATTACTACTGTTCCCATTTTACAGATTAAAAACTGATTCTCAGAAAGATGTCAAGAATAGTAATGCAATCAGCTGAAGTGGCAGAGTAGGATTTAGATTTTTGTTGCCACAGAGAGAAACTACTAGACCAGATTGCCTTCTCCATGTTAGAATTGGTTTCTCAGTTTAGGTGGTATTTGCTTTCTTCCACTTTTATTTATTTATTTATTTTTAATCTTAAATTTTATTTATTTATTTATTTATTTATTTATTTATTTAGGTTTTTTGAGACAGGGTTTCTCTGTGTAGCCCTGGCTGTCCTGGAACTCACTCTGTAGACCAGGCTGGCCTCGAACTCGGAAATCCACCTGCCTCTGCCTCCCAAGAGCTGGAATTAAAGGCATGCACCACCACTGCCTGGCTTATTTAAATTTTTTATTTTGTAAGTGTTTTGCCTGTATGTTTCTGTATCATGCATGTGCCTGATACCTGTGGAGGCTAGAAGAGGGTGATTCCCCTGGCACTGGAGTTACAGATGATTTTGAGCTGCTATGTGGGTACTGGGAATTGAACCTGTGTCCTCTGGAAGAACATTAAGTGCTTTTAGCCTCTGAGCCATCTGTCCGGTACCATTTACAACAGCTTTAATCATTTAGTTTTACGTTTTCCCTGCTATAGTTTGTGTCATTTTTCTGCTGATGCCTAGAAACTTGGTTCAAGCAGAGGTTTTATTTCTTTTCTTTTTCTCCTTTCCTTTCCCTTTCCTTCCTTCCTTCCTTCCTTCCTTCCTTCCTTCCTTCCTTCCTTTCCTCTTGAGATAAGGTCTCATTATATAGTTCTGGCTGTCCTGGAACTCACTATGTAGACCAGACTGGCCAGAAATTTATAGAGATCCACCTGTCTTTGCCCCTAGGCACTGGATTAAAGGCATGTGCTACTACATGCAGCCCAGCAGAGGTTTCTTATAGAAGAGACTTCTCATAGATTGTGGGATGGTATAAGAGATCACTGGAATTTACAAGTCCAGTACAGACATGTGTGATCAAAACCTGTACATACTGAGTAGGAGAGGCACAAACTAGGTGTGGATTTAGGAAAAGACTTCGGGGAATGCGGAACAAAGAAAGATAAAGAAAGATAAAGAAGTGAAATGCCTGCAGTTAGCAAATGTCTGTGCATGTGTGTGTACATTGTGTACACAAATATGTGCGTATACTTTTAGGTTTTACTCTCTGCCAGCTGCTTTCACAATTAGAAGCCATTTTTTTTTCTACCAGGTGATCATCAAAAGATACTAGCATCTAAGACACACAGTAGCCACAGGTACCAAAGCTTCTATCTTTGGAAAGCATGTGGAGTGTGTATTATCCTTCTCCTCACTTCTCCCTCTTGTCTCTGTCCTTTCACTTAAAGAAAATGAGAAAACTCATGGTAGTATGATTTTTTAATGCTACAGATATATAGGATAACATGATATTATGTTTATTGAAGCTAAAAGAAGATATCTCCATGAAACTTATTGAAACAATAATTCCATTGTTGCTTCAGAAACATGAAGAAACATTGAAGTAGCTGGAGAGATGGTTCAGCAGTAAGAGCACATAGTGCTGCTATTCAGAGGTCTTGAGTTAGGTTCCCAGCACTCATGTTGGGCTGCTCCCAATCCTCTGTGACTCCAATGCCAGGGAATCCATCTTCTTATAGCTACCCCCTCACACTGCTAATAAAAAATTAAAAGAAAAAGAAAAATCAAGAATTTTGGATTGCTTTTCTTCAACTAATACATTATTTTCTGGGCTGGAGTGATGGTTCAGTGGTTACGAGCACTGACTGCTCTTCCAGAGGACAAGGGTTCAGTCCCCAGGACCCACAAGGTGGCTCAAAACTGTAATTCCAGTCCCAGGCATCCTATATCCTATTCTGCCTTCCAGGAATGCTGCATGCATGTGGTACATAGATATGCATTCAGGCAGAACATACACACACACTACAATTTTTTTTAAAAAAAATCTTTCTAAAATATATTCTTTTCTTAAACAGGAATTAGAATAAATTATATATTAGCATCTCAGTAATACAAAATTTTAATTAATCTTGTTTGTTTCAAGTTTTGAAGACTAAGCTCACTCTGTAGCTCAGGTTGTCCTAGAATTTACTATATAGTACAGGCTGGCTTTGAACCCATGGTGATCTGCCTCAGCATCTCATGTGCTGGAATTACAAATGGAAACCACCATGCCTGGCTTGATTTATCTTCTATATCTGCCTATTAAAACTGTAGATTTTAAAATTAATCATTTAATGATGATGTTTTGGGGTTTGAGAAGGTGTTCCTCATTTAGAATAATATTTTTAACTGCCAATTCTAATACAGGTCATATGAGAATAGAACATCTCTAAAAGTGTTTCCATTTATCTCTCTTTAGCTCTTCAGAACTACTTCAGTAATGTAGCATAATGTTTAGATGTGGGGTCTGGAAACCGTTGCCCTGAGTCTGAATTTGCTTTATAATCTTTTAGTCTTGAACAGGTTACTTTGGGGTAATAGTAGTACTTTTTTTTGCAGAAGTATTGTGAGAATTAAATAAAAAATGTTTTAGTAATATACCTGATATCAATAAGCATGTACTTACTTATGAAGGATTAGTCATAATAGTGACTTAGTTTTTCCCTATTAACTATTAATCTTTTTATTATAACAAATTTTCTGGGCAAGATATTTGCTTTTTAAAATATAACTTAGATAGCTTATTTGAGAGTTTAGTTTTTTAACTTTTTTGTCTTAAAATTTTTGTATTTGAAGGGAGCCTGATTAGTGTAGTAAGTAGTTTGTTAGTATCATTAAAATTTTTCACTAAATAAAAGTTTTGTTCTTTGAAATTAGAGAATCTCTAGTTGCTTATCTCTTTGGCAAAATCCATTCTATATAGTTGTGTAACAACCTGAAGTGCTAGATGGAGTGACTCATGCAACTGTCTTCTGAGTTTATCCATTTAACAGGACCTGATTAAAAGCATATTAATTTATTGACATTTTATTGTTTGATAAGATCACTGCAAATCATAGTTTGTATAATTAAATGACAGACTCGATATGTTTGTATTTTAATAATTGAGAAAAGAAATCATGTGTTAAAATAGAAATAGTCAGATATTCTCTAATCTAAAGAATCCAAAGACACTGGATGTGTTCATGGGTTTAAATATATGTCTTTCTTCAAGGAAACAATAGGTGAGATGGGTGGACGATCTAAATTCAGCCAGTACAAGCAGTTGGAAGTTGAGATTGAATACAAGTATTAGAAAAGGCATTTCCAAAGGAACTGAATTAATTCATATATGACCCAGCAAGAAGTCTTTGGTTCAACTTTGGTTTAACTGCACATTTTACACATTGTACCTGTAAGAAAATAAGAAAAACCTATTTCCTCACATAAAAGAGCATTGAAAAAAATATGAGAGCTTCCCCTTTTTCAGCTTCCTCTGGGGTATTTGTATAGAGACTGTCTCACACTGCAGCCCACATTGTCCTAGAAATTATATTGTAGCCCAAGATGTCCTTGATTCCGTGTGTTTGCCCTGCCTCACTAATGCTGGGATTATAGACTGGAGCCACTGTCTCCAGCTTCAGTTGACTTGATCTGCCTATATAATCCGTAATTTTCTCCATCCTATAAGTGATTTACACTTATTCTGTGGTTTTAAAACTAAACTTAAAGAAAGTGCTATTGAGCTGGGCAGTGGTGGTGCATGTCTTTAATCCCAGCACTTGGGAGGCAGAGGCAGGCAGATTTCTGAGTTCGAGGCCAGCCTGGTCTACAGAGTGAGTTCCAGGACAGCCAGGGCTGCACAGAGAAACCCTGTCTCAAAAAACAAAAACAAAAACAAACAAACCAACCAAAAACAAAACCCACAAAAAACAAAACAAAAAAAAACAACAAAAAAAGAAAGTGCTATTGACTGTAAAGGAAGTCTAGTTAGACATGGTACAACTGAAAATGTCTATGAACTTTGATACTTTCTTATTAAATAAATTCTTGCATGGTATATAGCCCTGAAAATTAAATCAAGAGCTTTATGGAGAAAAAAGCTATCCTTAGTATACTCCTGTTTAAACACCATTTTGATTTGTCGGATTAAAAAAACTTAAGACAATTTTAGTAAACATACATTAAAAGTCTTTTAGAAAAATTTTAAGGACACGGGGATGATTTTGAACTTCTGATGATAAGCTTGTTCAGATTGCATATCTGATGAAAGCAGAAACTTGACTGCCAAATTAGTTTTTGTTCCAGTTGATTCAAAGTACTTAAAGGAAGACTGATTAGCAAGTACAGGACTTATACTCTTCTTTATATATTCTTTTTGTTCCCATAGCTGACTCGTACCCTCACTCTTATCCCCCTTATCTACACTTATCACTCTTATCTACAACTGAATTATAGTCATTTGCAAACATTGATACCATATTTTTACCATGTATAAAGTCATTTGTCTTATTTTGAATATGTTATTTAGAATATTTGATATACATTAGGATTCTAACTTATTCTTCATTTTGTTTATATGCTGACATAGTTTTTGGTGGGCTGCTGGGGATGAAACCCACACATGGGGCCTAGAGGCCAATACTAGGTATTGTTCTTTTATCACTTTCTACCTTATTTTTTTGAGACAATGTCTCTTACTGAATTTGGAGCCCACTGATTGGCTATACTGTCTGGCTATCAAGTCCCTCAGGTCTTCCTGACTCCCAGTGCTAGGATTTAGGCCTGTGCGCCCTTGGTATTTTTTTGTGTGGGAATTGGAGATCCAAACTCAGCTCCTCAAGCTTGCACAAGTATTTAGTCCACTATGCCATCTCTGCAGCCTCTTAGATTTTGAGACAGTTTTTCTCTAAGTTGCCCAGGCAGACCTTGAACTTGCTCATAGTCCAGGTAGATACTGGGTTTGTGACTTCCTGCCTCAAGCATCCTAAGTAGCCAAGATTATAGGCCTATGCCTCCAAACCTGGCTGGTGTTGTAGTTTTGTATGTATATTTTCTACCACTTTATCATTCTTTATTGGAACCTGGATTCAAACCCAGGACCTTGTGCATGTGCACCATCACTGAGCTGTGTCCCTGTCTTTCCCTTGTCACTTCTATGTAATAAATCTAAAAGTTTCTTGGACTTTTATTACTATCAGAATATTGGAGTTATTTTATAAATATTGTTTCATATGGGCTCATAGATTTTTAGCAGTGGAAAAATTGCCCAGCTCTTCGTTTTAGTGTTAAATGGTTTCCAGATTCTGACTCCAAGGATGAAAGTCAGAATATCTTATATCTTGAGTAGCTTCAGGAGACTTTGTGTTACAGTAAAAACCATGTACTATATCTTTGGAAGTAAAGGACTGGACATTTGTTATGCATTCAAATAACTACCTGGATTCTAGACCAGGCTTAGATTTCAATATAACTCGGGAAGTTATGAATTTAAATAGGATTGTGAACTTAGGCAGATGACCTAAATTAGTGAAGCTTACAAAATGGGGACTAGACTGTGGTAAATTGGGAACTATATACCCTATATTGGGGACTATATGTCTGCGGCTATGACTTAGTATATATCTAAGGTTGCTAGAAATGTTTCCTGTTTAGAAGAATGTTGATAATGAAGATGAAGGAATCTCCTGTTGTTTTCAAATCAGCAACTGAATTGTCTAGAAAAATTTTGCTACCAGAAACAGAAGACCAAATTTGAGCTATAAGAATATTTTTGGTTTATTTTGTAACAAATTCATATTTTGTTACTTAAAATACCGGATTGTGCTACTCACCTAAATGGTTCATAATACAGAAAGGCGTAACTAGAATGTAAGTGTCCCTAATATTACCCTATAGGTAGGGTTCTCTTTTCTTAGAGCAAATGTTTATTTTGCACATTGCAAAGGGCAGAGATGCACCCTCTGAATATTTTTGAGGGTCCAAAACGTAAAAATGTAAATAACAGTAATGACAGTAAAACTCTTAAGGGCAATGATATGCTTTTCTTCAAGTGCTATGAAGTATTTTCTTGAAAGGAAAGATGTCTAAACTTGTGCCTTATCTTTTGTTGCTTGGTATAATAAGATTGTCTTGTCTTTAAACAAGGGAAGAAAATCTTGTGTTCAGGTAACTCATAGTGATGTAGTATGTTAGTAATGGGGAGGTATTTCTCTGCTCGCTATGTGTACCAGAAATTATAGATACTGGTATTTTGCCATCAAATTTAACTCTTATATTTGGATCCCCCCACCCTCCACCTTGGAGCCCAGATCCAGGGCATTACATATGCTAAGTGGACTTCTTAGGAAATCTGGGGGTGTAGATTCTTGGTTCTATGAGAGCCTTAATATTCATAGTAAGATGGATTAAATTTCCATGGGAAATTTACATGATAGGAACTTAAGGCATGACATTTATGATATATGAGTCATAATTAGATTGTACTTTCAAGTCCTTCAATATCCAGTAATCTTTCTTACCTCTGATTATTTTCCCCTATTGTCCCTTGATATTCATTCATCTGTGACTGGATGATTTATCCATTTACAGTTCATTTAATTCAGTTACTAAGCCTTATTTTGTGTGTGCTTTTCTTTTTTTTTAAATCTTGCTATGATTATGGAACTAGGTACAATAGAAGCTTAAGTCTGGCATTTTTTTTTTAGCTATACAGATACAGGCATGGTCCAGAAGAGGCACAGCTAGAAAAACACATAGACATTTATTTTTCCAGTTATAGACGGTTTTTTATAATTACAAGATTTTTTTTTTTAAATTTCCTACAAGAGCAGTTATATTGAAAATTATATGAGGCTGGAGAGATGGCTCAGCAGTTCAAAACTCTTATTGTTCTTGCAAAGGACCTCAGTTGGGTTGCCAGCACTCACATGTAACTCCAGTTCTAGGGGATCTGACACCCTTTTTTGTTTCCACAGGTTCACATAGTGTGCATTAACTCATGAAGACACATACACATAAAAAAATCTTTAAAAAATAAAATTATATAAGCCGTTTTTACAGTGGGCAAAGTATAAGTCTTAAAAAGTCATATAAATCTAAGACTTAGAGAAAATATTAGAAAGAGATGGTTTTATCAGAGTTGGTGCATGATGACAGTTCAACTGTTTTATCTGAGAGAGAATTAGACTTTTTAAAAGAAGATGAATTTTTATGTGTATGTATGTTTCTCTATGTGTGTATCTCTGTGTGGGGTGTGTGCCATGTATGTGCAGGTGCCAAAGGTCAGAAGAGGACAGCTGATCCCCTGGAACTGGAGTTACATGCCTTGTGAGCTGCCCAGCATGTATGTTAGGAACCAATCTCTGGTTCTCTGGAAGAGCAGCAAATACCCTTAGCCTTTGAACCATCTTGCCAACCTCAAAGTATACTCACACATGCTCAAACCTGGAACAATGAAGCCATGGCCTATATCCTTCCTTATTAGTCCTGCATCCTAAGCCCCTTGTCCTCCAATTTTCAGCACCTAAATGTAACCAGGCTCCTGATACTTTATTATTTTACAAATGTAGGTGTTTTGCCTGCATATATGTCTGTGCACCACATGTGTACAGTACTCAAAGAGGCCAGAAGATGGTGTCAGAGCCCTTAGAACTGGAGTTAAAGGATTGTGAACCACCACACCATGTGGGTGCTAGGAATTGAGTCTTAATCCTTCAGAAGAACAGTCAGTGCTCTTAAATCCAAGCCATCTCTGTAGCTCTAGAAATTTTGTTTTGTTTTGTTTTGAAGTGATGTCTCACTATGCCACCCTGGCTGACATAGAATTCTATGTAAACCAGGCTGGCCCTGAAGTCACAGAGATCTACCTGCCTCCTGAGTTCTGCAATTAAAGGTGTATGTCACTATGCCTGACCATATATGTAGCTTTGTGGTATTAGGTGTTTTATTTAAGACTCAGCTTTCTCTACTAAATTGAGATTGGGAGTTATTTGTTCATTTTTGTAACTCTTCAGTGTAGCAATATGATAAATATGTAGTAGATATTAGTAAAAAATGTTAATATCATTAATATTACAGACTTTCTCATCACTGAAATAATTCTGGGATTGATAATTTTACCTAAGCATATTAAATAAAGTATATCTCATAGTTTAAATAGTTCAAGAATGAATATTTAAATTTATAGACTGAATTTTACACATGATACAAGGATTAAAGTTTATGAGTCTAATAATATACATCCAAATTAATGAAAAAGACCAGTTGGAAATAGCCAGCAATAAAATGGGTGTGAGTAAAACTGATTGAATGCACTATACACAGAAGAATAGGATATGTAAAGATATGATGCTGTTGCAGTTCTTAGAAATATACACACCTGTTTGGAGTAGGTACTGTATTTCAATGTTGGGGAGTCATGACAAATGTCACTAAAAGAGTCAGATCAAAAGGAGGTGTGGTCTATTAAGAGATTGAATTTCCAAGAAAAAAAAGCATGAACAAATATTGAAAAAATTAAGTAGACAAGTAATATGATCAAATTTATTTGGAAGGGGACTTTTATTTAAAAGTGCATGAGAAGGGACTTAGGTAATGTTACACTTAGGTTGTGAATTGGGGGACAAGGGGCTTAGGATAGAGGATTAATAAGGAAGGATATAGATCCTGGCATCATTGTTCCAGGTTTGGGCATGTGGGAATATGCAGTTTACCAAGACAGAGTCCCTTGGGCCAACATAGATGGTAGAATGCAGGCATTCTGATTTTGAGATTTATATGATAGATCTACCTTGGGAAGATAGATACACAGGTTGATCAGCAAAATCCATCTAGGTTAGAGAAGGAAATTTATATGATCACTTATTGGCCTTTCACTTAACTGTGTCAGTCACTAAGGCAGACACTTTCTGTATGTCAAGCCACATGAATTGCTACTCTTCTTATTTCATAGATCTGGAAGTAAGATTTAAGAGTTCAGGTAACTATAGCGTTACTTGTTGACTCTAAGGCCATGTTGAAGCCATGCTGATAGGAATACAGTCACCTATAGAGAACTTACAGGATGAAACATGTGGAGAGCTATAAGTGACTGAGGCAGGAGATAAGAGTGGACTAAAGATGGACTGTTGGTGAATTGTGTATTTGGGAGGCAAATAGAGAAAGAAAGCCTCCAAGTAAAACTAAAAAGAAGAGAGTTGCCTTAGTGGTTAAGAGCACTTGTTCTTTCAAAGGACACCGGTTTGATCCCCTCTACCTACATGGAGGCTGATCATTTCCATAGGTACCAGGTATGCATGTGGTTCACAGACATACATAAAGGCCAAGCACTTGTATGAATAAAATAAGTCTAAAAACAAATAAACTAAAAAGAACACCAAAGACAATGTCCACTGGCTCTTGTTTATAATATAAAATAGTTCTTTCAAAAGGAGAAGTTTTATTGTGTGAGACATTTGGGAAATCACTGTAGAATCCTATCTTGTAGAGTCACAGTGTATATTAGTATATTAAAGATTGATTCCCAGCACCTACATGGCAGCTCACAACCATCCATAACTCCAGCTCCATAGGATCCAATGCCTTCTTTCAACCTGAGTGGGCACCAGGCATGCATGCACAGACTTATATGCAAACAATTAGCCAGACCCCTCAGAGCTCCCAGGGACTAAACCACCAAACAAAGGGTATACATGGGCCAGTCCATGGCTCCTGCTACATATGTAGCAAAGGACTGCCTCATCTGGCATCAGTAGGAGGGGAGGCCTTTGGTCCTGTGGAGGCTTGATGCCCCAGAGAAGGGGGATGCTTCAGGGGTGAAGTAGGAATGAGTGGGTGGGTGGAGGAGCACCCTCTTAGAGGCAAAGAGGAGGGGGATGAGGTGGGGGGTGGAGGGGAGAGACTGGGAAGGGAGAAAAAATTTGGGGTCTGCAGATATGGCTCTTGCAGTTCTTTTAGAGGACTGAGGTTCTATTACTAGTACCCACATTTGGCAGCTCACACTTCCTTTAGCTTTCATTCCAGGGAATCTGAGGCCCTCTTGCCTTGGAGTACCTACCTTTATGTGATATACATAAACTCTGGCAGACATACACATATACACAAATAATAAATAAAATTTTAAAACATCTGAAAAGTTTTATAGTAATTAACTTGCTCAACTTTAATACCAAACCTATTTAATCATGAATGCTTGTTGTGGGGAGGGGAACTCTGACTTTCTGTGTAGCCCAGGCTGACCTCAATCTCAAGATCCTTCCGCCTTATTCTCCTGAGTACAGTGTGTGCTCCATATGTGGCAAGAATATTTTCTTACTCCATTTCTGATACTCTAACAAAAGATCTCAGACTAGATCATTTATATATAACAGACATTTATTTCTTACAGTTTTGGACTCTGAGAAGTCCACACAAGGTCCCAATAGACTTGGATTATGACCACATAGTAGAAGTGACAAAGGCTGTGTTTTTGTCACTTTGTCATAGTGGAGGGACAAAAGGGATAAAGAATATCTAAGCACCTCTTTTATAAGCCGTTAGTTCTATTTGTGAAGGCTTTATCTTCCTAACTTGATAACTTCCTTTGCTTCACATCTTAATGCCATTCCACTCAGTGGTGAATAAGTTTCAGTTTATTAATTTTGGGGTACCCATTAGACTATATGAACTACCCCCCCTTTTGTGTGAATTCTGCTGACATTCCAGATGAGTGTGGCACCACAGGCTCCAAACAAAAGGGGAAGGAAGGAAGTGGTCACTGTTAACTCAGATCTCTTGGAGAGGTCAGGGGAAGCAAGGGTAGAAGGCAAGTGACATAGGCAGTTAGGACACTGTCAGCTTTTGTGCTCACACTGTAACATAGGTGGTCACAGTCACAGAATTAGAAGTTAGTGCTGAAGAAGGAGCAAGGAGAGACCCCCTTTTTTCTCAAAAGAAAGGAGATGAAACAAATTAGAGGAGAGTTTAGGAGAGAGAAAATATCTGACTTATTTAGAAGACTTCAGAATATTTTTCTGCTGAGGGGAAGAGTTCATTAGGAAAGAAAAGGTCAAATACAGTAAGGAATAAAGAGTGTAGACATAAATTTTTTGTAACCTACTTTTAATAGGGTTCAACCTCTCCTCTAGCCCACCACCCAGCAGATGTAGTGGAAGAGAAAAGTTATTAGGATAGGGGAAAGAGGACCTGTTCAGCAATAGTTCTTTGGGGGGCGAGCTTGGTCTTCTTTGGCAGTTCAGCCCCTTAGCAAACCCCAAATTCAACTCAGCAGCTATAGTCCAGTCCTTTCAGCAAGCAGACACCAGGCATTAACCAGCAACTGTAGTTCAATTCTGAGGAAACTGCAAGGCTCCACAACTGGCCTGAGGTGAGGCCAAGGAAGCAACAAGCTGCGGCAGGAATCTCATGAGCAATTCTTTGTTTCATTGAGTTTCTCTCAATGGTGTCCTTGCAACAAGTTGAGCTCAACAATGCTATGTAAGGAGAACCAATGCGTGTGTGTCTTTAACAAAGAATAGGGAGGTGGAGCAAACCAAACCAATGCTCAGTGCTTGTCTCCCACTGTCTATGTGGTCATACTTAACACTTCTTCATCAAGTGTCCTTTTACCTGTTTGATATATCCAAACATCCTTTAACTTGACTCTGCTTCAGGAAACATTTTTTCCTGTGTCTGCCTTAGCAAGACATCCTTTCTTTTACCTGTGTGCCCCAGCAAAACATCATGTGACATAATTGGCTTTCCAACGAAACTAAGTTTCCACTGCAAAAGGCCAATTACAAAGACATAGTTTTGGGAGCCAGAGAGGAGCTCTAATATAGTTGTGGCGTCACTGTTTGTGTCTGGGCCTCTTTTCCTGAATCATTCTTGCTACTCTCCATCCTTTCTTCCTCTAATAGATCATTGCCTTTCCAAATCTATTGTTTTATATATGTTTCTAGCAGAAAGCCAAGCTCTTCAGGAATTAAAGATTAATAAACTCAAGTCTAGAAAAGTATTTGTCATCCAGACTGTGGAGGTGGTGTCACAGTCTAGTGATGGAGACTGAGCTGGAGAAACAGAAAGTTTGAGGTTAGCCTGGACTGTATAGAGATACTTATTTCAAAAACAAACAATGAAAGCAAAAACAAAAACAAAAATACTGTTGAACATGGAGGTTTATAAGATTTTTCTATATGTACATCCCCCCTTTCTAGGTAAAAGTGATAAGGAAAGAGTTATTTTGGAAACTTTTAGAAGTTTTTTGGCTTTTTAATTACTTATCTCATTTAAATACACTTATGTATGGTATTCATACAAAATCTCATTAGATTTTGAAGGTAGAGTTTCCTTAGAATCTAGTAAATTAGTGACATGGACAGAACATAAGGCTTTGAATGATATCTATTTTAGTCTTTTTTTTTCCCTCATCATGGGTTTTCCTTTTTATGGCAAGGTCAGCTGTGATCTCTAGATGTACTTTATTTCATTATCTTTACATATGCTGGTTGTAAAATCAGTCTGTATTTTATAAGAGTATCTCAGTTTTTATCAAAGATAAGGAAGAAAATTTTTTCCTATCAGTAAATTACGGGGCTGAAAAACTGAAGTTAATATTATATTTAGTAATAGCATCCATTTGAATAAAGTAATTTAAAAGTAGATATGAAAATCTTTGGCTTTGGGGAGGAAGAATCAGTTTTCGTCAATCGTGTAGCTGGTGGTGAGCTGGCCTTGTCTCGGTGGATGACCTCATGCTTGGGCTTGTTTGCTGGCATGTATGTCTGTGCACCACACACATGCAGTACCCATGGAGGCCAGAAGAAGGTGTTGAATACTCCTGAATTGGAGTTACACATGATTGTAAACCATCCTATGGGTGCTGGGATTTGAACACTTAACCTTTGAAGAGCAGCCAGTGCCCTTAGCTGCTGAGCCATTACTCTAGCCCCAATAAAATATTTTTTACAAAAAGTAACCTATAGGAAAAAATTAATAAAAATAAGTCTAAAAATAATTTGGCTTTGTTCTCTTTCTTATAATGACTAAAATCTTCCTCAAAGACAAAGAAATAAGAACCGCATCATTTATTGAGCACATACCACTTTGTGCCAGGCACTATTCTGAGCTCTTGGTGTATGTCCTGAGTGGGTCCTCAGAACAGCTCTGTGTGGATAGGTATTACTATATCCCATTTTACAGATGGATATATAGAGGGAGAGAAAACGGATACAATAGAATTGGGGTTCAGATGAACTGTCTTCAAAGCCTTCTTTATGAGCACAGACCAGAGAACAACCTGCCTTAACCTTCTGGCCTTAGACTCTGATCCTGAATTTCACATCATTTTTTGGTGGGACTAGGGAAGAGAAGCTAGGAAATAACATTTAGATTTTTGTTTTACTACTGAGGCTCAAGCTTATACTGTTATCCTCATTAGACAGTTCTATACTATTAATATCCAAATTTCACAAAATCTACTTCAATTGATACTTCAATATTCTCCTTTGTATTATTTAAATATATTCTACAACAATATTAGCTTGCTTTTATAATATTAATTGCTGATCACAGGTACATATAAAAGGGTGTGTGTATGTGTGTGTGTGTGTGTGTGTCGGGGGGGGGGCGGAGATCTCCAGAGATAGTAGAAACTGCATAATGTTGACAAAAATAAGATTGGCCTGATAGGACAGCTATTCATTTGACTTCAATATCATTTAACTCTCACCCTGGCCATTCTCCTCATCTTTGTACTTACTTTTCCCATCTAAGATTTAAGAGTTGAATGTTTTGAGTTTCTGTCAGCTTCAGCATTTAAAAGTGTTATAGTTTTAGTTAAGTGTCTTTAGAACCATGGAGTAGAAGTTGATGGAGTGCTGTAATTGGGTTTTTGTTCTGTAGATTTTGTGGTAATTATTGGCAAGCATAAGGAATTCTGGATTCATGGAGCTAAGAAACCTTACGGCCTTCCTTCCCTTCCCCCCACAGGAAATGAGGTTTATGTATTCTGTCTTGGAAATGTATTTTTAGATATTCATAGGGTTTTTTTTTTAATTAAGGATCTTCCCAGAGGCTGTTCAAGGCTTAAATAAATTCTAGTTAATACATTTATAACTAAAACTAGATTTGATTTTTTTTTTTAGAAATTTGGTTTAAAATAATTACTAAAAACAAACCTTTAAATAAAAAATATAAAGGAGGAGGTAAATATTATAGGACAATTTGGGAGCCAGGTTTAGTTTTGATTTCTAATACTTCCTTCCTGCTTTATTTTCAGTTTTATGTAAATAATGTATCTAATAATAAAAGTAAATTATTGTGCATGGCAGAATTTTGACAAAAAAAAATCTTTAGAACATTCATCAAGCAAGTAAATAATGTTTGTGTAGAGGAACTGATCAAAACTCCACTGTTCAGGTATTTCACTGAGAAATAACATGTATGAAGCTGATTGAAGAATAAAAAAGAAACCTTGAGCAAACACAGATTAATATATATTCCTGAAAGCAAAGACAATATTGTAAAGATGGGTCCAAATTAATAGTCACTCAATCAGTCAGGATGGAATGTTTGAAACTGTGAATCAAAATTAACTTTTTTTTATGAGTCTGTTATTGCAGGTATTTTGTTACAAAGTAAGTTGACTAACATAAACCCCTACATAACAGGTTGGAGAGCTGGTTCATGGTTAAGGCACTGGCTGTTCTTCCAGAGGAATTAGGCTTTATTCATAGCACCTACACAGCAACTTACAACATTTGTAACTGCGGTTCCAGGGGATCTGCTGTCCTCTTCTGTCCTCCACAGGCTCAAGACATGCATGTCAAAACACCCACATACACAAAACACACAAAACTTAATAAAACAAAACCAAAAACCCCACATTAGACTTACATAAAAAAATAAATGCAAGTAAGTTATATACCTAAGCATTTTAAAAAATTCCATGCTGGGTTTCTTCTTTTCCACTTTTTATTCTGTGTCATCCCACTGAACAGCACTGGAGTTGTATCTGGTACCACATTCTGAGTGGGTCTCCCTGCTTCAGGTAGTCTTCTGGAAATGCTCTTATAAATGCACCTCACCAGTATCCTAGATGATTCTAAATCCAGCCAAATAGGATTTAGAATATATAAAGAACTCCTACAAGAGGCTGGAGTAATGGCTAAGTAAAGAGCACTTGTTGCTTTTACAGAGAACCATGGTCCAATTCTCAGCACCCATATGGCAGCTGAAATCTGTCTGTAACTCCAGTTCCCAAAGATCCAGTTCCCTCTTCTGGTGTCCATAGGCACCAGGTACACATGCAATGTACTTACATATAGGCAAGCAAAAGACCCATACATATAAAATAAAAATAAATATTAAAAAAAATAAAAATGTCTATGCATAATAAGAACTGTACCTGATAAGACAATTAAATAAACTCACAAGAATAAAAATGGAATAAAAATGGCCCATAATAAAACATTTTCATCCTCATGATTAGAGGAACTTAAAAAATACAGTTTTTCACTTATTGGGTTAGGAAAAATAAGTGATGTGATTCTTTCTGGTATAAGGGGATAAGGAAAGAAGCACTGTCATAGACTCTTGTGGGCACATAAATTGGTGTGGCATCCTGGAGGGGGATGCTTGTATCTTCTGATTCAGCAGTTCCTTTTCTTGGTGTACACCCTTGAAAAACAGTTTATATGTGGAACAAGCATATGTTACAAGGATGATAATTGTGTCATTGTTTGAAAGATCAAAATAGTACAGAACAAAATATTTTTTTTTAATCACTCAGACACCAGGACTGGCCATCATCCCCATAGCAAAGGCCTGTATAGGTCCAGAACAAAATATTTTAAATGACTTAAATATCTATTAATCAGAAGTATTGTGCATTATTTAAGAGGAATGGAAAAAATCTGTATTTATCAACAGAGAACTCTCCCAAATATACTGATAACAAAAGCAAATTACAATAGGGTATATGTATTTTATATATTTAATAATTCTATTTATATTAAATAAACTATTATTTCTGTAGTTGCGTAGCACATAGCACATATTTAAAAATCTGATTCATGGGTGCAGTTACTTCTGGGGAGGAGATGAGTATGGAGTAGAAATTAAAGAGAACATTAGGATTTATTAGTGCAGTTGAGATTTTATATAATATATTAAATCATTTGTTTAAAATAAAGTTTTAGTTGGCCTGGTGCATATGCCAATAGCCCCAGCTACTTAAGAAGTCAGGATCTGGGAGGATTGCTTGAGTTCAGGACTTTGAAATCAGCTTGGGCAATATAGCATTGATGTGTTTATAAAAAGAGAAAGATGTATAAGAATATGTTCTATGGGGTGTGGTGAGGCATCAGGGAAGGGGATGCCTCTGCCGGCCCATGCTGAGGCATCCCTTCCCCCTGAGGGACCAGCCACACAACAGTATAGTATAGAATAGAGTTTATTCAGGGCATGGGGATGGGAGTTAAGAGGATAGTAGAGGCAGAGAAAGGCAGTGAGAGGGAGAGAGTAGAGAAGTAGAGGCCGGCCATGACCACATGGAGAGAGGGAGAAGGGAAGGCAGAGAGATGGGGAGCAAGACTTAGAGAGGCAAGAGAGCAAGAGGAGAGAGGAGGGGGGCAAGCAGCCCCTTTTGTAGTGGATCAGGCCTACCTGGCTGTTGCCAGGTAACTGGGGTGGAGCTTAGACAGAATGCTAACAAGCATTGCCCCACCTCAAAAACAAAAATAAATAAGTTAAAGTTTAAGTAATAGGGGCCTAGTTTCATGGCATGTGCCTTTAATCCCAGTACTCAGAAACAGAGACAAGCAAATCCTTGTGAGTTCAAGGCTAGCCTTCTCTACATAGTGAATTCCAAGCCACTCAGGACTTCATAGTGAAACTTTCCCCCACTCCAGAACAAGCCCCCAAAAAGAAAGAAAATAATTAACTCTTTTCATTCCTTTGCTGTTTGTGGTTGTACTAGAGTGTGAAATGAAATGCCTTTGATTGGTTTAAAGAGTATTACAGAAAATAAATTTGCTTATTTTCTTATTCTTATTGTTTATCTTCTTGAGAGAATGCATGTACTTCTATAGGCAAATAAGCTTTTTTCCCTTCTGGTATAAATTTTCCAGTTCTCTGTGATCACCAAGTGAATGTGCTACAATTCAACTGAATTCTAACACTAGTTATTCCAGAGTAAGCATTGAATTCTACATGTGTAAGGGGTCAGGTCCATAAGATATATAGGTGGCAAGTAAGGGAGTTGTTTTTAATCAGTTCTCTGTGACTACAAAATGTGAGGCAATCAACTTAAAAAGAGAACAGGTTAATCTATCTTGGCTTACAGTTTCCAAGATTTCAATCCAGGATCTTTGGTCCTATTGTTTTGGGCTTGTAGTAAGGTCCCATATCATAGTGGAAGCTGGTTCAGTACTCATCAGAATCCAGGGAACAAAGAGTAAGATCCCTGAAGGGCATATTCTGAGACCTAAAGATCTCCTAGAAGACCACAGAGAATTTTAGCATTTAATGAGCACTCTTGTGTGACTTCAAGACACCAGAGATACAGGTACCTGCAATACCTGTAATCTTCTCTTTAGCTTTTCTGCTAAATAATTTGGCCTTTGTAGCAGCAGGCTGTTTTCCCCATAACTGTGTAGTAGCCCAAGAAGAAGAGAGAAAGATTCATCACAAACCATAGCAGATACAGACCATCCCTCCTAAAGGCTTCATGGCTCCCAGTAGTGCTACATAGAGACCAATTCTTTTTCTTTTTTACACAAAGTTTCAGTATGTAACTCTGGCTGTCTGGGAATTCATTATGTAGACCAGGATGGCCTCAAATTCACAAGAGATCCTCCTGTCTCCGCCTCTAGAGTACTGGGATTAAAGGTGTGTGCCACCATGCCCAACTGGAACTAATTCTTTAATACATGGATCTTTGGAGACCATTCAACATCCACATCAGCACCCATTTCTGTTCACATGAGCGATGGGTTCTGAACTGTAGTCCTTCCATTTGCAGCAAGTGTTTTTTCCACTAAGTCATTTTCCCAGCCCATTGTTATTTTTTTTTTTCCCTGAGACAGGGTTTCTCTGTGTAGCCCTGGCTGTCCTGGAACTCACTCTGTAGACCAGGCTGGCCTCAAACTCAGAAATCCACCTGCCTCTGCCTCCCCATTGTTATTTTTAAATTAATTTTTATTTTATATGTATGAGTATTTTGCCCCCCTCTGTATAGGCACCACATGCATGCAGTACCTGGGGAGGCAAGAAGAGAGTGTCAGAACCCTATGGAACTGAAGTTACAAATGGTTGTGAGCCTCCACGTGGGTGCTAGGAACTGAAAACTCATTTTTAAACACTGAGCCATCTTGCCAGCCCCCCCCCCACCATAATTTTTTTAATGAAAATTTCCTAAGTTGGCTGATTAAATCATTCACTGGCTGTTAGTGATTGATTCAATTTCTTTCATCCCGCACATTTGGGCTTGGGGCCAAAAGTTTCAAGCTCCTAATCAAGAGTGCATCTTTCTGATGAGCATCTCCCATCTTATAGCTATCTAGGGGCCAGCCAAGAGGTACTTCATTAAAACAAAGGATGCTCTTATGGATCAGGAAATGTCAACAGTCAATAGTTATCTGTCAGGAATTAGGGGAAAAGATCAAATATATTTTGTAGGATACCACTGCAAAAAAGTCTAGTTTGGAGTTAATAGGAGTTGAAAATTAGTGCACACTTAGAAGAAACGGTGCTTTACTGGTGGACCTGGTGAAAATTCTTAAAGATTAGGACTTGGTGAAGTGAAGAAAGGCAAAGAACAGCAAAAGCACAAAAGTCAAAGACACTGAGATAAATGCAGATAATCCAATGATAATAAAGTACTTAATAGAAGGGAGAGGGAAATAACAGAGAGCTAAGTAGAGAAGGGCAAGTCCTGTAAGGCCTTTATTTCCTGGTAAGAAGTGTAATCTGAGGCCTCTTAAGCCTCAGATTGCACCAGAATCATTAGGAAGCATATATAATGCAGTTGGCCATGCATAGAAATGTGCATTTTTACAAGCATCTTCATGTGTCTCTAACATAGAAAACATAGCTTTTGGTAATAAATAGGGGACTAAAAATTTTATGTAGAGAAATAACATCAGAATTATGGTTTAGAGCTAATGATTAAAGTTGTCACCTCTTAAAAGTAACAGAGACTCAAGGTAAGGCACTTGGGGTTGACATTAAGTAAAATTAAATAGACTCAAAAGGTAAAATGATAGACACTCCATGAAATACCATGAGAAAGAGGCAGAGGGAAAAGACTAGTTAACTCTAGAAGACTCTGAGCTTGATTGGGTTGAGTAGATGTTGAGTGTCATTAACAAAGATGCAAAAAGTTAAGCTTTGATAGGAAGATAAGTTCAAAGGTATGTAAAATGTCTATGAGACAGTAAGACATCCAGAAGGTTGAAGATGAAATTTTAGAAGTAATAAATGTGTACACTCAGGCAGAAACTAAGAAAATTTAAAATACTGAATATATTCCCATTGAGCTAGAAGTTAGTGATAGAACATGGAGAACCCATGTTTAAGAGGTAAAAGTACAATAAGAGTATGTACCAAAACTGAAACAGAACAGCAATGAACAATGTGTAGAAGCTTGATTGAGCTAAGTTTTAGTTAGTGAATGGTCAAATATAGTTAAGATATCTTGTAAGATCAAGTGTTGTTAACTAGAATTATAGAAGCTCTCTCTGACTTTTGGCATTTCCTGTAATAGTTAACTCCTACTTTACAGGATAGCATTTGCCTTAATTCTCAGGAGAACCTAAACATATCCAATGTAAACTATTATCTGTCTGTCTGTATGAAGCTTCCTATATATAACTGATATTTGGACATTGTTATTTGTCATGTATGATTAGGTTATCACTATTGTCCTTAATGCAATAAGGTTAGAAAGTCCCTTTTGAAACATAATAGGAAGATGTTATGGGATATGTTGCTTGATTCTTTGAGTTCAGTGTTTAATAAAAGAACTTTTAAGAGATGAATCCTGGGATCTGACCCTACCACTGTCGTTAGTTAGCTTTGTAACATTGAACAAATCACTATGTCTGTGTTTTTAATAAATGTCCAACATAAATATAATCTATGTCAAAGTTTTACTCAGGTATGAGATAGTATTTTTAGGGGAGAAAGAAAAATCTTAGCACTTGGGGCAGTGGAGAAATAATTTCCTCTATTTGAATTCAGCACCTAGGCTGGAGAAATAGCTCAGAGGTTAAGAGCATATGCTGTTTTTGTAGAGGACCCAAGTTTAATTCCAGTGTAGTCACATTGATTGGCCAGCTTACACCTGCCTGTAACTCCAGCTCCAGGGCCTTGCTCCAATGCCTCTGGCTTCTATAAACATTTGTATTTATATAAACATACCTATACACATACACATAATTAGTTAAAAAATAAATTCAGTACCTACTATTAAGGAAGGCAGTATATTATAAACAAGTCATAACTTGTTGGCCTGCCAGAACCAGTCAGATAGCTTGAATACATGAATTAGACCTATATAAGATCTAAGGAATGATTGTTACCTGGGGTAAATCTCTCTGCATCTGTTACTTGAACATTTCAGAATTGTACCAAACACACTTTGACAGCTATAAAGAGCAGTCAGTTCTACAGGCAGAATTCTTCCCAGGAGCTTCTGACAATTTGCAACCTCTGGTTTAAAGAAATGGAAGTCCCAAGTCTGCCATTGATTAGTCAGGCAGTTTTAGGAAGTCACTCTTTTTCTCCTAACCTCAGTTCCCCTCATCTTTGCCAGTTAAACCAAATCCAGTTCTTTTTTTTAAAAGATTTTATTTATTTATTCTACGTATATGAGTACACTGTTGCTGTCTTTAGACATGCCAGAAAAGGGCATTGGATCCCATTACAGATGGTTGTGAGCCACCATGTGATGCTGGGAATTGAACTTAGGACCTCTGGAAGAGCAGTCAGTGCTCTTAGCCACAAAGTCATCTCTCCAGTCCCCCAAATTTATTTCTAATGTTCCTTCCTATTTCTGAAAGTTATTTTCTTCTTAAGAATTGGCATAGCCGGGCGGTGGTGGCGCACGCCTTTAATCCCAGCATTTGGGAGGCAGAGGCAGGAGGATTTCTGAGTTCGAGACCAGCCTGGTCTACAAAGTGAGTTCCAGGGCTACACAGAGAAACCCTGTCTCGAAAAACCAAAAAAAAAAAAAAAAAAAAAAAAAAGACTAAGATGACAAGAAATGAAACAAAATGTCGGGGTTGGGGATTTAGCTCAGTGGTAGAGCGCTTGCCTAGCAAGCACAAGGCCCTGGGTTCGGTCCTCAGCTCTGGAATAAAAAAAAAAAAAAAAAGAATTGGCATATATTCTTGTGACAGCAAACAAGAATCTCCATCTTGGTTCTTCACTGCTGCTGTCTTAACTCTTTCATTTGCATGGGATTACAGGAACAAGGGAGCTTATTTTATGCTACTTGGTTTCGATTTCATGCAGCCAAGCTTGCCTTGAGTTCAGAATGTAGCCAGAAATGACCTTGAACCTTTGATCCTTCTTCCTCCACCTTTCAAATGCTGCCATTACAGACATACACTGAACCTAGTAAGGAAGGAATTATTTCGAATTTCTACTTTTTAATTTTTTTTAATTTTTAATTTATTTTCATATTTATATTTATTTATTATTTTTATTTTTTATTATTTGAACTTATACTTTTAAGTGACTCTGAAGTATATCTAGAAAGTGAAGAAAACTGGACCTAGTGTTAAATTTCCTAAGAAGTTTCCACTGAAACCTACTTTGTCAGCTAGTCAGCTGTCACTGATTTTTCTGTTCTTGTCCATAACCTCTTCTAGAATCTAATAGAAAGGGCAAAGGAACTTAGCCTCTAGATTGCTGTTACCAGTTCATTTAAATTTGCTCTAGCAAGGTCACATGTTCTAGACTATTGCCTTGGCCTATAAAGTTCAACTCATTCTAGGTATGCTTCTCTCTCGGTCTCCCTCTCTTTATCCACCTCTTTCTTTTCAGATACACCTCTCCCATCTCGTGTGTGTGTGTGTGTGTGTGTGTGTGTGTGTGTGTGTGTGTGTTTAGCCCTGAAGAAAACTGAAATCACAAAATTTGCAGGAAAATGCGTGGATTTGTTATGTATAATATTATGTAAGGTCACCTAACTTTAGAGATAAGCTTTACATTCTCCCACATTTGTGGATCCTACATGTATATATGTAAACAGCTGTGTGGCTATGTTGCAACATTTAGAAAGGAGGCTAAGAAAGTAATATTAGGCAATAAGGAAGGATGGAGTGCTGTCAAAAAGACATGCAAATCATGAAAAAGGTTTATAAAGCCAATTGTTCTTCTATTTCTGTAATGTATAAGTACATAAAAATGTAACTGGTAGAATGTGAAACCCTAAAGGAAGTTCTATGGCTTCAGAATGGCTACGCTAACTGTATAGAAGTTCACTAAGATGCATAGAGTTTGAGACAGAGTTTAAGTAGCTTTCTTAATCTAGCTGCATGATGTTTTTATTTGTAGGTTCATTACAATAAAGTATTTTTTATTTTTAAAAATGTACTTGACACAAGAATTTTCCCTGTATTTTATCAAATAATTAATTTTTAAAGTACTATATAATTTAACTATTCGCTTCTCCTTGGATATTTGATGTGCTCTATCTCTCTTAGGTATATGATTTCTCTCCATATACATGCAATATATTATTCTGGATAGAATAACTTGTCTATAAATCTTTATGCACATCTCCGAGTATTTCTTTAAATACTGGAATATACCTAGCCAATATAAAACACATCTCTTTAATATTTGTTGTAATGTTTTATTGATTTACAGGGAGATGTTACTTTATATTCTCAGTCATTATTTTATGAGTTTCACTCTTATTTTTGCTAATCTGAAAGATAAAAGTTGTATTTTATTTTATTTTGTATTTTTGATTAATTAATCAAGGAAGATATGTAGTTTCTGACTTACTCTTTTAAATGAAATTGAATCAGAAAGCAGTACTGTAGGTAGGTCAATATATCTTTATTCAACACAGGCATGAAAAGGAATTACCTATAAATGGCCACAAGAGAATAAATATGCTTTCAAATTTTGCAGTCCCAAAAGACAGGGGCAAACTTTACTTGTGCTGTGAAGACCTCAATCTCTGTCAGTTTTAAGTGGGATATTAACTTCTGAATTCAGCATTTCAGAACCTAAATTTGCCAGTTCTTTGAAAACACTTGAACACAAATGGTAAATTCAACCACCCCATTTCAGTGATTTGCTTACAGGCCACCAATGGGCTAAAATGCAGTCAGGATTAGCAGCTGCTCCGCATCTGCAAACATTTGTGCAGAACTAATTTCAATAGCAGATGTTGAAATATTTGAAAAACAAAAACAAAAAATGGCAGGGCAGCCTCTCCCCTGAGAAAGTTGGACCTATCCCGTGACTTCTCAGATGCCCCATAACCCTGTTAGCCAGATTTTCATTCCTAAAATACTTTCTTTCCTTTCCTTTCCATGTGTGAAGTTTCAGAAATGCTTAAGGGAATCTAGCTTCAGATTTGTAGTATTGCTTTAGTTGGCCCTGTAAGCTGCTGTCAAGAATAAAATAATTTGTCTGCAATTAAAATTCAACCATGAAAGATTTCATTTTGATTTCTGGGACATCCAGATTTCATTTACATTATATCTATCTAAAAGAAAGCCTGGTGTGATGATATATGTCTGAAATTCTTGCTACTTGGGAGGTTGAGGGAGGAGGATAGTAAGTCCAAGGCCTGGACAGTTTAGCCATGACCCTGTCTCAAAAATGAAAAGGTAATTTTTAAAAAAGGGATGGTTATATAGCTCAGTGCAGAACACTTGTCCTACTATTCATGATGCTCTGGGTTCAGTCTCTAGTACTAAAAAACAAAACAACCCCATTTCTTCGTTTGTGTTAAGAGCTACAGGTAGCTGATGGGAGCAGATGCAGAGAGACCTATAGCCAAACATAGGCAGAGCCTGAGGAACCCTGCAAAAGAGGGGGAGGAAGGATTGTAGGAGCCAGAGGGGCTGAGAACACAAAGAAAACATAATCCACAGAATCAACCAAGCACGGCTCATAAGGCGCTCATAGAGACTGAAGCAGCGATCATGGAGCCTGCATGATTCTGACTCAGGACTTTGGTATACATGCTGTGGTTGTGAGACACTGGAGGAGGGGCTGTCTCTTACTATTGCCTGCTCATAGGACTCTTTTCCTCCTATTGGGTTGCCTTCTCTAGCCTTGATATGAGGGTCTGTGCCTAGTCTTATTGTAACGTGTTAGGCCATGTTTGGTTGATATTACTGGGAGGACTGCTCTTTGCTAAAGGGAAATGGAGAGTGTTGGATCTGGGGGAGAAGGGATGTAGGGAGAGAGAGCTGGGAGGAGAGGAGGGAGAGAAGGCTGCAGGATAGATGTAGGAGAGAAGAATAATTTTTTAAAAAAAGCTACAGGTAATAAAGAACTTTACAAGTTATGTTTGTTTCCATATGGTCAATAAATGCATGGTTATACCAGTAGGAATTGGCTGAACTAGTTTCTAAATAATGTCATATACAGATCTCCGATTACAATGTCTGTGTTACACAAGTCTTAAAGAGCTTAAACAAATACAATGTTCTAGAATCTAGTCAGGATCCTTCTCACTTGTCAGTGTAATCAACTCTGCTTCTTTATGGAACTTGGTTATTGTTGAAAGAGTAAATTTTTTTGTTACTTGATTATTTATTTATTTATTTATAAAACTAGGATATACATTCACAAAGTTAAACAGCTACAAAGTTACAATAGGTATATAGTAAAGCCTTCTTCTGACTATTATTCCCTGGTCATGTAACTTTTACAATTAAGTTTAGGTTTTTTTGTCTCTTAGAATTCTGTGCACAGACATACAAATGTGCATGTGTGATTGTTTTCAACATTCTTATTGCTGTGACCCTTAATACAGTTTCTCATCTTGTGGTGATGCCAACCATACAATTATTTTTGTTGTTACTTCATAACTGCAATTTTGCTACTATTATGAATCATTATATAAATATCTGTGGTTTCCAATGGTCTTAGGCATCCCCTGTAAAGGGCTGTTTGACCCCCAAAGAGGTCACAACCCACAGGTTGAGAACCACTGTTGTAAACCTCATTCTGTATCCTACCTTCTCTACTTAGTCTGACTTAGAAATACTTTCCTCTTAGTTTCCTTGCTGCTATTTTTTTCTCAAATAGAATTCATTTGTATAGATGTACCACATATCTCTAGTTCAAAGACAGCTCAGTATCTGTGACTACAGATCTGACTCTGCTAGCTAAACGAGATGAGTTTAAATTTATTTGAGTGCACTGACTGCAAACATTTAAGAGTTCCTATTACATGACAACATTGTCTTTGTCCATGGGGAGCAAAGTAAAAACAGTTTCAGTAAAATATTCAGTGAGAGCACCCTTTAATAGTATATTGTGATTTACACTATTTTTTTCACATATCTTCCCTTTAGTAGATGTAGTAGCACCTTTTCTTGGTGAGAGTTCTGTTCAAATTTTCTTTCTCTCATATTCATTCATTCATTCATTCATTCATTCTCTCTCTCTCCCTCTCTCCCCCTCCCTCCCTCCCTCCCTCTCTCTCTCTCTCTCCCTCCCTCCCTCCCTCCCTCCCTCCCTCCCTCCCTCCCTCTCTCTCTCTCTCTCTCTCTCTCTCTCTCTCTCTCTCTCTCTCTCTCTCTTTCTTTCTTTCTTTCTTTCTTTCTTTCTTTCACTTTACAACCTGATTAAAGTCCCCCTCCAGTCTGATCCTCACATATCACTATCCCCATTATCCCCCTCCCCTTCTCTTCAGAGAAGGGGAAGCCCCTTGGGTACCACCCCGTCCTGAGGCATCCAATCCCAGCAGGACTAAGCATATCCTCTCCCACTGAGGCACAACCAGGCGATTCAATTTGGGGAAGAGGATCCAATGGCATGTAACAGAATCAGAGATAGCCCCACCCCCACCCCGCTCTAGTTGTTAGGGGACCCACATGAAGACCAAGCTGCACATCTGCTCCAAGTGTGTAGAGGACCCAGGTCCAGCCCCTGAATGCTCTTTGATTGGTGGTTCAGTCTCTGTGAGCCCCTATGGGTCCTGGTTAGTTGACTCTGTAGATCATCTGTGGTGTTCTTCACCCCTCTGGCTCACTCAATTCCATTCTCCACTCTTCTACAAGATTCCTGAGCTCTACTTCATGTTTGGCTGTGGGTCTCTGCTTCTATCCACTGTTAGATGAAGCCTCTCAGGAGACAGTTATGCCATGCTCCTATCTGCAAGCATAGCACAGTATCATTAATAGTATCAGGGATTGACTTTCTCCCATGGGATGGGTCTCAAGTTGGTCCAGCCATCAGTTGGCCATTCCCTCAGTCTCTGCTCCATCTTTGTCCCTGCACATCTTGAAGGCAGGACAAATTTTAGATTGAAGATTTTGTGGGTGGGTTAATGTCCTCTCCCTCCACTGGAAGTGCCTGCAGGAGGTAGGCACTTCAGTCTCCATATCTCCCGCTAGTAGGAGTCTGAGCTAGGATTGCCCCCATAGAACTTCCAGAGCTTCCCCCATCCCAGGTCTCCAGCTAGTCACAGAGATGCTCCACTGATTTCCATTCTCACTCCATCCCTCTCTGTCCCCTCTTTTCTTCCCATACCTGATCGCCCTGTTCCCCTTCTCACCCTCTCTCCCACTCAGTTCCCTCTCTCCATCCACCTCAGATAACTATTTCGTTTCTCCTTGTGAGTGAGACTCACACATCCTCCCTTGAGCCCTCTTTATTATTTAGTTTCTTTGGAATTGTGAATTGTAGCATGGTTATCCTGTACTTTATGGCTAATATCCACTTATAAGTGGGTACATACCATATGTGTCTTTCTGGTTCTGAGTTATCTCACTCAGGATGATATTTTCTAGTTCCATCTATTTGCCTGCAAATTGCATGATGTCCTTGTTTTAATAGCTGAATAGTATATTCCATTGTGTAGATGTATCACATTTTTTTTATCCATTCTTCAGTTGAGGAACATCTAAGTTGTTTCTAGTTTCTGGCTATTATGAATAAAGCTGGGCTGGAGAACTCAACAGTTAGTTGTATTTGCTGCTCTTAGAGAAGACCCAGATTAGTTCCCAGCTACCATAATACTTTACAGTTGTCTGAAACTTCAATTCCAGGAGATATGATCCCTTCTGCCCTGAGCAGGCACCAGGTATATAATGTGGTGCACAACATGCTAGTATACCAAACACTCATGCACATAAAATAAACCTAAAAGACTTGAGTTGCTCAGTTACAAAAATGATATATGTATTCCATATATAAGTATTTTATCAGAGACACTTTGGGAAAATTTCCCAATATTAAATTTTATATATTTAAAAATATTTATTTTTATTTATATGTATATGTGTGTGTATCTATTTGTGTATGTGCCATGTGTGTGCTTGGGTTCTTGGAGGCCAGAAGAGGACATCAGATTCCCTGGAGTGGAGTTACAAGCTGTTATGAAATGACCAAGGCGGGTGCTGGGAAATAAACTCCAGTCCTCTACATGAGCAGTGTGTGCTTCTAACCACTGGTCCATCTCTTAAGCTCCCACTTTTATTTGCCAGGCTGGCCTTGAAGTCACAATTCCCAGTCTCCCAAGTGCTGGCAGGCTTGACTGTGGACATGTTCCCTCACATCCACCTTTTTGTCTTAAATGTGTCTATCAAAGACCAAGAGTTTTTCATTGTTAAAACTGATTTAGTAGTTTACTTTTTAATGTTTTGTACTTTTTGTATTTTTAAGAAACCTTCAAATAACACAATTTCACCAAGATTTTTCTCCTGTATTTTTTCTAGAAGTTATATCTGTGTTTGAAAAAATCTTTTATTGTTTTATGAGAACTGAGTAGTTGCTCCATCCTTGAAGATTAGTGCCTTGGCAGTCCAAGCACTCCACACAACTGGGTGCCTCAGCAGCCCCAATCTGGTGCTGAAAACCTGGAAAGTTCCTGGGGAGCTGGTGGTCTTATTCCTTGATGGAAACCTGGAAAGGAATTAGCAGCAGAAGCAATAGGCCAGATCAACTCGGAGCAAAGGGAAAGGCCAAGTCAGCAGCCTTTCTTCTCTAATACCTCTTCCCTCTTTTGAAATCTGGATTGCTACCAGAAGGTGCCATTCCCAATGGGGTGGGTCTTCCCACATCAATTAAAGCAATCTGGACAAATTTTCAGGTGAGACTCCCAACTCTGGTGATTTTCATTTGTGGCAAGATGCTATTAAAACCAGCCATAATAGTTTTATATGTATTTTTGGGTGATCACTCTTAGTTTGTCAGTTCTCAAGATCTTTACTTCTCTCATTTCCTAGAAGAATCTGATGTTTGTTAGTATAATAGTCAGCCAACCAGTGAAAGAATTGTTAAATTTACTAGTTATTTTTAACGCCCCCATAAAGTAACTACTTTGTATTCAATTAAAAGGTGATTTATGAATGGCAAATATTATGGAATATATTGACTAGTCATCCCACAGATATTTAATGAGTACCCCTTTATTTTTTGATGTAGGAACTCATATATCCCAGGCTGTCCTTGAACTTCTAATCCTCTTGCCTCTACCTCCACAGTGCTGGGATTACCACTGTGTACTATTATGTTCAGTTTATGTGGTGCTAAGAATCAGACTTAAGACTTTGTCATGATAGGTAAATCCTCAATCAACTGACATATGTCAATGTAAGTGTCAGGTATTATACACAATAATAAATGAGTTATGTAGACCTGATTTTTAAACTCATGTTTTACATGAGTTTACATGTACTTTTACTATATAGACAGTACACACACACACACACACACACACACACACACACACACACACACAAACACACACACCTGCAGCATAAGCTATAAAAGAACAACCCTTGCTACATGCAGTATACTCTGATGCCTTGGGTTCAATCCCTATACTACCCCCCCACACACACACACACATTGATGCTCCTGAAAACTGAATTAATTCAAGTTTTAATACCTATGGTTTGGAAAAAATACTTAATTAAGTAGACTTTTGTTCTTATTGCATTTTGAGGGAACTTTTATGGATTGTTGCCAAGGAGACTCATAGGAAATGTGATGTGGTGCTTGCCTTTGTACATTCCAGCTGCTTACTGACAAGGAGAATATTACTGAGACACAGAATATTTCAACACAATTCCCACAACTATAATATGTTTAAATTCTTTAAGAAGTTGCTAACTTCTTCAGAATTGTCAGCTCTTGAAATTATCAAAATTACCTGTCCCATAAGAGATTTGAGCATAAGTAGGAAGTAACTGGTAAAATGTACCATCCATTTCTGTAATGGTAAGATGTGCACAGAAAACCTGAAGAAAACTAGTGAGCCAATCAGAGGTCCCTTTTTCATTTGATTAACTGGGATTAAAGATCCTGTGCTCTGGCGCTGCTCAGACACACATCCTGGGCAGCCACCGAAGGGGCTTTATGAGCCCTACTTCAAGCATCTCTTTGTGACAAGTTCATCTTAAATAAAGCTGTAAAATGCAAGGTGGGAATAGCCACTTGTCTCAGTGTGTACATATTTGAAAACAAAGGATGCTTCTTCAGAAATTAAGCATATCTTCTTTGAAATTAAACACATCTTAATTGGAAGAAAATTTCTTCTATTTTCTACTTGTATTAGTCAGGGTTCCCTAGAGGAACAGAATTCATAGAAAGAATATCTTCAATTCAGTTTTCAGGAGCATCAGAGTGTGTGTGTGTGTGTGTGTGTGTGTGTGTGTGTGTGTGTGTGTGTGTGTGTGTATGCGTGTGTCTGTGTCTGTGTGCATGCGCGCACAAATGCGGGCCAATAGAAGTTTGGCCCAGATTAAAGGTAGATCTTCCTACCTCAGAAGAGCTGGATTAAAGATGTATTTTCCTGCCTCTAGATTAAAAGTGGGTCTTCCAACTTCAAATGATTTAATTGAGAAAAAATTCCCACACAGGTAAACACAGCCATTTAGGTTTTAATTAATTCCAGAGATGGTCAAGTTGACAACCAAGAATAGCTATCATATTACTATAGTTAAACCTAAAGATTAGGAATGGAATTTTTTGTTTTTCAAATTACTGTTGGGATTATAATCTTTACATTTATTTATTGTGTATATATGTGCACACATGTGCCATAGTGCACATGTGGGGGCGTGAGCCTTGGTAGGAGCTTATAGGAGTCCATTCTCTCTTTCTATCATGGGGGTTCTCAGGATCAAATTCACACCATCAAGCTTGGTGACAAGTGCCTTTATCAGATGAGCCATCCTGCTGGTCTGACCATAAATATTTATTTTTTAATTTAATGAATTTGTTTTTTATTTATTCACTTTACATCCCACTCACTGCCCCACTTCCACTCACCCCTCCCACAATCCTTTCCCCCATTTCTCCTCTGCGTGAGTGGGGTCTCCCCTAGGTATCCACCCACCCTGGCACATCAAGCATCTGTGGGACTAGGCGCTTCCTCTCCCACTGAGGTCAGACAAGGCAGTCTAGCTAGAATAACATATCCCATAAACAGGTAATTGTTTTGGAATTTTGATGGGAATTGCATTGAATCTGTAACTTACTTTTGGTAAGATACGAGGCAGGCCTCTGGTGGTTATCCTTGGGTTGTATGGTTCAGGGTCAGCAGGTCTGTATGAAGGTGGGTGGAGAGGTTGTGGGAGAATGCAGGTCCAGAGAGATAGCAGGCTGTTTAGAGCATCTTGGCGTGCCCCAGTGGCAGGACCATTACTCTTACTCAATTTAATTCATGCACCGTATATGATCTGGGAGTGAACCAAAGGCAGTTGCATCACCAAAAACAAAACAAAACAAAACAACAACAACAACAAAAACCACTTCAGCATGGATTATGTCTCATGAAAGCTGCACCAATGAAGCTCTCTTCACGACTTATAGACAGCTTAAGGAGTCAGGATATCTCCAGGCAGCTCAGCTTGTAAGTCTCCTTTTCTTGGAGGTTGTTTACTTCTTCTACAACCCCTTGAGCTGAGCCCTATGCCTTCTCAGTTTCAGGAACTTCTTGAGACCTGCTAGTTTTTTATTTCTCAAGTCTTATGAGACTTCCTTTTCTTTCCAATTTCTAACCACACTCCTTCCCTTGATAAATTCACACAGCAATAACATTGACTTTCAAAAATGTGGTCTTGTGTTTCTAGAATATAGGTTGGGTTTGATTTCTCGTTAGGCTGACACCCTTTCTATTAGACTTGTTATAGCAAATGGAAGACAGTAAATCATTGTGCTTAAACTATATGTCTAACTAGCCAATTACCAGTCCAAATTCCCAATGCTGCTTTCATACCAGTATTTGTTCTCCATCCAGTGAGAACAAAGAAATAGTCTTGGGACAACTATGAAATGGAAGTGTTCTCAGGTAGTTTTCTTAAGTTAACAAGAGTAGTATATTTTGAAAGAATTTTCCTTTTTAAAAAATATATTTATTCATCTTACATCTTGATCTCACCCCCCATCTCTCCTCTCCTCTCAGACCCAGTCTTACAGATCTCTCCCCCATTACCCATCTTCTTGGGTACCACTCCACCCTGGGATTTTCTTACTTGTGAGAAATAGAGACCATTCCCTTTAGATGCATGCTAATATGATAGCTAATAGATTTTGGAGTAGAGTAACATTTCCTCTCAGAGACATCTTCTAAGGAAGGCAATTTCTCCTTGAACATCCTGGTTTCTAACAGTCCTGCCCAGGCTCAGGCAACTCTAGATCTTAGAACCTGACTGACAACATCTGGTTCTCTAGGATGTAGCACCTGTCTCTCTACTTTGACTAGACCTAGCTTCTTTCTTGAGTAAGCTAATGTCCTATACAAAAAGTTCATGACTGAGCTTCAGGATTTTCTCAGAATTGGGCCAATAAACAGCATAGACTCATATGTGTTAGTATTTATTTCTACTACCTGTGTGATCTTAATTTCAGTTGGATCTTAACTATGTACAGAGATTGGCACAGACTTTGGGTTTTCCTGTGTTTGCTCTCTATTCCTGAGAAAAAGCCACCCACCCACAAAGGCAACTTGTCTTTTTCTGAAGATTTCTTTTCAGGGAATTTCTTCCTGTGGCAGTAATTAAATAGATAATCAAAAGGATCCATGCTAATCCTCTGACCTATGCCTTGTGTTTTCCTTTATCCTCTCCTTAGTACTCTCTTGTTTTGGGTCTCTAGTTTCCTGTCACTTATTGGTTGGAGTTAAAGTCTTGTCTTAGGGATCCAGGATGTTTTCCTTGTGGCCTCTATAGGATTACAAAATACTTTAAAAATTTCAATGGTGCCACTGGGAACTGAGAGGCAGGGTTGATTGAGTCAAGGGAACAACTTTGTGGCAATCTCTGAAATCCTGCCTCAAATCTAAGCTTTACTGCCAGAAAGTTGCTCTTCAAGGCATGCCTGTTATGGAGCATCTAATAATCTTGATTACTTGATTGCTCAGCTGTTAAAGGCTAGGCTCACAACCAAAAGGATAAGAGATACTCTTTGATCATTGAAGCTCCCAAACTAAGATCCCATTTAGCATTTCTCACCACAATAGCAGTCTTGATAAATCCTAATTATGATTTAGAAGGTAGTATCCTTGCTATCGACTTTGAAGTATTTTCTGAATTTGTCTCTAAAATCCTTTCCTCAAGTAAACTAAGAAAATGCCCGATCTCATCTTTTCTTCTCAGCTCTTTATTCTTGAGACAGGGTCTTATGTAGCCCATACTGTCCTCAAACTTGCTATGTGCCCATGACTGGCCTTAAACTTTTCTTATAGTTTTGGTTGTGAGCCTAGCCTTTAACAGCTAAGCCATCTCTCCAGCCCCCTTGAACTCTTCTTGATCCTCCTGATTACACCTCCCTTGGTTTTGAGACAGGATCTTTCTGCTTCAGTTTTCCAATACTGAAATTAAAGCATGTGCCACCATTCCTGGTAAGAAATGCCTTTTATGAGTTCGTCCTCTTTAGACTCTATTGTTCCTCTGATCTCTAGTAATGGAGCTTGCTACTTATAGCTAGAATTATTTTTAAAGATTGTCTTAGGGTTTCTATTCCTGCACAAACATCATGACCAAGAAGCAAGTTGGGGAGGAAAGGGTTTACTCAGCTTACACTTCCACATTGCTGTAGATCACCAAAGGAAGTTAGGACTGGAACTCAAGCAGGTCAGGAAGCAGGAGCTGATGCAGAGGCCATGGGGGGATGTTACTCACTGGCTTGCTTCCCCTGGCTTGCTCAGCCTGCTCTCTTATAGAACCCAAGAATACCAGCCCAGAGGTGGTACCACCAACAATGGGCCCACCCCCACTTGATCACTAATTGAGAAAGTGCCCCACAGCTGGATCCCATGGAGGCACTTCCCCAACTGAAGCTCCTTTCTCTGTAATAACTCCAGCCTGTGTCAAATTGACACACAAAACTAGCCAGTACAAAGATTCTCTCATCCTTTTGGTTATTTCATGACATTGTTCTACTTGTGTTTAGCTCTGATCTTTTCTTCTGTTAACCATCCATATAAGGTCTAATTTTTCCAGATAATTTTCTATGATGCTTGATAAAAGCAATTGAAATGTTTTTCTTCCAATTCAGAGGCTAAGGAAGGATTCCATAAACCCATGACCAATATTTGATAGAGACCTTTCTCAGAATTCTCTTGTGGGAAATTAATTTCATGATGTCATCCTGTCTCATCTGCATGAATATCCTCCTTGGCAGCCTTGTTATGATATCAGCCCCTGAAATATGTGTAACTCTGAGAAAGTGACAGAGTAAGGCAGAATCTGTAAGTGAGCTTCTCTCCTCTTAAAACGTTCTTCTGTATTCACCATGAAGAGGCGCTCCTCCCAGTGCTGCATCTGATGCTGAATGTGATCACAGGGCTTGGTCCTGGCATTTAAGTGATTTTGATGACTATGTAAATATTTATTCAAAGTCTCAGGGATCAGTCCCTTTGAAAATGAATACTGGTGGTTCATACTCTTTTATTCAGTTCCTTCTTTCACCATAGTCTAGTAATTAACTATAATACAGAAATAATTTTGCTACAGTATGAGATGTCATAGTCTGAAAGTAGCAAAAGAAATTATGAATAAAAAAAATCATACAATTTGCAGACCATATGAAGCTCAAGAAGAAGGAAGACCAAAGTGTGGGTGCTTCTGTCCTTCTTAGAAGGGGGGGAACAAAATACTCATAGGAGCAAATATGGAGACAAAGTGTGGAGCAGAGACTGAAAGAAAGGCCATCCAGAGACTGCCCCCCCTGGGGATCCATCCTATATAGTCACCAAACATAGACACTATTGTGGATGCCAAGAAATGCATGCTGACAGGAGCCTGATATAGCTGTCCCTGAGATGCTCTGTAAGAGCCTGATATATACAGAGGCAGATGCTTGCAACCAAACATTGAACTGATCCTGGGGTCCCCAATGGATGAGTTAGAGAAAGGACTGAAGGAGCTGAAGGGGTTTTCAACCCCATAGGAAGAACAACAATATCAACCAACCATAGCTCCCAGGATCTAAACCATCAACCAAGGAGTACACATGGAGGGACCCATGGCTCCAGCCATATATGTAGCAGAGGATGGCCTTGTTGGGTATCAGTGGGAGGAGAGGCCCTTGGTTCTGTGAAGGCTTGATGCCCCAGTGTTGGGGAATTTGAGGGCAGGGAGGCAGGAGTAGGTGTGTGGGTGGGGGCACACCCTCATAGAAACAGGAGGGGGGATGGGATAGGGGGTTTCGGGGAGGGGCAGAATCAGGAAAGGGGATAACATTTGAAATGTAACTAAATAAAATATCCAATTAAAAAAAAATCACCACTCACTTAAGTCCATTTCAGCCTGTTGATCTTTAATTTTAGATATGTGTAACCTTCCTTACTAATCAACCCAGATTTCTCCTCTAGTGCTATAAATATTTTTCACTTTTCATTTGTTAGTGAATCAGGCTCTTTACTTGCAGGGAAATAGGTCTAATTCTGGGTTCTGAGTAAACAGTATTCTTCTCACAATCATCTGAAACCTGACTTGGGAGTGTCTTGGCATTCTATCTCAGTAACACTGATCTTTCTGCACTTTCTTTCCTGGCACACATCCCCAGACAGATGTCCAAAGAGGTTTGTCTTGCTCTTCTTACTCTATCTTATTGCTTTCTGAAATTCCCTGGTTTCTATAAAATAGCTGCCCTCACCCCTTTTTTTCTGTTCTAAATTCCATTCTCCCAAAGAAATCACAGAGCTTCTGCTCTTTCACACTATAGAAGCACAGTTGTCAGATTATGGGCACACACCTTAGCATCTCTAAAACGGGTCTGGGTTGGGAAATATAAAACTAGAATTCTAAAGTTTTTAGAACCATAATGATAACTTTTAAGGTGATTTACCAAATAAGTGGGGTCCAACAAGAATTATATGTTGTAAATACACAGAATATAAGATTGTATATAGTATCTTGTGCTAGCCGGATGTACCCATGAAGTTGACAGAAGTGAATTGCTAGTGTTTTTTGTTCTTGTTTGTTTGTTTGTTTTTAAATCTCACAAAGAGCAGGAAGGAACTAAGCTAACTTAGTAGCAGGAGCCTAATTTAAAAAAAAAATAAAAATAGTAAAGCACTTTGGTACACCTAAGTAGAGACAAACCAGTCTTTGCAAAGATTAAATTTCATTTGTAAATCACATAATTAGCAACTCAAGACTTGAATCCAAACACATGCCCCATTCATTTATTTACTTTTCTACTTATTGACACAGGGTTTTAATATGTAGCTCCGGCTAGCACAAGATACTATATACAACCTTATATTCTGTGTATATTTACGACATATAATTCTTGTTGGAATTTGCTGTGTAGTCTAGGCTAGATTCAGACTCAGAGATCTGCCTGCCTCTGCCTCCCAAATAATACAATAGCATTTGCAGTCAACCTAGTTTCTCACTTGCAGATTGAGATTCTAGGTCCAGAAATTGTGAAATTCTGCTGCCATTTTTTTCCTTGTTAATCTGGATTAAATATTTAGCATTGACTTTGCTTTTCTTTATCTTTATTAATTTGTTTATTATTTGTTACTGCTTTTGTGAATGATTATTTTTCAGAATCTACCATGGTACACTGAGTGTAAAGTTTTCTGTCTATGTCTCTTTCTCTCTCTCTCTCTCTCTCTCTCTCTCTCTCTCTCTCTCTCTCTCTCCCCTACTCTCCCTTCCTCCCCTCTCTCTGTTCATATAATGTCTTTACTTAAACTTATGAACCTGTGTATATGAACAGCTGCCTTTACATCCCATCAGAAATACTGTATTTTCCTTTTCTTTTTATGGCTTTGCTATAATTACAAGTTTAGTAATCTAAGAATGTTTTAGGAATTTTTCTGTGAGGATACACATACATTTCTGAATAATCTTTATATAAACTTCAAATTGCTTATTTCCAATTAACTGATATTTTCTGTACTGCTCTCAAAATCTTCCAGCATAATTTTGTTTGCTTCCTTACTTTTGAGTTTTGTAAATTTATTATTTTTTATACTTTCTTACTCTTTATGTATTGAGGCTTTTTTTTTAATGTAGAGTTTCAATGCCCTTGACATTTTTTTATTTTCTATATTATTTATTTACATTCCCAATGATTTCCCCTTTCCCGGTTCCCCCCTCCCCGAAAGCCCTCTTCCCTCCCCCTGTTCCCCATTCAACCCCCTCTCGATTCTCTATCCTGGTATTCCCCTACACTGCTACATCCAGTCTTTCCAGGACCAGGGGCCTCTCCTTCCTTCTTCTTGGAAATCAATTGATATGTGAATTGTGTCTTGGGTATTCCGAACTTCTGGGTTAATATCCCTTTATCAGTGACTGCATACCATGTGTGTTCTTTTGTGAATGGGTTACCTCACTAAGGATGATATTTTTCAATTCTGAACATTTGCCTAAGAATTTCATGAATTCATTATTTTTAATTGCAGAGTAGTATTCCATTGTGTAAATATACCACATCTTCTGTATCCATTCCTCTGTTGAGGGACATCTGGGTTCTTTCCCGCTTCTGGCTATAATAAGACTGCTATGAACATAGTGGAACATGTGTCCTGATTGCATGCCGGGGAGGCCTCTGGGTATATGTCCAGGAGTGGTATAACAGGATCCTCCGGGAGTGTCATGCCCAGTTTTCTGAGGAACCACCGGACTACTTTCCAGAGTGGTTGTACCAGCTTTCAGTCCCACCAGCAGTGGAGGAGTGTTCCTCTTTCTCCACATCCTCACCAACACCTGCTGTCTCCTGTGTTTTTTATCTTAACCATTCTGACTGGTGTGAGGTGGAATCTCAGGATTGTTTTGATTTGCATTTCCCTAATGACTAAGAATGTTGAACATTTCTTTAGGTGCTTCTCAGCCATTAGATATTCTTCAGGTGAAAATTCTTTGTTTATCTCTGTATCCCATTTTTAATAGTGTTATTTGGCTCTCTGGAGTCTAACTTCTTGAGTTCTCTGTATATATTGGATATTAACCCTCTGTCGGATGTAGGGTTGGTAAAGATCTTTTCCCAGTTTGTTGGCTGCCGCTTTGTTCTTTTGACAGTGTCCTTTGCCTTACAGAAACTGTAATTTTATGAGGTCCCATTTGTCAATTCTTGATCTTAGAGCATAAGCTATTGGTGTTCTGTTCAGGAAATTTCCCCCTGTGCCCATGTGTTCAAGGTTCTTCCCTAGTTTCTTTTCTATTAGTTTCAGTGTGTCTGGTTTTATGTGGAGGTCCTTGATCCACTTGGAGTTGAGCTTAGTGCAAGGAGATAAGAATGGTTTGATTTGCATTCTTCTGCATGCTGACCTCCAGTTGAACCAGCACCATTTGTTGAAAAGGCTATCTTTTTTCCACTAGATGGTTTTAGCTCCCTTGTCAAAGATCAAGTGACCATAGGAGTGTGGGTTCATTTCTGGATCTTCAATTCTGGTCCATTGATCTACATGCCTGTCACTGTACCAATACCATGCAGTTTTTAACACTATTGCTCTGTAGTACAGCTTAAGTTCTTTTACTGTCGAGAATAGTTTTAGCTATCCTGGGTTTTCTGTTATTCCAGATGAATTTTTGAATTGCTCTTTCTAACTCTATGAAGAATTGAGTTGGGATTTTGATGGGGATTGCATTGAATCTGTATATTGCTTTTGGCAAGATGGTCATTTTTACTATATTAATCCTGCCAATCCATGAACATGAAAGATTTTTCCATCTTCTGAGGTCTTCTTCAATTTCTTTCTTCAGAGACTTGAAGTTCTTGTCATACAGATCTTTCACTGGCTTGGTTAGAGTCACACCAAGATACTTTATATTGTTTGTGGCTATCGTGAAGGGTATCATTTCCCTTATTTCTTTCTCAGCCTGCTTATCCTTTGAGTATAGGAAGGCTACTGATTTGCTTGAGTTGATTTTATATCTGGCCACTTTGCTGAAGTTGTTTATCAGCTGTAGGAGTTCTCTGGTGGAGTTCTTTGGGTCATACTATCTTTTGGGTATACTATCATACACCGGGCAGTGGTTGCGCACACCTTTAATCCCAGCACTTGGGAGGCAGAGGCAGGCAGATTTCTGAGTTCGAGGTCTATGGAGTGAGTTCCAGGACAGCCAGAGCTACAGAGAGAAACCCTGTCTCAAAAAAAAAATATCGTCAGCAAATAGTGATAGTTTGACTTCTTCCTTTCCAATGTGTATCCCTTTGACCTCCTTTTGTTGTCTAATTGCTCTAACTAGAACTTCAAGTACTATATTGAAAAGATAAGGAGAGAGAGAGCAGCCTTGTCTAGTCCTGGATTTTAGTGAGATTGCTTAAAGTTTCTCTCCATTTAGTTTGATGTTGGCTACTGGTTTGTTGTAAATTGCTTTTACTATGTTTAGATATGGGCCTCGAATTCCTGATCTTTCCAAGACTTTTAGCATGAAAGGATGCTGAATTTTGTCAAATGCTTTCTCAGCATCTAATGAAATGACCATGTGTTTTTTTTTTTCCCTTTGAGATTGTTTATGTAGTGGATTACAGTAATGGACTTCCTTATATTGAACCATCCCTGCATCCCTGGGATGAAGCCTACTTGATGGTGGTGAATGATCGTTTTGATGTGTTCTTGGATTTGGTTGGCAAGAATTTTATTGAGTATTTTTGCATCGATATTCATAAGAGAAATTGGTCTGAAATTCTCTTTTTTGTCGGATATTTGTGTGATTTTGGTATCAGCGTAATTGTGGCTTCATAGAACGAGTTGGGTAGTGTTCCTTCTGTTTCTATTTTGTGAAATAGTTTGAAGAGTATTGGTGTTAGATCTTCTTTGAAGGTCTGATAGAATTCTGCACTAAAACCATCTGGTCCTGTGCTTTCTTTGGTTGGAAGACTTTCAAGGACCACTTCTATTTCTTCAGGGGTTATGAAAAAAATCATCAGATCCTACTACAAAAGCCTGTATTCAACACAACTAGAAAATCTGGAGGAAATGGACAATTTCCTAGACAGATACCAAATACCAAAATTAAATCAGGATCAAATAGACCATCTAAATAGCCCTTGACTTTTTTAAATTTAGTGTGTTTATAGATGTGCATGCCACAACACACATGTGGAGGTCAAAAAACAATTTGAGAAGGTCAGTTCTGTCTTTCAACCATATAAATTCCTGGGAGCAAACTCAGGTTGGCAGGCTTACCAGCCATCACCTTTACCTACTCACCATCTCACCAGCCCAAAGACACTAAATTTTACTTAGTGACAAATAGGTTGTAGTTCCAGATCTCTTTTTTGTTTTCTTTTCACCTTCAACTGTTTCTGTCTTTTGTACTTTGAACTAAATGCAAAACAAATTTCATTTGAGTTCAGTAAAAAATATGTGATAGTAACCTAGGCTTCCAAAGTTTCTTGTTCCCCTTCAGGAAATGATATTTTTGAGTAATTCTGATTTCTTCTTGGCATCCACAGTTCTTCCTTAAATTAGGGTTAAAATCTCTCAAGAGTCCAAATAAATAGTACCATATATTTTAACATCCACAGAAAATCATCCACCTAGAAGCTGAATCCCAGTGTCTCTATCCCAGTACTTTAGTATCTTAAAGAGTGAATATGGAAGTGGGTAAAGCATTTCTATTTTGGGTTTCTGAGTTTCCAGGCTAAGGTTAAATTGCTGATTTTTTTCCTTCCCTCCAGGCTTGGAGAACAAAATAATCAATGTGGTTATCTCTTGGCCAAGCAGCAGTGGTTTAATTCTGGCATTGGTATTGTTCTTAAATTGCAGGAAATACATTACACGTCTATTATAGAATTAATTATTTTTAAGTTTGTCTATATCTGATTCAAATATGCATTCTCAGTACAGAAAAGACATTTATCTCTCACTTCAGTTTTGTCAAGCAGGATTTTCTCCCACTGTCTGGAATGACCATTGGGATTTAGAATCCTCCGCTTAACTGTTTTCAGGAAAGTGGTGTGGTTCCTCAGCCTAACTTCAACGCAGGAATTTTAGTGCTGTTTGCAGAAGCAAATACTTTGTGTCAGGGGCTCTAACATTAGTGCGTGCCTAAATCACTTGAAAGACTTGTTAAAAACATTCTTCTAGGCCTTATAGATAGATTTATTTTTATTTTTGTAGATAGGATGGGATAAGAACTTTCATTTCTAACAAAGTTTTAAATACTGTTGTGGTTTCTGCCACTGGTAGGAGTTTGAGAACCAAAATGAGAATCCCTTTCCTCCATATTTGATAACCACCTCTTTCAGGCCAGGTGGCCATATTAGAAAAAGGAAAGCGGAAAAACAACAAACACTTGCCAGAATTTAATGAACTTTAAAAAAAAAAATCCACATGATATTATGAAGAGTTGCTACAGTAATATGACATATGTCAGTGTGAGGTGACATACTATTATAGTAAACCTTCAGAGGATGAAATGTAGAACACTGACATGTTAATTATAAAACGTGTGTGTGTGTGTGTGTGTGTGCGCGCGCGCACGCATGTGGAAGTCAGAAGACCATTTTGTGGAGTCACTCCTCTTCCTTTTGTCCAGTGCTCCCGGAGATTGAACTCAGGTTCCAAACTTGCACAGCAGTACCTATCCCAGCTTCGCTGTCTTACCACCACATGTCTAAACCTTGTCTATGTTACAATAAAAGATTCAAAAGAGAAAAAGTATGAATGATATATCTCCCCAAACGAAACTAAACCCTGTTTTAAAATAAAACTAATAAAACTCCTATTTCTGACAGTAATGAATTTGGAGTATGAAATTTAGAATATTAAGTGAGATATTAAATGAGAAATGCTTTGTTCTGGTATCTGTCTGATGAAGTTATTTTATATTTGAGACAGGTCTCATATATCCTTGAACTTCTAATCTCCTTAACCTAGTTTTTTGAATGCTGGGATTATGGGCCTGTACTCCCACTCCCAGCTAATAAAGCTACTTTCTTTTTTTAAAAGTTCTGTTATTTTATTATTTATTGTGTATGGTGTTTTTGCCTGTGTGTATGTCTGTGCAACACATGTATGTCTGATGCCCTTGGAGACAAAAGAGGGCATCAGAAATTGTAATTACAGACAATTGTGATCTACCATATGGGTGCTGATAATTGAACCTGGGTACTCTGGAAGAACAGCTGGTGCTCTGAACCATTTTTCCAGTCCCTGAAAAGTTATTTTCCTACAAGGTGATCTCCATACTGTTTTTGTTCACTAAGAAATCTTTCAAACTCTAAAAGTAATAAATTATCCAGAGTTATTATTAGTAAAATAATTGAATTCCAATAGTCATCAATGTGCTTACTATAGAAATCAGACATATAAGATATGGGCTTTGTTCTTGAAGTACACAGAGTCCGGTTAGGTAGCTAAGATTCCTGTAATTGAAAGTACCAGAATACCCTTTTAAAGTTAGGGTAAACGTATTTTTAATATGAGTATCTCAGAAGCAGAGTTTTGGTATAGTGCAGTGGTTCTCAACTTTCTTAATGTTATAACCCTTTAATACAGGCAGTTTCTCATCTTATGTTGACCCCCAACCATTAAATTATTTCCATTGCTACTTCATAACTATAATTTTGGTACTGTTATGAATTGTAGTGTAAATATCTGTTTTTGATGGTATTAGGCAACCCCTGTGAGAGGGTCTTTTGACTCTGAAAGGGGTTGAGACCCACAGGATGAGATTCACTGGTATAATGGCTAATGCAATTTTCAAGGTTCTGGGCTCTTTCTCTGCTTTTTTTTTTTTTTTTTTTTTGAGATCATAAAATGGATGTCAAACAGATATAGACCTCACTACATTTGAAAGCATCTATTCAGATGCATGGAAAGGTCTTTGTCTTTTATGAAGTCTTTTATATCATGGTAGAAAGTCTTTTCTGTGAGGACATGAGAGACTTACCCACAGGCCTCCACTGGTATGTAACTGACTTATGTTGGGGACCAGGAAAAGAGGTATTTAGCATTAACAGCCTGAGTTGTTAACTGGTAGCAGAGAGATGACTTTGAGGTAAAGAAGAGGATCTGCCACAGAGAAGGGTAGAATAGGAATAGATTAGTGAACATAAAGATAATTTATTTTAGGGCTGAATTATGTGCCCAAGATCTACGAGCAATCTTTTTCTGAGGGGAACAGATAGTGAATCTCTCTCTTATATTCTTCTTTGCTTTAAAAAAAGAAAAATAACCCTTTAATTGTGTGAAAACTGTTCTTACTTTGCTGGTTGTATAAAACCAGGCCATGTTTGGCCTACAGGTTATATTTTTGTCAAACCCTCTTAGCAGTGAAGACTTAGAGGGAAGATCCCTCTTTAATGAAAATGAAGTTATCATTTTTGTAGTGTCCTGAGATTATGGGATATTAGGTGGTGCTTTGAAGAACTAGTGAGCTTTAGATTGAAAGATGTGCTCCTTCTGAAAGGTGCAGCAAATAAGTCACCATGATGTAGATCTGTATTATGTGTAGAGCAGAGGGTAACAATGTCTTCTCAAATGAAATGGACACATTGCAGACTGGAATTAGAGTCTTTTGGCATAAACGCTCTGACTGCTTCTCCCACTGGCAAGCCCATTTGCTAAGTAGCTCTGAGAAATGAAGATGCTTTTTTGACTTCAAACTTCCATAGTAACTTGAAGCCCACAAGAAACAGCATTTCATATAGTTTGCTCTTCTAATGGAAAGATAAAAGCCATATATTTAGTGGAGACTGTTGGTCTCTTAACCATACCTATATATAGGATTTTGTCTCATCTTCAATCAAGGTTTTTAGACAATAAGAAAAATTATAATAATTCACATGCTAAACTGCTTACTCATTGAACATTTACTCAATGTCTGTTTTGTTCCATCCCCAGAATATGAGAAGTTTACAATCTAGAAGTGGAAAGAGAATCTATAGAAATAATTACAGTAGAGTAAGATAAGAGTTAAAAGATATATTTGCAAGAAACTTTAGATATATATAAAAACTAACAACCCAATCCATCCTTAAACTTTCAATTTTTCATGTTTCTTTAGTCTAATTATTATTATCCTTCAATAGCCATAGATTGTATCCTTAATATCAGTTAATTATCTTGAAGATCTGTGCTATTAATCATAAAGATGTCTTTAAATACTTTCCTTGGATCATAAGGTGTACTGGCTAGTTTTGTGTGTCAACTTGACACAGGCTGGAGTTATCACAGAGAAAGGAGCTTCAGTTGGGGAAATACCTCCATGAGATCCAGCTGTGGGGCATTTTCTCAATTAGTGATCAAGGGAGGAGGGCCCCTTGTGGGTGGTGCCATCCCTGGGCTGGTAGTCTTGGGTTCTAAAAGAGAGCAGGCTGAGCAAACCAGTAAGAAACACCCCTCCATGGCCTCTGCATCAGCTCCTGCTTCCTGACCTGCTTGAGTTCCAGTCCTGACTTCCTTTAGTGATGAACAGCAACATGGAAGTGTAAGCTCAATAAACCCTTTCCTCCCCAACTTGCTTCTTGGTCATGATGTTTGTGCAGGAATAGAAACCCTGACTAAGATATAAGGTAAACATTGTCTCTCTACAAAAGAGTAACTTCAAACATTCTGCTGCTACTACTGAACATTTAAGCTAGATCTCTACCTGTGCAAAATTATAGTGTTTCTTATTGTATGCACTTGATTTTGTACTTTCTGTTGTATTAGTGTAAAAATAATGTTCTGAAGCATAATTGTTTTCCCCTAATAAAACCTTCAGAAAAGATTACTGTGGTAGGTAGAATAATAGCTTTTCAAAGAACTTCATCCATATCCCCTGTGAATCTGAGAGTGTTTTATGTTATATAGTAAAGGAGGAATTAAATTTGCAGCTAGAGTAAAGGACATTAATAATGTAGCTTTAAGGTAGGGAGACTATCCTGGATTATTAGAGTGGAAATATTATCAATCACAAGGATTGTTAAAAGTATAAGATAACACAAGTATGATGTACATGTGTATAAATCTAAGCACTTTGCAGGCTAGGGCAGAAAGACTGTGAATTGAATGTGAAACCATAGCAAGTTACAGCCTAATTTGGACTACATATAAAGATCCTGTCTTTGAAGAATTTGAGTAGCTTCTTATTGGGCCCTAGAAAAGGGCATGAGAACAGTTCCTCTCTGTAATAATTTTTGAGATTTCCATACCAAGAAATGACAGAAACGTATTTACTCTTCTGGAGGTGTGCTAGCTGCTGTTAGGTGTGAATGTTGGCAGAGTTTATTTCTTCTGAGGTATCTTTTTGGCTTGTAGATGTATGTCTTCTTTCTTCACGTGGTCTTTTCACTGTGTGTTTATGTCCTAAAGAGCTTTTCCTCTTATTCCTCTTTTTCTTCTCCTTCTAGATGGAATCTTTTTCCCTTTTAAAGAACTTTTAATTTTGAGTCATGGTCTCACTAAAGTTGACAGAGTTTTCTTTGAGCTTACTCTCTAAGCCCAGCCAGGCCTTGATCTTGGAATCTTTTTGTCTTAGCCTTCCCAGTAGCTGGGATTATAGGCTTGTGCCACCAGGTATATCTATTATTGCACTTATGTAAGGTGTCTGGAGTAGTCAAATTCATTAAAACAAAAACTGAATGATAGTTGCCAGGCTCAGGAAAGAAAGAAATGAGTTATTTATTTACAATGTATATAGTTTCAGTTTTGTAAAATGAAAAACTGTTGAGATTGGTCACCCAACAATGTGAATCTACTGAATTATAACTTTAAAATGGTTGAGACCGGACCTGGCCAGGAGCATGGTGGGGAGGCATGGTCCATTAGGTGGGGGTTTGAACTTAATTCCCAGAATCCATGTAGACATACCAGATTTAGTGGTGGTACACACTTGTAATCCTAGTACTAGGAAGATGGAGACAAGAGAATCACTAGGGCTCACCGGCCATCAAGTCTAGTTTAATTGATGAGCTCCAGGCTAATGAGAGATCATATCTTAAAGGAGGTGGACAGTGTTCCTGATGATACCTGTGGTTATTCTTTGGCCTACCCATGCACACATGCATCTCATACCCACTCACACATACACATGTGCGTGCATGCATGCACATGCAAATTGCACTAAACATATTTCAGATAGTAAATTTAGTGTTACATTATTTTAACATAGTTTAATAAAATGTTTTTGAAGCTTGACCTGGTGGTATATACCTATATAATCCCAGGTCCTTTGGAGGATGAGACAGAGGGTTCACAGTTTCAAAACACACCTGGGCTGAATTCAAGGTTAGCCTGAATAACATAATGAAACCCTGTCTCAAAACTTTAAAAATATAAATAGAGATCTGGAGGATCGCTCAGTAGTAAGGTGCTTTCCTGGCTTGACTAACACTCTAAACTGAATCCTTAGCATTCCATAAATAAATAATATTTTTGAGATTATATTTCCCCCCTTCCCTTTTCTCCCTCCAAATACCCCCTCCTTGATCTCTTTCAAATTCATTGCCTCTCTTGTTAATTGCTATTACACACACACACACACACACACACACACGAATATATATATTTAATATTCTTAAATATATAAAAAAAAACTTGTTCAGTCAATGTTACTTGCTGTATGTTTTCAGGGCAGACCATTAGATACTGGATAGTCAATTGGTATGATCTTCCCTAGGGAAGAATGTTTGTCTCACTCTGAATATTCTGTAGTTGCCTATAGTGCTTTATCTAGGATTGAAGCATCCTGAACTTTCCCTTTTACATATTAACATGTCTATTGATATCATCTTTGTTCAGGTCATGTTTGTTTATTTAGGTAGCCATGTTGGTGAAACTTCTTAAGTGTAACATTTCTAGGAGACACTCTCTCAGAGCAAATTCCCTGTTCTCTGGCTCTAATAATCCTTCTGTCCCCTGTTTTGCAGTATGATCCCTAAGGCTTAAGTACAGGAGTAGTTTTGTAGATGTGTCAGCTGAGTCTGGATTCCACAACTGCATTTTGATTGATTGTGGTTTTCTGTAATGGTCTCTGTTGCAAAGAGAAGTTTCCTTGGTAAGGGGTAAGGACTACACTTTTCTGTGAATGTAAGGATGAATATTTAGAATGCAGTTTAAGGATTATGCTAGCTTAGTAAAGTAGTGGCTATACGTTTTCCTCTAAGATATATGACTTCACTAGCCCTGGGTAGTTAGCTAGGTTTCCAATACTAGACATTATTTCCCTTTTGTTGAGTGGAACTTAAGTTTGTCAAAGCTCAAAAGGCCTCAAATTAAAGAGTTGTTGGTTACTGCCACAGTATATATACCACTATTGCACCCTTAGGGTTGTCGTTCCATCCTGGTTGTTGTTGTGTTTCAGAGGCGTCATATCTGGGTAGGGCTATTGGTTTTTCCTTCCTTTGGGAGCTTACGTGGCTCCTTCACGGAGGAGCCTTTCAGATCATATCAAGTCCTCTTGGCCTTGTGTCTGAAGTGTATGGTGTCTTCAACAGTAAATACTTCCTTCCACCTCTGGAAGTCAACCAACGGCAATAGCAGTGACCTATTTGGCTGACCCTGACCAACAACTCAAAAGAGGGCTTCTCATCCCTGGCATTGGGGTTTGCTATATAGTTTATAGCTCTCTTGGGGAGTATTGTTAGCCCAAATGTGAAACTTTCATTTAAACTATTTATGTCTATACATTCACATGTATTCGAGGTATTTTTAAGTAGATAATAGTATGTTTCTTTATGGCTTTTCCAGATATCCTTAGTTATTTTATCTTCTTTCTTGTGTATTTACCTCCATTCCCCCTTCATAATTAAAGTCCCCCAACCCATTTTCCTATTTCCCTCTCAGATCACTTGTATCATGCTATTCCTCTCTCTGTTGCTTCTCCACCATCACTCCTACATAATGGTCCCTTTTAGTTTCCTAGTTTCTGAAGTTACTCCAGGTCATATCCTTACATCTGAAGATTTGGAACTAGGAACCTCAGATGAAAGAGAACATGAGACATTAATCTTCCCAGGTCTGGGTTACCTCACTTAATTAACTTTTCTAGTTCCATTCATTTGCCTGGCTAGACTCTGGAAAAAGAATTGCAGCATCTGGCTGGGTGGAAAGGTTCAAGAGAGATATTCTAAATATCAAAATAAAGATAAATAGGTGAAATTGCTTTTATCTGTGTCTTTAAAGAAAGGACATCTAAACCCATAAAGCTTGTGTGTATGCAGACCATCTCTGGGCAGTAGCTAAGAAACTAGCATGATAATTACTTCTGGGAATGGGATTGTAGAGAGCTGGAAGGTGAGAGGATAAGAATGGAAGGAATATGTAAAACTCTTTGACATATTCTGAATTTTGTTCACCAGTGCTTGCATTACATACTGACATAATTATTTTTAAATTTATGACTTGCAGGTTAATACATCAGAGATAGTTTTTTCAATTGGATTATTCTTAGACTATAAAATTACTTTGTGAATCCGGTTGAGCCTATGTATGGATATGTCTTGGCATCTAATGATTAAAAGATCTTAGTCCTAGATAAAGATACATTTTATTGTTTGATAGCTGAGAGTGTATTAGTCAGGGTTCTTTAGAGTAGCAGAACTTACAGAATGAATGAATATATTAATATGCATATATTAATATATATGGGATTTATTATATTTATAGGCTGTAGTTCAGCTAATCTAACAATGGCTGCCTGTGAATGTCCAAGAATCCAGTAGTTGTTCAGTCCACAAGGCTGGATGTCTCAACTAGTCTTCAGCATATCTGGAATCCTAAAGAAGTAGGTTCTAATGCCAGTGAAGGAATGGACTTGTAGCAAGGTGAGAGCAAGCAGGCAAAGAGCAGAAGCTTCCTTCTTCCATGTCCTTATATAGGCTTCTGCTGGAAGCCTATTAGATCTGCCTTAACATTTAATAGGAGTAAAGAGGTATCTTCCTGCCTCAAGATGAGGATTAAAAGTGTGTCTTCCTACCCCAAATATCTGGACCAGAAGTAGATTTTCCCACCTCAAATTAAACAGAAAACTCACAGACTCACAGCTGTGTGCTCCATTTTGGGGTTTTAGTTAATTCCAGATGTAATCAAGTTGAAAAAAAGAATTACCATCACAGACTATGGATATATATCCATATCCATCCTACTTTTTACTCACGTATGGTGGCACATACCTGTAATCCCAGCACTCGGGAGGCAGAAGCAGAAAAATTGTCCCAAGTTCAAGGCTAGCCTGTTTAACACAGAGGTCTAGACCAGTCAGTACTAAGACCTTGTCTCTAAAAACACAAATACAAATCTTAATTTCCTTTGAGTACAGCAGCAATATATTCATTTAGAACAACAACCAGAAAAAAAGGAAGAAGGGAAAAAGGAAAGAAACATGGATGGATGGAGAGAGAAAAGAGGAGAAATAGTCAAATGTTTTCTGCTTCTTAAACCATATGACCTTTAATAGGGATAAGGGATAGAAGAAAAGATACTTAACAATAGCAAGGGATATATTTCTTACTATCCTCAATTTCTATTGATGAAGAGAAGGAGGAAGTAGTTCTTCCCAATTCCACAAAGGGAGGGGAAAGGGAAGGAAAGCGAAGTGAAGGGGAAGAATGGGACAGGAGGGAGGAAAGGGGGAGAGAGAAGGAAAAAGAAAAGGGAGGTTTATTACTTCTTTATGGTATTTCTACCATAGGCATTTGAGGACTGGGTGTGAAGCTCAGTGATAGACTATGTGGAAGGGAATGACCCAGCAAACAGGAGAAATTCTGTAATATCAATCTTAGATAAGATCAGTTGAGATAAGAGCCTGCTAGCTTGAGTTACTATTATATATAAAACCCCATGAAGGAAGTAAATTAAGGAAGCACATTTTCTTACCAATTTTCTGAAAATATTTGAAATTAGAAGTAAATGCCTTTAATCTCTTTTTAAATTCATTCATTTATTCTTGAATTCTTGGAAATAAGTTGCATAGTACCCAGGAACAGTTCAACAATCAGAATTGTCAAGTTACCTCAAAAGGCAGAGGAGAAAAACGTCAAATGTCTTTTGTTTCCCTTAGGGTTCTTAGACTATAATTTAGAGCTAAATATGTTGGTCACAAGTAAATACATGTTCCTGGAACCAATTATGTTGTAATTCTATCAGCACATCTAAATGGATAGGTAACTTAATGAATTGTTTTAATTATAAGGATATAGTTAAGTCCTGAAATAACTTAGCAATGCAGATGTGGTTACAGGATCATTTTGAGAGTGTTAGTGTAAATATTCAAAAAGTATAAGATGAAAACTGAAGGTTTTTAGTGAACGTTCTTTGTGTTACTTGATTTATATGTTTTGCTCTTTAGTTTGTAGCAGTGACAGGTTATTTTTGGTGTGCTTAGTATTACTCAGATTTGTCTCATCTTGAGAGTTTGGAAGAATTGGAACATTCAATCTCCATCTTATTACTCTCCTTTAATCATGTTTTAAGTCTTTAGTGTTTGCAGTAGAATTCCTAGAAGTTTTTGAGTATTTTGTACGTGGATATAAAAAAGAAAGAAGCCAGAAGAACAAGTATTATTTTTTCTCCCTACAAAATTAAGAAATGAGACTATAGTTGTCAGATACAAATTTTTAATATTTAATTATTTCTGATTATTTTCTAAAAGAAGAGAAGGCGATAATGGCTGGTAAGACTTGATCATAAAACCAAATGTAGACAAAATATCAGGGTAGGAGATAAGTGAAAAAGGAAACCAGGAACAAAGTAGTTAATAGAAATAGTATCTCCTGCTTTACATTCTCTCATCCAAGTGTTTTGTGTTTTAAAACTGTTAATCTCTCAGGTATTCTGCAGGTCAAAACACATCCTTGCTTGGAAAAAACAAAGTGTCAGTTAAGACAGCTATAAAGTAGATACCACATATGACTGGGTTTCAACCACTGCTCATAAGAAGTCTCGATGACATAAGGGTAAATATGCATTAATGCTCTATGTGAGGGTAGCTTGGTTTCCATCCTGTTAACCCTAAGAGCAAACATCTAAGTGGCATCTAATGGGTCAGAATTAGAGCTTTCTCTTTTTGTGTTGTTAGTCACAGGGAAAGCCTTCCTATGTTACCAGCTGGTTGGTTCACTCCTTTGTCTCCTTGTACTTATCTCCTAGACAGACTTGGAAAAAGAGACCAGAGAATGGAAGAAAAGGTTTTAAATTATTTTCTGGCATCTGGCAAAGGGCTTGAGTAGAGCATGCCTTTTGGCTTGTAAGCAGGCATCTAATGAGGCTAGGCTAGTGTTTTCATCCTCTAATCAGGTTCTATCTGACTCTGTCTTGCTTTCTAAATCCTATCTCTAAACAACACCAAGTGTCTTATCTTTGGATGGGAGGATAAGTAAATTAGAGGTCTGTCCTCAGTTTGGGAAGAGTTCTGAATATGAAAGGTTAATAAGCACCATTCTTACAGAAAAAAAGAAAAATCATCCATTGCCCAAATTGGGAAGCCACAGAAAATGCTTGAGCTAACCAAACATTCCTTAATCAATTTTCTAGTCACTTAACCAGTCTATTCACGCAACTAGTCACTAGCTATGTTCTATTTAAAACAGCCACCACTAATCAGAATTTCACTTTCTCATCTGAGCTAACATTATTCACTGATTTTGGTTGGCATATTTCCTCATGCGTATGGGCTCCCTTTTCTGGTTCTCTGAAATGATGATCTTGTTTGTATTACAGAGCTCTTATTTGGAAGACAGTGAATCAGCAGCATTACTATGCTGTGAATGTGGAGAATCAGAAATCTTTAGTGATTTCAATGTACGTAGGTATATGTTTTTTATACACACACAAATAACATACAGCCTTTGATAATTAACGTCTTTGGGAGGTGGTGAAATTGGCCCCTGGTGCAACTAATATAGTGCCCATTATTTTGTCTATTTGACCTTACTCATCCAGATAGTATAGGAAGACAGTAGGTGACTCAGAATGAGTGTATATATAACTCCTGTAGTATATTTATAATCTTTAACCACTGTGTTATATTTACATGCATGGTAATCTTTATTGAAAGCATATCTATCAAAGTAGTAAGATGTTACATCCTGGAACTTTGAATGTATCTCCTTCTATCATTGTCTATAAACTATAATTGTTTTTAGTTTTTCTCCCCTCATGGATATTTTTTTGTAGTTTCTAGGGAGCTTTATTACACTGTTGGCAGGTACAGTAGGTCCCATAAGTTGTTCTTTTAATTTAATAACACATGAGCTCAAATTTCTGCTGCCCGTATACTTCTGGATATGGAGCCATCCACTGAAGCTACCAGGAGCCACGTGCTTAAAGAAAACTCTCTCTTTCTCAGAGGTCATCAACTGTTCTGGATAGGGACTTATGAGCCCTTCCCACCCCATGCTAGAGTGTTGACAGGCTTGAACTTGTGCAGGTCTTGAGTAAGCAACTAGAGCTGCTGTGAATTCATGAGTGCAGTGGTCCTGCAATGTCCAGGAGACAGTTTTGCCCTGGTTCTCCCCTACCTCTGGCTCTTATACTACCCCTCCCATCCAAAATGTCCATAACCTTGGAGAGGGGCTGTGATATAGATGTCTATTTGTGGCTAACCATTCCATAGTCACTATAATACTCTGAACTTTAACCAGTTGTGAGTTTCTTTGCTAACCACCATCCATTGCACAAAGAAACTTCTCTGATGAGGCCTGAGAGCTGTATTAATCTACCAGTAGAAAAATGAATTTAGAGAGAAGTTTGATCTACGTTCATTCATATATATTTTTTCTATTTAAAAAAACACGTTTTAGCCAGGCTGTGGTTGAACACACCTTTAATCCCAACATTCAGGAGGCAGAGGCAGTCAGAGCTCTGAGTTTGAGGTCAGCCTGGTCTACAGAGAGAGTTCCAGGACAGCCAGGGCTATACCAAGAAACTTTGTCTTGAAAAAAACAAAAATAAATCAAAAATGTATGTATTTTCACTGTAAGCATGCCTGGCACCTGCAAAGGTCAGAAGAGGGTGCCAGGTCCCTGTAACTTGAGTTACAGATGGTTGTGAGCTGTGGTGTGGGTGCTGGGAACTGAACGCAGAGCTCCTCTGTAGTCATCTCTGCAGTCCCTCTTGCATGTAGCTGTAATGGGCAGTTGTTTCTTTTCCCAATAGCACCTATATGTGCTCACACACATTATTATACAAGAATGGGTTCTGGAATTATCTTGAAGGGAAGGAATTGAATACAAGAGCAGTGACTAGAGAAGATGAATGAACTGTCCATTGAGTATCTGTCTTTTTTTTAAATTTTTTTTATTGAAAAAGAAAGTAAAAACATTTTATGATAAACTTGAAGATTTACATGGAAAATGTTTCTGTCAAAATTGAAGAAATATATAGAAAAACACATTAAGATTAACAATTTTCATGGAAAATTAAAGAGTAAAATGGTAGACATAAAAAACATTGCTAAATTAATTGAAAAAGGAAGTAGAAACATTTTATGATAGAATTGAAGATTTACATGGAAAATATTTCTGATAAATTGTAGAAAAATTTAACATGTTAAAATTGAAGATTATCATGGAAAATTACAGATAAGATGGTAGGCCTAAAAATATTTCCAAGTTCATTGAAAGTGGAATTATAAACATTTTCTGATAAAATTGAAGGTCTACAAGGAAAATAATTCTGATAAAATTCAAGAAATATATAGAAAAACACATTAAAATTGACTATTTCGTGGAAAATTATACAGATAAAATGGTAGGCATAAAAATATTCCTAAGTTGATTGAAAGTAGAATTATAAACATTTTCTGATAAAATTGAAGATTTACATGGAAAATATTTTTGTTAAAGTTGAAAAAATATATGGAAAAACGTTAAAATTGAAGATTATCATGGAAAATTATACAGATAAAATGGTAGGCATAAAAATATTTCTAAGTTGATGGGAAGTGGAATTATAAACATTTTCTGATAAAATTGAAGATTTATATGGAAAATATCTCTGATAAAATTGAAGAAATATATAGAAAAGCATGTTAAGATTGACTATTTCATGGAAAAATTATACAGATAAAATGGTAGGCATAAAAATATTCCTAAGTTGATTGAAAGTGGAATTATAAACATTTTCTGATAAAATTGAAGATCTACAAGGAAAATATTTTTGATAAAATTCAAGAAATATATAGAAAAGCACATTAAAATTGACTTTCATGGAAAAATAATACAGATAGAATGGTAGACATAAAAACATTACTAAATTGATTGAAAGAGGAATTACAAACATTTTCTGATAAAATTGAAGATTTACATGAAAAATATTTCTGTTAGTCTGTGTTTTTTGTTGGGAAATTGAATCCATTGATGTTAAAAGATATTAAGGAATAGTGATTGTTGCTTCCTGCTATTTTTGACATTATTTTTATGTTTGTGTGGTTATTTTCTTTTGGGTTTGTTGGAAGAAGATTATTTTCTAGGGTGTAGTTTCCCTCCTTGTGTTGGCGTTTTCCATCTATTATCCTTTGTAGGGCTGGATTTGTGGAAAGATATATTGTGTAAATTTGGTTTTTATCATGGAATAACTTGGTTTCTCCATCTGTGGTGATTGAGAGTTTTTCTGGGTATAGTAGTTTGGGCTGGCATTTGTGTTCTCTTAGGGTCTGTATGAGATCTGCCTAGGATCTTCTAGCTTTCATTGTCTCAGGTAAGAAGTCTGGTGTAATTCTGATAGGCCTGCCTTTATAAGTTACTTGACATTTTTCCCTTACTGCTTTTAATATTCTTTCTTTGTTTAGTGCATTTGGTATTTTGATTATTATGTGCCGGGGGGACTTTCTGATCCGGTCCAGTCTGTTTGCAGTTCTCCCACCACAGCAAGTCCCAGATACCCCAACACACCGGAAAAGCAAGAGTTGGATTTAAAGTCTCATCTCACGATGCTGATAGAGGACTTCAAGAAAGACATAAATAACTCCCTTAAAGAAATACAGGAGAACATAGGTCAACAGGTAGAGGTCCTTAAAGAGGAAACACAAAAATCCCTTAAAGAATTACAGGAAAACACAAACAAACAAGTGAAGGAACTGAACAAAGCCATCCAGGATCTAAAGATTTATTTATTTTATGGAAGGACACTGTAGCTGTCTTCAAGGGCGTCAGATCACTTTACAGATGGTTGTGAGCCACCATGTGGGTGCTGGAATTTGAACTCAGGACCTTTGGAAGAGCAGTCAGGTGCTCTTACCCACTGAGCCATCTCTCCAGCCCCATCCAGGATCTAAAAATGGAAGTAGAAACAATAAAGAAATCACAAAGTGAGACATCTCTGAAGATAGAAAATCTTGGAAAGAATTCAGGAGTCATAGATGCAAACATCAACAACAGAATACAAGAGATAGAAGAAAGAATCTCAGGTGCTGAAGATACCATAGAAAACATTGACTCAACGGTCAAAGAAAATGCAAAATGCAAAAAGCTCCTGAGCCAAAACATCCAGGAAATCCAGGACACAATGAGAAGATCAAACCTAAGGATTATAGGTATAGAAAAGATCGAAGATTTCCAACTTAAATGGCCAGTAAATATCTTCAGCAAAATTATAGAAGAAAACTTCCCTAACCTAAAGAAAGAGATGCCCATGAGCATACAAAAAGCCTACAGAACTCCAAACAGACTGGACCGAGTATCTGTCTTAAAAAGAAAAATCCTTAGTCTCTACTCTCTGTGTCTTGACCTAAAATCAAAGATACCTTTCTTCACCTCTCTAAGTCTTAGTACTTTAAATTATACTTGTCTTTGTCTTGAAGCTTGTGCAGATTTGGAATGGCATTGGGAGAAAAGATTTTATTTAGGCATATTTTGTCACATTTATAAGGGACTGGATTGCTCTTGTCAAAACAGCTCCGACTACCATTTTATGGGTGACCCAAGATAACTTGGAACTTAGAAACATTTTCCCACTCAGAGATTTGTTCTGTGTCTAGGCTCTGCAGTGAGTCCTACTTAATAAATTTTAAAAAATTATAGTTAGTATAACAGGCTAAATTACTACATTCTTTGAATAGATTCTGACTGATACCCCCCTTCATTAAATTTTGTTTCTTCTAACACATATCTGTGGCTAAAGTTAGGCCACATATCTGAGTTCTACATGTCTCAGATGCTTACTGTGGTTCTAGCACTCGTGGAAACGTGTCTTGGTGTTGCTTCTCAGGAATACATTTCAGTCTCCTTACCCTTTTTCTCCATGGTACAGTTTTAGGACCTAATTGTATTGCCTCACCTGGTTGGACTTCATTTCATCTTGACAAAGAGTCTGGAATGCCACAGATTCAATTATTGTGATTCACAAATAGCTGGAGTGGTGCTCATTTCCCTAATGCTTACAGACATTAACTGATGAATCTACACAAACACTCTCTTATCACCAACATTTTGCAGATGACAGACTGAGTGTGGAAAGGTTATAAGATTGTTCAGTGTTTTGTGATAAGCAGGGACAGCACTGACATCACATTTCAGCTGACAGCTATCAGTGAGCTCATTACCAGAGAGCACAGTCATTGATAGATTATGTACCAGGCTCCTATATAGTATCCTATGAGATTTTGTTCAGTATGATGAAATCCTCTGGACTTATACTGCCTTATTGTTTGGGCTGACTTCTCTCAAAGAGATTAGTATATGGGAATCTATACAAAAAATATTTAAACATGTTGGAAAAGGGTGACTTTAGTAATTTTTCATCCTTGCAAAGAATTATTTAGGTATTTTTATTCACAGGCAACTCTGGATTTCTTTTCCTTTCTTTCCTCCTGCTTGTAGCTGTCCCTCACCCCCCGCCCCCCAGTAGTATCTCTCTAGGTCACTCAGGTTATCCCAGAACTTGACATGAAGCCTAAGTTGGCCTCAAGTTTGTAATCTTCCTGCTTTTACCTCCCTAGTCCTGGAAAATACTGACAATCATTTTATAGCCAGAATTTTTATTTGTTTGAAATGTCATGTTTCAGCCATGCCATGTAGGCCTGATGATCTTAGTTTGATCTCCATGTTACATAGTGAAAGGAGAGAATCGACTTAAGAAAGTCATCCTCCGAGCTCCATACTCAGGCTAGTAAACACAGAGAAAGAGAGAGAGAGGGGGGGGGGCAAGTTGACTGAAAATTTTTTGTTGTTGTTTTGGTTTTTTGCTTTGATTTTTGAGACAGGGTCTCATGTATCCAAGGCTGACCTGAGACTCACTGTGCAGCCAATGATGATTTTGAACTTCTGATCCTTTTGCCTTTAATCTCCAGAGTGCTCAGACCACAAGCATGCACCACCATACTTGCTTTGTACACTGCTGAGATCAAATCTAGGGCTTTGTGCATGCTAGGCAAGCACTCTATCAACAAGCCACAACCCCACCCATGGACTAGCTGAGGTCATGCTGCTTTATCTTTGTTTAAAGGTATTAGGTCTGATTTGTTCACTCAGGGAGTGTTTTCAATCCTCTACCTCTTTCTGCCTTTATTACTACTCCAATATCAAAGGAAATTTGAAGAGGTCCTTTCTAACTTAAAGGCTTGGACTGGGGATTTAGCTCAGTGACAGGATGCTTGCCTAGTATGCACAGAGTTCTGGTTCGGTTCCAAGTACTGCACATTCAAGCCTACAGAGTAACAATAATCTGAAGATTTAGCATGAGGGTGGTGTTGTTTGTATAGCAAACATTGAAATCCCCATTATTTAACTTTCTTCAAAGGAAGTGATATGGAATCTTGATAAGTATTTGAAGTGGAAATACTCAGGTAAAGAGGAAGAATAGATGATAAAGCCAATCACTGAAAACTTGTCTATAATCTTGGAGTAATAATAGTGTGAACTTTGGCTAGATGCACTCATTCATTCAGCAATCATTGATTGGTGTGAGCAATCAGTCATTGATGTGTAAGAGTACTGGATAAAGAGCTATGTGGATTGGACATAAAATACAGAATCTGTGTTTAGAAAATGTATAATCAATCAACAAGTTAGTTTTATGGATGGATATGAAAAGAAGAGGAATGTTATATATAGGAAGGAAAGAAACTTAGATTTGCTAGAGGCCTTAGAACTTATGGGGCCTTCCTAAAAGAAAACGGAGGCCCCTGCCCTTTTTCAGTTCCATTCAGATAATGGTTAGGAGCAGCTACTTTCTCTCTCTGCTGTTGTTGGAGAGACTGAGTCCTAGAGCAGGTGAATGTGCATAGAAGAGATCACAGGGAAAAACTAGCCCTAACTGCAGAGGTTTTGCCTTGTCTCTTGATAAGAATGTCAGGGGTACTTGACTAGCACGCCCAAGGCCCTGTTCAATCCCCAGGATTGTGGGTGAGGACTGGGGGTAAGAATGTCATGTCCATAATGACCACCTGGCTAGAGTACTACTATTGGCTGCAGGTGCCACTGAGAATACTGAGGGTCCTGAGGATTGATTCTCTTTTTATTCTCACCATCTTACCTGCTGCCATCAAGCCTAAAAGGAGAAAAGGTTCTAGAGAAGTTTTAATTCCAATTACTAGACTTAGAGGGGCTCAGCTATGAACAACAGGTTCCATTTATGTAACCACTGTATAACTATTTCTTCTTCAGGCAGGTGGTCAGGAAAATATTTACTCAGTTGGTTTATTTCCCAAGAAAAGGTCTCTTCATTTCTTTCACTTCCTTGCTCTTCTGACCCCATCCCTACACAGTTACACAGGAAAGGGGACGTAGTAAATGATTGTTATTTTATGGTCTGCTTTATCCTTTTGTTTGATTTGTTATATTCTTAAAGAGAATGCATTTTACCTCTGTGGAATCAAAAAGAACTCTTACATTTGTATAGCCCAGTGAAAGGAAGAGATGTTGGCCTTTTGTATTACTAAAGAAAAAACAAAAACAATGAAAAAGAAAAATCTAAAGTGTGTAAGATTATTTTTAAAATATTTTATATTTATTGATTGTGCTGGGGTCAAACCAAGAGCTTCATTCATGCCAATCATATTCTGTGCCACCACAGCCTCTTTTCTATTTAGACTGTAGTTCTACATTCTCTTCTAGGGCACAACAGAGTCTTAGGTTCTGGACTGGAGGTCGTGATGACATGTAGGCCTATAGCAAGCAATAGACTTTTAGATGTCACCTTCTATGGGAGTTTTCACATGGAGTCACTTTGTGGGGTAAAAGAATAGATTTGGGAAGAAAGAATATCTAAACTAACATTAAGTTCAAGACGGAAAATTAAGACTATCAGTATTAAAGTAAACCCTAGTTGATAAGGCAACATTTGTGTTCTCTCTCTCTCTCTCTCTCTCTCTCTCTCTCTCTCTCTGTGTGTGTGTGTGTGTGTGTGTGTGTGTGTGTGTGTGTCTGTCTGTCTCTGTCTCGGTCTCTATCTCTGTCTCTGTCTCCCCTCTCTGCCCCATTAGTAAGGATCAAGCCTGGAATGTGTGCTAGGCAAGAACTCTTCCACTGAGCTAAAATCCCAAGTTTAAGATAGAAGGGACTTTAATCTTCAGAGTTTTCTGATGTAAGGAACCATATATGGGATTATCAAACCCAAGAATAGTGAACCTAGAGAGGTTCAATGGTTACTACATTTCCAATTATTAGTCTGTAAAAATTGTAAGCACAAATATTACATTTGTAGGTAATAAATATGGTGAGAACAATCTTATTGGCTGCAGAGTAGTGATGCACAGGCCTACAGCGAACAAACCTGGCTATTTCTGATGGTTTATAATAACCACCTTCCTTTTTGCTATCTGTACTACATTGTCATGCTCAGTGTCCTACTGCTGTGAAGAGACACCATGACCACAGAAACTTGTATAAAGGAAAACATTCAGTTGGTGTTGGCTTGCAGTTCAGAGGTTTATGACATGGAGAAAGCATGGTGGCACACAGGCAGACATAGTTCTGGAAAGGTTCTATGCTGGGATCAGCAGGAAAAGAAAGAAACACTGGGCCTAGCTGGAGCATTGGAAATCTCAAAGCCCACTCCTTCGAGACACACTTCCTCCAATAAGGCTAAATCTGCTCTAAAATGACCATACCTCCTAATAGTGCCACTCTCTATGAGCCTATAGGGGCCATTTTCATTCAAACCACCAAATTTCATTCCCTGGCCCCCATAGGCTTGCAGCCTTATCATAATACAAAATGCATTTAGTTCAACTTCAGAAGCCCCCATAGGTACACATGGTTCCAGCCAAAAGAGTGGCAAAGGAATGCCTTGTTGGGCATCAGTGGGAAGAGAGGTCCTTGGTCCTGTGAAGGCTCAATAGTGGCCCCAGTGTAGGGAAATTGAGTGGGGGTCGTGGAAGTGGGTTGGGTGGAGGAGCATATTCTTGGAGGCAGGGTGTGGGAGAATGAGTTGGGGGTTTTGGGGGAGGGGGGAAACCAGGAAGGGGTATAACCTTTGAAATGTAAATGAAGAATATATTCAATAAAAAAAAAAAAGAAGTCCCCATAGTCTATCACAGTTCAAAGTCTTTCATAGTCATGGCAATCTCTTAATTATAACCCCCTGTAAAATCCAAATGAAAAGGCAGAACACATACTTCCAACTTACCATGGCACAGAATATACACTGCCATTTCAAGATGGAGAAAAGGGAGCATAATGAGGAAATACTGTACCAAAGGAAGACTGAAAACCAGATGGGCAAACTCCAAACTCTTCATCTCCATGTCTGATGTCAGATCTCTTCAGATCTCCAACTCCTTTCACCTTTTTTGTTTGGTTGGTTGATTTTTTTATTTTTATTATTAATGTATTTATGTACATCCCAAACACTTCCTCCTTTCCAGTATTCCTCCACCCATCCTCCCTTCCCTTTCTCCTCTGAGAGAGTGCTCCCCCCAGGTATCCTCCCACCCATGTATCAAGTCTCTGCAGGATTAAAAGCGTCATCTCCCACTGAGGCCATACAAGGCAGACCTGTTGGGGAACAGATTCCACAGTCAGGCTGCTTCATTGAGCTGCAGGGTAGAGCCTCTCAGAGGACAGTTATGCTAGGCTCCTGTCTGCATAATAGTATGGTATTGGAGCTGCCCAAGGGATGGGTCTCATATTGAGCCAGTTATTGGTTGACCATTCCTTCAGTCTCTGCTTTATCTTTGTCCCTGCATTTCTTTTAAACAGGATTTTTCTTACTGTTAGGCATCTTGGCTAAAGTCACCAGCATTGACTCCTGGAAGCCTCCCCAAGGCCAGGTCTCTGGGACTTCCTAGAGATTCCATTATCTTTTCGTCTTTGTTGACTGTAATGCACTTCTTTCTTTTAGACTGGTTCCACTCCTTTTTAGCAGCTTTCCTCAGCAGGGATCTCACAACTCTGATATCTCCAGTATCTTAGGGTCTCCAAGGGAATCCAGGCTTCACCTTCACAGTTTCGCACAGTGGATTCTGTGGCTCTCTGCCACATGCCTCTGGTCTTAGTGGTTTTCCTTAGTCATAGAGGGAGATTCCATAATCCCTTTCTTATATACTTGACTCTAAAGCCAGAACTACTAGGCCAAATTTGCCAAGTTCTGCTGCTTGCTGGGGCTGGAACATGGCCCTCTCGTTCAAAAACATTTTCAGCAGCTTTCTGTTTTCCGTGGTTTCCTTCTCTGCCTAAACTTGGCTGTCCTGAATCTCAATCTGTAAACCAGGCTGGCCTCAAACTCAGAGATCAGCAGCCTCTCTGCCTCCCAGTGCTGGATTTAAAGGTGTGCATCACCACACCTGACCCTAAACTTTTCTTTACTTCCTTTCACAAGAGGGAAGCTTAGCTCTATGGGGTTTTACCCTGAGGTCATCCACTCCCTTTATTTCATTTAGCATCAGGTTTTTCTTTAAACTTTTTAATCTCTTTGAGCTACTGGACTTGACTCCATTAAAATTCCTGGTGCTTCTTTTCCCCTCAAACTGTACATTTTGTAATTTTTTTCTTGCTCAGCTTGTTCCTTTTCATTATAGATCTGCATAAGTATGGCTGTTAATAACCAAGCCACATAGTCAATTCTAGGCTGTTTGGTGTTGATCCATAACTCTTCAATTTAGCCTCAGGCAGATTGGGAAGAGGAAGAAGGCAGCCACAATTTTTCACCAAAATATCACAAGAATGGTCTTTCTTCTTCTTCTCCTCTTCTTCCTCCTCCTCCTCCTCCTCCTTCTTGTTTTTTCGAGACAGGGTTTCTCTGTGTAGCCCTGGCTGTCCTGGAACTCACTCTGTAGACCAGGCTGACCTCAAACTCAGAAATCTGCCTGCCTCTGCCTCCCAAGTGCAGGGTTAAAGGCGTGCGCCACCACCGCCCAGCACAAGAATGGTCTTTAGGCCACATACTAATATTCTTTCCAGAAACCCCTTGAGCTGGACTCCCACAGTTCAAATCACTCTCAGCACCACTGTCTTCCATGCTTCTACTAGTATGCCCATTAAACCCTGCTGAAAACATTCAACTGCTTTCCTAATCCAAAGTCCCAAAGTCCACATTCCTTCAAATAAAAGCACAGTCAGTCCTATCAAAGCAGTACCCCAGTCCCTGGTACTAAGCATCTCTTCAAAGCAGTAGGACACTGGCTAAGGCATATGTGTACTTTTATTTCTGTTTTAGACTTTTATTTGTAGAAAAAAATTCACTAGCCAACACATATAAATATGAAAAGGGAGAAAAGAAAAATTAATTCATAAGGAAAATTTTGCTATGAGTTTCAAATGGAAGAGCTGTCCCATCAGCATTCAGGGTTATCTGGATGATTTCTGTTTCACTTCCAGTGCACAGGCAATCACTCATTAGGACTTATAATCAGACTAGGGATAAAAAGTATCGCAGCTAAAAGAGTTGATCATGAACCATACTCCTACTTTCTCCTTTGGATAGGTTGTGACCCAGATGACTATAATGATAGGAAACTGCTTCTGCTGTTGCAAATATTTGAATTCATTGCAGTATAAGTTGTAAGATGGAGTAGCTCAGCTATTTTAGCCCAGAAAAATAATTCTGAGAAATAATTTTGTTCTCTTTTTACAGTTTCTTGAGTGGTATGTTTGAGAAAATAGGATTTATAATAATTTTAAATACAAAGTATATTTATGAAATTAGAATTATTTAGCTCAGTAAGATCCACATTAGAATAGCCTAGCAACCTTTTAAAATAATTTAATAACAATACTTACCCAAATAAAACTAAATTGGAATCTGAGCGATTCCAATCTGAGTGAAACCCAAGAATTTTTATGTTTAAAATGCTCCCAGGGTTATTCTAACATCAGTCAGGAGTTCAAAAACACCAGTTTTTTGTGTTTTTTTTTTTTAACTCTATGCTGTGTTTTGTATCATGATACCAGAGATTCAGTGTGCAACATTTTTGACATCTGTTTCCTTGAAGAGCAGATGATATTTGAAATGGACTTGAATCCTAAGAGTTGACTGTAAACATGTGATTATGCAACTACAACACTTTGAACTTCTACTCATGAATACCTAGGCCAGGCTTCTCTTGAAAGTGGAACAAGAGACTAAAATTAGTGATCCAAATCTACCTTAATGTTTAAATTTCCAAACTTCATGGAAGACTATAAAGATTTAAACTTCCTGTATCAACACTTTTGAAGTTACAAGAAAAACCAGAGGACAGTTTTTCTTTGTACTTTTAAAATATTTTATTGGCATATGCTAATTATTTTCAGTAGTGATTTTCATTATGGCATTTCCATACAGTAATATATTTTTTACCTTTTTTAAAGTATTTTTTATTAGTTGCCACTTCTATATTTATTATTATTAATTTATTTATTTATTTATTGCACTCCATATTTTATTTCCTCCCACCCCTGTCCACTCTCTGACTATTCCACGTCCTGTACCTCCCCCCCACCCCCGTCTCCACGTGGATGTCCCCACCCCTCACCCATCTGATCTCTAAACTCCCTGGGGCCTCCAGTCTCTTAAGGGTTAGATGCATCATCTCTGAATGAACAGACCCAGAAGTCCTCTACTGTATGTGTGTTGGGGGCCTCATATCAGCACCAGCTGTATGTTGCCTGTTTGGTGGTCCAGTGTTTGAGAGATCTCGGGGGTCCAGATTAAATGAGACCGCTAGTCCTCCTACAGGATTGCCCTTCTCTTCAGCTTCTTTCAGCCTTTCCTAATCCAACAACAGGGGTCAGCTGCTCCTGTCCATTGGTTGGATGCACATATCTGCATCTGACTCTTTCAGCTGCTTGTTGGGTCTTCTGGAGTACAGTCATGCTTGGTCACTTTTTGTGAGCACCCTATAGCCTCAGTAATAGTGCCAGGACTTGGGACCTTTCCTTGAGTTGGATCCTACTTTGGGTCTGTCGCTGGACCTTCTTTTCCTCAGGTTCCTCTCCATTTCCATCCCTTTAATTCTTTCAGAGAGGCACAATTATGGGTCAGAATTCCCTCTCCCTACCGTTAGTCAGTCATTAACAAAGCAATCACAAATGGGGAGGGAGGGAGGACCTGGTAGGAAAAGTGAACGGGGGGGGGGAAATTGGGGGGAGAGTGGAACAGGATCTGGTATTTGGGGAGGGAAAAGGACTGACACCCTGAGGGCCAGCAAAAAGACTGGAAACAGGCAACCTCTGGATATAGGAGGTTGGAGGGACCCTCCAGAATACGGCAGAAACCTGGGAGGTGAGAGACTCTTAGGACTCAAAGGGAGGGACCTTAGATATTTTTTACCTTTATTGAACTAAAATGTACACAGAGAAAAAAATACAACTATTTTTATTTTTATATATAGCTTAGTGAGTTATTCTAAGTGACTGTATTAGCTACTTTTCTCATTGTTGTGACAAACGCCTGACAAGAAGTAAATGAGTAAGGGTTTGACTTACAATTCAGTCAGGAAGCCAGCATGTCACATTGCAACCACAGTCTGACACCAAGGACTAGCTTCCCCCAGCAAGGTTCCATTCCCTAAAGGTTCACAACCTTCCCAGATGGCAGCACCAGCTGATGAATAAGACCATACACCAGGAAATGGGATCTAAGCACCCACCCCTCCTGCCATCCCTCTCTCAGTCTCTTCTGCTCACAGTCACTAGCCAGCATTCTCCAGGAATAGCCATTATTACCACTGATTGACTATGATTTTAAAAAAGGTTTTATTTAAAGAGTGTGTGCATGTGTGTGTTTCTGTGTATGTATGTATGCATGCATGTATGTGTGTGGATGCGTGTGTTTGTATGCCTTGTACAGGTTTGTGCATATGCATGTACAAGTGTGTGTGCATGTATGGGTGTATGTGCGTGTATGAGTGTGTGTGTATGTGGGTGTGTGCGCGCGCGTGCGTGTTTGTATTGTCCCTTGACCACATGATTTTGATGTGGGTATTAGATTATATTTTTTTAGAAGACCTTCTCTGTTTTTAGAATCAAAGATTAATTTTATGTTAATTTGGAGGAGATGGAGAAATGGCCCAGCAGTTAAGAACACTTGCTGCTTTTGCAGAGGACCTGGGTTCAATTCCCAGCACCCACATCAGGTGAATCACAAACATGTGTGATCATGTAATTCCAGTTCAAAAGAATCATAAAAATTAAAGAACTCAGGTTCAAGATCCAGATTGGGTCTGAGTCTAAGCTTTACTACTTACTGGCTGTGTGACTCCACATCCCCCATCCCTAAAATAAGGATAGTATCTGTCCTGTGAAATTGTTAAAAATAAGTGAGGTAATTTTAAGTTAAGAGCTAGAGGGCCAAGGCTAGCAAGATGGCTCAGTATGTAAAAGTTCTTGCCACCAAGCCCCATGACTAGAATGCAATTCTTGGGACTCACGTGGTGGAGGGAAAGAATGGACAGCTTGTCGTTCTGACTTCCACATGTGCTGAGGCATATGCACATTGCCCACCCCAAAACACACACACACACACACACACACACACACACCATACATGTGTGCACACACCCCATACATGTGTGCACACACAAAATGTAAATAAAAATGAAATTAAAGATGTAAAAGGAACTAGAAGGCTAGTATATATATATAATCTGAGCTGAGGGGCAAGAGGGACAGATACAGGATCCTCTTGTATCACCAAATCTTCAACAGAACCAAAGCCATCACAATCGAATGTGGCTACAATTCAGTTTATACTTCTGTTCTGGAGGAAAAAACAGTAGATATCTTGGCTATTTTTCCTTTCCTTCACCATCCATTATTGTGTCACAATTAATATGGCAACTTCCAAACTCTAGTCTTTAGATTTACAAAATGACTATTGAAGGTGCAGACCTGTACCTGTATTCCCAGTACCGGGCAGGCTGAAGGAGGATTATGAATTCAGAACCAGCTAGGATTCCATGGTAAGATACTATCGCAAAAAAGTGTCAAAATAAAACAAGGTGAGAAATTTTCTTTTTTTTTTCATTAGTAACATAAAAAATTTTTTAATTATATTTTCTTTTCTAAGTTTTTTTTTATTTACATTCAAAATCATTTCCCCTTTCCTGTTTCCTCCCTCCCCGAAAGTCCCATAAGCCCCCTTCCCTCCCTCTTTTCCCCATTCAACCCCCTCTCGCTTCTCTGTCCTGGCATTCCCCTACATCCAGTCTTTCCAGGACCAAGGGTCTCTCCTTCCATCTTCTTGGAAATCTATTGATATACGAATTGTGTCTAGGGTATTCCGAGATTCTGGGTTAATATCCCCCTTATCAGTGACTGCATACCATGTGTGTTCTTTTGTGATTGGGTTACCTCACTAAGGATGATATTTTCAAGTTCTGACCATTTGCCTAGGAATTTCGTGAATTCATTGTTTTTAATTGCAGAGTAGTATTCCATGGTGTAAATATACCACATCTTCTGAATGCCTTCCTCCGTTGAGGGACATCTGGGTTCTTTCCAGCTTCTGGCTATTATAAATAAGGCTGCTATGAACATAGTGGAGCATGTGTCCTTATTGTATGCAGGTAAAGCCTCTGGGTATATGCCCAGGAGTGGTATAGCCGGATCCTCCGGGAGTGTCATGCCCAGTTTTCTGAGGAACCACCAGACTGCTTTCCAGAGTGGTTGTACCAGCTTGCTATTCCACCAGCAGTGGAGGAGTGTTCCTCTTTCTCCACATCCTCGCCAACAATTGCTGTCTCCTGTGTTTTTGATCTTAGCCATTCTGACTGGTGTGAGATGGAATCTCAGGGTTGTTTTGATTTGCATTTCCCTAATGACTAAGGATGATGAACATCTCTTTAGGTGCTTCTCAGCCATTAGATATTCTTCAGGTGAGAACTCTTTGTTTAGCTCTGTACCCCATTTTTTATTAGGGTTACTTGCCTCTCTGGAGTTTAACTTCTTGAGTTCTTTGTATATATTGGATATTAGCCCTCTGTCGGATGTAGGGTTGGTAAAGATCATTTCCCAGTTAGTTGGTTGCCGCTTTGTCTTTTTGACAGTGTCTTTTGCCTTGCAAAAACTTTGTAATTTAATGAGGTCCCATTTGTCAATTCTTGATCTTAGAGCATAAGCTATTGGAGTTCTATTCAGGAAATTCTCCCCTGTGCCCATATGTTCAAGGTTCTTCCCTAGTTTCCTTTCTATTAGTTTCAGTGTGTCTGGTTTTATGTGGAGGTCCTTGATCCACTTGGAATTGAGCTTAGTGCAAGGAGATAAGGATGGGTCAATTTGCATTCTTCTGCATGTTGACCTCCAGTTGAGCCAGCACCATTTGTTGAAAAGGCTATCTTTTTTCCACTGGATGGTTTTAGCTCCTTTGTCAAAGATCAAGTGACCATAGGAGTGTGGATTCATTTCTGGGTCTTCAATTCTGTTCCATTGATCTACATGCCTGTCACTGTACCGATACCATGCGGTTTTTAACACTATTGCTCTGTAGTACAGCTTGAGGTCCGGGATACTGATTCCCCCAGAGGTTCTTGTACTCTTAAGAATAGTTTTAGCTATCCTGGGTTTTTTGTTATTCCAGAAGAATTTGAGAATTGCTCTTTCTAACTCTATGAAGAATTGAGTTGGGATTTTGATGGGGATTGCATTGAATCTGTATATTGCTTTTGGCAAGATGGCCATTTTTACTATATTAATTATGCCAGTCTACGAGCATGGAAGATTTTTCCATCTTCTGAGGTCTTCTTTGATTTCTTTCTTCAAAGAATTGAAGTTCTTGTCATACAGCTCTTTCACTTGTTTGGTTAGAGTCACACCAAGATACTTGTTTGTGGCTATCGTGAAGGGTATCCTTTCCCTAATTTCTTTCTCAGCCTGTTTATCCTTTGAGTATAGGAAGGCTACTGATTTGCTTGAGTTAATTTTATATCCGGCCACTTTGCTGAAGTTGTTTATCAGCTGTAGGAGTTCTATGGTGGAGTTTTTTGGGTCACTTAAGTATACTATCATATCATCTGCAAATAGTGATAGTTTGACTTCTTCCTTTCCAATGTGTATCCCTTTGACATCCTTTTGTTGTCTAATTGCTCTAGCTAGAACTTCAAGTACTATATTGAAAAGATATGGAGAGAGAGGGCAGCCTTGTCTAGTCCCTGATTTTAGTGGGATTGCTTCAAGTTTCTCTCCATTTAGATTGATGTTGGCTACCAGTTTGCTGTAAATTGCTTTTACTATGTTTAGATATGGGCCTCGAATTCCTGATCTTTCCAAGACCTTTAACATGAAAGAATGCTGAATTTTGTCAAATGCTTTCTCAGCATCTAATGAGATGACCATGTGGTTTTTTTCTTTGAGATTGTTTATGTAGTGGATTACATTGATGGACTTCCTTATATTGAACTATCCCTGCATCCCTGGGATGAAGCCTACTTGATGGTGGTGAATGATCGTTTTGATGTGTTCTTGGATTCGGTTGGCAAGAATTTTATTGAGTATTTTTGCATCGATATTCATAAGAGAGATTGGCCTGAGATTCTCTTTCTTTGTCGGATCTTTGTGTGCTTTTGGTATTAGCGTAATTGTGGCTTCATAGAACGAGTTGGGTAGTGTTCCTTCTGTTTCTATTTTGTGGAACAGTTTGAAGAGTTTTGGTGTTAGGTCTTCTTTGAAGGTCTGATAGAATTCTGCACTAAAACCATCTGGACCTGTGCTTTTTTTGGTTGGAAGACTTCCAATGACGACTTCTATTTCTTCAGGGGTTATAGGACGGTTTAGATGGTCTATTTGATCCTGATTTAATTTTGGTATTTGATATCTGTCAAGGAAATTGTCCATTTCCTCGAGATTTTCTAGTTGTGCTGAATACAGGCTTTTGTAGTAGGATCTGATGATTTTTTGAATTTCCTCAGTTTCTATTGTTATTTCTCCCTTTTCATTTCTGATTTTATTAATTTGGATACTGTCTTTGTGCCCTCTGGTTAGTCTGGCTAAGGGCTTATCTATCTTGTTGATTTTCTCAAAGAACCAACTCTTAATGGCTAAACCATCTCTCTGACCCTCTGGATTGCATTTGCTCTTAATGGAACGTTATTTTGATGCTAGGAAGTCAGAGGCAAATGAAATGACAGTTTCTGGTTTTGCAAAAGAATAATATGTGATTTTTTTGTGTGTGTGTGCAGAAACTTAAGTCTCACCTTAAGAAGTTTTTTTATTAACTTTTACTTACTTTTATTAACCTTAATTTACTTTTTTATTAAGTAGGTCTTGGGTGGAACTTAATAAAGATCTTTATAAAGTTTATAAGTGTTGGTCCAGCTACAATTGAGGATCATGATTCTCAAAAAAAATCACTAGGAAAGTATTATAAGATTGTAGATTTGGGAATATCTGAAGACTGAATTTGGAATATTGTAAAGACTGATGGTGAAATGCCAAACAGTTGGTAATTTTAGGGATGCTTAATCTTAATGCGTCTTCTGAGTTATCCCCAATGTCTTTTGTATATTTTCTTCACAACATGCTTCTGCAATGGAGAAGCAGTAATTATTCTTCATCTCACTGAATAATTTGGAAAGTTGAGTTTTACAAGTAACTTACTGAGAACTGTTTTTTTTAATTAATTTTTTTTAGAATTTATTTTTCATTGGTTATTTTATTTATTTACATTTGAAATGTTGTCTTCCTTCCCTTTCCGGTCTCCCCTCCACAAACGCCCCTCCCCTTTGCCTCTAAGAGGGTGTTCCTATGCCCACCCACTCACTCCTGCTCACCACTCTAGCATCCCCCTTCACTGGGGCATCAAGCCTCTACAGGACCAAGATCCTTCCCTCCCACTGATGCCAGATGAGGCAATCCTCTGCTACATATGTAGCTGGAGCCATGGACCCATCTATGTATACTCTGTTGTTGGTGGTTTAGTCCCAAAGAACGAGGAAGGACTAAAGGTGCTGAGGACTGTTAATACCATAACATTTGTGAATACTAACCATATGACTGATCCCATATTAAATTTTTTATGTGTGTTACCTAACCCTGCATTTTATGCCAATAGTCTTACTTATCTGTTTTTAAAATGACAAGGCTGAGCTTATTAACTCTACAATTATCTGTGCTATTCTGTGGTAGGTACCATGCTAGGTAATGAGCGTCCAGTGATGACCAAAGCAAAACCTCTACTTATAGAATTTATCGTCCATGGGGATGGTAGATAATAAAAAGTAAATAACTAGTTATAAAATATGATAAAATTATAAAAATGCAAAAGGGGAAGGAGTTATTAAAATAACAAGACATAATAGCCATTTAGATAAAGAATGTTCAAGAAAGACCTCCCAGCATGGTAATATTTTAATTCAGAACAGTTGAGGGATTGGTTTAGGGTCACATATCCTAGTAAGTAGTGACTTCAAGTCAAATCCTCAAGGCTGTGTTTACCATGCTATTCTGTTTGTCAGACATATGATTGGAATCCACTGCAGGCTGTGACTTTCCTCTGTGTCATATCAGTCTTCATACCATGGCACAATACCCGATTTTCAGAAGGGGCATTACAAAATTTATTAACAACAATAAACTAATTCTTTCAAAAGAGTTCAGTCTCCTAAGATGTTTCTGTAAAGAGAAAGCAGGAGGGGCCATAACTAATATATGAACTTAATAGATGATAGAAAGTACCGAAGTAGTCCAACTCTGCTGTGGCTACACTAGGTACATTTGTATGAGGAAGTACCCTGGCATGTATGAGCAGGGACTGGAAGTTCTACTTGCATGAGCATCTCATTTCCTGGCCTTACTTGAACTTTCCTCACAAGGCCTGACCCAGGAACCAAAGTGTGCTGAGGGAAGAAGTTAACTGGGAGGTATTGGGAGATGGCTAGAATCTCCAGGTGTTTGGAAAGAATGTGATAAGAAAGAAAAATCTGCCCTTGGGAAGAGAACATTGAAGTACACCCTGAATTTAAATGCTATGCTCTCCTGAGTGCAGTACAGTGTTTGTTTAGCTCAGTTACTTTAAAGAGTTTATTGCCAGAATATCTCCAATTACCTTTTGCTCCAGAAGAATCTAAGTTCTTTTTCTTCCAAGGAAATCATAGCAATTCTTAAGATGGCCAGATGCAGTAGAAGTGCAGTCTGACTCTAGATTATGATATTGTTTAGATGTGAATAATATATGGTGTAAATTCCTGTTCAGAAAGAAATAATATATTCATATAAACATGTTACTCGGTGAATATACTGGTCAAGGTTTTAAATTGTTTGATCTTGGCAATATGACAGTTTAGACCCAGAGATCTAATTCTTAAAAAAATTTTCCTCTGGGCTGAAGAGATGGCTCAGCGGTTAAGAGCACCGACTGCTCTTCCAGAGGTCCTGAGTTCAATTCCTAGCAACCACATGTTGGCTCACAACCATCTGTAATGGGATCCGATGCCCTCTTCTGGTGTCTGAAGACAGCAACAGTGTACTCACATACATAAAATAAATAAATCTTTTAAAAATTTTTTTCCTCTAAATAATTTTAAAAGGAAGTAGCATATATATTAAAGTAATGAATATTTTCAGTAATGGAAGATTATGTGATGCTTTCCGTAATGACCAAGTAAACTATGATATTATTAATATTCATTTATTGAAGGCATTAACATTAAAAACTAAAACTATAAGAAATCTAAAATGAAAAAGTTAATAGAAAAAGTACATTTGTATCTTTATCTAGCTGCTTTGAAAACAATGAGTTACAGGTAGATCAGAACTCAACAACCACTTGCAGCTCAGCTTCAGAGGTATCCAGAGGGTGGGGGCTGGTGGGGGCTGGAGAGGTGACTCAGCAATAAAGAGCACTGGCTGCTCTTCCAGAGGACACAGGTTCAATTCCTAGCACACATTTGGTGACTTACAACCTTCTGTAACTCCTGCTCCATGGAATCTGACGCCTGTTTCTGGCTTCTTAGGGCATCAGACATGCATGCGGTAGGCAAACATACATGTCGTCAAAATAGCCATACACAGAAAATATTTTTTTTTAAATAAAGAAGTGGAGCTGGATGTGACAGTTCACTCCTGAAATATCAGTCCTTTGGATGATGAGACAGGAGAATAAACAAGTCATCCTGCACTATATATATATACAGCAAGTTATCATCCAGCCTGGAGAATAGAACAATGAGCATACACATGCGCGCGTGCGCGCACACACACACACACACACACACACACACACACACACACACACACACCGATGGTGAAAGGGCTTTGGAGTATAAAGTCATCTTTATAGAGTCAATTTTTAGAATGTATTTCAGATTTTTGTTTTAAGACATTGTCTCATGTAGCTTAGGTTAGGCTTTAGATTTCTAATGGTAAATTAATCTAGATTCAACATTGTGATAGCTCTATATTGGAATAATTTATTAGTAGTCCTAAAGATGGAAGAAGAGGAAGGTCTGTATTTTGTCCAAGTTAATACAGATGAGAAGAAAGCTCTTACTGCGCACGTTCCTCTACCTTCCCCTAAATTTGAGCCTAAATCTCTACAGGCTACTCTGAAGTCTTAGAACTGATTACCATACAGGTTATATTTGTAGAAGTGTTCAGTCTGCTTTACAAGAGACATCTTTGTAAACTTGGTGTGTATAACTACTTCCTTCTTAAGGAGATTTTTTTTTTTTGTGTGGGGGTTGTTTTCAGTTTTGACACTAGCAGTCCATTACCGGGTTTATTTTTAGGTACCTTAAGAATGAGTTGCAGGCAGCTAAAGAGATGGCTAAGAGTGCTTGCTTCTGGTGCACAGCTTTGATTTCAGCACTCAGGAAGCATGTGGATCTCTGAATTCAAGGCTAACCTGGTCTACAGAGTGAGCTTCAGGACAGCCAGAGCTGCACAGAGAAACCATGTCTGGATGAAAAAAAAAGTGTTGCTGCTCTTGCAGAAAGTTCAAGTTCAGTTCTCAGCACCTAAACTGGACAGCTCACAACTGCCTAGAAGTCCAGTTTCAGGTGATCCAACATCCCTTTCTGGCCTGCAAGGGGACCCACATACAAACATGGCATGCATTTGCAAAGACATGTATGCATATATGTAATTAAAAATAAACTGGGCTGGAGAGATGGTTCAGCGGTTAAGAGCACTGACTGCTCTTCTAGAGGTCCTGAGTTCAATTCCCAGCAACCACATGGTGGCTTACAACCATCTGTAATGGGATCTGATGCCCTCTCCTGGTGTGTCTAAAGACAGTGACAGTGTATTCATATAAAATAAATTAATAAATTTAAAAAATATATAAATATAAACCTATTTATTTATTTATTGATATTTTTGCAGAGCAGCCACATCTTTTCCCTCCGCACTGGGGATTGAATACAGGATTTTGTACATGATAGGTAGCTCTGCAATGGAACTCCATCCCCAGCACCTCACTCCCTTTGTGAAGTTCTATTTTGAGACAGGGTCTTGCTAAGTTACCCAGTTGGCCTCAAATTTAGTATCCTCCTGCCTTAGCTTCCCAAGTAGCTGGGATTACAGGTATACACCACCATGCCTAATTTAGCCCAGACTATATTCAGCAATCTTGGCATTCAGAGAATGTATTGTCCTTCCTGTTGTGAATTTTATATAATAAGTAAATATCAATCAAAATTCACTAGAGCATTAATCAAATGCAATGTTGCCATGTAGTATTGATTTAAATTCTACCATCCAAGGTTACGTTCAAAGTGAATGCCCAGGCCACTATCTCTCATTAAGTCATACTTCAAGCCACCACTGCTTCATTTCCTTCCCCAGTCATGTTTTCCACTGGTCTGGTTCTACAGCTCTACCTTGAACTAATTAAACTGGCCTAATCTGGAGCAGCTGCACCAGCACAATACCAAACATAGAGGTAAAACTGGCCTGGGCACTTCCTTTACTGGCCATATTCACAGTTTCTTGCCTGGCCTCTATGACTTCAGGGCATGACCTTACCTTCCATTTCCTGTGTATCCAGTTACCTTTCACTCAATTGTTCTTTTAACAAATGTGTTTAAAGTATCTGTGTGCCGGATACTATGTGGGTTGCTAGGGATGTAGTGGTGTATTTGGCAAATATGGTGCTTCCCTATGTAACTTAACTGCTGGAGAAAATGGCATCAAACAGACAAAAGTTATGCAGAAAAAAGTTAAATTTCTTCAAAGTAGAAAGTATCCACCCTGTGGGAATGCATAAAGCATCTAACTTAGTTTGGAACAGGGTGAGATATGAGAGTTACTAAAGAACTGGTGTTTTAGGTTGCTAGCCTAAATCAACCCAAGGAAAGGTGGGTGGAAAGAATAGGTAAGGGGAAACTTAACAGTCAGGAAACCAGCACAGCAAGGAATAGAAAGAAGGCTAAGGAGGCTAGAGCAAAGAAGGGGAAGATAATTCATAATGGTGGGGTGAATGGTGGGAATCAGCAAAGGTCAAATGGTTTAAAATCAAGACCTTGGTGTTTAGCTCTTTGACAAGAAGCCATTGAAGAGTTTCCAGATGAGGCTGGTGGTTTTAAAACACCCACCTAATTTTACAGTGTAGAATAGGCTTATTTGTGTATATATGCCAGAGATAGGTAGGAGCTTTGGATTCCTGGGACTAGGTTTTTGCCTTACTTGTCAAGAGGTAGAGCTCTGAATGAAAGGGAAGGTGACATGTTGAAAGGCAATATGTAGTGTGTGATAAAGAATGTGTGACTCTGAATAATTTTTTCTCTCTCTAATAATAATAATAATAAGGCCTATATTCAGATTATGGTACTCCTACATGCTTGTCTATGCTTTTCAGAAGTTACTACTCTGACTTTGTAATCATCTCATCACATAGGTATCTCAAAAGTCACCCACTGAATTTTCTATAAGAGGAAATTTCCTCATAAGGTGCTTGGGTATGTAAAATAACTTAAGGAAATGTTTTCTCAGGATTTACCCATAGGTATTCCCTAAGCATTTGATTTTTACAACTGATCTGACATAATGTCAGTAGCAATTTGTACTATGAAACCCAAGACCATAGTGTTCATTTTTATAAGAATTATATTACATCTGTAGTTAGAGGGGGAAAGGGACGAGTATTGAAAATTTTTTAAGCTAGTGTTTGGGAAGATAGTTGCTAATTTTTTGGTATCTTCTATAGCTTTTCCCTTGGGAAATTGTATTTACCTTACTCTGTAGGGTTTTGATAGTTCTGAATATTACTTGACTTTGCTTTTTTTTTAACCACTGAATAATCATATTAGCATAGACTCATGTCAAGCTGGTCTGTGGATACTCCAATAGCAAATTTTGGTTCCAACTTGGGAAAAGGGAATCTCAGTTGAAGAATTGTTCCTATCAGACTGGACTATGAGCATGTCTTGTGAGGTCACTTTCTTAATTGCTCATTGATATAGAAAGGCCAAGTTCCCTGTGGGCAGTGCTGTCCCTGGATAGGTGGGCCTGGGTTGTTTAGGAAAGGTAGCTAAGACAGAGATGGAGACAGTAAGCCATGCTCCTCCATTGTTTCTATTCTGTGTTCCTGCCTTGACTTCTAGCATTGGCTTTCCTCGATGATGGTCTGTAACCTGTAAAATGAAATAAACTTTCTTCCTCAGCTTGCTTTTGGTCATAATGTTTATCACAGCTGCAGAAAGCAAGCTAAAACAACTACTTTGGTAGCAATGTTACTTAAGAAGGCCCAAACAGTATCATTATGAGATGTTTATTCAGATCTTAGGATTGAGAAAATTATTTTTTCTGGACTCTCTGATTAAGATGATAATAGATGTTTGACAGGGTTTTCATTGATAGTCTAGGAATAAGAAGAATATAATATCAAAAAAATAGAAAACATGGATTTGAAGACATTATTGCATTTGTCTTTTTTCTGTTTGATTTGTTTTGTTTTGTTGAAACAGTGCCTCACAATGTAGTCTAGGCTGTCATGGAATACCTTATGTAGACCAGACTAGCCTTGAACTCATAATTCACCTACCTTATCCCTTTAAGTGCTAGAAGGTGTGAGTCACCATATACATAACATTTTCAAAAACTTTTAATTGATTCTTTGTGAATTTCACATCATGTACCCCAATCCCATTCATCTCCCCATTCCTCCATATCTGCCTTTGCAACCTCACCCGACCCCTGCCAAAGAAAGGAAGGAAGGAAGGAAGATAGAGAGATCTCGCCATTGAAACTGCAGTGTGTCACAGTGTGTCATTCAGAATACCCTTTTGCTCAAACAGCTTTACTTTCAAATGTTGGTACCTGCTACACTATCAATACTGGATCCTCACTGAGACTTCTTGGATATCCTGTTGTTTCCCTGTGTCATGGAGACTCTGTAGATTTAGATCTGCAGGACTGGTCACTTCATACACTCCAGCAGCTCAGAGATGAGGTAGATGTTGGGGTGAACAAAGTCAGCATCCTGGATCTGAGCTAGGGTGGTAGCTCAGTCAAACATAGCAGCATTTTATTTTTTTTCTTTCTCCTCTCTTTTCTCCTCCTCCTCTTCTTCATTTCCTCTTCTTTTTTAAAGTAATCATTTTAATGTAAAATATAATCATTTTTAAATTCTCCTTGGATTTAATTGTGTGAACTTTACATCTTTTTAAAGTGTGATTCTTTAACTAAAATTACCCTTTTTATATAATTTTTTAATTTTAAAATTATAATTACATAATTTCCCCTTCCCTATATTTCCTCCAACCTCTCCCATGTATCCCCATTTGTTCTCACTCAGTTCTCCATCTCTTTTTCTTTAATTGTTGTTACACACACACACACACACTGTCCTAAATACAACCCGCTCAGTCTGTGTAAAGTTAATCATTTTTATATGGCGGTGCTCTTGTCTGTGTTTATTTCAGTCATATCATTGTATTTGCTAGTGTTTCTGGTTCTCCTAACATACTGGTGGGGTTACACTTCCTTGAGAATGGGGCACACTCATATCACTATTGGTTTTTTACTGGGAATTGAACCTAGGGACTCATACATGTTTGTCAGGGGCTCTACCACTGAACTATATCCCTAAACCATTTTTTAAAGTTTGTTTTGGTATTTGGGAGGTTGTTTTGTTTTTTGTTTTGTTTTGTATGTTTGAAACAATGTCTTGTTCATAATATAGCTATGTAAACTAGGCTGACCTCCAACTCATAGACCACCCTTCTTCTGCCTCTGCCTTCCTAGTGCATTTAATGCATGTGTGACACCACATCCAAGGAAATTGTCTGTTTGTTTAATTTTGGTGCAGAGTCTCACTAAATCGTTCAAGCTGACTTTGAACTTGTTCTGCATGTAGATTGTGCAGGCCTTGAATTTGAGATCTTTTTGCCTCACCCTCCAAAGTCGCTGGGATTACAGGCCTGGGCAGTTCCATTAGCTGTATTAGAAGCCTTTGAGCCTAAGAGCTGATGCAGGACTAACTAGATTCTATTCTTCCTGCCATATGAGCGATCGGAGAAGGGAGGACAACACGGAGCATCACCTTGGATGGTGTGCATCACCTTGGATGGATAGGTGCTGTGTTTGAATCTCAAGTGTCCGTCATGGGCTCATGCTCTCACAGCCATGGCCTGAGCTCTTCTGCCTGCCCCACCTGCCCTGCTATGCTTTAATGAAGTCTTCTGAAACCATGGACTGAATGAACTTTTCTTTTCCTAAGTTGTTTCTGTCGTCCATTTTGTCACAAATGATAAAAAAGCAGCTAGTAAACATGTAGCATAAGCAAGGAAATATTACTTCAAGCCAATGATATTTCATCTTTGACACATGTATATATTTTTTAATTAAAAATTTCTGTATATTTTGGGTGAAAATACTTTATGGCATCTAAAAACACTAATGTCTATAGAACGAGATTATAAAAATATTTAATTTATTTTGTTCTGATTTAGTCATAAGTTATAGACTAGAGGTAAATAGTAATATTTCCTGGTTTACCATACAGATACTAGCCTTCATGGGACTATGACCTCTGATCAAAGTCTAGTTTCTTTGTTTTATATTATATGGCAGGACAAAGTCTATAATAACAAGTACTTTAAATTCAGTCAGTATGTCACCACTCTAACCTTTACCTTGATGGTTTCTCTTATATGGGCAAGGCAATGATGATGTCTTTTTATGAAGGTGTACCTATCTGAAAATAACAACACTAAACACGTAGGAGGAAGTAGTCCAAAGACAGATTGAACAAAAGCCTGATTTGCAGTCATATAGTATCCCTGTAGAATCCTGAAAATTAACAGACCCTTTGGTGGATCTGCATGCATGGATCCTGCAAACTTTGTGTGTGGTATAGGCAGCCTTAACTGTGTGAGTGTAAGAGACATCATGGTGCATAAATTAGTGCATAAGTTTTTTCATTGGAATTTAGACAGCATTTTAAAAATATATGTAGGGCTGAAGAGATAGCTCAGTGATTAAATTAAAGCACTAGCCTCTCTTGCAGAGGACCCTGGTTCATATGCCAGTACTCATATGGTGACTTATAGCATCCTATCACTAGGGGATCCAATTCTTCTGGCTTTGACAAGCACTGACTGGCAAATGGTACACAGACATACACCTGGCAAACACCTATACATATAAAATTAAATCTTTAAAAATAACTAAAATCATTCATTAAGCTTATGATGATTTTTATCTCTGTTGGCTTCTCCCAGTTTAGTTGAGGGATATTCTTACAGGTAGTGCACCAGTAATCTTTCATTTAACCTTTGAACAATCTCCTTTTTATACCTATAAAATGAAAAGAAGCATTTTTCTGTATCTCATACCTCTCCCTGATTGTTTGTGTACATGAGAAAGTATGATGAGAACCTTGGTTGAGAATAATAGAAACTGTCCAAGCAGGAGAATAAAGATTATTTTGGAAGTGTAAGGAATGAATTTTTGGTGTAATTTGATTCAGAGCCTCAAAGTTTCTCATGAGACATCTCCCTTCACTGCTCACCTCTACTCTCTTTTCTATGTTGCTTTATTCTTGTAAATGCTCTATCTATGAAGCAAGGCAAGCAGCCATTTACAATGATATCTATACTTTTTTGAAAAAATAATCAGTTTGACCACCCAAATGGAAATATACCCTTTCTTCAGTAGTTCTTGCAAGAGGATAGAAAAGGGTTCTCTGCAAGAAATTCAGGGTGTCATCGATGAAAAGGGCAGTAATAAGACAGGTAAAAACAATAAATATCTATTGCATATAGTTTATCTGTGACTATATTAGGCATGGCTTTTCATCCTTAGCAACATTCTAGATATAGAATATTTTTGTTAAATAATATCAAATTATTGGAGAAAAACTTCAATGAGGCAAGCACTGATTTCTTTTCCTTTCTTCTGGGCCTAGTTTTCTGTGGTCCTCATTTGTACAAAATCACATTATTGGACAGTATATATAGCTCTTGGCATTACTTGTAGATCAGACATATACTATTATATTTAGTTATTCTTTTGTTCCTCATTATTGACTTGGTTGTTTTTGTACTTTGTTTTGCTTTTTGTTTGCCTTGGTTTGGTTAGGCAAAGGATTTTGCCATATAACCCTGGCTGATCTAGAGCTCTATATAGACCAGACTGGCCTTGAACTCACAGACATCTACTGGCCTCTGCCTCTTGACTGCTGGGATTAAAGATGTGCACCACCATGTACAGCTAGTTTTCCTTTGGCTCTGAAAATCATACCTAGATACTTAGGCATGCTAGACAAGCACTTCACTAAGCTACATTCAACCCTTTGTACGCAGTTAAATTTTTAAAAACTATGTGGTATTTCCTATTAGAAAATTTTCCAGAAGTTTCCCTTTACCAATGGGATTTTTTTATTATATTAAAACCCTAATTTCAGAAATTCTGTCATAATTTATTTGCTCCAGTGACTCATTCAATATTTGTAGCATAACTGTTCAGGGTGAGATGTGAACACACCTAACACGAGAAAATATATCTGAGAAGAACATGACCTTAAGAAAGGAAAGCTTGGCTGGAGAGATGGCTCAGCAGGTAAGAGCACTGACTGCTCTTCCAAAGGTCCTGAGTTCAATTACCAGCAACCACAAGGTGCTCACAACCATCTGTAATGGGATCTGATGCCGCCTTCTGGTGTGTCTGAAGACAGCAACAGTGTACTCACATATATAAAAATAAATCTTAAAAAAAAAGGAAAGCTTATGTTCAATTGAAGACAATCAGAGAATTTATTTTTGCAAAACTTTTGATACTAACAACCAGGCAATACCTTGATGAAAGGAACAAGCAAAATGTTTTTCACTGAGGTGTTTCCCTAGGATGCAAGACTTAAGAACAACTTGAATGGTTTGGAATTCTGAGTGGACTCTTTTAAATATGTGTAGGCAGTATATAAGAACAAAAATTAAGTATTGGAGGAACTCTTATTTGACAGTGCTCCTGTGGAGCAGAGGTAGAAACTGCTGCACAGTCCAAGGACTCTTTTAAAGAAAAGCAGAAAGGAGCTAAAATCAAAATAATCTGTGCTTTCTTCATTTTTCCTAACTAGCTTTTCAATGCACTTCTTTGTAATTTAAAACCCAGGATCTACAGAAATGACTCAGCAGTCAAGAATGTGTACTGTTGTCCTAAAAAACCTGAGTTCAATTCCTAGCACCCACACTGGGTGACTAACAACCAGTGTGTGTGTGTGTGTGTGTGTGTGTGTGTGTGTGTGTGTGTGTGTGTGTGTTTAGTTGATTTTGTTTGTTTTCCATTGTGACATACTTGCTAGTTTGTCTTGTAGCTTGGACTTTTCTATAGTCTCTAGTATCATGTAATGTTTTATCTCACCACCACTCAGTAGGCTTGGTTATTCTTTTCATGAGTTGTTGAGGTGGTGTCTGGGAAGTTAGGGTTTTCTGGAAAGTAAGTAATAAGTGTTTCTTTATTGCTTATTACTACAAGTGGTTGCTTGGAGAGGGGTTTACTGACTAGAATACCATCTGGGAAATCTCTTTTGACATTTTCATGTTTCCATGCAGCACAGTTTTATGGAGTTGGGGGTTTTTTGAGTTTATGCTTATAACTGGAGCATATATTGGAGCTATGAGTGCCTTCAGTGGTGAGGACTAGCAGATGGATGTCTGGAAATGATCCTCATCTGTATTAGAATCTGCATAGGGAAGGCGACATTCCATGAGGTGTACCCATGTTCCACAGTTTTTGTTTGCCTCCCTTTTCCCTTTAGTTCTGTTCAGTTTGGCAGGCACTCTAGATTAAAGAATATCTTGCAAAATAAAATAATTAGGATAATCTGATTATGTCATTGTAAACTTCCTATGTTTATTTCATTTATCTGAATTCTAATTACCTTATGAAGACAGCAGAAAAAGGATTATATGAAAAAGAGAGAACACTTCTCAATTTTTAAAAGCTTTTACTTGATATGCAGGGGTGGGAGGGACTCATTAATGTTTTAAAGGCAAGAAAATGGCACATTTCAAGTCTGCACAACATAGCAAGACTTTTTGTCTCCAAAAGAAAAGGAAAAGAAGAAAAGGAGAAAGGAAAGAAAGAAAAAAGAAAAAACCCACCAAAGTATGAAGGAAAACTTTCAGCAAATGACAGAAAGTCAATCTGCTAAATAGGATTGCTGTTATATCTTTAAAGATTCATTTAAAATCCAAAGAAAATGAGTTTATAATTGCAAAGTCTATAGTGTTAGCCTTTAAAGGGTTTGTTGAAATTCCCATCGTTTTATGTAGATTTTGAATATTCATGGATGAGTATTAAGTTTGTAAAACTTAAGACTCCCTATCCACCTTTCTGTATGACAGCTCTTCAGCCTGCTGAGGCAATGCATTCTTCAGAATTTCTCTCTGGTAACCTGACCTTACCTCTGACTTTAAAGGCCATAGGAACAAACACTTCCCAAGTTGACCAAAAAGAATGGAGAACAAAGTTTGAAATCCTGGCCCATATATATGTACTTAGGCATTTATTTGGGTGGCATCAAGCATTAGGACCTGCCTGAGATGGGTAGGGGAGACAGAGGTAAGATATCCAGTAATGAGTATTGCTAGCATCTTTGGTATGGCTGTGTCCTGTGTGTGCATATTCGTTTTGCACATTCCTTGAGAAGCATTTTATACTCCAGATTTCTGTGATCTGCTAATGCTTGTCCTAAAATTTAAGGCACTGATAATGGCCTTTAAGTAAAGACAATGTATATTTCCTCTTAGCATTTTCTGGTAAAACAGCAGAGTATGCTTTGACTTGTCTGCCCTCTACTGGAGATCTGTCGTTATATTGGCCAGTGTCCTCTGACTTTAGAGGAAAAAGACTCATTGCTATTGAGTCAATATATTTATAATTTTACTCAGGTTTTCAAAATGCTGAAAAATACCTCCTCATGGTCCCCACTTTCAGAGCCCAGACCTCTGCAATATATCATTTGGATCCTACCTCAAAGCAAGCTCAGGTTTCAATTCACTAGTTAGTTCATCACAGTCCCTAACTATATTTCTGCTATTCTTCCTTTTTCTTGTGTCTTAAATATCAATGTCAGTCTGTCTCTTCAAGATCTTTACAACTGGGTTCAAAGCCCATTTGTCTTGTGAACAGTATTCCCACAGTGATGGCTCTTCTGAATTCCTATGACTTGTCCTTTTTTTGCCACACATTTACACTGTGTGGGAAGTTTGGGATCAGATAAGAGTTCAAGGCTAGCCTGGTCTACATAGAGTTTTCTAGGTCAACCAAGGGACACATAGTGACATCTTGTCTCAAAATAAAAAACAGTTTTGGATCAGAGCTTGTGAGATGGCTCAGCAGACATTTGCCACACCAATGTAATGACATGAGTTTGATTCCCCCATAATTCAGGGAAAGGTGGATGGAGATAACCAACTCTATAAAATTGTTTTCTGACCTCCTTTACACACATGCCATAGCATAGGCATACACACACACACACACACACTTAATAATAATAATAATGATAATCATAGTAGTAATAATGTTTAATATTTGTCTTGGTAGTGATGGTGCATGCCTTTAATCTCAGCACTTGGGAGGCAGAGGCAGGTGAGTCTCTGTGAGATTGAAATTAGCCTGATCTACAGAGGAAGTTCCTAGACAGCCAGGGCTACACAAAGAAACCCTCTCTCAGAGAAAAAAAAGAAAAAGAAAAGAAAAGAAAGACATTTTAACTTTTAAAATTTATTTTTATTTTATATGCACTGTTTTGTCTGCATGTATGTCTGTGAAGGTGTTGATCCTGGAATTACAGTTCTTAGCTGCCATATGGGTGCTGGGAATTGAACCCATGTCCTCTGGACGAGCAATCAGTGCTCTTAACTGCTGAGCCATATCTCCAGCCCCAAGATTTTTTTTATTTTTAATAAAATATTTAATTAAAATTTTGAATCCCCTCATTGGCTGCAGCACTTGGGAGAGCAAGCCCACACTTTGCCCAGGAAGCACAGTAGAACTGGCCCTTGTGACTTGGGTATGGGAGAGATGACCGGGTCCCTAGCCACCTTTGGCATGCGAGAGAGTTGGCCTGTCCCTGAGCTTGGGCAGCATGGTAGAGCTGGGTCTGACACCATGGGCATGGGAAAGCAAATCTGCTCCATACCAGGGCAGTGCCGGAGAGCTGGCCATGGTGGCATGGGTTCGGGAGAGCTGGCCATGGTGGCATGGGTTCGGGAGAGCTGGCCATGGTGGCATGGGTTCGGGACAGCTGGCCATGGTGGCATGGGTTCGGGACAGCTGGCCATGGTGGCATGGGTTCGGGACAGCTGGCCATGGTGGCATGGGTTCGGGACAGCTGGCCATGGTGGCATGGGTTCGGGACAGCTGGCCATGGTGGCATGGGTTCGGGACAGCTGGCCATGGTGGCATGGGTTCGGGACAGCTGGCAAGCTGGTCAACTCAGCTACCATCCAGAACTTTGAACTGACCCACCCCACCATCTACCCCATCTGTGAACTGCTGTAGCATGTGAAGGAGCTGGTCCTGCAGAACAGAAGCTGCAGTATCTCCATGACACAGGACAACAACAGGATATCCTATAAAAGTCCTATGAGGATCCAATATTGATAATGTAGCAGAAGCCAGAGGCCTCAAACCAGACCAATGACTCATTGTGATGAACATTTGCAAGTAAAGCTGTTAGTAATTGACCATATAATTGGTCACAAATCAGACCTCAACAGATACAAGAAGATAGAAATAATCCCATGCCTCCTATCAGATCACTATGGAATAAGGGTGGTCTTCAATGGCAACAAAAACAAAAGAAAACCCACGTACACATGGAGGCTGAACAATGCTCTACTCAATGATAACTTGGTCAAGGTGGAAATAAAGAAAGAAATCAAAGACTTTTTGAAAGTTAATGAAAATGAAGGCACAACATACCCTAACTTATGGGACACAATGAAAGCAGTGCTAAGAGGAAAATTCATAGCCCTGAGTGCCGCCAAAAAGAAACGGGAGACAGCATACACTAACAGCTTAATGGCACACCTGAAAGCCCTGGAACAAAAAGAAGCAAATACACCAAAGAGGAGTAGAAGGCAGGAAATCATCAAACTCAGGGCTGAAATCAATCAAGTAGAAACAAATAAAACCATACAAAGAATCAACAAAACGAGGAGTTGGTTCTTTGAGAAAATCAACAAGATAGATAAGCCCTTAGCCAGACTAACCAAAGGGCACAGAGATAGTATCCAAATTAATAAAATCAGAAACGAAAAGGGAGAGATAACAACAGAAACTGAGGAAATTCAAAAAATCATCAGATCCTACTACAAAAACCTGTATTCAACACAACTAGAAAATCTTGAGGAAATGGACAATTTCCTTGACAGATACCAAGTACCAAAATTAAATCAGGATCAAATAGACCATCTAAACCGTCCTATAACCCCTGAAGAAATAGAAGTTGTCATTGGAAGTCTTCCAACCAAAAAAAGCACAGGTCCAGATGGTTTTAGTGCAGAATTCTATCAGACCTTCAAAGAAGACCTAACACCAATACTCTTCAAACTGTTCCACAAAATAGAAACAGAAGGAACACTACCCAACTCGTTCTATGAAGCCACAATTACACTAATACCAAAAGCACACAAAGATCCGACAAAGAAAGAGAATCTCAGGCCAATCTCTCTTATGAATATCGATGCAAAAATACTCAATAAAATTCTTGCCAACCGAATCCAAGAACACATCAAAACGATCATTCACCACGATCAAGTAGGCTTCATCCCAGGGATGCAGGGATGGTTCAATATAAGGAAATCCATCAATGTAATCCACTACATAAACAATCTCAAAGAAAAAAACCACATGGTCATCTCATTAGATGCTGAGAAAGCATTTGACAAAATTCAGCATCCTTTCATGCTAAAGGTCTTGGAAAGATCAGGAATTCAAGGCCCATATCTAAACATAGTAAAAGCAATTTACAGCAAACCAGTAGCCAGCATCAATCTAAACGGAGAGAAACTTGAAGCAATCCCACTAAAATCAGGGACTAGACAAGGCTGCCCTCTCTCTCCATATCTTTTCAATATAGTACTTGAAGTTCTAGCTAGAGCAATTAGACAAGAAAAAGAGGTCAAAGGGATACAAATTGGAAAGGAAGAAGTCAAACTATCACTATTTGCAGACGATATGATAGTATACATAAGCGACCCAAAGAACTCCACCAGAGAACTCCTACAGCTGATAAACGACTTCAGCAAAGTGGCCGGATATAAAATCAACTCAAGCAAGTCAGAAGCCTTCCTATACTCAAAGGATAAGCAGGCTGAGAAAGAAGTAAGAGAAATAATACCCTTTACGATAGCCACAAACCATATTAAGTATCTTGGCGTGACGCTAACCAAACAAGTGAAAGATCTGTATGACAAGAACTTCAAGTCTCTGAAGAAAGAAATTGAAGAAGACCTCGGAAGATGGAAAAATCTGCCATGCTCATGGATTGGCAGGATTAATATAGTAAAAATGAGCATCTTACCAAAAGTAATACACAGATTCAATGCAATCCCCATCAAAATCCCAACTCAATTCTTCATAGAGTTAGAAAGAGCAATTCAAAAATTCATCTGGAATAACAGAAAACCCAGAATAGCTAAAACTATTCTCAAGAGTAAAAGAACCTCTGGGGGAATCAGTATCCCGGACCTCAAGCTGTACTACAGAGCAATAGTGTTAAAAACTGCATGGTATTGGTACAGTAACAGACATGTAGATCAATGGAACAGAATTGAAGACCCAGAAATGAATCCACACTCCTATGGTCACTTGATCTTTGACAAAGGAGCTAAAACCATCCAGTGGAAAAAAGATAGCCTTTTCAACAAATGGTGCTGGCTCAGCTGGAGGTCAACATGCAGAAGAATGCAAATTGACCCATCCTTATCTCCTTGCACTAAGCTCAATTCTAAGTGGATCAAAGATCTCCACATAAAACCAGACACACTGAAACTAATAGAAGGGAAACTAGGGAAGAACCTTGAACATATGGGCACAGGGGAGAATTTCCTGAACAGAACTCCAATAGCTTATACTCTAAGATCAAGAATAGACAAATGGGACCTCATTAAATTACAAAGTTTTTGCAAGGCAAAAGACACCGTCAAAAAGACAAAGCGGCAACCAACTAACTGGGAAATGATCTTTACCAACCTTACATCCGACAGAGGGCTAATATCCAAGATATACAAAGAACTCAAGAAGTTAAACTCCAGAGAGGCAAGTAACCCTATTAAAAAATGGGGTACAGAGCTCCACAAAGAGTTCTCACCTGAAGAATATCTAATGGCTGAGAAGCACCTAAAGAGATGTTCATCATCCTTAGTCATTAGGGAAATGCAAATCAAAACAACCCTGAGATTCCATCTCACACCAGTCAGGATGGCTAAGATCAAAAACACAGGAGACAGCAGTTGTTGGCGAGGATGTGGAGAAAGAGGAACACTCCTCCACTGCTGGTGGAATTGCAGGCTGGTACAACCACTCTGGAAAGCAGTCTGGCGGCTCCTCAGAAAACTGGGCATGACACTTCCGGAGGATCCGGCTATACCACTCCTGGGCATATACCCAGAGACTTTACCTGCATGCAATAAGGACACATGCTCCACTATATTCATAGCAGCCTTATTTATAATAGCCAGAAGCTGGAAAGAACCCAGATGTCCCTCAACGGAGGAATGGATTCAGAAGATGTGGTATATTTACACAATGGAATACTACTCTGCAATTAAAAACAATGAATTCACGAAATTCCTAGGCAAATGGTCAGAACTTGAAAATATCATCCTTAGTGAGGTAACCCAATCACAAAAGATCACACATGGTATGAAGTCACTGATAAGGGGATATTGACCCAGAATCTCAGAATACCCTAGACACAATCAGCATATCAATAGATTTCTAAAAAGATGGAAGGAGAGACCCCTGGTCCTGGAAAGACTGGATGTAGGGGAACGCCAGGACAGAGTAATGAGAGGGGGTTGAACGGAGAAAAGAGGGAGGGAAGGGGGCTTATGGGACCTTCGGGGAGAGAGGAAACGGGAAAGGGGAAGTGATTTGGAATGTAAATTAAAAAAATAAAATAAAATTAAATTAAAAAAAAAAAAAGTATACTGTGTGACACACTGACACACCACAGTTTCCATGGCAAGATGTTTTTTCCTATTTATTTATTTATTTATTCTGTTGTTTTGTTTTTTTTTATCAGTTTAGGGCTGGCCTCATTCACAATGTACTGGGCCCTCCCACATCAATCACTAATTGAGAAAATGCCCTACTGTATTGCCAACAGCCATATTTTTTTCACTTTTTTATTAATTAATTGACATCCCTATCAAAGCTTCCACTCTCTCCCAGTTACCCCCTTTCCCCTCCCTTTCCCTCCCCTCCATTCTCCAGTCTTCCCTTTCTTCTTAGAAAAGGGGCGGCTTCCCATGGATATCAACTACCTTGGCATACCAAGTTGCAGTAGGACTAGGCCTATCTTCTCCTATTAAGGCTAGATGAAAGCCCAGTTAGGGGAAAGGAGTCCAAAGACAGACAACAGAATCAGAGACTGGCCCTGCTCCTGCTGTTTGGAGTTCCACATTGAAGACCAAGCTTCCCAACTGTTAACATATGTGTATAGGTCCATTCCATGCATGATCTCTGTTTGGTGGTCAAGTCTTTGAGTCTCTATGGGCCCAGGTTAGTTGATCCTGTGGGGTTTTTTTGTGGTGTCCTTGATCCCTCTGGCTCCTTCAATCCTTCCTCCCCTCTTCCACAGGATTCCCCAAGCTCCATCTAATGTTCAGCTGTGGATCTCTTAATTTGTTTCCAACAGTTGCTAGGTGAAGCCTTTCAGATGAGTTATGCTAGACTCCTGTCTTCAAGTACAGCAGAATATCATTGACAGTGTCAGAGATAGGCTCTCTCATGGGATGGATCTCTAGCTCGACCCATCACTGGCTGGCCATTCCCTCAGTTTCTGCTGCATCTTTACCCTTGCCGTCTTATAGGCAGGACTTATTGTTATGTTTTTATTTTTGGGAGGGTGGGGGGTGGGAAAGGTTGCAAGGGCAGAGGGTAAATATGGAGGGACAGGGAGATGAATGGGATTGGGGTACATGATATAAAATTTACGAAGAATTAATAAAAAGTTTAAAAATGGTATCAACTTTCTAAATATAACAACCTTACCTATGCAGGCAGATGAACTTTGTAAATATGGTATTGTCTCACATTCTCCTTTGTCTTCTATAGACTCCAACATCTCTCAATAAATATATTTCCTATTTAAAGATCTATAAATGGGCTGAGGATGTAGCCTGATTGGTAGTGCTTGTGAAGCACGCACTAAGTCAAGGGTTCAAGCCCTAGCACCTCTTAAAATCAGGCATGGTAGTTCACACCTATAACCTTAACATTCTGGAGGTAGAGACAGAGGGTCAGAAGTTAAAGGCCATTCATCTTCTGCTGTTTAGTGAATTTGAGATGAATATTATGATAGCAATTCATTTTTGACTAGTATAACTATCATAGCTAAATGCCTACATCTTAAATATTTTAATTTCTTTCTGACCAGAGCCATTAACTGGGTTTGTTTACTCCCTAATTTGAAAACAACTTTAGAAAATTTGAAAAAGTCATGTTGTTAGTTTAGAAATAATGGTTTTAAAAGAAACATCTCCTTTGCCGGTGTTCCTATTCTTTTAAGTAATGTTTCAATTTATAATCCCATTTAATACTAATCTAATTCTTCAGATCCATAAATGTTAGCATGCTTAATATTAAAAGGTCTGTTTTCAGTTCCTTTTATAATTTAAATCTTTATGGACGCATGGTAAATTGTGTAGCAAAAAACTAGCAGCTTTCAAACCAGATTCAGTCAGCAATTGGAGCATGGTTATAGGCAAAGAACTAGCTACAGGTAAGAGACCAGACAATAGAGACAGCAGGAACACACAGGCCCTGTCCAGGGGTAAATGTAAGATCAGAGTTAAGTTTTAAATCAAAGTTTAGAGAACAGATGAGGATTTGGCTCAATGATAAAGCATGCGCTTAGCATGTGTGAGACTCTGGGCTAAATCTCCCACACCCAAAACAAAATAAACAGAATTGAGAGAGCAGGAAAAAATGTGGCTATTGGTACAGAAAAAGAAAACTTATATGGCACAGTGAACCATTTTGACTAGCATAGAACAGGATCTGGAAGTCCCCTGCTATGCCAGACAATAACCTGCCTGTTGGATTTTGAACTTTCAGAGGGGCTCTAACAAGCTACTGATTACTACACAGAAATATCTAAACATTTAACAGTTAGTTCTTCTGCACCAATGTGTCCTGGCTGAAGAATAAATGGGAAGACCTATTTTGAGAGCTTGAACTACAAGTATGGGTGTCCAAGGAATGGGACTTAGCATTTCACTTAAGTAAAAGGAAGCAGAATCTGGACAGAGTCTTAGGATCATCCGTAGCAGCATACCTGGAACATACTTTTAACACAAAAGGAACAGCTTGTTCTGGCAAAATGCCTCTCCAGACATAAAACTAACCTTAGATATTGAACAAAGTATCTCACTTCCATGAGACAGTTTCAGCATCTGAAAAATGAGGTGCTGATCAAACCTACAAGGCACTCATTCCAGGTTCTGATGAAATAAGAGTCATGAAAGGACTGAGAACCAGATGGTGGCACAAAAGCAGGCTTCTCTCTTATAAACCAGCTGCTTACTCTCCACCCCTCACTTAAACACTCGTGTTGATAAGCTAAGCATATGACCAATAATAGGAATAAAGTACATGACATAGTGAACGGAGTCTACGGTTTATTCATTTTACCATTTCCTGGTTATAAATGCTCTGGACTGTATTTATTTCCTCTAGTATAATCTGAACAATCTTATATAAGCCAGGCACTGTGCTGACATATTCCTTCCCTTTCGGGGCAAAGAGATATAGTATATCTTTTTAGAAGGCCGATCATACCTATAGCCATTATCTTGACAGAGTAGACTGTATATATCTTGTGTTTTTAATAGTCTTTTCAAGACTTTAAGATGAAGTCTTCCAAACGTATTGTTTCTAGATATTTTTAGTCAGTCTTCTCTCAGACTGATCTTGAACTCATTATCCTCCTGCCTAAGCCTCCTGAGCACTGGATTACGGGCATGTACTACCATGCCTAGCTTTATAAAGATTTTTTAAAGTACACACTCCCTGGCCTCATACTTTGCAAAATGCTGGTCAATTTTTTAAAAAGCCAGTGTTCAGAGTGACAATTGATTTATATAGCATTTGTTAATTTTTCTGATAAACATTCCCACTGTGCCAATTTCAGACCACCAGGTCTGAAATATATTCGCAGAGTAGGGATTATAGGGAGGGATTATAGACAGAATACACCTAGTGAAAGCTCCCCACAGCAACTCAGGGTTTCCTCTGAGCATTGCCTGGACTATGTCTCTTCAAAAGGTGTTGACTGAGGGCGTTTGTTTTAAGGAAGTTTGAATCAAGCTTTCTTGTCTTTGAGGAAGCAGCTGATTTAGTTGTCTTGGTTTTGCAGTTCCAGTGTTGAGCGCATTAGACAAGCATTCTATCACTGGCATATCCCCAGCCTCCTTCCACTTTTAGACAGGTTCTCTCTGCGTAGCTTAGGCTGGGCTGGAACTCTTGTTGTAGTACAGGCTAGCCTAGAAATTAGGATCCTCCTGTCTCTGCCTCCCAGAATTATAGGTATGCATCAATGTACCAGTTTGTATTTTGTAGTAGTTTAAGGAAAATACTTAGACTAAACAGATTTCAGCAGTTAAGAGCAAGTACTGCTTTTGCAGAAGACCTGAGTTTGATTCTCAACTCCCACATCTGGCAGCTCAAAACCATCTGTTAACTCCAGGGGAGTAACACCTTCTTCTAGCCTCCATGGGGACCTGCACTTGCATCTCACAAATAATCTAACAAACAAAATGCTTGAGAAATAGTGGGTATCTCACAGAAATTTCCTGTTGCTCCAACTGATAGGCAAGAAAGCTTTATTTAGGTTTTCTTTTAACCCTGTCATAATAGGAGTAGGGTATAACTTTGACTTCATTTGCAATTGTTGCATACTTTTTACTTTACTAGATGTTATATTTTTATAAAGTATAACTAGGTTGAATTTCTGGTTTGGCTCCTGATTCCAGCCAGCGTCAACATTCTTTCTTGTTGTTCAGCTAGTCACCAGAACTGCAAGAGGCGCTTAAAGATGAGTGCAGATTCTGTGCTGCTGCCTCCCCAGAAGAGGAATCCAGTTCCTTACCTGGAGTCTGGGTTGTCCTTTAATGCATCAGGAAAGTGTAACATAGTGTCATTACACTATTGCCAGCTCCAAACCTAGTGTCCTTTTAGAGCCTGGGCTGCTATGCACGAAGCCAACCCTGAAACTACTCTCCTTTGAGGGAGCCCAAGCCATATTAGAGCTCACATTAGGCACTGCAATGGACCTTCAGTTTTACAGGTATCCAGGTTAAAAACAACAGTTGTGAGAGTGAAGCTGCTTGGATCTTTCTGTATAGCCCATCTGCTATACAACAGCACTGAGTGAATAGTACTGAGTGAACACCCTGGGTTTCATTTATTACAAACCAATTAATAACCTGTACAACTGGTTTCATCCCCATTTTCTTTGCTCCAAGGAAATAGACTAAACTTTCTCTTAGCAAGTAAGCCAAATACTAGGAATGGTACCTGTATTAAGCAGAGTTTTCTAGAGATACAGAATCAAAAGAATTCACACACGCACACACACACACAAGCATGTTCACAGACACTTATTCTCTGGAGCAACACAGGACCAATTTCTCAAACAGTAAATGGGACATGCTAGCAGTTCCATTCCAGTGTAGAAGGCCTGAAAGCTCCCTGGTCTATAAGGAATGACTGAAGATGATGGAGTTCGTGGTCAGTAGATGGCAGCAAGTATAGATACATCTCTCAAATAAAAATGAGGCAAGGCTGAGAAGCACCTAAAGAGATGTTCATCATCCTTAGTCATTAGGGAAATGCAAATCAAAACAACCCTGAGATTCCATCTCACACCAGTCAGAATGGCTAAGATCAAAAACACAGGAGACAGCAGTTGTTGGTGAGGATGTGGAGAAAGAGGAACACTCCTCCACTGCTGATGGAATTGCAAGCTGGTACAACCACTCTGGAAAGCAGTCTGGTGGTTCCTCAGAAAACTGGGCATGGCACTCCCGGAGGATCCGGCTATACCACTCCTGGGCATATACCCAGAGGCTTTACCTGCATGCAGTAAGGACACATGCTCCACTATGTTCATAGCAGCCTTATTTATAATAGCCAGAAGCTGGAAAGAACCCAGATGCCCCTCAATGGAGGAATGGATTCAGAAGATGTGGTATATCTACACAATGGAATACTACTCTGCAATTAAAAACAATGAATTCACGAAATTCCTAGGCAAATGGTCAGATCTTGAAAATATCATCCTTAGTGAGGTAACCCAATCACAAAAGAACACACATGGTATGCAGTCACTGATAAGGGGATATTAACCCAGAATCTCGGAATACCCTAGACAGAATCCGCATATCAATAGATTTCTAAGAAGATGGAAGGAGAGACCCCTGGTCCTGGAAAGACTGGATGTAGGGGAACGCCAGGACAGAGAAACGAGAGGGGGTTGAATGGAGAAAAGAGGGAGGGAAGGGGGCTTATGGGACTTTCGGGGAGGGAGGAAACGGGAAAGGGGAAATGATTTGGAATGTAAATAAAAAAAAAACTTAGAAAATAAAAAAAAAAATGAGGCAAGCATTTGCTGCTTTCCTCTGGCTTCTTCCTTTTTCAGCTGGAATGCCATTTGGGAAGGATTGTCCACACTCAGAGTAGATCTCCCCACTCCCCACATGTTAGTCCTCTCTATAAACACCCCCACATACACTCAGGTGCCTTTCAGCAGTTCTAGAAACCTTTAAATCCAGCCATGGTGACAACCAGCACAGCTGTCACAGTGCCTTTACATCCTACTGCTTTCAAAAACCAGACGCGCAGTGCTATCATTAGCTCCAAAGTGCACACTTCCTCTTAAAAGGCTACTGATGTTTGTTTTTCCTTACATCCTTCCCCCGCCCCATAGTATTAGTTTATTGCCAAGGGCAGAGAAAACTGATAAATAATATCATATCTAGTTAATGGATAATCTAGTTTCCTGGCTGTAGAACTGTCATGTTAGGATACCTAGCATTATAGAACCATAACAGCAAGACTACTTGATGGCTTTAACCCCCAGTATCTGCCTTTATCCCAGCAATCCAAGCTACTCAGTGCTCCTCAAATGTACTAACTTGTTTTCACTTTTTCTTGTAAAAGTTAACTTTTCCCCACTTCCTTTCTCCTTCTTGGTCTGGCCCTACTCACTCTGGGCCCCTGCTTGCTTCAGGCCATAGGTTTGTTTGTTTGATTGATTGATTTGTTTCTTATTACAGTTGGTTGTGAGCCACCATGTGGTTTCTGGGATTTGAACTCATGACCTCCGGAAGACCAATCAGTGCTCTTAACCGCTGAGCCATCTCATCAACCCCGTAAAAGTAACTTTTATTCTCCTGTAGTAATTGTCATCTCTGATTTTTACTGCTTTTGTCTGCTAACCTAGGCGTAGTCCTGGAAGCCTCTAGCCTCCATACAATCTTATCTAAGCCTAGAATGTTGTCAGCCTCTGAGACTTACTGCTAAACTAACTCACCCTTTCTAGGTCTTTCTGAACTCTGGCTCACTAGTCAACTCAGCTGCTCCTGGCTCAAAACTCGGCTTCACATTAACTGATTTAGTCTGGCTTCTCTCAGCTGCTCCTGAATTGCTCTGTTTTGTATCATATAAACTTTGGCAATATATTCTGGTCTTTTGACTCCTTCTTATTCTCTGGTTTGTTCTGTCTTCACCTGTGTCTATCATGTTCCCTCTCTGAAACCTCTCTTTATGACTGTCCTGGTAAAACTGCCTCCTTCCTCCTTCCTCTCTGCACTGCTCTCTTAAGTAGCTTCCCTTTCCTCTCTCGTGAGTTGGGCACATCCTATTCTGTCAAAGTGATTTGTCACGTTGTCTGCCACTCAATTAGATATCACTTTCAAACATGGGTGCTTCTTTCTACAAACTAAATTTACCTTCATTGTTCGGGATTAAAGGTATGTACTAAGGGTGTGTGTGTGTTCCTGCTAGAAGATTATAACGGTGTGTGCTAATGCTGAGCCATACCACAACTATGGTCCTTTTTTTTCTTCTTCAGTAAATAACAGTCTTGAGGTTTACAATGTGATCAAATAGCCTGTAACATTTTCTGTTCTTTGTGCCTGTGACTGAAATAAGTCTGCTTTTACCACTTGACAAAAACTCTCTAGTTCAAGCCCAACCTAAAAGTTAACTTAGGTAAAGCATTTCCTAATCTTACAGTTGTCTGCCACTCAATTAGATATCACTTTCAAACATGGGTGCTTCTTTCTACAAACTAAATTTACCTTCATTGTTCGGGATTAAAGGTATGTACTAAGGGTGTGTGTGTGTTCCTGCTAGAAGATTATAACGGTGTGTGCTAATGCTGAGCCATACCACAACTATGGTCCTTTTTTTTCTTCTTCAGTAAATAACAGTCTTGAGGTTTACAATGTGATCAAATAGCCTGTAACATTTTCTGTTCTTTGTGCCTGTGACTGAAATAAGTCTGCTTTTACCACTTGACAAAAACTCTCTAGTTCAAGCCCAACCTAAAAGTTAACTTAGGTAAAGCATTTCCTAATCTTACAGTTATTTCTTATTTCTTCCTCTGATGCTTCTATGCTATACTGTCCAACTTTGCTTTGGTCCAAGTGAGGCAATTTACATTTTTAATGGAACTTTCTCCCTGAGTTATAATGTGAAATATGCAAGGATAAGGACCAATTTTGTTTACTGGCTAGAACACAAGACATTGGTGAGTTGATACTGAATGTATGCATACAAAAATGAGAACAAGTAAATTGTTTGCTTAGCCAAAAGGAGAGCCTTAGGGCTCAGGTCACATCCTGAAAAAACAAGCAACACAACAAAATTCTTAGAACTTGTTAATGCTAAAATGTTATAAACACATAGTCCTTACTTACTGGAAATGTATCACCAGTTGGTTTCAAGTGTTCACCTATAACAAATCTAACTAGTTAATCACTACAGCCACTTGATTTTGCCTCTTCCTCTAGTCCCATCTTGTACCTAGGGCACTGTGCTAAACAGATGTGATTAGCCATGGTTCTTGACCTTATAAATAAACTTTATAGTTTAATGGTGAGAGATAAATGAAGAACCTACTCACAACCTAGAAACAGAACTGGATGGAGCTTTCCTCCTCCTTCCTCCCAGGAAGTCCTACCTTCCACTTCCTACCTAACTAGTTGCCATCAGATTTTTATTAAAGCCAATTAGAGAATGCCTTAGGTAGGTGAAGGACAGAGACACAATACAGAGTACCACAACCCTGGTGAAGAATATATAACAGGGGAGAAGGGTCATCCATGGTGATATAAGAGCAGGAGCAAGTCCAGAGAATGACAAATGATTACACAATATTTAGAGCATATGAAAACTATAAGGAATTGGGGGAAACTATTGCTTACATTCTGAACCACCCATTGTTTTTCACAGCCTGCATCTCTGAGACTTGGGTGTTTACATTTTTTCCAGACTTTTTCATTGCTGTGAATCAAATACCTGACAGAAAGCAACTCACATTTTTAAAGGGGATACTGTCCATCATGGTGGGGAGGGTGTAGTTGCTCTTTAGTAGCAGGATCTTGTAACAGCTGCTTATGTTATCTGTAATGAGGATGTAAAGAGAGACAAATGCTGATGCTTATCAGGATTTCTCCTCTCCTCTTATTCAGTTTTAGATCCCACCCCGTGGGAGGGTGCTACCCCATTTAGATTGAATCCTTCCTCATTAATTATCTCTATAAACACTGTCACAGAAGTGCCCAAAAATGTGTCTTCTGGATTATTCTAAATCCAGCCAAGTAAACAATGGAAATTAACCATTACAGTGACCTATTTTTATGTGCAAGTATTAGATAGGTTGGTAAGAATGCGTCAGTCTTTCAATCAATAGTTAAATGCACATCTAGGATCGCCTGCCATATTGTTTCCTGATCAGTTTTTTCTTTCAAGAAATCATCACACATTTTAAATAAAATCTGTTTAATGATAGGGCTCTAAAAATAAAATATCGTGAGTGTGTGTGTGTGTGTGTGTGTGTGTGTGTGTGTGTGTGTAGGTGCGCACTCAAGAGTAAATGATCATTTAATTGATTAGCTCTCTTCTGTATCAAATTATTTTGCCCACTATAAAACTAAAAGTTATTCTACACTTTTCTCCTTGTATTTAAAAAAAAATAGATTTATTTACTTCTTATTTTATGTATATGAGTACTTTGACTGCATGTTTGTATATATGTACATCCCATGTGTGCTTGGTGTCTTTAGAGATCAGAAGAGGGTGCCAGGTCCTCTGGAACTAGAGTTTACAGATGATTGTGAGCCATCATGTGAGTGCTGGGAGCCAAACCTTGGTCCTATGCCTGGTCCTAAGAGTAATAAGTACTCTTAACTGTTTAGCCATCCCTCCAGCCTTCTGTTAATTTTTAATGCTCAGAACAAGAAGGTTATTTGTCTTTTTTATTTCGGTAACAAGGTGTAATGTTATGTGACAAGGTAGGTGATTAAATCTCATGCTTATGCTTACTAGGATAGAATAGTATCAGCTACTATTAGAAACTGCATTACTTGATGGTGATCTTATTGAATAGCATTGTTGTATCTTTGCATTTCAGGCAATGAATTTTGTAGAAATAAATGTAATTGCATACTTTCTCCCATTTCTTTTAAATCTATTTTACCCTAAGACCTTCAATGTCTTCATATACAGAGTTGTTTTATGGTTGCTTTATATTTTTCCAAGTACACTGAAGGGGAAGCAAATACTTTACTTGCCTAGATCCTGAAACATTAAGTGGGGGAAGTTACTGTGTTTGAAGAGCTCAGATTTGAAATATTTCTTTGTCATGCTCTTTTTGGGCCAGAAGTATTTTCCACTCTTCCACTGCTACCTTAAAGTGTAGAAGTTGTAAGTAAAAATGCAAAGGGTATTATTATATCATAAGCATGGAAAAGTATAGCTTTTCTAGCACTTCCCTACCCATCTTGGATATAAAGTCAGATTCTTGGGTTAAAGACAGCTAGTTATAATGGAAAGATAAAACTTAATTCACATGCTGACTTTACTGCCGAGTAGCCTTGTACAAGTCTCATGATGTTGCAGTATACAGTAAATGAAATAACATTTGAAATACCTGTCCATACCAGTGCCCAACAAATGGTAGTTAGCCTCTGTAGACATAGATGATTTGAGCTATTTGTGTTTTGTAATGAAGCATCAAGGATATTTTTTGCTTTGCATATTCTTTACACATTCTTATTGCAATTACCATTAATAGAAAATTCCTCCAAAGAGATGAAAAAAGTTTAAGTTATTTTTCTTTGGGGATGCTCATTTTAGATGAGGGCAAACATATGGAAACAGTAATAGATTATAAACATATATAAGAGTATAACCTTTTTAATTAACATCAGAGCAAAGCAAATTGAGAATAAGACCTAACTGACTGGCAAAAATTGAAAATCAACAAAATTCTACTGTTACATTGGACTTGGTGCAACTCATTGAGATCTGACTCCTTCCTGGTAGGAATATAAGTCAGCATGACCACTTTGAAAAAATAACATGTTGCTCTTTTATAAAGTTGAATTTTTTTTCTTTTGTAAGATTTATTTTATTTATATGAATATACTATAGCTATTACCAGACACACCAGAAAAGGGCATCAGATCCCACTACAGATGCTTGTGAGCCACCATGTGGGTGCTGGGAACTGAACTCAGGACCTCTGGAAGAACAATTAATGCTCCTAACCACTGAGCCATCTTTCCAGTCCCATAAAGTTGAATTCTTATAACCATATAGTTTCACTTGTTGGTGTATATACTGCTGACTTCTGCATGTAGACTAGAAGAGGGTGGAAGTGTGAATATCAATGCTATGTTGTCAAAAAAACTGTAAACAATCCAATCTAAGAAGAATAAACTTTGAGATAATTACAAAAGTGAAATCTATGAATTCCTCAGTAAAAATACATGAGTTGAATCTATATGTAATAAGTCATTTGTGAAAGTTATGTTTTTAAAGAACAAATGCCCAGCATGTGCAAGACCATAAGTCTGAATCCCACATTCTTAAAAAGCAAACAAATACATATTGGGAAAAATACAGCTTGATGCCATTAAACAGTCAAAGTAAGGATACATTAAGAATATAAAGATGGGAGGTGGTGGTGCATACCTTTAATCCCAGCACTCAGTAGGCAGAGGCGAGCAGATCTCTGCCAGTTTGAGGACAACAATGGTCTACAATGTGAGTTCCAGGAAAGCCAAGTTTACAAAGAAATGCTGTCTCAAAAAACAATAAAAAGCTAACAAATCAATAACAACAAAAAAAGAATATATGTATGAGACAGCAAGATATCTCAATGGATAAAGGAGTTTACCTCCAAGACTGAGTCCCTGATGGTTGGATGTGGTCGCTCACACCTGTGACCTCAGCACTTGGGATTGGCTGAAGTAGGATTTCCATGACTTCAAGGTCAGCAAGACTATAGACAGACCAAATCTCAATAAAAGTGAAAAGAAAAAGAATGGGTTGATGAATGGGCAGGATGAATAAATAGTGAAATAAGTGAGAAAAATGTTTATGGTAAAATCTAAAGAGTGAATACACAGGTTTACTTTAAGGCATATCAACTTTTCTTGTGTTTGAGATATTCTTACAGTACAATTGAGTGGAAAATAAGAAAATTATAAGCTTTACCATGATAGTTGCAACATGGAGTAAGACAGAAATGGGAAATAAATAAGAATACAAGGTATTGGATACTATTCCAACTCTTAAGTGGAAATGTTCACTTTACTACTTTTCCTCATTACTTAAATATGTTAAAGTATTCTTCATTATATATTATTTCATATGATAAAAATGTGAGAGGAATACATCAGAATTTGAGAGATATTTATCAGTAATAATAATGAAGCACTATTTCTTAGATTATATCCCAAGAAATCATTTCTATTTATTAAGCTCTTTGGGCATATTTATATCTGTAATTGTATGTGTGTTCATATATTTGTGTATGTGTGCATGTGTGTGTATGTGGTAGTCAGATTTGGTCTAGGAATTCTGCTATCACTTCTCCACCTTATTTTGAGACTGGGTCCCTCAGTGAACCTGAAGCTTACTGGTTTGCTAAACTGACTAGCAAGGTCTAAGGATCCACCTACCTCTGCCTCCTGAAAGCTGGGATAAAGGATGCGTGCCACCACATGGCCCTTCATTTACATTTTTGTAAGCTTTCCAGGTTCTATGAGTTAATTCAAAAGATAGTTCTTTTCTATTTTAACACCTTTCTGTCTTAGGGTTTCCATTGCTATGAAGAGACACCATGACCAAGGCAACTCATATAAAGGCAAACATTTAATTGGGGCTGGCTTATAGTTTCATAGGTTCTATCCATTATCATCATGACAGGAAGCACGGCAGCATCCAGGCAGACATGCTGTTGGAAAAAAAGCTCAAAGTTCTGCATCTTGATCTGAAGGGAACCAGGAAGATTGTATTCCAGGAGTGTTTGAAAGTCCACCTACCCCCCACAGTGACATACTTCCTCCCACAAGGCCACACCTACTCATAGTGTCACATCCCATGAGTCAAGCATATTCATACCACCACACTTTGTTTCTGAATTTCTAAAGATAATATCTTCTGACTCCTTTCTGCCTGATTGAAAACTATCATTTACCTATTCCTAACCTACACCGGGAATTAGTTAGGTTACTGTAACATGCAGACCTTCAGAGAGACACGGGTATTGATGATGGAAAAATGAAGAAAGATGATAGAATTAATGATACTGAGGGATTTTTTTCCTTTTTATTTCTTTCTTAATTTTAATATTTGTTCTAATTACATTCATTTTCCTGTTACATATTCTAAACTGTGATGAATATAGTCCCATTAATCCTTTGATTTTTTTTCTACTTTTATTGAAAATAGATCCTTTTCATACAGTATATTCTGATTACAGTTTCCCCTCTCTACTCCCAGTTTCTCCCCACTTCCCTCCCCATTTGTATCCACACTCTTTCTGTCTCTTGATCGAAAATAAGCAGGCATCTAAAAAATAATAATAAAATAGATAAAAAACAAACAAATTGGAATATGACAAAACAACCAAACAAGAAAAAGGACCAAAGAAAAAGCATAAGAAATACATATAGATGCAGAGATACACACATTTGCATACATAGGAATCCCATACATACCCAAAACAAGAAGCCATAATATATATGCAAAGGACCTGCAATAAAAAAATCCCTGACTTAACATTATGAGTCATAGAACCTCCAAAGATGTGGTTGAGTTTGTTTTTGTGTTAGCCATCTACTGCTAGACTAAGGCCTACAAGTAAGAGTAATTTGTTTCTCAGTGAGACTCCCTTGGAGAAAATTAAATTTTATTTCCAAGTAGCTATCAATTGGAGATAATTTCTGTGTTAGGGATGGAGGCATGTGTCCGCATCTTCTTTCAGCTCTAGGACCTCATCTAGTGCAGAGCCTTGCAGGTCCTATGCAAACTGCCTCACTCTCTTCATCAGCCTTGTATTTAAAAGGCCCTGATTCTTTGGTCTTCTCCATCCCCTTTATTTATTTATTTTTATTTGTTTTTCTAAGTTTTTTTATTTACATTCAAAATCATTTCCCCTTTCCTGTTTCCTCCCTCCCCGAAAGTCCCATAAGCCTCCTTCCCTCCCTCTTTTCCCCATTCAACCCCCTCTCGCTTCTCTGTCCTGGCGTTCCCCTACATCCAGTCTTTCCAGGACCAGGGGTCTCTCCTTCCATCTTCTTAGAAATCTATTGATATGTGAATTCTGTCTAGGGTATTCCGAGATTCTGGGTTAATATCCCCTTATCAGTGACTGCATACCATGTGTGTTCTTTTGTGATTGGGTTACCTCACTAAGGATGATATTTTCAAGTTCTGACCATTTGCCTAGGAATTTCGTGAATTCATTGTTTTTAATTGCAGAGTAGTATTCCATGGTGTAAATATACCACATCTTCTGAATGCCTTCCTCCGTTGAGGGACATCTGGGTTCTTTCCAGCTTCTGGCTATTATAAATAAGGCTGCTATGAACATAGTGGAGCATGTGTCCTTATTGCATGCAGGTAAAGCCTCTGGGTATATGCCCAGGAGTGGTATAACAGGATCCTCTGGGAGTGTCATGCCCAGTTTTCTGAGGAACCACCAGACTGCTTTCCAGAGTGGTTGTACCAGCTTGCAATACCACCAGCAGTGGAGGAGTGTTCCTCTTTCTCCACATCCTCACCAACAACTGCTGTCTCCTGTGTTTTTGATCTTAGCCATTCTGACTGGTGTGAGATGGAATCTCAGGGTTGTTTTGATTTGCATTTCCCTAATGACTAAGGATGATGAACATCTCTTTAGGTGCTTCTCAGCCATTAGATATTCTTCAGGTGAGAACTCTTTGTTTAGCTCTGTACCCCATTTTTAAATAGGGTTACTTGCCTCTCTGGAGTTTAACTTCTTGAGTTCTTTGTATATATTGGATATTAGCCCTCTGTCGGATGTAGGGTTGGTAAAGATCATTTCCCAGTTAGTTGGTTGCCGCTTTGTCTTTTTGACAGTGTCTTTTGCCTTGCAAAAACTTTGTAATTTAATGAGGTCCCATTTGTCAATTCTTGATCTTAGAGCATAAGCTATTGGAGTTCTGTTCAGGAAATTCTCCCCTGTGCCCATATGTTCAAGGTTCTTCCCTAGTTTCCTTTCTATTAGTTTCAAAGGACCTCCATCCCCTTTAGGAAATTAGTAAGGACAGGCATGGTGGAGTTCACCTTTAATCCCAGCGCTCAGGATGCAGAGGCAGGCAGATTTTTGTGAGTTCAAGGCTAGCCTGGTCTACAGAGCAAGTTCCAGGACAGCCAGGGCTACACAGAGAAACCCTGTCTCAAGAAAACCAAACAAAGTAAAAAACAACAACAAAAAGGAAATGTACTCAATGCATACATAGTGTCTAGCACATTGTACATGCTCAGGAAGTGGGCATCCACTATGTTGATGGCACTGGTAATTTCCGTGAGAACTTGGAAGGGTTGTTAATTACTTAAGTTGTTCTTTGTGGATCAAAATTATAGGTCATTTTGGTGATGTTTGCTGGTGGTAATGAGAACTAATTTTAAAGTAGCATAATAATATAGACTATATTAGAGGTAATTGTTTTAATAAGTAGCACTTTGTTTTCAGTGAAACTTGGAAACTATTGCAGATATTTCTTCCAAAAGTAAATTTTAGTGTTATTAATATCATTTATTACAAATAATCTTTTATGAAGAAAATTTAGTTTAAACACAGATCAATGCGAATGACCTATCTCTGACTAAAAGACTTATTAGTAAAATTCCATTGGTTAGGAGGCCTTTTTAATTTTTTCAATTTCTGTTTATACAGGAGGCCGACAGTGGGGAGGAGGAATGCCGGTCACAGCCCAGAAGGTAGGTTTGTTTGTTTTGACTAATGGCATTTATGTAGTTATATTTTTTTCTAAATCTTTTTTAGGCTTGCTGAATTAGTTTGTTTCTATTTTACAAGATGCTCCATTGATACTAAGAAACGGAAATGCTGCCTGGTGTACTATTCCCTACCTGTAAATCTCTGCACTTGAGAGGCTGAAGCAGACCTTGTCTCAAAGCAAACAAACAGGAATGGAGAGCCAGCTTAGCGCTTAGAATGCTTGTTGCTCTTCCAGAGGCCCCAAGTTCAGTTCCTACACCCACATGGGGCAGCTCACAGCCACCTGTAATTTCAGCTCCAGGGCACCTAAGGTCTCTCTGTCCTCTATGGGTACCCACACACATGTGGCACATGATGATTCAGTGGTTAAGATCATTGTCTGTTCTAATAGGGGACCCAATTCAATTCCCAGCACCCACATGGCAGCTCACAACTGTCCCTAAGTCCAGTCCCAGGAGTTCCAACACCCTCTTCTGGCCTCTGAAGGTACTACCAGCCAGTCACATGTTGCACAGATATACATGCAGATAAAAACCCATACACAATTTTAAATGTTTTAATTTTTTATTTTTAAAGCTTGATAAACAGTATTTTTAAAATGAATAAATGGAACTTCCTTAAGAATCCAGTTGCTAATTCAGAAAGATTTCAGACGATAGATTGTTTTTAAATGATATGGAAGGCTAGTTTGACTTCAGTTTTCACCAAGTCTCTTGGGGGCTGGAGATGTAACTCAGTTGATAGAGTGCTTTCCTAGCATGCTCAAAACCCTGGGTTTGACTCCCTAAAGAATAAAATTATATCACAGAGAAAAATTGCATGAACTGGAAATCTTCATGTTAAGCCAAATAAGCTAAATGCAGAAAGTCTGTCTCATGTTTTGTATATACAGATTTTAAAAATAAGTCATTAAAAGCTGGAGAGATGGCTCAGTGGTTAAGAGCACTGACTGCTCTTCCAGAGGTCCTGAGTTCAATTCCCAGCAACCACATGGTGGCTCACAACTATTTGTAATGGGATCTGATGCCTTTTTCTGGTGTGTTTGAAGACAGCTACAGTGTATGCATATAAAATAATTAATTAAAAATAAAGCATTAAAGCAGAAGGAAGAGTGTCTGAGACAGGGAACAAATATGAGAAGAAGGTGGAACAGAGACAAAAGGAAGGAATATGATCAAAGAATGTTATTTACATGTATGAACTATAAAACCAATTGTCTTGTACAATTAGTGTATGCTAAAACAAAGGAAAGAAAAATTAATAGACATTTGTTACTGCTTACATACTGTAACTTAAAATAAAAGTGTAGCTACTTTAATAACTGAGGTTATTGGCAATATTTTCCTCGTCATAACTATCATATGCATTTGGCTTAAAGCTTAATTTCTCACTTTGTTAGAGAAGATCTGGCAGTAAAACCTTATTTTGCATAAAGCTAAGAGAGATTCAATAGACATTTTAGCAGAAGCATTGTAAACAATACTCTCATTAGAATTAAAAAAGAGTCTAAAGGGCCTCAGAGGTTAAGAGCACTGACTGCTCTTCCTGAGTTCAAATCCCAGCAACCACACGGTGGCTCACAATCTTCCATAATGAGATCTGATGCCCTCTTCTGGAGTGTCTGAGGACAGCTACAGTGTACTTATAATAAATAAATAAATTTTTAGAAAAAATGAGTATAAAGCATCCTTACATTTCCTGATAGATTCAATCTGAATTATCCCTGAGTTAATCTCAAGTTTTACATATTATCTCGGTATTCACTGGAATACTTTTTCTTCCAAAAGAATCACATAATTATGAGGCAGTAAAACTCTCATATTTTATTTACATCACTGAACTGTCAAGTCATGAAGAACCATAAAAACCTGCCTTAGGTTGAACGGAGAAAAGAGGGAGGGAAGGGGGCTTATGGGACTTTCGGGGAGGGAGGAAACGGGAAAGGGGAAGTGATTTGGAATGTAAATTAAAAAAATAAAATTAAATTAAATTTAAAAAAAAAAAAAAAACCTGCCTTAAAGTTACTAGTAATAATTCATTAATATGACCACAAATTTCAGTTTACATGAAAGAGATCACTTGCAGAAATATGAAATTAAAGAATAACCTAGTAGTCCCCATTTAAAATTACCATAATTTGCCAGTCTAATTTCTTATCTGCAGTCCTTGCCAGACTTCATCTGACTCAATGTAAAGAAACAAAGAGACTTTCTCCCTTACAATTAATTATTCTTGTGAAGATTAAGTTTATGTCTTTGGCTACTGAAGATGATTCTGACATTCACCATCAATTACCATAAAATAAACCAACATTGAATGTTTTCCTTTGACAGGCCTCAGTTCATCAATCTGTGGGCTCAGATGGGGCTTGGAGAAGGAAACTAAATAGTAAATACTCTAGCTAGGTAGTCCCAAACTATTTGTTTTATTTTTGTTTTTTTTAAGATTTATTTTTTTAGGCCAGGTGGTGGAGCACACACCTTTAATTACAGCACTTGGGAGGCAGAGGCAGGTATAGCTCTGTGAGTTTAGGACAGCCTGGTCTACAGAGTGAGTTCCAAGACAGCCAAAGCTACACAAAGAAGCCCTGTCTCAAAGAACAAAAACAAAAAAAAAGATTTATTTTATGTGTTTATATATTTCTTTTTCTGCATGTGTGTAGGTGTACCAAGTGTGTGGCATGGAGTCAGATGAGGGCATTGGATCAACTGAAACTAGAGTTACATGTGGTTATAAACCACCATGTGGGTGCTGGTAGCTGAACCCTGGTCCTTTGCAAGTGCTCTTAACCACTGCTTCACCTTTCCAGCCCCAAGTTATTTTTGATGCATTAATAATCCATTTCAACCAAATGCATGTGTTAAGAAAGGCATGAGCCAAAATGTAATCTTTCAATGTGATTATACAAAAACCTAGTTGCCTATAAAATACTGTGGTCAGGCCAAGAATCTCAGTTGGCACTCGGTTGGTGCAGTGCTTGTCTAGTATGCACATCACGGAAACTGGGCATGGTGGCGCACACCTGTGTTCCCAGCATAGGAAATCACTCACTCACTCACTCACTCACTCACTCACTCACTCACTCTTTAATTTTAACGATGTCTTATATGTAGACCTGATTGTTCTGGAACTTATATGGATTCACCTTCTCTGCCTCCCAGATGCTGGGATTAAAGGACTGTGCTGCCACATCTGAATAGATATGTTTGTATTCTTTTCTTTTTGTGTGTGTGAGACAGGTTCTCACTATATAGACCGGAAACTCAATTTGTATAGCCTTAAACTCACAGAGATCTGCCTGCTTCTGCCTTCCAGAGTGCTGTAAATTTAGTTTGTGGATGTAAAAGAACATCTAAGTAGCATCAAAATTAGATATGAGTGAGAAAAAGTTATGATTCATTTTTAATCCAAATCTTCTCCATCAGTGATTGTCTAAAACAAGATAAGCTATAGAGTTGGAGAATACAGTGGCAGCAGGCAGACTGTATATAGACAGATACATTTCTAAAGGACAACCAGGATGGTTAGGGGTGATAAGGCCCAGGAACAGCCAGAACAGCAAGAAAAATTCCACTAGATCTATTTTGTTTGGGGGTTTTTGTTTGTTTATTTGTTTCCTCCACAAGTCTTACTATGTAGCCCTGGCTGCCCTAGATCTACCTGCTTCTGCCTCTTCGATTCTGGGACTAAAGGTGTGCACCACCAGGCCTGGCTAGATCTTTCTTTTCGGTTTTGGTTTTGGTTTTGGTTTTGGTTTTTGGTTTTTGTTTGTTTGTTTGTTTTTGTCTTTTGATACAAGGGCTTACTTTTGTAGCCCCGGCTGACCTGGAACTTCCCTGGTAGACCAAGCTGGCCTTGAACTCACAAAGATCTGCCTATGTCTGCCTTTCAGAGCACTTTAAATTTATTTTTTAATTTCATATATGTGTACTGTATTTACATCATTCCCCCTTCTCTCTCCCATTTCCCCTTCTTTCCTTTTTCCCTCCCTCCCTTCCTCTCAAATTCATGGCCTCTTTGTCTTTATTATTCTTATATATTTATATAAAAATACGTAAATATAAACTTCCATTTCCCCTTCTTTCCTTTTTCCCTCCACCCCCCCTTCCTTTCTAATTCATGGCTTCTTTGTCTTTATTATTCTTATATATTTATATAAAAATACATAAATATAACCTACTGAAGTCATGTAGTGTTGCTTATATGTATATGGATTTTGGGCTAACCACTTAGTATTGACTGACCAATATTGATTGGGGCTCATCTCTAGGGAAGACTGATTCTCCCCCTCTCAGCAGTCATTAGCCGCCTAATGGGGAGACCCAGGAGGTTTCCTCTAACCACACTGGCATGTCAACTGATGTTGTCATTGTTCAAGTCTTGTTTAGGCGGCCATATTGTTGAGATTTTATGGGTAGCTTCCTTGTCATATGTAGAAGACAATCTCTCAGGAGACTTCCTGGTCCTCTGGCTCTGATAGTCTTTCTACCTCTTCTTCTGAGATGGTCCCTGAGCCTTAGAGGTGGGTACTCCATGGTCTTGTTCTCTGCATTTTGATCAGCTGTAGATTTCTATAATAGTCTCTGTCTGCCTCATAAAGAAGCTTCTTTGATGAGAGGTGAGAGCTACACTTATTTGTGGGCATAGGAATTTTTGGAATGCAGTTAGGAGTTGTACTGGTTTAAGAAAATTGCAGTGGTAAATTCTCTAAGATCCAGGACCTCACTAGCCATGGACAGTTGGCTGGGTTTCCAGTACCAAGCAAGATTTCCCAACTGTTGAGTGGGCCTTAAGCATATTTAGACACTTTTTGGTTACCGCCAAGATATAAGTGTCACTGTTAGGAATAGCTTACTGTGCTAGTCATTGTTATGGTTCATAGTATTATAGCTGGATTGGATTCCTGACTGCTTTACTTCCTTGGCATCTCACATAGCACCTCTAGTACTATGAGTGCTAGTCCTTAGGGAGGCAGATTTTTGTGTTACATCCAGCTCAATTCCTCCAAGTCATGTATTGGGACTTACCTTCAACTTCTGGGGGCAAGCAAGGGCAACAGCTATAGCCTATATTGTTTTGGGAGTCTCTTGAACTCTCCTAACCAGCAACTTGAAATGAAATTTCTCATGCCTGATAATAGGGGTTTTGTTAGATAGTCTATGGCTCTTGGAGGGAGCATTATCACCCTAAATAGCATAACTTCGTTTAAACTATATACCCTATTTATTACATTCCATCTTCTTGTGTCTTTAGTCCCAGATGTAAGTATTTCTGCTTGCAAATAAATCCCTTCTCTACCTTGGCTTCTGTTGAAGTCCACAAACATATTAACCTTCAAATTAGTATGACTGCCACACTGCTGGTAGTGTCTTCCAAACATTTTTTATTTATATGTGTGTGTGTGTGTGTGTGTGTGTGTGTGTGTGTGTGTGTAGCATATATATTCAGGATAAGAACTTATCTTTAAGGGCTAGAAATAATGGAATGGCTCAGTGGTTAAGAGTTTATACTGCTCTTCCAAAGCATCCAAGTTAGATCCCAGCGCCTTAAGGCAACACACAACCACTCCTAGCTTCAGATCTAGTCGAGTGCCCTCTTCTGAACCATGAGCACTTACACACTGCACATACCAACCCATAGATATACACCTATACACATAATTTAAAATATCTTTTCTTCAAGAATTAATCTTTAAAGTTATATTTCCTCTTTGCATTTTACTATAATCAGTCAAGAGAACCCAAACCACATCTTCAATATTTTGCTTAGAAACCCGCTACACTCTTCACAGCTTCAGGAATTGACCTAACTGGGGTGATGAAGGAATGAAGAAAGGACAGACACACATACAGAAAAGCTAGGGGAGGATCAAGTGGTCTGTGCTCTCTCTGATGAATGATGGCAACTGCAGCAGCCATCTGGAAGCTCAGAATGTTTATTTCATGTATCTGAATCGAGGACTGAGTCCATTGTATACAGCTGAACAAGTAGGCAGGTTTAACTAATGTCAGCAGGAGGTCTCTGTAGAGGTGCAGTCTTGTGATCTAGTCATCCTTGAGGAGTATACTGCTGTTGACAGATTCTGCATGTACTGTCACCATTTGCACTCAGACCACCAGAGGAAGCCTTTGCCATTATTTGTCTTTGTTGTAGTTGCTGAGGTCCTTGATATAGCTGTGTGCATGTCAACAGCACTCATTAACTCAGACTTCATCTTTTCCTTACACAATCACTCAGGGCTTTCTCCACCCCCAGAGAAATTAGCTAAATATCCAATTTCATCACTTACAAGTCCCACCTTCCATAAAACACTAGAAGATAATTCTTTTCCATAATTATTTGAGCCAGGTTTCTTTGCCACTTGACAGTAATTACCAATTTTTCTTTATTGTTATTAATGATCCTTATTCTATCTAGGGCCTTATCAGAATAATCTTTTCCATCCACACATCTACTAATATTCTGTTCAGAATTTATTAGTATAGTCTCAAGAGGAAATATTCTCTTTTATGCTTTCCCTTCCCACTACTCTTGCTAACTTCTAATGACTGTTATTCTACTTTATTTCTATGAGGTCTTTTTTAGCTTCAATATATGTGAGAAAATACAGTATTTGTCTTTCTATATGATTCCACTCACTAGAAGTCCTTAGAGTAATCAAATCCATAATGTCAAAAAGGAAAATAATGATTATTAGAAGTTGGAATTGGGGGATACCATAGGAAATTATCATTCAATGTGCGATAGAATTAGATTTGGAAAATGAAAAGAATTCTGAAACAGTGGTAAGAGCTGCACAGCCTACATGTGGATGTATTGAACACCAATGAATGTGTACTTCTAAAGAGCTAAACTGGTAAATTTACATCATAAAGGTATTTTTTAATTTAATTTTATTTTTTATTGTTTCTTGGATATATTTTTTATTTACATTTCAAATGATTTCCCCTTTCCTGGTTCCCCCATCCCTGAAAGTCCCATAAGCCCTCTCCCCTCTCTCTGTTCCCCAATCAAACCCCTCCCGCTTCCCTGTCCTGGTATTCCCCTACACTTCTGCATCGAGCCTTTCCAGGACCAGGGGCCTCTCCTTCCGTCTTCTTGGGCATCATTTGATATATGAATTGTGTCTTGGGTATTCTGAGCTTCTGGGATAATATCCACTTATCAGTGAGTGCATACCATGTGTGTTCTTTTGTGATTGGGTTACCTCACTTAGGATGATATTTTCCAGTTCTACCCATTTGCCTAAGAATTTCATGAATTCATTGTTTTTAATATCTGAGTAGTATTCCATTGTGTAAATATACCACATTTTCTGTATCCGTTCCTCCCTTGAGGGACACCTGGGTTCTTTCCAGCTTCTGGCTATTATAAATAGGGCTGCAATGAACATAGTGGAGCATGTATCCTTATTACATGCTGGGGAATCCTCTGGGTATATGCCCAGGAGTGGTATAGCTGGGTCCTCCGGTAGTATCATGCTCAGTTTTCTGAGGAACTGCCAGACTGCTTTCCAGAGTGGTGGTTGTACCAGCTTGGAATCCCACCAGCAATGGAGAAGTGTTCCTCTTTCTCCACATCCTCGCCAGCACCTGCTGTCTCCTGAGTTTTTTTTTTTTATTTATTATTTATTTTATTTTATTTTTTTAATTTACATTCCAAATCATTTCCCCTTTCCCGTTTCCTCCCTCCCCGAAAGTCCCATAAGCCCCCTTCCCTCCCTCTTTTCTCCATTCAACCCCCTCTCGTTACTCTGTCCTGGCGTTCCCCTACATCCAGTCTTTCCAGGACCAGGGGTCTCTCCTTCCATCTTCTTAGAAATCTATTGATATGCAGATTGTGTCTAGGGTATTCCGAGATTCTGGGTCAATATCCCCTTATCAGTGACTGCATACCATGTGTGTTCTTTTGTGATTGGGTTACCTTACTAAGGATGATATTTTCAAGATCTGACCATTTGCCTAGGAATTTCGTGAATTCATTGTTTTTAATTGCAGAGTAGTATTCCATTGTGTAGATATGCCACATCTTCTGAATCCATTCCTCCATTGAGGGACATCTAGGTTCTTTCCAGCTTCTGGCTATTATAAATAAGGCTGCTATGAACATAGTGGAGCATGTGTCCTTATTGCATGCAGGTAAAGCCTCTGGGTATATGCCCAGGAGTGGTATAGCCGGATCCTCCGGGAGTGTCATGCCCAGTTTTCTGAGGAACCGCCAGACTGCTTTCCAGAGTGGTTGTACCAGCTTGCAATTCCACCAGCAGTGGAGGAGTGTTCCTCTTTCTCCACATCCTCGCCAACAACTGCTGTCTCCTGTGTTTTTGATCTTAGCCATTCTGACTGGTGTGAAGTGAAATCTCAGGGTTGTTTTGATTTGCATTTCCCTGATGACTAAGAATGTTGAACATTTCTTTAGGTGTTTCTCAGCCATTTGATATTCTTCAGGTGAAAATTCTTTGTTTAGCTCTGTACCCCATTTTTAATAGGGTTATTTGGCTCTCTGGAGTCTAACTTCTTGAGTTCTTTGTATATATTGGATATTAGCCCTCTGTCGGATGCAGGGTTGGTAAAGATCATTTCCCAGTTTGTTGGCTGCCGCTTTGTCCTTTTGACAGTGTCCTTTGCCTTACAGAAACTTTGTAATTTTATGAGGTCCCATTTGTCAATTCTTGATCTTAGAGCATAAGCTATTGGTGTTCTGCTCAGGAAATTTTCCCCTGTGCCCATGTGCTCAAGGCTCTTCCCCAGTTTCTTTTCTATTAGTTTCAGTGTGTCTGGTTTATGTGGAGGTCCTTGATTCACTTGGAGTTGATCTTAGTACAAGGAGATAAGAATGAATCGATTTGCATTCTTCTGCATGTTGACCTCCAGTTGAACCAGCACCATTTGTTGAAAAGGCTATCTTTTTCCCACTGGATGGTTTTAGCTCCCTTGTCAAAGATCAAGTGACCATAGGAGTGTGGGTTCATTTCTGGGTCTTCAATTCTGTTCCATTGATCTACCTGCCTGTCACTGTACCAATACCATGCAGTTTTTTAACACTATCGCTCTGTAGTACTGCTTGAGGTCCAGGATACTGATTCCCCCAGAAGTTCTTTTACTATTGAGAATAGTTTTAGCTATCCTGGGTTTTTTGTTATTCCAGAAGAATTTGAGAATTGCTCTTTCTAACTCTATGAAGAATTGAGTGGGGATTTTGATGGGGATTGCATTGAATCTGTATATTGCTTTTGGCAAGATGGCCATTTTTACTATATTAATTATGCCAGTCTACGAGCATGGAAGATTTTTCCATCTTCTGAGGTCTTCTTTGATTTCTTTCTTCAAAGAATTGAAGTTCTTGTCATACAGCTCTTTCACTTGTTTGGTTAGAGTCACACCAAGATACTTGTTTGTGGCTATTGTGAAGGGTATCCTTTCCCTAATTTCTTTCTCAGCCTGTTTATCCTTTGAGTATAGGAAGGCTACTGATTTGCTTGAGTTAATTTTATATCCGGCCACTTTGCTGAAGTCGTTTATCAGCTGTAGGAGTTCTATGGTGGAGTTTTTTGGGTCACTTAAGTATACTATCATATCATCTGCAAATAGTGATAGTTTGACTTCTTCCTTTCCAATGTGTATCCCTTTGACCTCCTTTTGTTGTCTAATTGCTCTAGCTAGAACTTCAAGTACTATATTAAATAAATATGGAGAAAGAGAGGGCAGCCTTGTCTAGTCCCTGATTTTAGTGGGATTGCTTCAAGTTTCTCTCCATTTAGTTTGATGTTGGCTACTAGTTTGCTGTATATAGCTTTTACTATGTTTAGGTTTGGGCCTTGAATTCCTGTTCCTTCCAAGACTTTTAATATGAAAGGATGCTGAATTTTGTCAAATGCTTTTTCAGCATCTAATGAAATGACCATGTAGTTTTTTTCTTTGAGGTTTTTTTTTTTTTGTAGTGGATTACGTTGATGGATTTCCGTATATTGAACCATCCCTGCATCCCTGGGATGGAGCCTACTTGATCATGGTGAATGATCGTTTTGATGTGTTCTTGGATTCGGTTGGCAAGAATTTTATTGAGTATTTTTGCATCAATATTCATAAGGGAAATTGGTCTGAAGTTCTCTTTCTTTGTTGGATCTTTGTGTGGTTTTGGTATCAGTGAAATTGTGGCTTCATAGAACGAGTTGGGTAGTGTTCCTTCTGTTTCTATTTTGTGGAATAGTTTGAAGAGTATTGGTGTTAGATCTTCGTTGAAGGTCTGATAGAATTCTGCACTAAGACAATCTGGTCCTGTGCTTTTTTGGTTGGGAGACTGTCAATGACCACTGCTAATGAAAGTTTGGGACTTATGGGACCGTTTAGATGGTCTATCTGGTCCTGATTTAACTTTGGTATTTGGTATCTGTCTAGGAAATTGTCCATTTCATCCAGATTTTCCAGTTGTGTTGAGTATAGACTTTTGTAGTAGGAGCTGATGATTTTTTGAATTTCCTCAGTTTCTGTTGTTATATCTCCCTTTTCTGATTTTGTTAATTTGGATACTGTCTCTATGCCTTCTGGTTAGTCTGGCTAAAGGTTTAGCTATCTTGTTGATTTTCTCAAAGAACCAGCTCCTGGTTTTGTTGATTCTTTGTATAGTTCTTTTTGTTTCTACTTGGTTGATTTCAGCCCTGAGTTTGATGATTTCTTGCCTTCTACTCATCTTGGGTGTATTAGCTTCTTTCTGTTCTAAAGCTTTCAGGTGTGTTGTTAAGCTGCTAGTGTATGCTCTCTCCAGCTTCTTTTTGGAGGCACTCAGAGCTATGAGTTTTCCTCTTAGCACTGCTTTCATTGTGTCCCATAAATTTGTGTATGTTGTGCCTTCATTTTCATTAAATTCTGAAAAGTCTTTGATTTCTTTCCTTATTTCTTCCTTGACCAAGGTATCATTGAATAGAGCATTGTTCAGCCTCCATGTGTATGTGGGCTTTCTGTTGTTTTTGTTGCTATTGAATACCACCCTTACTCCATAGTGATCTGATAGGAGGCATGGGATTAGTTCGATCTTCTTATATCTGTTGAGGTCTGTTTTGTGACCAATTATATGGTCAATTTTGGAGAAGGTACCATGAGGTGCTGAGAAGAAGATATATTCTTTTGATTTAGGATGAAATGTTCTATAGATATCTATTAAATCCATATGGTCCAAAACTTCTGTTAGTTTAACTGTGTCTTTAAGTTTGTGTTTCCTAGATCTGTCCATTGAAGAGAGTGGGGTGTTGAAGTCACCCACAATTATTGTGTGAGGTGCAATGTGTGCTTTAAGCTTTAGTAAAGTTTCTTTTACGAATGAGGGTGTCCTTGTATTTGGAGCATAGATGTTCAGAATTGAGAGTTCTTCTTGGTAGATTTTTCCTTTGATGAGTATAAAATGTCCTTCTGTGTCTTTTTTGATGACTTTTGGTTGAAAGTCTATTTTATTGTATATTTGAATGGCTACTCCAGCTTGTTTTCTTGGGACCATTTGCTTGGAAAGTTGTTTTCCAGCCTTTTACTCTGAGGTAGTGTTTGTCTTTGACACTGAGATGCATTTCCTGTATGCAGCAAAATATTGGGTCCTGTTTATATATCCAGTCTGTTAGTCTATGTCTTTTTATTGAGGAATTGAGTTCATTGATGTTAAGAGATATTAAGGAATAGTGATTGTTGCTTCCTGCTATTTTTGATGTAATTTTTATGGTTGTGTTTTATGTTTATCTTCTTTTGGGTTTGTTGAAGGAAGATTAATTTCTTACTTTTTCTAGTGTGTAGTTTCCCTCCTTTTGTTGGTGTCTTCCATTCATTGTCCTTTGAAGGGCTGGATTTGTGGAAAGATACTATGTAAATGTGTTTTTGTAGTGGAATACCTTGGTTTCTCCATCTATGGTAATTGAGAGATTTGCTGGATATAGCAGTCTGGGTTGGCATTTGTGTTCCCTTAGGGTCTGTATGACATTTGCCCAGACTCTTCTGGCTTTCTTTTTTTTTTTGGTTTTTCGAGACAGAGTTTCTCTGTGTGGCCCTGGCTGTCCTGGAACTTACTCTGTAGACCGGACTGGCCTCGAACTCAGAAATCCACCTGCCTCTGCCTCCCAAGTGCTAGGATTAAAGGAATGTGCCACCACTGCCCAGCCGTCATAAAGATCTTATGAGAATTAAGAAACAATGCATTTATGCCACACTAGCTCATTTTGTGATATTTAAATTCTGACAAGATTTTGTCTTTCTCACAGGAGGTGTGTGTGTGTGTGTGTGTGCGTGTGTGTATATAAAATCACAGAAAATCAGTTTGTTCTATATTACCATCTTTTTGGTAAAAATAGATAAAAGCCAATATCATTTTGCATATTTATAAACTCTGACTGGACAATAGCCAGAAACATAAGTATAAAACTAAACTATGTACAGTGATAACTTTCAGCCATTTAGCCTATAAATAGTTGTTTCATATGTGTCAACCTAATAAAATTATAAGATAAATAAAAATAATAATACATTATTGAAATAATCCTTTACAAGCTTGAGACAGTTTGTTCAAGATTTATTTTATCTTATTTATTTCTTTTATGTGTATGGGTGTTTTGTCTGTATGTATATCTGTGCACCACATGGATGCCTGTTGCCCTTGGATGCCCTGGAACTAGAGTTACTGGATGTTTGTGAGCCAACAGGTGGATTCTAAGAATCAGACTCTGATCCTCTGGAGAAGTAGCCAGTGCTCTTAACTGCTAAGTTCTCTCTCTAGCCCCACTCCCCCTTTTGAAACATGGTTTCTCTATGTAGTTCTGGCTGTACTGGAATTCCATATGTAGACCACAATAGCCCCAAACTCAGAAATGCTTCTATCTCTAGCTCCTGAGTACTGGGATTAGAGGAATGAAGTACCATGTCAGGCTTGAAACACATATTTTTTTCAAGACAGGGTTTCTCTGTATAGGCCAGGCTGCCCTGGGACTTGTGTTGTAGACCAAGTTGGCCTTGAATTCAGAGATCCACCTGCTTATACCTCCCAAGTGCTGGGATTAAAGGTATGTGCCTTTTTTTTTAAAGTCAGGTAACAATAAAGGAAATAAACTATTAATTTAGGAAATATATATTTTGATTGTATAAAATTCTTATATCCTTCTGTTTAACAGCTCCAAGTTAAAAATTATATGAAGTAAGGGACAACCTTAAACAAATTGTCTTAGAGTCACTACATTAATACCATTTTAAAAGCTAGAGAAATTGACCTTTAAAAAAGAAAATTAAACTGTATATAGTAATGTATGACTTCAATCCCATCATTCATGAGGCACAGGAGAGGCAGGTAAATTTCTATGAATCTGAGGCCTGAGCTAGCCATGACTATATAGCAAGACTTATCAAAAAGAAAAAAGGGGAAAAAAAAGATCAATGAAGCTTATATCTTTCAGAACAGGTTTTATTAAGTTTTCCTTCTGTTTTGTTCTGTTGTTTTTTTTTTTTTTTGATGGGGTTTCATGTAGACCATCTTGTTTTCATACTTGCTAGGTAGCAGAAGATGATCCTGTACTTGTGGTACCTGCCTCCACCTCCCAAAAGCTGAGATTACATACATGCACCACTGTGTCTTGAATATACAGTGCTGGGCTAGCAATCAAAAATCACTCTCCCAAATGAACTACTTCCTCAGTCCCCATCTCAACTCAGTGCATAAAACATTTCAAAACAAGATCATAGGAGAGTCTGGCAATGTCATAAGGTATGAAGGGATGGAAGAAAAACTCTTCAGGAGTCTATTGCAGCTACTTAAGCAAATGATTAGTCCTCATCTGAGAGCCGCATGAGGACAGGGCCTGTCTTAGTACCCACAGCAATTAGCAGTTGGCACGTAGTCGATGATTACTGAATGAGTAAGAATGTTTACATCTTTTCTATAAATAATATGCATAAGAAATAGAATTTTTGTGAGAAGATACACCAAAAAGTTCACCTTTGGGTATATAAAGCAGCGGGAAACATTTAGGTAGAAAGAGCTTGATGGCAACTAGAACATGTAGGCCTATGGGTATAGCTAATGACAGAGGCTTTACCTAATATACACAAGGTCTTGTTTCAGTTGGACTCTCCTCATGTCCTTGTCCACAAGATAGCTTCACAATGAGGCTGTGTTACTAATTCCTTCAGTTTGAGGCCAAGTCTTTCTTGAAAACCTTGGCTCTGTACCTCACTGTGCTTTCCTTATCTCATATTTGCTTAGTTTCTTTTTACTTTTGAGATGCAACTTCATTTAATACCAGCCCATTGGGAGACATGACTTTTCTATGTATTTAAACATTATGTCAATAAATGCACAACACTGCCCATCTTTCATCTATAAAGACTATAGAAGCATTTTTGTCTGTATCCGATTCCAGTTAAAGATATATTAATCTAAAGAGTGGTTACTATATTTAAATTTAAAAAGGGAGAAGAAATAGGACACAGGAGAATGCATTATAAATATGAACTGGCAGTTTAATCCTAATCTTTTAATTTTTTTAATTTGAAATAATCTCCTAATTAGAAAAAAAGTTATAAAGGAGCTTCTCCCTAATTATTTTGAGGTGCTTTATCCACCTCTCCTCTGCTTTAGGAAACAGTGATGATGTTAACTTTTTCATAGGAAAACCAAATGTTTTTTGTGCTTCTAACAGGAAAGATGGTGTGGAGATTGGTGGCAGATAGATCTCCTATTAGAAGTAATATGCATATATAAGAGAGAGGAGGATTTGGACTTTTAAAAAATTAGAGTTTTCAAATTATTGATAACTGGCTGTGACTGATGACACTGAAGTTGCTGCTCACCTTCTGAAGCCCGTGGCATCTCTTGCTGTGGCTCCTCCTGTCATTTTTAGCAGTGTTTTGATATTGCCACCAGGCGATATCGTGAGCTGTCTCCCTCATCTTCTCAAGAAATTGAAGTGCTGCCAAATGTACTTTTTTTTTCTTAAAATTAATTAATTAATTAATGACATCCCAAATGCTGCCCCCTCCTCACAGAGTTCCTCCCCCATCCTCCCCATATCCGTTTCCTCTGAGAGGGTAACCCTTCTCCCAACTCCCAACTCCCACCTCCCCCACCCCCTGCATTCCCTCAGTCTAGTGCCTCAAATCTTTGCAGGGTTACGTTCATCCTCTCCCACTGAGACCAGACATAGCAGCCCTCTGCTACATATGTGCCGTGGGGGCCTTGGATCAGCCTGTATATCAGCCTCTTTGGTTGATGGCTCAGTCTCTGGGAACTCCCAGGAGTCCAGGTTAGTTGACACTGGTTTTCCTGTGGGGTTGCCATCTCCTTGAGGGCCTTCAGTCCTTTCCCTAATGGTTTCTGACCTCTGTCCAATGTTTGTTTGTGATATCTGCATCTGTCTCAACTATTACTGATGCTATGTTGATGATGCTATGCTTGAGGACAGGAACCTAGCATAGCAGCCCTATGAGAGGCTCCATCTAGCAGCTGAGTGTACATTTTTAAAGGCTCTTTTCTTAGCTACTTAGCTGTAGGAATTTTCAATGAAGGACTTTTATTTCAGAAGGTATTCACTACTCTTTATCATCTAGCATTTTCTACATGAACGGTCTTATTCCCAGGGCCATTGTTTGTAGGAATCATATACTCCAAAGTAAAAAGATCTGAAGTAGAATTCCTCCTTTGCTAGAAGGCAGAAGTAGAATTGGTCTTAACCCTTTTTCACAATGCAAAACATTTCTATATCCCATAATTCAGCTCGCAATGAAAAATAGAAGGATATTACAACAAATGATCTCAATTTTAATGCTAGTTTTGTTTTCTCTTCTAGTGGAGGCAGGGGCAGTGGGGAAAGGTAACGGAATAGTGATAGTGGGAAGAGCTGTTCTCAGGATGAGGGGGAACAGCTGTCAATCACGGAGCCTATGTGTAGTGGTACACGCCCATAGTCCAACCACTTGGCTAAAGCAGGAAGATGTTGAGCCTTGAAGTTGAAGTCCAACCTGAGTAGCATAGTGCGGCTGTGAGATTCTATCTGCTTAAAGGGGAAAAACAGAATTCTCAAACGATTGAAATAATATGGTTACTGCCTACTGTCCCCTCACGCCTTGCAAGAGGGATAAGCTTCAGGGAAGGGCCTGGTACACCCTCCAGGTCAAGCAGTCTAATCAGCCAGTAGCTGACTATGAACAGAACTGCTTATAACGAAATTGAAATTTTCTACAAAATTCAAATTTTCTATGGATAAAAGTTGATGATTGTATGATTCTCTTTCTAGACTAACCTATGTAGAATGTTTTAGGAAGCATTTAATTATTTTGTCCCACTACCCATTAAGCTATCAAGTTTCCATTTGTTTGCTTCTAAATTTACTTACTTCTCTGAGGGAAGGGAATGTGCACTGTGCATGTAGAAGTCAGAGACATCTGTTAAGAATTGGTTCTCTCTAGGGCAGTGGTGGCGCACGCCTTTAATTCCAGCACTTGGGAGGCAGAGGCAGGAGGATTTCTGAGTTTGAGGCCAGCCTGGTCTACAGAGTGAGTTCCAGGACAGCCAGGGCTACACAGAGAAACCCTGTCTCGAAAAAACCAAAAAAAAAAAAAAAAAACAAAAAAACTTTTCTCCTGGAACAGTCTATATAGCACCTTCCAACACTGTTAAACACACCCAAAGGAGAAAGACCTTCCAAATAGGTTCCAGCTTGAATATCCTTAACTTTTGCCGGGCAGTGGTGGCGCATGCCTTTAATCCTAGCACTTGGGAGGCAGAGGCAGGCGGATTTCTGAGTTCGAGGCCAGCCTGGTCTACAGAGCGAGTTCCAGGACAGCCAGGGCTACACAGAGAAACCCTGTCTCGAAAAAACAAAAAAACAAAAAAAAAAAAGAATTGGTTCTCTCCTTCCATTATGTGAGTCCCAGAGATTGATCTCAGGTTGTGAAGCTTGGTAGCATGTGCCTTTACTTGCTGAGCCATTTCACTGGCCCTTCTTACTAAGTTTTCTTTGAGTAATACTTTATAGGTAAAATATGAGTCCTCTCCCTCTCTCCCCCCCCCCCCCGACCTTGTGTTTTTGAAACAAAGTATCTCTACATAACCTTGGTTGTCCTGGATCTAGAATGTTTTGTGCTTCTTGTTTATGTATCTGGGTGTTTGTTTTGTGATAGTGGGGATTAAATCCAGGGCCTTGTGCATACTAGATAAATATTCTGTCATTGAGCTAGCTACATAATCAGCATTAATCCTCTAAAAAAGACTGGGTATAAAAGAGGCAAGTAAAGCCATGCCTGCCAGCATCCTATTCAGTACTCTGCTGATCACCTAACATTTCTCTGAGACATCCAGGTAATAATCCAGATGCATTTCCTCAGTTCTATAGGCCACAGTTTCTTACTTTAGTGTCTACCTCCCTACCCAGATTAAAAGACCACAATCTAGGACTCAGAGTTTTTGAAACAAACCAAGTGAAAATAAACTTATCAGTAGCTAAGCTTTTCATGGGGGTCTGTACAACACAACTGTAGTGTTATCACAGTAGTGGAAAGGGAAAACCTTTTTTGGTTGACTGTTCTTTGGCCATGGTCTTTGTTGAATCACTTGCAATTAATGATGAATCTTTTGAGCTAAATACTATATAGTAGAGTAGGCCTCATAGAAGGGGTGAAAATTTTTTTCTTGGGCTAATGAGATGGCTTGGTAAAGAAAAGTGCTGCTGCCAAGCATCACAACCTGAGTTCAATCCCTGGAACCCACATGATGGAAAAGGAAACCGATTCCCACATTGTTCTCTGACTTCCACCTGGGCACAGTGTCTTGTGCCCCCACCCCAACATATTGCACAAAATAAAAATGTAATTTAAAAAATTAAGTCGTTTTTTCCATCTGTTTTGGGGAATGTTTTTTGTTCTTGTTTGTTTGTGTGTTTGTAGGGTTGGAAGCTTGGTCTTATTGTCTAGCCCTGACTTTACTGGAACTCACTATATAGACTAAGATGTCCTCAAACTCAGAGACTCTCTGCCTCTGCCTCTGCCTCCCCAGTACTGAATGAAAGACTATCATATCTTGTTTATAAAAAGATCTTAAAGTCCAGTCAGCTCTCCATGGAAAGCATATTCCAGGGGTGTTTTGCTTTAGATGGATAGCCAAACTGTGGCACACTCAAGAAGAATCCTCAACAACTTATTTACAGTCTACTTGAAAGGAGCTAATAATTCTAGGAAGTTCCTGAGCTTTGTGCTACAGTTTTTTTCTGAGTCCTATAGAACTTTCCTCAGTACTGAACCTGCCTTCAAATCTCAGGGACAGAGAGCTGCAAACCTTGAGAAGACCCTAACAGGAACTCTGCCATGCTGAGCCTGAAGACTTCCAGGCAATGACTGGGTTCTGGATGATGTGAAGTTCTATCAGGCCTTCTGTCTTTCCCTTTACAGATTTTATGAAGTATTTTTAAATTTTTAATACCATGACTTTACCAAATTAGAAAATTATCTTGAATAGGGTCCTGCCCTACCAACAAAACAAATTAGCCAAGGAAACCCAGAAATTATTTTGAATGTATAATCCAGGGCAGGAGAAGAGTTTCTTTTCTATCAATTAAAAAATGTGTAGAAACAAAATATATACAATTGTATATCTCCAAAAAAGACACACTCACAGGATAGTCCAGATCACTAATGAGAAGGTTTTGGTGCAGTTGCCATTAATGTTTCTCCACAACTATTACTTTTTATAGACCTATAGAATAATTTGGTGAAAAAGTAGCAATGAACCTAGTCGAATCAGGAGGTTGAGGCAGAGGGATTGTAAGTTGGAGGTCAACCTAGGCTAGCAAGAGATTGTCTTTAAAAAAAAAAAAAGGAAAGGAAAGGAAAAAAGAACAAGCAGTGGAAGCTGGTGATTCAATCTCTCATTCAGCAAAGGCTTCGTTTTCATTCTAGGATGTCAGCATCAATCTATTTTTTATTTCTCATTTTTAAGGTCCAGACTAATGCTTGGAACTAATAGGCACGTAGTACCTAATTGTTAAATTGTTTAGGTGAATAACCAGTGAATTTATAAATTGAAACTGTCTATTGTTGTGATAAAATACCATGACCAAAATCACCTTGGGGAGGAAAAGGGGGGCTATTTCCTCTTACAACCTATAGTCTACCATGCATGGAAGTCAAAGTGGGAACTCTTCAAGGTAGGAACCTGGTGATTGGAACTGAAGCAGAGATCATGGAGGAACACTGCTCACTGTCTGACTCCTCACTTGTTCAGTTTGTTTTCTTATACACCCCAGAGCCATGCACCCATGTATAGCACTACCCACCATGGGCTGGGCCATCCCACAGCAAACATCAAGAAAATGCTCCATAGCTTTGCCTACAGGCCAGTCTTAGAGAGGCATTTTCTCAGTTGAGGTTCCCTCCTCTCAGATGTCTCTAGTTTGTGTCAAGTTGACCAAAAATAAAAAATAAAAAATAGCTAGCACAGAAGCTAGAGAGCTTTTTTAATATCTGGTAGTTTTAAATATAATTCATGAAGGGCTAGAGAGATGGCTCAGAGGTTAAGAGTTCAGTTCCCAGCACCCAATCAGGTGGTTCACAACTACCTCCAACTCCAGGCACCTGCACTCATGTGCATACCCACATACAACACATGCACATAATTAAAAATAAGAAAAATGAGAGGAAACTTTTTAAAATTCATGACTAGATGATTACGTTTCGTATTTTGTTTTAGGTTTGTTTGTAGATGAGGGCTCACTATGTTGCCCTGGCTAGTCTTGAACTCTGTCTAGTGATTCTAATCCCAGCCTCCAGAGGACTATAGGTTCATGTCATCATGCCAGGATAGGTGTTTACCTCTCTATAGTTCTGTCATCCTCTCTAAAGAGGATTTCCTCACTTGAATAAAAGGTAATTTTCAAAAGTGACATACAATAAGAATCAAGGATTTGTCTGTCCATTGTAGTGACTTCTTTGCCTTCCAATCACAACTCTGAATAAGAATCCCACCTTCCAGCAAGAAGCCTCAGGGATCTTTAAAAAGTTAATATATTTGTCTGGTTGTTCACTAAGTTATTTACTTTGGATGAAAGAGTAAGAGGCTATTAGGAAAGGTTTATTCTGAACACTTAACTTACCACTGCTAAGTTCAATGTAAGGCCAAGTTTTTGTTCTCTTCTGATATTCTTAAGTTTGTTGATTTTAAACACCTAATATCCATGATCTTTCTTACACCACAAAATATGAACACACAGATAAACAGATTTCAGGATAAGAAAAAGAATATATGCATACACACATATACACACACACCGTTAATATGTATGTTTTTTAAATGTTCAAAAGAACTAGTCATTCCAGAAAAACTTTTATTATAATCCAAAAAAACTTTAAATTACTAGTGTTTTCACAATCCTATTAACATTCACATTTAACTATTTTAAAAGATAATGAGTAAACCACCTGATAGAGAGTTTTTACAAAGTGAAATTAAATAACATCTAATAAAATTAAGCTGTGGAGTGTTAATATTCTTTGTAGAATAATGGTATTTTTTAAAAGTCAAAATACGGGCTGGAGAGATGGCTCAGTGGTTAAGAGCACTGACTGCTCTTCCAGAGGTCCTGAGTTCAATTCCCAGCAACCACATGGTGGCTCACAACCATCTGTAGTGGGATCTGATGCCCTCTTCTAGTATGTCTGAAGACATTGATAGTGTACTCATATACATAAAATAAGTAAATAAATCTTTTTTTTAAAAAAAAGTCAAAATACTATATTTCCAACAGATCTATAGAAAACAGGATTTCTGAAAAACAAAAAGTCTTCTAGGCAAGAAAACAGCATCTGCTCTTTAAATTAGAATTAAAAAGAAAAAATATAAATTATAGATATTTTCTTTCATACTATATAATAAGGAATAAAACTTCATTTAAAAATCATCATTGTAGTATAGGGCATGAAAATTCAGTTCTCTTTTACCCTTCCTATCTGTCTTAGTTTGGGTTACCATTGCTATGATGAAACACTACTACTAAAAACAAGTTGGGAAGGAATGGGTTTATTTGGTTTACAGTAGTTCCACACCCCATAGCCCATCACTAAAGGAAGTTCAGATTGGAACTCAAACAGGGTGAGAAATTGGAAACAGGAGCTGGTGCAGAGACCTGGAGGGTGCTGCTTAGTGGCTTGTTCACTGTGCCTTGCTCAGTTCTTATGGAGCCCATGACCATACTGGCATCCCAGTTTATGTAGCTTTGAGCTATGGTTGAACCTCTTATTTCATAAGGTGCTAAGACCATTTTCTAAGGAAAAACAAGGAAACAAACTTTCTGTGGCACTTCAGATTCTAAAGTAGTAAATCTTTAGTACAAATCTAACATTAAATAAGAAATGAAAACTTATTTTCTAGATCAGTAGGTCAAACCCCTTTTAACTTGGGTTATTACTAAAAATGACATCTGTTGATGCCATTCTGAAGGGTCTGTTCAAAAGAACTGATCATGACTTAGATATTTGTTATGAAAACATTCATGTACTTGATCTGTTACTACTATTCCACAGTCCTGAGGCAGAAGGACATATTAATAAGCATAACTGCCAGACTGTTCTTGAGTTAATTGTTCACTAAGAATTTCCTCCAGCTAAGCAACCATATGGAGAGAGAAAAAAAAGGACCTGTTACTAATTAGCTAACCTGGCCTTAAAACAGCTGTTCAGTTGATAAACCAAACAAAAGGTCAGAAAATCTAGAAAGTCTTTGAAATACATAAGTATTTGCAACCTACTTGTGTTTATAATAGCTCTTGCTTCTCAGTGGAAAATCTCTCAGCTCAAACTCTCACAGACCTTGCTTCCCTATCACAGCACTTCCAACACTATTGGTATATGTTCTTGTTAGTTTGATCATTAAAATTATGTAAGGGTAAGAACAGTCTATATTCCGTTCATGATTATTTGGCCTCTAGACAGCAAATCCTTGGCTTCTCCTCTATTTTCCTCTGTTGGAACAATAGGTTTTAAACTTCTTTGAGCACCTTGCCTCAACAACATAATAAAAATATTCTATAAGAAGAAACATGAAGTCAAAGTACCTATGCTTATATTATTTTAGTCAATAGTTGCTAGCATTATTCCTTTTTAATCATTTGTTTGTTTTAAAACAGGGTCTCTCTATGTAGCCCTGGCTTTCCTCAAAAGCTCTACATAAATCAGATCTGGAATAGAACTTACAGAGACCCTGCCTGTCTCTGCTTACTGCTGGAATTAAAGGCATGTGCCACCATGCCCAGACATTCATTTTTTTTAAAGCATTATGGGACTGTAGAGGTGACTCAGCAGTTAAGAGTACATACTACTCTTCTAGAGGACTCAAGTTCAGTTCCCAACACCCACATTAGCAAACAACCATGAGTAACTCCAGTTCCAAGGGACCTAATTCCTTCTGGCTTCCTCAGGCACCCGTATATAGCATTCACTTAAACACACACACACACACACACACACACACACAAAATAAATCTTAATTTTTTTATTATTGTGTATATAATATGGGTGTGAGTGTGCACATACCATGGTGCACATGTAGAGGTTAGAAGACAACTTTATGAACCACCTTTACTTCTACATTTTATGTGGGTTCCAAGGATGGAATTCAGGTTTTCAGCCTTGACTTGAGATACTTTACCTGCTAAGTATCTCACTGGCCCTGTATTATTTCTCTTTGTAATTATAAAAGAAATTCTTTCAAAACTAGGATAACTCCATGTCTACAAAAACAGATCTTTGCATAGTTTATAAATCTTACAACAACCTCACTTGACTCCTAATACTCCTGCCTCTATCTCCAAAATCCTGCAATCCTAGGTACATGCCACCATGAACCCTGACACTCGTTATAAGGATCTTGAACAATGTTTTATCCAGGCACCTTGGGGTGATGATGACAAAGGGAGCCACATCCTGCAAGTACAAATGTGTGAAAGTTATGCTATTTATGAGAACACAGAGTATCTGGAGGGCTGTTTCTTCATCTGCCTCATCTTTATCCTGCTTTACTATGGGCTTTATTTTATATATAATTATATATTCTCTACCATAACACAATACCTAGCAGAGTTGGCACTCGCTTGATACAGTTTTGTTTACCTATATGTATATATGCGCCCAAATACAAATTTATGTTGGAAAGAATCCTTGAAAGCCCTGTTTTTGAAGGTTCAAGATAAGAAATTAAATATTCTATGTTCTAGATGTCTCTTTGTATTACTATAGGATTGTTCTGTTAATTCTCTCATGTCAGAAAATATAAGAAGTACTGTATATACATATACATATATGCATACAGTTAATGCTTTAGTTTGTGAGTCTAAAGCTGTTCTTCTTTTACATTAAGAAGGGGAGAAGGTCTTTAGAAAAAAATATTTGTTTCCATTTGTCTTTTTTTAAATTTTGAATTCTTGTGGAGTTAAAAGCTTAATATTTGTGTATACCTATCATTCTGGCAATGTTGCCCAGAGTGATGGTTTGCTTGAGAGTGTCCTCCATATGTTCAGAGACTTGAATACTTAGTCCTTAGTTATTGACATCATTTTTGTGGGTTTAGGAAGTGTGGACTTGCTAGAGGAAGTATATCACCAGCTTTGAGGGTTAAAAGCTGTCTCCATCCCCAGGTCATAGTCTCTGCTTCCAGATTGTCATTCAAAATGTGAGCCTTCCACTTCTGTTGTAGCCCCAGTGTCTGCTGCTTGCTGCCACTGTTGCTTGCCATCATAGATTGACTCATTCCTCTGGAATATTTGGTTTAATAAAACCAAATATTATTAATTCAATTATTAAGCCAAACCCTTCCTTCTATAAGTTGGTCGTGGTGTTTTATCACAAAAAAAATAAATAAAGCAGTAATACACCCAAGATAATCCATTTCCAATATGAAACTTTGTTGGTGAAGGAGCTACAGAAAAACCAGGTGCCTTTATACAATCTGAAGGGAAACCAGAATAAATAGTGTGTGTGTGTGTGTGTGTGTGTGTGTGTGCATGCGTGCACGTGTGTGCGTGTTGTGTGTGTGTGTGTGTGTGTTCATACACACATGTTTTAGGAAAACTCATATAAACTGGAAACCAAACTTGGGTCCTCTGCAAGAGTGGTCCATCCTGAAACCATGTTCTCTCCAGACCTTATGGTTCCTTTAGGCAGGGATTGTATGTTTACAAACGAAGCTTATTTTCTAGCCAAAATATAAAATACTGTGTGTTTTTGCTCCTCTTCCCTGTCCCCCTCCAAGAGATGAAGTTTCTTCTTAAAAGAATGAACTTTTGCCAGGTGCATTCCATTGATCCCAGCATTCAGGAGGCAGACAGGTGTAGTTCTGTGAGTTTGAGACCAGCCTGTTTTACAGAGTGATTTCCAGGCTAGCCAGGGCAGCATAGTAAAACCCTGTTTCAAAAAATCAAGTGTTAAATGTGTACTTAGGTGACACTTTAAATTACATTAAACTATAAAGAGCTTCAACACAACAGTTATAGGGAACTATGTTTTTATTACAATTTGATTGACTACTAAACCATCTATCTACCTCTGTCCTAGAGATATCTAGAATACATGTAGCAGAAAACAACTTTGTTGTTCATTGACTGCTTGCTACACCTTCCATTCAGTTGTCACTCAAGGCCTAAAATCTACTTTCTGTGGTATGGTTTCACCAAGGTCTTGATTTTTGAGTTATTTCATCATGTCTTCATCTTTGTTCAGTTTTAAAAAATCATCTTGGACATGGTTACACTAATTATAACTGGTAAATAAGTTTCCTTTAAAAGTTTGGTTAAGGGTCAGCACACTGGCACACAGCTGCCGTTCCAATTTACTCAGGGGACTAGGATTACATAAGCCTAGGAGTTGAGTCCACTTGAGCAACATAGTGAGACCCCTAATTTAAACATTGCTATTGTTAAGAATTGTGGTGGGCTAGGGAAATGGTTCAGCCAGAGGACCCAAGTTCAGTTCCCAGTACCCATGTGGCAGCTCACGACTGTAACTCCAGTTCCAGGGGATTGGACATCCTTATAAAGATATACTTGCAGGCAAAGCACCAATGCACATGAAATAAAAATAAATAAATCATTTTAAAAATTAAAAAATAAAGAATTATGTTGAGGAGAAATGTCTCAGCAGTTAAGAGCACTTACTACTCTACCAGTGGGCCAGAGTTTGGTTCTCAGTACTCTCAATAAGAGGCCCACAACTGTCCATAACTCCCACTCCAGAGGATCTAGTTCCTCTAGCTTCTGCAGGCACTTCACTTTATGTGCACGTACCCACATGCACGTACACACCCATACATAATTTAAATAATAAAAATAAATCTTATAAAAATTGTGTTGAGGCAGTAATAGCTCCCATTTCCCAAGGTGAAATTATTAACAATAGAAATTATTTTAACCCAACAGAATCTCTTTTGTTAAAAGCATTCCTTTTGTTTTATTTTGGAGGATGGTTTTGTTTTTTGGAGACAAGGTCTTGCTGTGTAGCTCTGACAGGCCTAGAACACTCCTTGTAAACCAGGCTGACCTCAAATTCAGTGATCTTGATGTTGCTTAATTGCTGGGATTACAAGCATATGCCACCATACCCTGCAGTGGCTTTTTGAAAACCCAGGTGCTGTAACATTCAACCTTGGTTTTCTCTAAGTTTGTTACTTTACCTATGAAAATTCCAATTGCAAAAATGTAATTACTATTATATTAGGTTGCTTAAGGGTAAAGTACTTTATAAACAAATAATTTAAAAAGTAATCCCCAGTAATGTGGTTGCTTTAAGATACCACTAAAACAAAAATGCTCCTACTTAAGGTATAAATAGTAAACAAATATGAAAGTATTTAAAATAGTAAATAGTATTGTACAAATGATTTACATATTTATAATTGCTATCTTATTGTGTTGGTTTTGGGGACAAGGATCGTTTGGTTTGATGACAGGGTCTTGGTATAACTTTCTGTAGCTCTGATTGGCCATCATTTCACTGTTTTATCATCCCCTTTTAATCTTTTTAAGTTATTGCAATTGAGTGCTGAGCTACAAACTGACAATAATTGCAAGGTTGTCTTAGTTAGGGCTTCATTGCTGTAAAGAGACAACATGACCACAGCAAGTCTTGTAAAAGAAAACATTTAATTGGGGCTGGCTTACAGTTTCATCAAAGGTTTAGTCCATTATGGTGAAAAGCATTGTGACATTCAGGCAGACATGGTGCTAGATAAGGAGCTGAGTCTATTCCACATCTTGATCCTAAGGCAGCAGAAGGGGACTTTGTCACTGGACATTGCTTGAACACAGGAGACCTCAAAGCCCACCCCCACAATGACACACTTCCTCCAACAAAGCCACACCTACCTCAGCAAGGCCACACCTCCTAACAATGCCACTCCCCATGGATCCTGCATTCAAACACTTGAGCCTATGGGGGCCATACCTATTCAAACCACCACAAAGGCCCAAGACAATTCATTATTAATGAAAAAAACGACTGTGTACTACATAAGAAATAAATAAAACACTTATTAGGGATACTCATAAGCCATTTTCCAGTATTGGGTTTTATCATTATCATGAATTTTTTCAAAAAAGGCTAGTAAAATAAAAGATAAATAACTGGTCCTTCGGGTCTTGGCCAGTGCCCTGAGCAGACCTTGGGCTCAAACTCCCGCAGCCAATCCCACAACACCCAGAAGAAGCTCACCTCTCAGGTGCTCTAACATACCCAGAATCACAGAATCTCAGGGTCCCAGAAGCAGCTTGGCTCCCAGGAGCTCTGACACACCCAGGATCTCAGGATCACAGGATCACAGAGACAGATGGACTCTGAGGAATTCTGACACAACCAGGATCACAGGAAGGACAGACTCTAGTCAGATATAGTGAGGGCAGGTAGCACTAGAGATAACCTGATGGCAGGAGGCAAGCATTTCTTACCCAACAGAAACCAAGGTTGCTAGGCATCATCAGAACCCAATTCTCCCACCATAGCCAAGTCCTGGATACACCATCACAGCAGAAAAGCAAGATTCAGATCTAAAATCATTTTGCATGATGATAGAGGACTTTAAGAAGAACATTAAATAACTCCCTTAAAGAAATACAGAAAAACACAGGTAAACAAGTAGAAGCCCTTAAAGAGGAAACACAAAAATCCCTTAAAGGCTTACGGGAAAACACAATCAAAGAGGCAAAGGAAATGAACAAAACCATCCAGGATCTAAAAATGGAACTAGAGACAATAAAGAAAGAACAAAGGAAGACAACCCTGGAGTTAGAAAACCTAAGAAAGAGATCAGGAATCATAGATGCAAGCATCACCAACAGAATACAAGAGATAGAAGAGAGAATCTCAGATGCAGAAGAAAGCATAGAAAATATTAACACAACAGTCAAAGAAAATGCAAAAAGCTCCTAAACCAAAACATCCAGGAAATCCAGGACACAATGAGAAGACCAAACTTAAGGATAATAGGTATAGAAGAGAGTGAAGATTCCCAACTTAAAGGACCAGTAAATATCTTCAACAAAATTATAGAAGAAAACTTCCCTAACCTAAATAAAAAGATGCCCATGAACTTACAAGAAGCCTACAGAACTCCAAATAGATTGGACCAGAAAAGAAATTCCTCTCATCACATAATAATCAAAACACCAAATGCACTAAAGAAAGGAAGAATATTAAAAGCAGTAAGGGGAAAGGTCAAGTAACATATAAAGGCAGACCTATCAGAATTACACAAGACACTTCTCTAGACATCACGAACTAGAAGATCCTGGCAGATGTCATACAAAACCTAAGAGAACACAAATGCCAGCCCAGGCTACTATACCCAGCAAAACTCTCAATTACCATAGATGGAGACACCAAGATATTCCATGACAAAACCAAATTTACACAATATCTTTCCACAAATTCAGCCCTACAAAGAATAATAGATTGAAAACCCCAACACAAGAAGGGAAACTACACCCTAGAAAAAGCAAGAAAGTAATCTTTCAACAAACCCAAAAGAAGATAGCCACACAAACATAATTCCACCTCTAACAACAAAAGTAACAGGAAGTACCAATCACTTTTCCTTAATATCTCTTAACATCAATGGACTCAGTTCCCCAATTAAAAAGACATAACAGACTGGATATGTAAACAGGACCTAGCATTTTGGTGCATACAAGAAACGCGCCTCAGTGACAAAGACAGACACTACCTCAAAGTAAAACGTTGCAAAACAATTTTCCAAGCAAATGGTCCCAAGAAACAAGTTGGAGTAGCCATTCTGATATCGAATAAAATCAACTCTCAACCAAAAGTTATCAAAAAAGGAAGGATACTTCATACTGGTCAAGGAAAAATCTACCAAGATGAACTCTCAATTCTGAACATCTATTCTCCAAATGCAAGGACACCCACATTTATAAAAGAAACTTTACTAAAGCTCAAAACACACATTGCACCCCACACAATAGTAGTGGGAGACTTCAACGCCCTACTCTCATCAATGGACAGATTGTGGAAACAGAAACTAAACAGAGACACAGTGGAACTAACAGAAGTTATGAACCAAATGGATCTAATAGATAATTTATAGAACATTTTATCCTAAAGCAAAAGAATATACCTTCTTCTCTGGACCTCATAGTACCTTCTCCAAAACTGACCATATACTTGGTCACAAAACAGGCCTCAACAGATACAAGAAGATTGAAATAATCCTATGCATCCTATCAGATCACCATGGCCTAAGGCTGGTCTTAAATACCAACAAAAACAATGGAAAGCACACATACACATGGAAGGTGATCAACGCTTTACTCAATGATAACTTGGTAAAAGAAGAAATAAAGAAATTAAAGACTTTTTAGAATTTAATGAAAATGAAGACACGTCATACCAAAAATTATGGGACACAATGAAAGCAGTGGTAAGAGGAAAACTCATAGCTCTAAGTGCCTACAAGAAGAAACTGGAGGAAGCTTACACTAGCAGCTTGACAGCACACCTGAAAGATCTAGAACACAAAGAAGCAAATACATCCAAGAGGAGTAGACAGCAGAAAATAATCAAACTCAGGGCTGAAATCAACCAAGTAGAAACAAAAAGAATTCTACAAAGATTCAACAAAACCAGGAGCTGGTTCTTTGAAAAAATCAACAAGATAGATAAACCCTTATCCAGACTAACCAGAGAGTACAGAGACAGTATCCAAATTAATAAAATCAGAAACAAAAAAGGAGACATAACAATGGAAACCATGGAGATTCAAAAAATCATCAGATCCTACTACAAAAGCTTATACTCAACGAAATTGGAAAATCTGGATGAAATGGACAATTTTCTAGACAGATACCAGGTCCCAAAGTTAAAACAGGATCATATAAACCATCTAAACAGTTCCATAACCCCTAAAGAAATAGAAGCAGTCATTAATAGTCTCCCAACCAAAAAAAGCCCAGGGTCTAGTGGAGAATTCTATCAGATCTTCAAGGAAGACCTAATACCAATACTCTTCAAACTATTCCACAAAATAGAAAAAGAAGAAACACTACCCAATTCATTCTATGAAGCCACAATTACACTTATACCTAAATCACACAAAGACCAAACAAAGAAAGAAAATTTCAGACCAATTTCCCTTATGAACATTGATGCAAAAATACTCAATAAAATTCTTGCCAAATGAATCCAAGAACACATCAAAATGATCATTCACCACAATCAGGTAGGCTTCATCCCAGGGATGCAGGGATGGTTCAATATACAGAAATCCATCAACATAATCCACTACATAAACAAACTCAAAGAAAAAACCACGTGATCATTTCATTAGATGCTGAGAAAGCATTTGATAAAATTCAGCATCCCTTCATGTTAAAAGTCTTGTAAAGATCAGGAATTCAAGGCCCATACCTAAACATACTAAAAGCTATATACAACAAACCACTAGCTAACATCAAACTAAGTGGAGAGAATCTTGAAGCAATCCCGCTAAAATCAGGGACTAGACAAGGCTGCCCACTCTCTCTCTCCCTTTCTATTCAATATAGTACTTGAAGTTCTAGCTAGAGCAATTAGATAAAAAAGGAGGTCAAAGGGATACAAATTGGAAAGGAAGAAGTCAAAATATCACTATTTGCAGATGATATGATAGTATACTTATGTGACCCCACATACTCCACCAGCAAACTCCTAAAGCTGATAAACAACATCAGCAAAGTGGCTAGATATAAAAATAACTCAAATCAGTAACCTTCCTCTACTCAAAGGATAAACAAGCCAAGAAAGAAATTAGGGAAATGACACCCTTCACAATAGTCACAAATAATATTGCATATCTTGGTGTGATGCTAGAGAGGATGTGGAAAAGGAAGAACACTTCTCCTCCACTGCTGGTGGGATTGCAACCACTCTGGAAATAAGTTTGGCAGTTCCTCAGAAAATTGAGCATAATACTACCAGAGGACCCTGCTATACCACTCCTGGGCATATACCCAGAGGATTCTCCAGCATGTAATAAGGACACATGCTCCACTATGTTCATAGCAGCCTTATTTATGATAGCCAGAAGCTGGAAAGAACCCAGATGTCCCTCAACAGAGGAACAGATACAGAAAATGTGGTACATTTACACAATGGAATACTACTCAGCTATTAAAAACAATGAATTCATGAAATTCTTAGGCAAATGGATGGAACTAAAAAATATCCTGGGTGAGGTAACCCAATCACAAAAGAACACACATGGTATGCACTCACTGATAAATGGATATTAGTCCAGAAACTTAGAATACCCAAGATACAATTCACAGACCAAATGAAGCTCAAGAAGAAGGAAGAACAAAGTATGGGTACTCTGGTCCTTCTTAGAAGGGGAAACAAAATACCCACAGGCAGAGACACAGAGACAAAGTATGGAGCAGAAACTTTGGGAAAGACCATCCAGAGACTGTCCCACCTAGGGATCCATCCCATATACAGTTACAAAGCCCAGACACTATTGTGGATGCCAACAAGTGCTTGCAGACAGGAGCCTGATATAGCTGTCTCCTGGGAGGTTCTGCCAGTGCATGACAAATACAGAGGGGGACACTCTCAGCCAACCTTTGAACTGAGCACAGGGTTCCCAGTGGAGGAGCTAGAGAAAGGACCCAAGGATCTGAAGGGGTTTGCAGCACCATAGGAAGAACAACAATATGAACCACCCAATACCACGAGAGCTCCCAAGGACTAAACCACCAACCAAAGAGTACACATGGAGGGACCCATGGCCCCAGATGCATATGCAGCAGAGGATGGCCTTGATGGACATCAAAGGGAAGAGAGGCCCTTGGTCCTGAGAAGGCTAGATGCCCCAGTATAGGGGAATGCCAGGACAGGGAGGAGGGAGTGGGTGGATTGGTGAGCAGGGAGAGGGGAGATGGGTTAGAAGATTTTGGGGGGCAATCCAGGAAAGGGGACAACATTTGAAATACAAATAAAGAATATATCTAATAAAAAAAAAAGAAAAAAGAAGAAGGAAAAAAAAGAAAGGGGAACAAAAACTCACAGGAGCAAATATGGAGACAAAGTATAGAGCAAAGACTGAAGGAAAGGCCATCCAGAGACTGCCCCACCTGGGGATTCATCCCATAAACAGTCACCAAAACCCAGCACTATTGTGGATGCCAATAAATGCTTGTTGAAAGGAGCCTGATACAGCTGTCCTGAGGGGCCCTGCCAGAGCCTTACAAACACAGAGGTGGATGCATGCAGCCAACCATTGCACTGAGTGCGGGGTCCCAAATGGAGGAGCTAGAGAAAGGACTGAAGGAGCTGAAGGGGTTTGCAACCTCATAGGAAGAACAATATCAACCAACCAGACCCCCCATAACTACAGGGACTAAGCCCCAACCAAGGATTAGACATGGCTCCAGCTACATATGTAGCAGAAGAGGGCCTTGTCAGGCATCAATGGGAGGAGAGGTCCTTGATCCTATGAAAGCACGATAGATGCCCCAGTGTTGGGAATTGAGGCAGGGAGGTGGGAGTGGGTGGGTGCATGGAGGAACACCCCCATAGAAACAGGAGGAGGGGAGATGGGATAGGGGGTTTCCAGGAGGGGGGGAACCAGGAAAGGGGATAACATTTGAAATGTAAATAAAGAAAATATCTGATTAAAAAAAAGATGAATAATTGCTTTCTAAGACATAACTGTGAAAATAAATCTTGAAGGAACTAGGTTCTTCCCCTTTTATTTATTAAATAACATAAGGCAAGAGCTCAAACAGTAATTATATTATCAAACCTAATTATTGTTTTCCTGTAGCAGGCAGACTAGTTCCTTATATCGGAAACCAGCTAATACCCTTTAAGACTTTAGACAACATAGGAAATAGAGGTGGGTTTTTCCCTAGTATAAAAATAAATCCTTTGTTTGTTTTGAGAGAGGGCCCTCTATGTAACACAAGATAGCTTGAACTCATGGTGATCTTCCTGCCTCTGCCTCTCCCATGGTGGGATTATAGGTCTCTAGCCTTTATTTCCAATTTGTTTCACCAGCATATTGTTTAAAAATTTTAAAGTATGAAAACAAATTAGATGAATCATACAGTAAACACCCAAATACAACCTCTAGGTTCTATAACTGACATTTTGCTATATTGGATTTGTTACATATCTATTCATCTATCCATCCCTGAACTACAAGGGGTTTGTTTGTTTAGTATATTTATTTCTTTATTGTGTGTATGTAGCATGTTGTTGGAGAGGGGGATGAAGGAGGAATTGGGGTGCCACAGCATGCATGTGGAGATCATAGGACAATTTACAGTAGTCCATTTTCTCCTTCAACCATGGGGTCCTGATAATCAAACTCAGATCATAAGATAGGCAACAAGCACCTTTACCCAATGAGCCATCTTGTTGACCCCTTCTGGATTAAGTTTTTAAACAAGAAAAATGCTTTAGTTTGCATTTCTATATGTATTTTATATGTCAACCTAAAGAAAACTAAAAACATCATTTAGATGCTTTATAAGCAATGACTTCCTGAATGAGTTTTATATTAAAGATTACCATATGCATAATATATAATATTAAGAGAAAAATAGGCTGGAGAGATGGTTCAGTAGTTAAGAGCCCTGACTGCTCTTCCAGAGGTCCTGAGTTCAATTCCCAGCAACCACATGGTGGCTCATAACCATCTGTAATGGGATCTAATGCCCTCTTCTGGCATGTCTGAAGACAACAACAGAGTACTCACATACATTAACTAACTAACTAAATAAATATATAAATAAAATAATAAATATTTTTAAAAAGAGAAAGATAAGCACCAAACTCAAGTGTAACTACTTACAAAGAGAGGGGTTAATGAGTTCAGTAAAACTTACCAGAGCTTTTAAAAGAATATTTCATTTCTTAAAATCCAAAGAGTAAAATGTTAAAACATATCTCTTGTTATCTGACTAGTATACAAACAGATACATTTATGAAATATTTCACAATTAAAAATGAATAGAAAGATTTGCTACTGAGTCTTCATCTCCCTTGCAAAGTATTTTTTACTTCACTTAAGATTCATTGGCCTTCCATTGGCCTTTAGCCGAGGTGATGGACAAACTCTAACAAAAGATGTCTCTGCTCAAGTTAGCTGAGGGACCAGCTAAAAATGACCATTTTAAAAGTGACCACTTTCTAGCAAAGATTAAGGAATACAGCTTGCATACTCCTTGGTTTTGCCTAACTCTAGAGTAATATGATGATAAGCATTGTTCTTAATTAAATTCTTTGAACATATGGGACATAACTGGTTAAAAAGACTGCATAGTTGTATAAGTGTGTGATTTTTGCATGTCCACCTGATTTCAAAGTAAAAGACATAGCAAGTGAAATACTGCCAGGGAAGCTGATACATGGAGACTCAGAGATAATGATGCTGCTCTGGCAGGGAGAGGAAACCTGACCATCATTCCAAGCAAACTGCATAGCACTAAAGTGCTTGTGAAAGGGCTGAATCAGTCCTGCTGCAATTTGAACTTTTGGCTCCTGAAAGTCTGGAGCAGGCTTAAAAATAAAATCAAGCTCTTGCCTGCTGGTCATATTCCAGGCCTTCTCTGGGATTATCTGTATGAAAAGTCATCCATCTACAGGGCGAGAGGCAACAGGTGAGGAGTGAGGCAGGGAGAAGTGAAGAGGAACTTTAGGTACCAAGTATGAAAGTTGAACTCCAAAGGACAAGGACCTCAGTAATTAATGTATGGGTTCCTTGGGAAATATTCGTCTCTAGAGCCTAATGTGTTAATAAGTGTAAAAAAGACACTCTCAAGAAAGATATAGTGGGCTGTGGTATAAAAGGGCGTCATCCAGGCAGAATGTGCTCTGGGCTGCTCTGTATACTCCAGAGACTGGCCACATACGATTTGCTTCTATAGAAAGGTAAGATATACAGGCAACAATTAGAAGATTCACATACATTTCATATCTTATCATATGTAACTATGTGTTTATATTATGTGGAACATGATAAAGAATAAAGCCTTGAGCAAGAGAGGGCGAATTTTATTTGCTTTGGCTGGTCTGGAACTCAATACTCAATATATAGATCAGACTGACCTCTAACTCAAAAAGATCTGCCTGCCTCTGCCTCCTGAGGGCTAGTTTTAAAAGTATACAACACCACAGCTGGCTTAAATTTTTTTTATTATTTTTATTATTTTATATGTAAATGTGGGTGTTTTACCTGCATGTATATCTGTGCAGCATGTGCATGTCTGGTACCTGAGGAGGCCAGAAAAGAGGTATTGGGTCTGGTGGATCTAGAGTTTTGAGTGGTTGTGAGCCATATTGCAGTGGCTGGGAACTGAATCTGGGTTCTCTTTAAGAGCAACAAGTGCTCTTAACCACAGATCCATTCCTTCAGCCCCTCCAATTTTGCTTTTTGAACCAGTCTGACTGTACAGCCCTCCCACTCAGATGGTACAGCAGGTGTGAACTACCATGCCCATTTTGAATAACATAGTTTTAAATCTTAAAGGAGTTAGAAACATCTAATACCACCCAATAAACCTTGAACTGATCATTAGACCTAACTGGAAGATCTACTTTCAAATCCCAGCTCTAATACCTACTATGTAAATTTGGGTCCTTACCTTCTAGGCCTACAGTTTCATCTCTGAAATAAAGCTGATGATAATTATCTTCCCTTACCTAATACAAATCCAGTGATACCTGTATGCCATATAAATCATGGTGGTACACTCCTATAAGCCCAGCACTTAAGAGGCAGAGACAGGAACATCAGAAGTTCAAGGTCATCATCAGCCACATAGAAAGTTTGAGGTTAGCCTGGAATACATGAAACACTCTTTCAAAACAAGAGTAAAACCAGTGAGGGTTTTGAAAACTGAGTATTTGAGAACTGAGAGATGAAGTAGGCCTCAAATATAATTATTATACATGAATAACTTGAAAATCTAGATGAAAGTGATCTTGGACAGGAAACAGTTTGAACACTGAAAGTAGTAAGGCTTGAAAATAGGAAAGAGCAAAAACCACGGAATTAGCTGGGTATGGTGGCATAGGCTCAGGAGGCTGAGACAGGAAAATGCTGAATTTGAGTCTAGACCAGCGGACATAAAGAGAGCCTCCCTTTAAAAACAAACAAAACCTGGCAGGCAAAATGGCTCAGCAGGTAGAGGCACGTGCTGTCAGGATTGACATCCTGAGTACACACCCTAGGATCGACAAGGAGGAGGGAAGGAATCTACTCCTGTGTATTGTCCTCTGGCCTCTAGGCATGCACCATGACACCATCTCCTCTTCCCCTCCCCCCAAAAATGGTTTGTTTTTTTGGGAGAAAAACAAGTTCTGAAGCCAGGATGACCAGCTAAGTTTGAAATTGTTCTGCGGAATCTGTAGAGATGGCTCAGCATCTTAGAGCACTTGTTGCTCTTGCTGAGGGTGCAGGTTCGATTCCCAGAATGCACATAGTGGCTCACAACTATTCTAGGGAATCTAACAACACCTTATTTCAAAGGACACCAGCCACCAAGTGATGCACAGACATATATATGCAGGCAAAATGTTCATACACATACAATAGAATATGAAATACTGATGTGTATGCATATATTATTTAACCTCTGTAAAGCTCATAATGATAATTCAGTAAGTTACTTTTGAGAATTGAGATAATACATCTGAATTTAATATGCCTAGTGCTCCCAGAGCCAGAAGAAGGCATAGGATCCCCTGCAACAATAGCTATGGATAGTTATGAACTGCCTCCTGGGTACTGTGACCCAACCAGGGTCTTTTCAAGAGCAACAGCTAATTTAAATTGTTTGCTTGTTTCGTTTTTTTGTTTTTTGTTTTTTGTTTTTTTCCGAGACAGGGTTTCTCTGTGTAGCCCTGGCTGTCCTGGAACTCACTCTGTAGACCAGGCTGGCCTCGAACTCAGAAATCTGCCTGCCTCTGCCTCCCCAGTGCTGGGATTAAAGGCGTTTGCCACCACTGCCCGGCACTAATTTAAATTGTTGAGCCATTTCTCCAGCTTCAATGCATGTAAATTTTTAATGGCGCACACTGAATGTCAGCTCACAGAATGAGTCTCAGCCTATCAGTTATTATTCCCCCTTCTCAAGGATTTATCAGCTCCTCTACTCTCCATCTTTTTGTTACTCTCAAACTCACTTCCAGTTTCTATCTTGTTCCATTCTACTATATTCTTGGTATTGGGTCATACTTGACTCATTCCCCTATCTTATATATAGCATGAGGGCTAGCATTGATTGTATTTTAAAGTATCTTTTTTAAAAGGATTTATTTTTATTTTATGTATATGAGAGTTTGCATGTATGTGTACCTGGTACTCAAAGAAGGCAGCAGATGGTGTCAGAGCTCCTGGAACTGGATTTACAGATGGTTGTAAGTCTCTGTGTGGGTGCATGGAACTGAACCTGGGTATTCTACAAGAGTAGCAAGTGCTCCTAACTGCTGAGCCATCTCTCCAGACCCATTTTAAAATGTATTATGGATTTATATTATCTTTAAGGTAGTTTAAATTGTGAGGAAAAACATGCTAGGAGGAATACAGTGGAGCTGTGGAAAATTGGGAGTGGGTATGATTATATTTCATTGAATACATGTTTGAAATTCTCAAAAACAAAATTATAATAAAAATGCATTATATAGTGAATTATAGTTAAGTAATTCTTGGAAATAAATAATCCAAGATATCTTCTTTATAATATTTTCTCTTTTTAAAGGATTTATTTTTATTATTTTAATTATGTATGGGGGAGTTTTGCACATGAATGCAAGTACCCACAGAGGTCAGAGGTGTCAGGTTCCCCTTGGGTTGTTACAGGCAGCTGTGATATGAGTGCTAGTCCTCAGACAAGCAGCATGCACTTGTATTCACTGAGCCATCGTCCCAGCCCCAGTGTCTTCACTCTACAATCTTGTATTTTCAGTTAATAGCCTATTTACTTTTCTAGTACATCACATAATCCTGCAGTTTTTTCTTCTGATGTATTAGGAGGGGGTCTATCCCTATCTACCTGTACATAAATAATGTAGAGACTGGAGGACATCCTGGGAGATCATTTCCTCAGGTGCCATCTGCCTCCTCCTTTCTCCTCTCCTCCCTCCTCTCCTTTCTTCTCTTCTCTTTTTCTTTTCTGATCTTTGAGACATAGTCTCTCACTGGCCTGGAACTCAGCATGTGAGGCTGCCAACCAGCAAGTACTAGGGATCCCCTATCTTCACTTCCTTAGTATCAGAATTACATACACTGGCTTTTTTTAAAAAATGTGGGGTTCTAAGGATCAAATTTAGATCCTCAGGTTGGAAGGCAAACACTTCACTGACTGAACTCTCTCCTCAGCACTCAGTATATTTCATTTGTAATGTAATAGGCAGACTATTGCACAGAAGACCATCTTGGGCCCTAAGCTAATTTACTAGTTTGTGAGATAGGAGAGACTAAAGATTTCAAAGGGAAAGCCCTTTACTGAGGGCAATTAATTATTATCTACCACATCTTAAGATATTTAAAATATGTTTAACTAACTGCAATTCTACCTCTTAAGTATCCATGTAACAATTATTTTCACAGTTATGTACAAAATTCTGAAAAACTACAAAACCTACCATTTGTGAAGCTCTGGTTTTAATCCCTGGTAACAACTGACTCCTCCCTCAGAGTATAAAAGCATGTATAGTGATTAAAAATTGAAAACAAGAGTTCCGGGACAGCCAGGGCTATACAGACAAACCCTGTCTCGAAAAACCAAAAAAAAAAAAAAAATTGAAAACAAATACCTATCAGCAGCGAATTGTTTAAACAAATTGTGTATGATCATACAACTTGTTCTTTTTTTTTTTTTCAACATGCTCTTTTAAAAGAATTAGGTAGGCCAAGTGTGGTGGTGCATGCCTTTAATTGTAGCATGGGAGGCAAAGACAGGCTGATCTCTTTAGTTCAAGGCCAGCCTCATCTACATAGTGAGTTCCAGGACAGCCAGGGCTATGTAGGGAGAACCTGTCTCTAAAACAAATAGAATTAAGTAGATTATATAACCACAAGAAGATACCCACAATATAATAACAAATGTTGATGGGAAGCAAAATAAAACACATCATAGCATTGTGTGTGTGTGTGTGTGTGTGTGTGTGTGTGTGTGTGTGTGTGTGTGCATTTATCATGTGATCTTCCTAAAGGACAGCTACACTAATATTTGCATATGTGAGGACATTTTTTGAAAACAGCTGTAATTACCCAAGAGTGACATGACAGAGATGAGAAAAGTGGCTTTTCTTTTACATCTCTGAATTCTTGCCATATGTTACTATGACTTCTAAGTGGTTTAAAAAACAGAATGAAGAAATAGAGTGGGAACTAAATAGTTAATGTTTTGTAAAGTGTGTTGAATGTGAAAAGTGATCCATAAATGCCTATTATTTTTACTAAACAATAGAAGTGTCAGGCTTTTGTAACCTGAAGAAAGCAGGATTGCAGCATGTCCTTGTGCAGGAGCATATGGTGGCTAAGACCAGGCGGGATGAATGCTTTAGAGATCTTTTCTCTGGTGTTGATATGCAGATCTTCTCAGTATTCCACATTACTCTTGTGTGGGAAATTCTATGCAAATGATTATAAAAGCTCAGTGACTTATTGTCCAACTCAAGTGTTTAAAACTATTGTCAAGTATTTCAAACAAAATACAAAACATGATTGCTTTACAGAACTATTGTTAACATTTTGGCGTGCCGTATAGTCTGAAGAGTGCCTTTGACTTAGTGTGGTAAGATAGCACTTAGTCCTGTCTGGACAATAAATCTGAAATTGGACGTATTATCTTAAGAGTTTTGTCCTGTCATTTTGCAGATTAACAAGAAACAGCAGGTTGTGTTACTCCAGGTAGCAAGATCTTTGTTTTGTAACATTTAAAGTGTTGGTTTTCTTCTTTTTGACACTCAAGGGATTAATTTACTATTTATTTCTCTAGATCAAACCCTTAGAGAAAACATCAAAACACAAGGAAGTCCTCACCTTAGTATAATCATTTTTCTTGTGATCAAGTACTTAAATAATGTAGTTGCATAAGTTAACGCTATCATTTGAAAGCTTAAAAAAATAGAAAAATCAAGTAAACATTGCAGATATCAGATGATTATAGGCTGTAATGGTGACTTAATGTGACTAACTTATGAACAGCAACAGTAAAACTTCCTAAATGAAGTGGTGATATACCGAGATGGTTTTATGTACTTCAGTTTTCATTCATTTCATCAACTTCTAGGTAATGAAACAATTACAAATTGCTTTCTATTACTGGAAACTGACTGACCAGTGTATGATAAAAAAAAAAAAAAAACTTGTCATCCTGTCCCAACAGTGCTTTTGTCCACATATCTTGAAAAGAATAAACATTCATTTTTTTCCCCTGTATGTGTGTATGCACAGAGGTCAGAGACAACTTACAAGAATCAGCTCTCTTCTTCTACCATGTGGGACTGAACTCAGGTCATCAGCCTTGGCAGCAGCTGTCCTTAACTACTGAGCCATTTCATTGACCCTAGAACTTTCCTTTTTAAGACAGGGTCTCACTGTGTAGCCCTGGCTAGCCTAGAACTTTCTATGTAAACCAGGCTGACTTTAAACTCACAGAGATTCTCCTGTCTCTCAGTCTTCTGAGTGTTGGGATTGAACAGGTATGACACCATGCCCCACCTAGAACTTCTTATATCAGAATCATTACCACTTTTTAATGTTTATGGAAAAAAAAAGAAAACCATCTCCGTTATTCTCAGTGAAAAAGTAAGGTCAGTATTGAGCCTTACCTTAATATGGCAAACATTAAAGCCAAAGAGTAGATCTTTGTGCTAAGTATTTTGTTGATATAGATACTGTTTTTAATCTTTAAAACAACTTCATAAATTAAACTAATACTCAACTCAGTTTGTTAATTCCAAGACCAGAGTCTTTAATGGCTGGTCACTGTTGATTTGAACTAGGTGTCTGTCTTAAGTGGACTAAATATATTTCATGTTTCAGAGTTTTTTAATTTGTTTGTTTGATTGCTTGCTTCTTTTAAAATTATACTTATTTATTGGCTGCATAGGGGGGTGGTTACACAAGTGTGGGCATACACACAGTGCCAGTATTGGGGTTAGAGGCTAACCTATGGAAGACATTTCTCTTCTTCCACTATGTGAGTCCCAGAGACTGAATGCAGGTTGTCATGCTTAGCAGCAAACTTGCACCTTTACTTACTGAGCCATCTCATTGGCCCTGCTTGATAATTTTCAATAAGAGTCTGCCTATGTATTGAAGGCTAGCCTTGAACTTGTAATCCTGAAGCTTCAACCTTTCCGGTGTTAGTACAGTAGGTATGCACCACCACACCTGATTCCTCAGAATCTTTAGTTGATATGGGAATAGTCTGTCTAAGATTTTCAACTCTCAAAACAAATTTAGGGATTTGGCTGTCCTAGAACTAGATTTGTAGACCAAGCTGGCCTAGAACTCAGAGATCTACCTGCCTCTGCTTCCCAAGTGCTCGGATTAAAGACCTGTGTCACCACCACCTGGCTGAAAAAACATTTAAAGATCTTATTATATAATTTTACAGATGACATTAAGGGACTTATCAAAGTCTTAGTTACGGTTCAAAAGGAGAATTTAAAAGGACTGGATTAAAGGTATTAACATCTTCTTACTTGAATGACTGACAAAGGTCTTTTAAGGGAAAACCAAAAGATTGTGCATTTCTGGGGCATCACTGCAGGAACCTTTTTGTATGGCATAAGGATGCATATTTACAAAATCTGTATCTATGAAATCTTCATCCCTAACATTTTTAAATGTAATGAGTTTGATGTAGTCAAGTAATAGACATTTTCTGCTGAATTGTTTTTCAGATAAAGTTTACTACCATGCCATCATCTTTCCTAAATGACATCATTTCATAGTGACTTCAATAAAAATTCCCATCTCTTGCTGTGTCATGAAAGGAACTGGGCTCACCTTAATGCTGTTCTAAAGTGCCTTTTTTTTTAAATCACAGTAGGAGATTGTAATAAATTGCAGCCTGAAAGAAGTTTCAAACTGGCAAGTTTGCCAGATATTTTAAGCAATTTATTTTGGGGTGTATCAGCAGATTTTTTTTTTCTTACACTGCCATTTGGGTGCCTGCTGACACAGCTTGAACAAATCTTTAAAACATTTCCTTCCTAGAGATGAAGATGATGAAACTAACATTCAGACTTTCCCTTAACTCTTCACTTGCCACATGGGTCTTTCCTAGGCCAGATCACTAGGAAACTATAGAAACTGCCTTCTGTATGTTTCACAGTATTCTGAGCCCCTCAATACTTTGGTAATGGCTTGAAGTTTTGTGGACAACTAATAAAGTAATTCAAGTTTTAGGCATAAAATTTTATCTTTAGATTATTTTCATTGTTGGCATATTGAAAATTGTCAAACTTCCCTGTACTTTCATATAAAACAAAGATTTGAGTTTTTCTTGATTCCAGTACATTGAAAGTCTTTTTCTAATTGGTTAGTAAAATTGTTTTTAAAGTTTGCTAATTTCTGGCTTGGATTTCTATGGTGTATATATATATATGATATATATCATATATATATATATATATATATATATATATATATATATGTTATTCAGAAATGCTAAAATAATACTGATTCCTAAAGTATTTGCTCTGCTGTAAGACTGGAAGAGCAAGAGGAGAGCTTGAGGATGCGGAGCTTGCAGAGTGCTTCGGTATGCTGGCCCCTTCTGTAAACCAAGACCTGAAACAGAAAGAGGCTCCTTTTACAGAGCTAGTTCTTGATAGGTGAAAGGCACTGCTCAGCCCACTGGAAGGAGCATGGGAAGGGCTTAAAAATTGTAAGGCATCAGAGAATGCTCTTTGGTGGGAAACACCGTAGATGGAAACACAGACCATCCTCGAAAACTACCGACATTTAGATCTCGTTCCAAAGACAATAAAATTTAATTGGTCCAATGTGTAGTTTGGGCATTGGGATATTTTTAATCTCACAATTTGTACATACAACTAAGGCTGTTGAACCCTCTGTATTTACAAGGGTTAGCAGATTTTGTCCACAGTGTAAAGGTAGCTCTCTCACATATTATAATTTCTCTAGTTCCACCTTGAGGACCCAAGAAAACCATTGATAAATATTTAACTTAACAATTGTGAGACCTTTAAAAACTTTGAAGACCATTCATAAACTTGGTTTGTTTGCAGTACAGTGCATAAAGCTGGTTAAGAAGCTACAGTGCATAGAGCTGCTTAAGATACGGTACTTTTCATTTGAGCATTCGAAGTAGAGAAATTTCCTCTGTCCATTACTCACTCTCCCTTCACCCAGGCTGCCGTTTCCCGCAGCCCCCTTACCCAGCAGGCCTGTATGCCTTGAGGGATTCGAGTGGGCGCTAGGAGCCCCGGGGCGGAGCGTCAGCGAGGCCCACCCTCCGGACGCTCTAGACCGCCCCGCCCAAGCGCCCCGCCCCGGACGCGGGTGGGGGAGGGCTGCTTGCAGCTCCAGGCTGCCCAGACTACACAGCGGAGCCCTTGGGCTTCGGTGGCTGCATCGGAGCTCCCGGGCGGTCCCAGGTCCGCCGCCGGGAACCAGCGTCTCGGGCCTGGGTTATTCCAACGCTGGTCCAGGATGCGGAGCTATTCAGCTGAGTCGGCTTCATGACCCTGAGCACTTTGGCCGGCGAAAGGAAAGCGCCCCCTGCCAGCACCTGCAGCCTCGGTGACCCCGACATGATCCCCTACTTCTCTGCCAATGCGGTCATCTCGCAGAACGCCATCAACCAGCTGTGAGTCCGCCTCTCCAAATGCTCAGAAAGTTTGCTTTTCCAAGCGGCTTTTCCGGACACTCTGGGGCGCGAACTAACGAGCAAGGGCGAAAGCGCAGCGTGCTTGCTGCGAGGTCTGGATGCATCTAGTTTGGATGGTGGAGTAGAGGTGTTAGGAGATTCGTGGAGGTAATGAGTGTCCCGGAGCCTAATGAACAGATGAATCTTTTGGAAGAGTATCAGTAAATCTTGAGGGAGTTTAAAAATGGATTAACCTCTTAGATATCTATGGTGACTGAGTGGCAACCGAACTTTGTAGCACGCGAGTCTGGGGAGAATGGTTGATAGAATCAGAATAGCGCCAGAAACGCTTCAAGGGTCCTGTGGATCCTGCTGGCAACCAACTTACTGTGGTAGTGAGGCTTACTTAAGTTTGCATTTGACTATAAGTTTCTGTTGTGGTTCACACAAAGAAGTTCATGCTGCTGTAGTCCGAAGTTATTTCAGAAAATTAGATTTCAGTAGTTTTCTTTTATGACCTCCTGACTAGTACATACAACACAAGCCTTCCTGTACTCTTTGAATCACTCAAGTACAGGATTCACACGCATCTTTAAATCGTCATTGTTTTTGAAGTCAGGCTGCTACTCCTTTCCGTTGTGGTTTGCCTGCTTGTGAGAGCTGTGTGCTGAAGCTTGTGGTTAATCTCACCTCACAGTTATAAAGTCGAAAGTAGAGGAACTTCACCAGTTCAAACTCTAACTTTAATCCAGAGGAGAATTTTTAGGTTACTTAAGATAGTAGCAGTTTTAGTGTGTTTGAGTTCCTTCTAAATTGTCTTCAGAGGAATCACCTGCTGAGATGTCCCTAGACCAGCCCCAAACAGGGTTGCTACCATCCCTCTCCATTTAATGTCCAGCAAAACCTTTTCATTATTGCTTATTAAAAGCACTGAGAATATCATATAAAGGGATTTGTAGATACATTTCATACCTAATTTACTATTTTAGTTACTGATAAACTGTCCTATCTTCCCAATTGAATTAAACTGATTTGAGGTTTATGGTGGAGCTCCTAAGAAAGATAGCAAAAGGGGGAAAAAATGACTTTACTGCCCAGTACGCTAAAGTCTGCACACTTAAGCTACCTATGAGTTTTCTTTGATAGGAAGGTTTTGTAATCTCACTGTGGCCTATTTATTCTTTGACTCAGGTCTCCTAAGATTTGTTACTTGGTTTCTAAACACATCATCTGAGCCACCAAGTACAAAAAGGAGAACAGAAATTCTCTAAAGGGCAAGCCCTATCCTGACTACTAACCACTTGCCTAAGTGTTCATGAATCCTTTCCCTTAAACTCAAATTTTTCTTGGATCAGTCTTTACTTGGGACTCTTAAATCTGACCCCCACCTTTTATGAGGCAGGAGTCTCACTACATTGTTGAACCTGGCCTCGAATTCAAGATTCTCCTGTGTCAACCTCCAGAGTAGCTATAGCATCTGCAGGCACAGCTACCATTCTAGGCTCCTAGCTGTCAATCTAAACCTTTTAGTTACTCCAGTTAGTCTTTGCTATTTATAAATTTGCTACTGCATGAAATGCTCCTATCAGTTAAGGTGTATATTATCAGGTCTTAGAAATAACACCCTTTAGAAAAGATTAGCACTGTTCTTCTAAGATCACAGACTGAGAATCTGATTTCAAAATTTATGTTTATTTACTCCATATTTTCACATTTCCTTTCAGGGAGTTCATTAATTTTCTGAAGAGAAGTCATATTCTCCAAATTGAGAATGTTTGCATTAAGTAGCAACAATAGATATAGTAATCCCATGGATATTTTTAATGATGATGAGCTAAGCAGCACTGTAAATGTTTAATAGATATATCCAAAGTAACACTAGTTACATGTAGTTTAGAAGTCAAAACAACAGCAAGCCTTATTGAGCTGCATATGCTATAACTCAGTGGCAGAGTGCTTACCTAGCATGTGTCTAATCTCCAGGACTGCAAGAAATAGTCAGAGAGATGAGAGACAAGGGACAAGGAGAAAGGAAGAAAGATCCTAAAAATTAGGACCAGGCATGGCAACACACCCCTTTAATCCCAGCACTCAGGAGGGAGAGGCAGGAGAATCTCTGAGTTCAAAGACAGCCTGGTCTAATAGAAGTTCCAGGACAAACAAGGCTACATAATGAGACCTTGTCTCAAAATAAACAAATCCTAAAGTTTGCCTCGCTAGTGGCACCTACTACCCAGGAGCCTCAGGCAGGAAGACTGAGTTTGGGCTGAGGTTGGAATATATAGCTAGACACTCTTTACAGAAACAAAATGGGAAGAGATTATTCAAAAAATTGCTTAAAAGTTTATCATCCTACCTTAGCGTCACTCAACAAAGATCTTTACTATGGGTCTCAAAAGTGACCCACAGAAAGTGACTAACACAAATTACCATTTTTATAGTGATAAAAATAAACTGGATGTGGATTTTAATGATTTTCTGTCACTTATTAGTATGGCTTTGAGCTTCAGTCTCATTATTGTAAACACAACAAAGTAGTTCACAGGACTCCCGTGATGACAGCACGGTGACAAGCGGTCCATAGATGGCAGCTGTTAACTCTAGCTCTAGGGCATCTGATACCCTCTTTTAGCTTCCATACTCACCTATATACACCACACACACACAGAAAGAAAAATAAGTCTTAAATAAAGAGAATCTTGAACCAGTCTGATCAAAATGATTGTGAAATTTTCTGTCCCCCATAAAAGCTCATATATGCATCTGTTCCCTGTAAAAACCTATATATGCTTTTTAATAAAACAAACACTTAAACGTCTGAAAAATACAGAAGGGATCCATCTACCTCTAGCAGATGAGAGCTGGGACTAGAGGTGTGCTCCACCACATCTGTTTTGTTTTTTTTTTAATATATAGTGTGTGTGTTTATACGCATGCATGTAGGTACACTTAGAGGTCAGAAAGGATGTTGGATCCCTTGGAGCTGGAATTACAGGTGTCTGGTAGCCAGTAATGTGGGTGCTAAGAGTTGAACTCTGGTCCTCTGGGGGACTAGTAAGAGAGCTTAACCATTGAGCCATCTCTCTAGCCCAAGGTTACTTTTAAAAATGATCCCATTATGAAAACCTCTACTCAGAAGTCTGGGAACTTAGATATTTAAGTCATTTCTTGGTTTGCTAATGAGGTGGACTTTTTTTTTTTTAGCTTTTTATCCTTGAACTAAAATATGTATATTTATTTTCTTGATTGGGTGTATGGATTTGAATTCCTGACTTTACATCAATGCCCTCTAAAAATTCAAGCTCTACAGTAGAGAAGCATATTGAAATTATCCAACAGATAATATAGCCTTTCATGACCTTGGTTTTTTTTTCCCAGGGGGAGGTGGCTGTTTTCAGGTGTGTTTTTTGTTTTTGTTTTTTAAGATTTATTTATTATATGTATGTGCGTGCACTTCCACTCTCTTCAAACACATAAGAAGAGGGCATCAGATCCCATTACAGATGGTTGTGAGCCACCATGTGGTTGCTGGGAATTGAACTCAGGACCTTTGGAAGAAGAGTCAGTGCTCCTAACCGCTGAGCAGTCTCTCCAGCCCCATGTTTTTTGTTTTGAGACAGGGTTTTGCTGTGTAGCTCAAGCTGCCTAGAACTCATGCTCCTCCTGCTGCATTCTCTTATAATTTGGTGATGTTGAGTTTTTTGTTTTGTTTTAATTTTTCAATTCCTCTTTCTGGTTGTCCAGTTGACTTTATGTGCTCTTTTCCAGGCTTAAGTTTTCAGCATAAACACCTTGAGTGCTTGTTAAAACACAAATTGCTGGTTTCTGAACTCGTAGGCTAGAATGTTGCTCTTCTAACAAGTTCCTAAATGATGTTCATGACGTTAGTGTATGCCACACTTTGGCAGCCACCACTTTATATTTTTCAGAGGCAGATTAGGAAAAGCATCATTCAAATTTGATATAGTAAGTACTTAGGGAAAAAAATGGTGACGTAATTTGGACAGAAATACATGGCTTGTTTCTGGTAGAAAGGAAACCTAGAACAGCATTTGTTATTGCTGTTCAAACTCTTATGAAGCTACATGTGCTTAAAAGCTTTGATGTATGGCTAGAAAGATGGCTCAGCAGTTAAGAACACTGACTGCTCTTCCAGAGGTCCTGAGTTCAAATCCCAGCCACCACATGGTGGCTCACAACTATGGATCCATCTCGGTACAATCCTTGGTTGGTGGTCTACTCCCTGGGAGCACTAGATGGTCCAGTCAGCTGATGTTGTTCTTCCTATGGGGTTACAACCCCCCTCAGCTCCTAATTCCAGTCCTTCCGCCAACTCTCCCTCTGGGATTCCTGAGCTCAGTCTGATGATTAGCTCCAAACATCCACATCTGCATTGTTCAGTTGCTAGCAGAACCCACCAAGGAACAGCCAGACTGGGTTCCTGTCAGCAAAAGACTCTTGGCAGCAGCAACAATGTCCAGGTTTGGTGTCTGCATACAGGATGGATCCCCAGGTAAAGCACTCCTCCCGTGTAGATGCCCCAGCATAGGGAAACCGAGGGGAGGGTAGGTGGGAGTGGGTTGGGTGGAGGAACATCCTCATAGAAGTAGGGGGCAGGGGGATGGGATAGTGGTTTTTTTAGGGGAGGGAGGAAACCGGGAAAGGGAATAACATTTGAAAATTTGAAATGTAAATAAAGAATATATTCAATAAAAAAAAATAAAAAATAAAAATAAAAAAAGAGAGAAGATACCTTAAAAAAAAAGCTTTGATGTATGTACGTGTGTGTGTGTGTATGTGTGTGTGTGTGTGTGTGTGTGTGTGCGCGCCTGCCTGTTTGTGATCATATGTGCATGTGTCTGCTCATAGGTGTGCATTTGTATATGTATATACATGTGCCACAACACACATGTGGAAGTCAGATGATAAGCTTTGGGAATTGGTTCTCTTCTTCCATCTTGTTGAGTCAGGGTATAACTTTTTTCTATCTTGCTACATACACCAGGCTGGCTAGCCTTTGAGCTTTCAGGAATTAGCTCTTATCTCCCATCTTGCTTTAGGAAGTACTGTAATTACAAATGTGTGCCATCATGTCTGTTTTTTCACATGGATTCCAAAGATTGAAGTCAAGTTGTCGAGTACAACAGTGCTGCTTCTGTCCACCGAGACAGCTCAACAGTCCCCCTATTCAGTGTGGCTACATTACTATTAACATTAATACTATGTTAATAATAACATTAAATAGCAGATTTCTTTTACTGCACTGTTACTCTGATGACACAGTTTTGAGTACTATGTATATTATCTTATTCTCCTTAACCTTTCTCCAGACTTTTTAATGTTGGGCTGGGGATTAAATCCCAATTGTACATCTCTGTCAAGCATTCTACCACCAAACTAATAAATACTCTTCTAGTACCATGATACATTTTTTTTACTGATTTAAACTGCTAGATATAAGTATTAAATTTGTAGATTCTTAAGGCCTATGTTTTACAGATTTATTCTTATTTTTAATTATGAGTATGTGTGTGGACATATGTACATAAATGCCCTCAGAAACCAGAAGTTTTAGATCCCCCTGAAGTTGGAGTTACAGTTGGCCGTAAACCATTAAACATAGGTGCTGGAAATCGAACCCAGGTTCAATTTTCTAAAGGCAATATGGACTCTTAACTGCTAAGCCTGTTTGTAAGACCTACTTTTATAATCTTGTCTTTCGATGTGTTTTTATGTTCATACACTAACACCACATTTGCTTAAAGATTTAGTTGATGTTTTCATACCTGCTTTGGCAGGGCCTACCTCATTGTTTTTTTATTGTTAATTAATTTTCCAAGCTTTTTTTTTTTTTTTTTTTTGGAGGGGTTCAGGATGTCAGGAAATTTTGTTTTGTTTTGTTTTTAACAAAGTGTCACTATGTAGCTAGGACTGTCCTGAAACTCACTATTTAGATCAGGGTGATCTGCCTGCCTCTAACTTCTGAGTGCTGGGATTAAAGGTATGTGCCACCAAGTCTGGTTATCAAGACCTTTTCTAGTTAGTCACAACATGTATGTCACAAATGTAACTAAGCTCTTCATATTTATCATTTTAATTACATTTATTTGTGTGTGTATGTATGTATGTATGTATGTATATATGTGGGTATGTAGGTGAACCATATTGGGAAAGTCCTTCTAACATGTGGGTCTTGGGTATTGAATGAGGTCATCAGGTGCCTTAGCCTGTTGAGCTGTCTGACAGAGCCTGTATCTACATTTTTATCAAACTTCCTTGTTGTTCTTTGTTTATAATATTGATTTTAATTTTTAGTTTGATTTTTTTCAATTTCTATAGGATAAAGATTATATTATCTATAAGTGAGTTCTGTCTCTTTGAATATAATTCTTAAATTGCTTTGACTGGGGCCGATAGTTAAATATTTGCAATGCTTGTCTTCTTTCCTCTTGTAAATGGGATGCTTCTTATGTTTTGTAAACAAGTATGATCTATATTTTATGCTACAGGTTCCTGCATATACCACTTAACATGTTGAGAATATTTCATTGTAACTAATTTTCAAAGATTTTTATGATTTAGTTTAATTTTGTTGAATACTTTTTTGTTGGTTTCTTGTTGTTGTTGTTGTTGTTGTGTTTTCAAGACAGTTTCTCTGTGTAGCCCTGACTATTCTGTAACTCACTCTGTAGACCAGGCTGGCATTGAATTCACAGAGATCCATCTACCTCTGCCTTCGAAGTGCTGTGATTGAAGGTGTCTGCCAACTTCCCCACCCTGCAAACCACTAATCCCCTCCCCCTCACACACACACACATGGCTTTGCTGAATACTTTTTATATTTACTGAATATATGAATATAGAATATATGTTTCCTTTATTAGTAATAGAGTAGCATTGAGTGGCTAAAGCTAACAAATTAATACTGTCTTTATGATTATTTCTGATTCTTGAAGAGTTTTGTTATTTTTTAAAGTTATCAAATTAGTTTACATTCAGTCTTTTTGAGTGTTACGACCTACAAATAAGAACAAGTTACCAGAGGGTTGTTGGGAGCTTTCAAAGGTACATTTCTGTTTTCATTATTGGTAGTAAGTCTGTGTGGCTTTATCTACACTTGGTTTTGTTTGCAGTCTGTGGAACAATAATTAGTCCAGAAGGTAGGGCAGACATGAGCTCTGAACCTTGGCCTTGGAATTATGCTTACCCAAGTTAACTGAACTGTCGATTTGCACAGTTGGAGGGTTGCTGTACTCAAGATTTCTGTTTGATAAAGAGTAGGTAGTTTTTCAGAATTATTGCTACTTAACATCTCTTCTCACTCCTAAAACTGAGCAATTTTTCTAGATTTATACTAAGAAACCACTTCTCAAAGCTGAAATGATTAAAGATGTCAGTCTGTGTGTTCAAGAGCTGTTGGGCCTTGGGAGTAACAAAGATGCTCTAACTTTCATAAATCATCATGGACACTTCTCTTGGGTCTCTCTAATAAATGTGAATATACTGATGTATATATGTCTAAAATGTCATACATTTACTATATGTTAAGCTGCATTGGGGCTAACAGAGAATGATACAGGTACTGTCATACAATTTGTGATTAATCATATAGTTTCTGGATTTCTAAAACATTAATACCCCTACTCTTTGCAGATAAAATTAGTTAGTTGGGTTTTGTTTTTGTTTTTGTTTTGTTTTGTTTTTTTGTTAAATAAGACAGGATGTTGCCACCCATCGCTCAATTATGTTTAACTTAAAGAAAGAAATATGCTAAAAACATTAAGGACATTTTAGACTTTCCTGTGGTTTGGAATAAATATAACTAGTGATTTATTAATAGATTATCAGTGTTACATACTTGATAATTTGGTCCACCCCCTTTTCAAATGTTGTATGAATTTAGCAAGTTGGTTTTCTACAATTATTCTGTTTCTAGAGGGATGTGACCCTTCTTTCAGTAACCAAAGGGATGTTACATTAGTTACATATGATAAAGTAACAAAATCCAGAATCTTGAATCATTCTTTAGTAAAGAGAAACCTCAGTGTTAACCAATTCTAATGCATCTCAGTGCATAGATGTAGAATTATTTTTTTATATGAGCTAAATGATCCATTTTGTTGCATATATTAGATTCAATGGCTGCCTGATTTTATAAGACTGTGGAGTTCTAATGAGATGATTCACAAGAGAGGTGAAAATTTTGCAAATATGAATGTTTGAAACTACACTTAATATTTATTGATCCAAGGCTCACATGTACACCCATAAACCATAATAGTGTACTTTATACCCGAATGTTTTACTTTTGGATTATAATTATATTGACTATCTTTTGTAGTGATTTTTGTAAAAAAGCATTTATCTTAATGCATCTTTAAGCATCCTTTGTCCCCCAGGAAAAGGCTGTTGGGGCTTATGAGCTCAGCGTCTTCTTGTGCATCTTGTCTCTGTTATATTTTGAATTTTATGTAATAAAAGTCAGTTGATATCTGTGAGGGCCAGATAAATGAGACTATTTCTGACTTTACTGATTTGAAACAAGTATTGCTTGTAACAGAAAAAGTGAGACCACTTCTTCAATACCCTCTTCCATTCCATGCCTTTTTAATTACAGTTTATCTAAGTGGTAATATACCTAGTTCTCGTGAACATTTAAAAAAATCCCATTATTATATCTTTTTTTTTTTTTTTAAGGACCATTAGTCTGGGAACTTCTAGATGGAGTTGTGATTTGATTGAGAATGGACCCACAGGCTTGAATGCTTAACCATCAGGAAGTGTTTGAAAGGATTAAAAGAATTAGGAGGTGTGCCCTTGTGTCACTGGGATTTCAAAAAGCCCACAGCAGGCCCAGTCAGTCAGTCTCTCCTTCTCTCCCTCTCTCCCTTTTCTACCCTCTCCCTTTCCCTCCCCTTCCCCCTCCCCCTCCCCCTCTCTGTTCTCCTCCCCTTCTCCCTCTCTCCTACCTGCCTGCCTGCCTGTGGATTAGGAGTAGCTGTCAGCTACTCCTCCAGCCCCATGCCTGCTGTGCTTCTTACTGTGCACCCTGCCATGATGATAATGAACCACCCTCTGAAAGAAACTATACTCAAGCCCCAAGTTAAATGCTTCCTTTTATATAAGAGCTGACATGGTCATTGTGTATCTTCTGAACACTATGACAGGAGTGATGTAATTTTCATTTTTAAAATATTTTTGATTAGCCAGGTGGTAGTGGCACACATCTTTAATTCCAGTAGTCAGAAGACAGAGGCAGGCAGATCTTTTTGAGTTTGAGGTCAGCCTGTTCTACAGAGCAAGTTCCAGAACAGCCAGAGCGATACAGAGAAACAAAGAATAGAGCAAAACAAAATTTATTTTATTTTATGGTTATAGATATGGGTATTTTACATTCATGTATGTCTGTGCACTTTGTGCATGCCTGGTACCCACACAGCACAGAAAAAAGACATTAGATTCTCCTGAACTGGAGTTACAGAAGGTTGTAAGCCACCATGAGGGTGCTAGAAATTGTATCCACGTCCTCTGAAAGAGCAGCCAATGCTTCTAACCACTGAGCCATCTCTTCATTTGTCTCTCCCCCTTGCTTTAGATGGGTTCTCATGTGGCTTTGGCTGGCCTCAAAATCAGAGATCTGCCTCCCAAGTACTATAATTAAAGGTATTTGCCACCATGCCCAGCACAAATTTTTCTTTATTTTTTTAATGTATATGTATTTGTGCCTCCATGAATTTATATGCATTCACTTGTGCTCAGGTACCGTAGGAAGGCAGAGGGAATCCCAGGAACTGGAGTTACAGGCGGATGTGAGCTACCATGTAGGTGCTAGGAACAGAACCCGAGCCCCCTGTAAAAGCAGTAAGAGCTTTGAACCACTAAGTCATTTCTCCAGCCCCCTTTTAAAAGACTTTAAAAGTTGTGTGTATGTGTGTGTGTACACATATATGTATGTCTGTGTGCATATGTATATGTAAGTGCAGGTGCTGAGGAGGCTGGAAGAAGTAATGGATCCTCTGGAAGCTGGAATTACAGGCCAGCTGTAAGCCACCCATTGTGGGTTCTGAAGGCTGACAGTTTTGAAAATCTGTTGTTAATGAGTCAGTCCAAGAGGCTGGGATAACAACACAAACCCTCATGAGCTGCATAAGGACAGAAATCTTTAAACTCTCTGCTGGTGACTTTATACTTAATAGAGTGTAGAAAAAACTTGAAGTAATCCAAAGTAAGCCCTGTCTGCTTCACCAGGTGCTGAGCTCTAGATATTTCACCAGCATCATATTCTAGGCAGAGCAGTTCACATGACATGGGTTTTATACTGTTTAAGAAAATGAACTATAAAGGGGACTTGCTTTGATTGCCTCCTCCTCCTCCTCCTCCTTCCTCTTCCTCTTCCTCTTCCTCCTCCTCTTCTTCTTCTTCCTGGCTTGATTACTATCTTCATGGCCTAATGGCTATTAATAGCTTTCCATGTTATCACTCTGTGTAAGCAGAATGCAGTTCTTTAGTTTCTAAGTTAAACACACATGAGAACCACCATCCTAGTGGATATGGTGATCTTTTACACAAATAATAATCTTCTGACTGTGTCAGTTACTAAGTTCAAGAACTGCACAGGAGACATGTTACCCCAAGCCCAAGTGAGAAAAAAAGCAACTTTCACATACTCAAAAGTTAGTGATGGTACCTTACTAACACCAAGAAACATGACAAGCTGAGACTGTGTAAGATAAACCACATATTTTTTTTAATTTAGTGGGTTCTGACCAAATGAACTTAAAGAGTGTAGTTTATTTTTCAGACTTAAGAAAAATGGAAGATTTAAACTTGCTAGTTGGATTATCATTAAGGATTACAAACAATTGTTTGAATTGTATTTCTGTATTGCTCACATCTTTGAAGCACCTGAGTATATCTACTGGATCTGGCTATTCACTCCTGTGACTCTCAGTCTTGAGCATGGTAGTCGACTACACCCACACGACCGGAACAGTCTCTTTGACCTCCAGGTTCAGTGAGATCCTGTCTGAAGGGAGCAAAATGAGGCCTGGTAGAACAGGACCTCTTATGTCCACAGGACTGCTCACCTAGGCATGTGTTCACACACCACGCGTAAAAAACAAAAAAGCTTTATGCACATAAATATTTGTATTTTACTTCCACTCTGTCATCCACTTAACTAAAAACAAATTTGTCCTGGGTGATTATTTTAAGTTGAAGTGGCCTTGTTAGTAAAGAAAATACTGATTATTTTTATTATTTGCAAATGATACATATTTTTGTTATAGAAAAGTCAGAAAACATTGTTCCTCTTTCAAAAAAACAAAAAAAATTATTTCTTTTGATAGATGTGATGGCACATGCCTTTAATCCCAGCTCAGAAAGTAGAGACAGGTAGATCTCAGTGAGTTTGGGGCCAGCCTGGTCTGAATAGTGAGATCCAGGACAGCAAGAGTTATGTAGAGAGACCCTGACTCAAAACAACAAAGCAACAAAAAAATATTACTCCTATTCTTATCTCCTAAAGATACTTAGGAGATAACTTTTTCTGTGTATGTATATGTATTTTCTATGTGGGTATTATGTTGTATATATGTATGTATACATTTGTGTGGGTATTTATTCACCTGTGTGTCAGTGTGTAGAGGCCAAAGGTCAATGTTGGGTTTCTTCCTCTATCATCTTTCACTTTATTTTATTTTGGTAATTTTTGGTACTGAAGACTAAACCCAGAGCCTTAAACTTGTTAGGCAAACCTCTACTATTGAGCTAAATCTCCAACCTTTGTACCTCATTTGATGAGACAGGATCTCTCACTGGTTGGCCAACAAGTCCCCTCACCACCTGTCTTTTTCTCTAGGAAAGATTAAGGATGTATGTGCTGCCACACTCCACTTGCATATGTGGTACTGTGGGAGAGCCCAACCCATTGTGGGTGGTACTATCCTTAGGCTGGTGGTCCTGGGTCCTGAAAGCAGAGAGCTAGCCATGGAGACTGAGCCAGTAAGCAGCACTCCTCCATGGCTTCTGCATCAGCTTCTGACTCCAGTTCCAGCCCTGCTTGAGTTCCTGTCCTGACTTCCTTGGATAATGAAAGGTGATATAGAAATATCAATAGATTAAGCCCTGAAATTTCCCATGGTACTATCTTACTAGTGACACAAAATTTTTTAAATAATATTAGTTTGTATTGACAGTGACCTTATGAAATTAGAATTTCCTATTTCTTGTAAACAATGAATACATGTCACTAACTTTTTAGAGAATGTCACTTAAATTCTTGAGCCAATAGTTTCTTTCCATCTTTGAGACCATGTGAGTATTGTGTAAGAGAAAAGACAAGTATGTTTCTTAAAGTTGTATTTTAAGGTCACCAACAGATCTAAGTATCCCCAAGGACCAGTCTATGGAAAGTTTACAGGTGTGTGTGGGGTGATAATTACAAGGCAGAAAGGGAAAGTCCAGGTATATGCCAGTTCCATTAGTGTCAGTTGCCTGTCTTTGTTTTAAATCAACCTGCTTGCAGAGGAGTGTGTTTATGGGCAGGAGAGGCCTTTCAGGTAAAGTCTCACTTGTGCAGTGGCAGCAGTCCTGTGCTGCTGTACAGAGGGTGAGTTCAGCCCCTTGTCGATCCTATCTCTGCCCACAGCTCATCTCTTTTACATAGTAAACCATTGTTCATCAGAATGGGCCTCTGTGATTGGCCTGTCAAACTGCTGTTTAGATATTGAAAGTCCCTGATAAGGAGTCTAAAGGTCAAAGTGAATGGTGTGAGGTCACTGTTGCTTTAAGGGCATCAGTTTTTGACCTGTTAGAATGGGAAATTGAATTGCAACCCAGCTTCAGCCTTTTAGCTCCAGAGAAAAATTACTGGCTATTTCTACAGTCAGCAGGAACAGGAAAAATAAAAGTCTTTTCAAGAGTGGTTCTTGGGGCTAAAGAAGTTAGCTCAGCCATTAACAGTGGTACATGCAGACAAAAAAGTCATATACATAAAATAAAAATAAAATCTTTCTCTTAAAAGAGTGTTTTTTTAATTAAGTTGGGAGATTCTAGAAATTTCAGACTCCAGATATTGTTAATGTAGGAATGTTGCTACATACATACACGGTTACTGTGAAGTAACAGCAAATAAAATACAACCAGTGTAGTTTTAGAACAGAAAATCAGTTAGATGAAATTCATGTAGTTCATTTATTAACATATGATTTTTTATTATTTAAGTTGCAGTTTTATGTGTATGGGTGTTTTGCCTGAGTCTTTATCTCTGTATCCTTGTATGCCTGGAGCTAGCAGAGGCCAGAAAAAGGATCTCCTAGAAATGGAATTACAGATTTTGTTTGTGACTTGTGAATCATCATGTGGGGGGCTGAGAATAGAACCCCTAACTGCTGAACTATCCCTCCTGCCTCCTAGATCTTCTTTTGACATGATAGGAGCAAAACAATAGGAAAAGCAAATAATATTTCCATTTCTTTTTTTTTTTAATTTATATTCCAAATCATTTCCCCTTTCCCGTTTCCTCCCTCCCCGAAAGTCCCATAAGCCTCCTTCCCTCCCTCTTTTCTCCTTATTAGAGCTTTTAAAATGGGCTCTTACTAAACAATTTTTATAAATTTTAGAGTTCAGTTCAGGTACTACAAATACATGATCTTCAGCCTAATTAAAAGTCTCCTTTCAAGTCAGGGCATGGTAGCACACAGCTGTGATTTCAGCATCCACACTGAAGAGCCTTGGGCAGGAGAAATGTGGTTTAGGGCCCACCCTGGTTACATAATAAGACCTTCTCTCAAAAATAAAATAAGTCTTCTTTTTAGTTAGTAGTGGTCCCTGAATATCAACCTTGAAACCATAAGCTATTGTTTTTGTCCTCTAATCTATTGAAAAGATTTTAACTTGGACAGCTATATAATTGTGGAACCTTCTGCAAACTACATAGAACCCCTTTTCATAAATCACTCAGAATTTGAAGATAACACTGGAGGATTAAACCAAGTATGAGCTATCTACACCACCAGACCTTTTATAACTGTATAAACCCATGAAACTGGCCTGACTTTAAATACATAGAATTAATGAGAGCTCTGTTACTTATCCCTATGTGTACTCCCAAACCCCTGTTTTATCTTTCTATTTTTGGTTAGTTTACTAATGTGGGGGAAGGGCATACACACATGCTTCAATACCAGTGTAAAGGTCAAGGGACAGTTTGTGGAGTTGGCTTTCTTCATTTACTTTTTTGTGGGTTCCAGGAATTAAACTCAGATTGATGATAACTTTAATCCACTGAGCCATCTCACTGGTACCATATTAGCTTTTAGCTACAGACTGACCTTGAACTCCCAAGTAGCTAGAATTAGAGATCCTCTTGTACCAGCCTCCCATATGTTTAGCTCACATGTGTGTACTAGTGTGACTGGTTTTTCTTTTCTTTCTTTCTTTCTTTCTTTTTTTTTTTTAATATTTCTCTTCTGAGCTATATAGTGAAGCCCTATCTCAAAAAGAAAGGAAAGAAGGAAAAGGAAAAGAAATATGAGGTTTTCCCTAGCCATTAAAGAACAAAATCAGTTAATGAGTCGATGATAAAAAAAAAATCTAAGTTCTACAAGCACGTTGTACTAGGGACAGAATAGGTAAAGAATACAAGTCAACTCTGCCCTCACTTGTGGGATACATGATGGAGGAAGCTGTCAACCAGAAGACTACCAGATAACTCTCCACTGTTAGGCCCTGGTGTTTCTGAAGATTAATGATTCCCAAGTTGAGAACCTGTTTATCCTAGTTCCCAGGAGACAAAACTGCTGAACATTTTACCCTGTTAACCTGGGCAGCTCTTTGTCTCTGTCTGAGGTGTGGCAGGCAGTGCTGGCAAGTGAGTTGCATGCAAGGTATTCTTAGCATTGCTTTAGGCATGACTGTGCCAGATTTATGTATGATAGATAGAGATCTTTATCTCTGTGCTAGAGATTATACCTCTGTTCAGGATGGAATAAAATTGAGCATTTGTTGTTCTGTTGGCTGTCAAGGAATACTAAGTTGATAGTTTTGCTGTTGTTGTCTTTCCCCATGATGAAGTTACCAACCCCACTGCTGTGAGCTAAGCCTAGGACTGAGTCGCCTTCTATCTTTAATAGGGTGAGCATATCTTGTCTAAATATAGTAAGGTGGACTTGGCTAGTACTATGGGAGACAGTAGAATGACCTTCACTGGTATTCATCACTAGTGTTACATTTATATTTAAAGAAATAGAAACACTCTAACAATACAAGATTCAAAAGGAAAAAAATTGTGTACTAGATTAAAATAAAATATAAAAGCCTACTTATAAAAGATAGGCAAGCCAGGTAGGGAGGTATACACTTGTATTTATAGCTACTTGGGAAGTTGAAATAGATCACAGTTCAAAGCTAGTCTTGGTATCAAAGGGAGACCCTTGTTTCTAAAGGAAAGAGTAAGAAAAACAAACCAGAGTTATTTTTATATGAAAATATACCTATCACATGATTTATTGTTTCTGTCTCATTAACCAAAAGTTAACAACTATTGAAATGTAAAAAGTGAAGCATAAGCTTCATGTACCTTAGGTCTTTTACAGTAATGATTTGTACTTTACAGTCTGCTTTGTAGAAAGCTATGGTTTACTGAGAAGACGTGTGTGTGTGTGTGTGTGTGTGTGTGTGTGTGTGTGTTTCCCCAAGTATGTAAGATGTCATGTAGATATCACCAGCCCTGCCTATTCAACAGAAAAAACTCAGACACAGAAGTAAACTGACTTTACAAGGAGACTAAGTGAACCAATATTACAACCAGTGATGGTGATTTCCCTATGCCTTATTTTAGCTTACATGGCCTTCTTTTACTTTCTTTTTAAATGATTAATATTTTTACATTATATGTGAATGAGTGTTTTGTCCACATATATGTCTGTGCACTATATGCATGCCTGGTGCCCAAGGAGACCAGAAGAGGGCATTGGCTCCCTTGGAACTGAAGTTACAAATGGTTGTGAGCTACCATGTGGGTTTGGGGAATTGAACCTGGGTCCTCTGGAAGAACAGCCAGTGCTCTTAAACTGCTGAACCATCTCTCTAGCCCCTTAGTTTCTTTTTAGAGTGTAAAACTACCTCTGCAGCCTTTCTATAATGATTATTCCTATGAAAGAAATTCCCCCTTCCTATCCTGTTGCTGTTGATATCAGAGAAGAGAAGAATTTTATTTAGAGCAAATTTTCCAGTGGAAACATGAAGCCAGTGAACACATTAACCATTTGGTGTCTTAAACAATATGTGGTCTCATATAGCTTCTGAACAATTTTGTTTGTAGGGCAGCCTGACCCGTTTTGACATGACCTTTAGAGGATTCTTTACAGGTTACGCTTTTTCTGCTTTGAAAAGCTTAGTGGTGTTTTTGCATGTTTAATTGCCATAGAAATATAATGATCTCATCTTGGACTGAGGGTGTACTTTGTTGTTTTGTTTATTTATTTTTACTTACTCATATCTCACTCACTGCCCCCCCCCGGGTCACCCCCTCCTACAATCTTTCTCCCATCTTCCTTCCTCTCCTCCTCTAAGCTGGAGGGGGCTCCCCTGGGTATCCTGGTACTCCCTCTCCCACTGAGGCCAGTCAAGGCAGCCCAGCTAGTAGAACATATCCCACATACAGGCAATTACTTTTGGAATCACCCTCGTTCCAGTTGTTCAGGACCCACATGAAGACCAAGCTGCACATCTGCATATAAGTGGGAGGCCTTGGTCCAACCCTTGTATGTTCTTTGGTTGGTGGTTCTGACTCTTTAGAGCCCCAAGAGTTCAGGTTAGTTGACTCTGTTGGTCTTCCTGAGGTGTTCATATTCCCTTCCGGGCCTTCAATCCTTCCTCCTATTCTTCTATAAGAATTCCAAGCTCCATCCACTGTTTGGCTGTGGGTATCTGTATGTGTCTGAATCAGCTGCTAGGTGGAACCTCGCAGAGGACAACATGCTCCCATCTACAAGCATAACAGAGTATCATTAGTAGTGTTAAGGATTGATGCTTGCCCGTAGGATGGGTCTCAAGTTGGGCTGGTTATTAATTGGCCATTCCCTGAGGGTGTAATTTTAAGATTCTCAGTAATAATCTCCCAAAATCAAACTTAATGAGCGTTTTCATAGTGTTACATGAAGAAACTGAAATCTATATTAACTCGCTCCATATTATATACTTTACTAATGACACTAAAACTGTGAGGTTTTTTTTTTAAGTTTGTATTACATTTTTTATAAATTGCTTCTGTGCATGCCACAGTGGACATGTGGAAGTCAGAGGACAACTTTCCTGAGTTGTTTCTCTCTTTCTACCATAAGGTCCTGGGAATAAAACTGGGGTCATCGGACTTGGAGGTGAGCACTCTGCCGCTGAGCAGTCTTGATGGCCTCAGGTTCTGGGTTTGTTTTGTTTTGTTTTTCTGCATGTCTCCCTGAAGTAAGTGAAGTACTCATCATCTTTCAGAGAAAATGTCTAAGACAACAAAACCGACTCAAAGGAATCTGATAGCCATATGTACTGTCATTAGAAAGCCCTGAATCGCCGGGCGGTGGTGGCGCACGCCTTTAATCCCAGCACTTGGGAGGCAGAGGCAGGTGGATTTCTGAGTTCGAGGCCAGCCTGGTCTACAAAGTGAGTTCCAGGACTCCAGCCAGGGCTACACAGAGAAACCCTGTCTCGAAAAACCAAAAAAAAAAAAAAAAAAAAAAAAGAAAGCCCTGAATCCAGCCTAGTGGTGCACACCTGTAACTAGCACTGCAAAGTCTGAGGCAGGAGAGTCTTGAGATACAGGCCAGCCTGGGCTACATTACACAGTGAGGCTTTTCTAAAATAAAAAAACAAAAAACACTGACTAATTAAGTAATTCCTGTTTACTGCTTCCTGTAAGTCAATAAAAATGTGATCTGAGAACTGAAGTCTTATTTGTAGAAAGAGATATTTCGGATTGTCAGTGCTGAGCTACTTTTTAAATGTCTGTGTGCTGAAAGGAACAGCCACCTTATTTTTTTTTCATCCTATTTCACTTGTAGCATCTTAAGTGTCACAATCTCATTTACAGAAGAGGAACAGGAAGCAAACTTTCTCAGCTTTATAAGATTGGCAGGTTTTCTGTAGTTAGATATAAATTGGATCAGATCTTATTCTCTAGACATACTGTTCTTTCTGTGGATAGCCTGTCGTTTTGTTTTATGTTAATTCTTAGTTCTCCTTCATTCTAAAGATGGCGACATTAGTTAACTTCTTGAAAATTGTCTTCCTATGGTATTCCTAACACTGGGCAGTTTAGCTGAGGGTCTTACATGTTTACTGTCCCTTGGTTGTCACTTCATGCTAACACCCTAATACAGAACTTAGCTAAATTACCATTCTTTTAACCAAACCCTATCAGTGTACTGTCATATCCGCTAAAGTCGAGTAGGAAGGAGGAAAGTCCTTTGTGTAAAAGCATTCTCCCCAGCTGTTCTTCCTTGATACTGGAAGTCTGGTACCTGGCAGGAAATGATATAGACATGTGTGATAACAAAGTGCCATGAGGAAGAATCACTTGTAAGGCCAGTGGGTTGTCTGATTTATGAGCTTGTCAGCTGACAGATAGGGACAGGCGAGTTTGATTTCAAATGTGAGGTTTAACAAAGTATAACTTAAGAGAACTATTTTAAGAAAAGTTAGGACAAAGGCAGGTGGCATAAGAGTTAATAGTCATGTAAATAGTCTTTTTTTTTTTAATCCTTGTATGAGAGGCTTAAAGCTTTGGTATTTGTTCAAGACCAAAGAGCCTGTCAAGAGACTCAAGAGGGACAAAAAAAATATTTTTTTCATGAGTAGAAGGAATTTGTGCATATCAAAGCATTTCTGTCTGGCTTTTCTTACAACTGGAATTTCTTCATGAAATAAATTTTCCATTGTACCAGAAAATGAACTAGACAGCACCTCCTATCCATCTTCTCTGCATTCTCTAGTCTTAGACCACTCTTCTGTCTTGCCTAAGATACCAAAGTCGTAACTATCCCCTGTTTGAAGCCTCACCCATTGTCCAACCTGTTTCCTCTACTGTAGTCTACTACAGTTTCCTCTACTTATGTCTGTGCACCACTTACAAGCCCAGTGCTCTCAGAGGCACCAGAAGAAGTCATTGGATCCCCTAAACTGGAGTTAGAGATGGTCGTGAGCCACTATGTGGGTTCTGGAAATCAAACCCAGGTCCTCTAGAAAAGCAGCTGGTGTTCTTGACCGCTGAGCCACCTCTCCAGGCCCTGTGTTGTTTTTTTGCTGCTGTTGTTTTTAGTGATATATTCTTGAAAAGTAATTTAAAACCACACTTCCAGAGGCAGTTGCAGCACTTTAAAAATATATATATATATTAATAGCTGGTCATGATGCCACAAACCTTTAATTCCAGAACTCTGGAGGCAGAGGCAGGCAGATCTGTGAGTTTGAGAACAGCCTGGTGTATATATAGCGAGTTCCAGGCCAGAGCTACATACTGAGACCCGGTCTCAAAAAAGCTATCATGTATTTTGCTGATTTAGGATCTTTAGGATAGGTTCTGACAACCACACTTCAAGGCTACTGCTAGATTATATAAATACAGAAAGATTAGCCCCTTCCTGCCTTCCTTTTAATGTGTTGTTTTAGAGCTTTCTAAGGTCTCTATATAGTTGATTATCTTTGGTTTCTCTGCTGTAGTTTTCTGTTCTGCTTGATAGTTTCACTAGTAGGAAAGTGTAGTTTTGAACTATGTAGAAGTAACTGGGTGATTAGGTTAGCTGTTTGTTTAGTTTTAACCTAGCACATTTATACAAACCTATATATGGCACTCCTTTGTCACAGAAGTGAAAAAGTGATGATCTGTAAAGCTTATGGAAGGTTCCGGGATCTGAACAAGAGATTTCTAAGTCTTCTGTAGTCAGCTTGCCCAGAAGACAGATGTAGGGCAGTAACCCATACAACACACCCAGCTTCTCAGAAAAGGAAGTTCAAGAAGGAACATAGTGTAGGACTTTGCAAGTCAGTTGAAAGTGTTTTGAGTTGAAGGAGATTTTAAAGTGTCTTTGGCATCCCTGTTACCATTTTCAAACCATGTTTCTTTAACTATATATTGCATTACCCTGGGCACACAATGAAGCAATATGATAGCCTTCCTACAGTATCTTTATGCAAAAGAAAACAATATAGACCTAAACTATTCATCAAACTAAACAGAAATGAGATTGAACACACATAAAACACAAAGCAGTAGAACAGAGCAACAGTTGTATTATCTTCATTTTTTACCTGAGTTTTTCTGCATATAATAAGCTTTTTTGTTTAGAGTAAGAACAAGTGGGGAGGTGGCAGGCAGCTTTAAACAGTAAGTTCTGCCCCATCTATTCTCCCACAAAGACAGGGTAAAGTTAAATGGTATTGTTGGCAAAAAAAAAAAAAAAACCTCAGTCACTTAAATGAAAACACATGGGCAGGGGCTAAAGAGATGACTTAGCCAGTTAGAAGCACTGGCTGATCTTGTAGAAGTCCTGGGTTCAATTCTCAGCACCCACATGGCAACTCACAGCCATCTGTAACCTTAGTTCCAGAGGATCTGACAGCTTCTTTTGCTTTCTGTCAAGCCTAAGGCACACATGCAGTGCATATGCATGCATACATACACACATACGTACACACATACATACATACATACATACATACATGCAAAACAATTATAAATATAAAAATACAAATTTTAAAAGAAAAAGACAAGGGCGGCTTTAGTTATTCCTTGTTTGACTAATAGACATGGCTGATGGAAGGCATCTTGAACAGAGATAGGCAATAAACATAGGCATTAACCTAAAACTTTGTATTTCTCTGCCCTGTGGGTTGTAATTGTTGGTTTCTTCACAGCTCACTCTCCCTCGAGCCCCACCCCTCATTGCAGAGAGAAACTTGTTGACCACAGCTCCACTTTTCAAGTCTTGCACAAAGGCAGATGTCTCTAAAATGTAGCTTACGCAACTGTTTGTGTGCTTGACTGTTCTCACGCTGCTGTTTTCCTTCAGAGCCCTGCTTAGTTTCCTTCCTTCCTTCCTCTCGCCTTCTCTTTTTCCTTCTTTAAAAACTGAAAACACATTAAAAACTTTAATTTTTTTATTAAAAGAGGGAAAAATACACAGCCTGTCTGACAACCATTTCTGTTCTTCCCAGTTTTTAATATGCATAGCTTTATTTTTTTTTAACCTAGTTTTTCTTGAGCAGAAATTCAAATATTTCATCATACAACCACTTCCCTGTTTTTCCCTGGTTCTGGTTTTATCATTTGGTTTGGGGTTGTGAGTTAACAAAAGGGCATTGTATCTTATCAGCACTCTGTCAGTAAGGCCTTGCTTATTTTTTAAATATTTTTGTTGTTGTTTAATTATGTGTATGTTTGTGAGTATGTGTGCATGTGTACAGGTACCCTCAGAGTCCAGAAGAAAGTGGACTATCCTGAAGCTAAAGTTACAAGCAATTGTAAGCTGCCTGACATAGGTGCTGGGAACTGAAATCAGGTCCTCTGGAAGAGTAAGTGCTCTTAGTCACTGAGCCATCTCTGCATCCCACCAAGAACTTTTTTAGTTTTAAGAGTAAGATACTGACTGCGTGGTGGTGGTGCATGCCTTTAATCCCAACACTCGGGAGGCAGAGGCAGATGGATCTCTGAGTTTGAGGCCAGCCTGGTTTACAGAGTGAGTTCCAGAACAGCCAATGCTATACAGAGAAAACCCTATCTCAGAAAAAAAATTGTAATATGTATAGAATTTTTTAATTTCTTAACATTTAAAACTGCTGTAAAATCACATTACCTTTTAAAGACACATTACTATGCCCATCCCAGGATAGCCATATTTTAAACAATAAAATAAGAATAAATTGTATCCATATATCTTTAAATTAGGCAGGAGATGGTGGAGAAAGAAAGGGGATGCAGGAGTGGGCACACACAATCAAAGCATATCATGGCATCTGTGCAAATGTGGCTATGGAGCCCAATGTTTGTGCAGTTGATATTTTTTACATGTTTTTTTTAAGTCTAAGTTTTTATCCTTGGCTGTATTTGTGATTAACTGTCCCATACCTGACTAATCCTGTCTCACCTGTCATTTGGCTGTCTGTCTAACTAGAGCTAGCCATGCTTCTCACCTTTTGTAAATTCATGTCTGTGTTTTATATTATTCCTTGCTTGTTTAAGGAGTATGGAGTAGGGGATATACCACATCTTGTTTTTGTTCATGATACATGGTCTCACTATGTAGTCCTAGTTGACTTGCTATGTAGATCAGGTTAGGCTCAAACTCACAGAGGCCTGCCAGTGCCTCCTAAACTCTAGTAGCTATGCCCAGCTATGTCTTCCACTGTTTTGTTAAAACAGATACTGAGTACCTTCAGCCAGCTTAAATGATTAAAGGCATACCTTTGATAGGTATGGTCCCGTACTGGCTTAAGAAATCTATAAAAATTATATATAGCCTTGTTAGCTATTTGTTACAGTGTGAAGCTTTCCTGTTAATCATTTTAAATGTTGCCTTTAGTATTAAAACTAGTGTTTAAAACCATTCCCTTTTAATCCTTATATTTTCCTGGGTCCTGAGTTACCTTTGGAGTAGGTGATTGGGCCTAGCTCAAACAGACTAAAAAGCAATCTCTGCAGCTGGTGTAGGCTAGTAGTATTTATTCTTATACTGGAACAGATACATATTTTAACTCCCCCCCCCCAACCTGCTTGAAACTCAGTGAAAATTACATTTACCCTTAGATCTCTTTGATCTGGATTTCTTCTTCCTCCAAATCCTAAGCAACTCATTGCTATATGATACAACCTTGTGAAGTCTCTGTCCCTGGAAAATGATGTGCTGTGTATCATTGCTTCTTAATAAATTTATTTTAAAATGTACTTTTAGTGAATTTCAAAACATGTATGGTAAGTAGTCCATGCCTTTAGTTAATCCCAGCACTCAGGAGGCAAACTCAGATCCCTGTGACTTCAAAGTCAGCCTCATCTATACAACGTGCTGCTGTCTCAAAAACAAACAAACAAACTTTTAATGGATTTAAAAAAAATAATTAAATAGTAAACACTGGATTGGACGTCAAGAAGCCCAACAATTATTGTTTGAACTTTATTTTTCACTATCTTCTCTCTTTCTTTCTCTCCTTTATCATCATTATCACTGATATTACTGTTTACAAAAGTTAATTTGTCCTAACCAGAGCAGCTAAGTGAAAGGATGAATGGGAAGGAGGGAGGAAGGGAGGGAGGACATCAACATTGGAAAGGAATCAAACTTTTGTTTGTCAATGACAGGATCTCCTATGTAGAAAAAAACTGAAGACTTCACAAAATTTGTGACCCTCAAAGACTGTAGAACACACACACACACACACACACACACACACACACACACGAGAAAACTATTTGGACTGGACAGATTCGGAAAAGTTGCAGATTATAAGGTGAACATACAAAAGTCATGTTTCCTCACACTCATGACAAACTACCTGAAAAGGAGATTCAGAAATTCAAGTCCAGTAGCTAGTATTTGAAGAGCCTCGGTGAGGGGTTTTGAAATTTGGAATGATAAGTTTAGGGGCAAAGGTGTTGAGTATTTCTTTCTATTAACAATAAAGTCTCATTAAATTGTAATAAAAGTCAGGGTGAAAAGAGACTGAGGAAAAAGTAAATGATAGTAACCAGGATGCTGAGGTGACAGCAGTGAAGGGATGACCTGAAGCCTAGAGGAGACTTTTCCCAGGGAAAGGGAAGGCATTGGCTGAAAACAGGGTTTGACTTCTTCACCCCCTCCTCAATCCTCCTGCTGCAGGTCTGTTGTTTGTAGTACCCGAGAAAGCATTAGCTAAATATAAATAAATAAATAAATAAATAAATAAATAAATAAATAAATAAATAAATAAGGTTCTTCAAATGTTAGTAAGTAGCCATGAGAGCTGCTCTTTTTGGTTTGTATTGGTTTGTTTATTCCTATCAGTTAATTTAAATTACTTTCTACCTATGTCGATCATGTTTCTTGGTAGTTTTTCAAGACAGGGTTTCCCTGTGTAGCCCTGGCTGTCCTGGAACTTACTCTGTAGACCAGGCTAGCCTCACACTCCAAGATCTGCCCCCCCAAGTGCTGGGATTAGAGGCATGCACCCCCACCGCCCAGCATAACTTCTCTTCTTGAAGAAAGACTTTCTCAAAAACAAAATTCCCTATCACTGTCAGTCACCAGAAGTCTACCGCCTGTTGTGTTGCAACCAACAGCTTTCATGGACACTCTGTGGTTTTTGTGGTGGTTATGTTGTTTAGGAATGTTAGTTTTGGATGCTAGAGACAGGGTTGAAAAGCCTTGCATGGCAGCTGCAGACACTGCAAGGCAACAAGGGTGTGTGTCATAGGCAGGTCTGGACTCAGTCTTAACTCAAACTGGAAAGTGTTTGGAAGCCAAACTGCTAAGTCCAAGTTTGGAGCAATTTGAAGGAATCCAAGAATACATACGTCCTCTTTGCCATCCTAAAATCAATTATTTTAGATCTATGCTAGTCTCACATAGGTATAAATTGGGCCCACCTGCTACTACATAAAGCCCTGCCCTATACCTACCAACTCTGGTCTTTCATGTTCAGTAGTTCTTTTGAAATATAAGCCAAATGCTAAATGCTTTCAATCTTTGTAAAGAGATGAAATGAGTATGTGGTTAGGTAATATATAAAAAGAAACATTCTTAGTCTGCTAGAATTCCATAAACAGTCCAAGGACTGGGTAGCCATCCACTTTTCCGCTTATGATAGTCTCACCTGCCTTCATTTAAAGGCCCTCATGGTCTTCCTGACATTTTATGTTGGTTTGGGGTGGGGTGTCTTGGGGGTTTTGGTTGGTTGTATTTTGTTTTGAGGCAAGGTCTCACTGTGTAGCCCAAACTGAACTGAAACCCTTGTATGAATACCAGGCTTGCCTCAAACTCACAGAGATTTACCTGCCTCTGCTTCTTTGATACTGAGATTAAAGGTATATGACACCATATCCTGCTGATATTTTGTTTTTAATGGCTAGTTTTAGTATTTTTTAAATTTATGTTTGATATTTATTTATTTACATTCCCAAATACTGCCCCCTCCTGGTCCTGCCCCCTTACAGAGTCCTCCTCCCTCCCACTCCCCTTCTCCTCTGAGAGAATGCCTTCTCCCTGGTATCCCACCCCCCACCTCCCCCACTTTCCACCCCAACCCCCCTACGCTGGCCCATCCTGTCTCTGTAGGATTAGGCTCACCCTCTCTCACTGAGGCCAGACAAGGCAACAGTTGTTGGGGAACAGATTCCACAGTCAGGCTACAGCTTTAGGGACCGTTCCCACTCCAGTTGTTGGGGGACCCACATGGAGACTGAGATGCATGTCTGCTACATATGTGCCAGGGGCCTTGGTCTAGCCCATGTATGCTCTTTGGGTGGTGGCTCAGTCTTTGAGAGCTCCCAGAGGTCCAGGTTAGTTGGCTGTGTTGGTCTTCCTGTAGGGTTCCTATCCCCTTCAGGGCCTTCAATCCTTGCTGCAACTCTTCCATAAGAGTCCCCAACCTCCATCCAATGTTTGGCTGTGGGTCTCTCCATCTGTTTAAGTCAACTGCTGGGTAGAGCATCCCAGAGGACAGTTATGCTAGACTCCTATCTGCAAACATAACAGAGTATCATTAATAGTGTCAGGGATTGCTGCCTGTCTGTGGGATGGGTGTCAAGTTGGGCCAGTTATTAGTTGGCCATTCCCTCAGTCTCTGCGCTGTCCTTGTCCCTGCATTTCTTTTAGACAGGACAAATTTTAGGTTTAGTATTTTTAAAGTTAATTTTAGTACATGAGAAACTTGTTGATGGGAAAAGAAGCAACTTAGATAATATGAAAGTATTTACCTCATGGGAGTACATCTCAGTCTTTAACGAGAGAGAGAGAGAGAGAGAGAGAGAGAGAGAGAGAGAGAGAGAGAGAGAGAGGAGACTGAGACTTTCTCTGTAACCCAGGCTGACTTTGCTCCTCTTGCCTCAGCCTAAGGACTATGACGATAGGCACATGCCATCACACTTGACTGACCAGATGTACATTTTGTTTTGTTTTGTTTATAGTAGTTTGCTTCTTTATATTTTAACATTTTAAAAAAGATTTATTTTTATTTACATGTGTGAGTATGTACATGTGTGCATACAAGTGCATGTGGGTGCCTATGGAGTTTAGAGAGGATGTCGAGCTGCAAAGCTGGACTCATAGGTGCTTATGCGTCACCCATCAAATCCCTCTGCAAGAGCAGCAAACAGTGTCAACTGTTGAGCCATCTCTCTACCCAAGATGAGAACAGAAACATATACTGTGATAATAACATCTAAGAGATTAAGTGTTATCCTGGGTGTCAGGTAACATGGGGGCTTAGTAATTTGTCTCTATTGCTAATAAGCTGTGTTGCTTGTGGCAAATAATTAGATTCTCTGGCTTCAGTTGATACTTGGGAGTACGTGGCAAACTCAGAAATTAATTTTAACCTATCTTAGTCCAAATATTTATTGGACAATGTCAGAGTACACTTAGCAGATGTGTGGGGACTAAAGAACCAAGCTCTGAGAACTGCTAAACTCAAGGGTGTTCTAGGAAGTCCACAGAGGAAAAGCAAACTAGTACAGAATTTACCACTCCCCACAGTGAACATGACCATACAGTACCTCCTCCTTTGGTTCACTTGCTGAAGATTCTTAGCCCCAGAGGAAAAATTCTATCAGGCCAGACATAAGCCACAGTCCAGCTTCCCTCACAGTCCCTCAGAGGGGCTGAGTTGGAGGCTACCAAGTCCACATTTGGTAGAGTTTCCAAAAGAACAAATAGAACCAAGTGTGGTGGTACATGCCTGTTATCCCTACTCATCAGGAGTTTGGGGCAAGAGGAGCATGGGTTCAATATCTGTGTGAGCATCCTTGAGATACTGTCTCAAAATAAAAGTAAAAAAAGTGCCCAGTGGGTGAAGTGCTTATTTGCCACATGAGCCCACATAAGTGCTCATTTATAGCCCTACACTCATATCATGAAACAGGAAGCAGAGATGGAAAAACCTCCTGGAAATTCCCAGGCCAGATAGCTGTAGTAGGAAGCATAGCAGCAGACATGAGAGACAAGATGGAGTAAGAGAACAGACTCCAGAAGAGCTATCCTGGACCTCCACTCATATGCTCCACAGGTACTTTTATACACTAAAAAATATAAAAGTGTGTGTGTGTGTGTATTTAATTGTATATATATTGGGATATATGTCTGTGGTAGAACACTGGTCTAACGAATGTAACACCCAAGAGTCTATTACCAAATGAATGAGTGAATAAATGGAAAGGAAAAATCTGTTAGTAGATAGCCAGAAATAGCAAACATCAAACCAGATATGTTAAATTAGAGGACTGAATTGTATAACCAACAGTAAATTACTGTTTCTATCAAACATCCTATGATTTATGTTATCTATTGGGGCAACAATGAAATAAAATCTTCTTTAATCCAAGCACTTGGGAGGCAGAAGCAGGCAGATTTCTGAGTTCTAGGCCAGCCTAGTCTACAGAGTGAGTTCCAGGACAGCCAGGGCTACACAGAGAAAGCCTGTCTTGAAAAACCCAAAGAGAGACAGAGAGAGAGAGAGAGAGAAAGGGAGGAGAGAGAGAGAGACAGAGACAGGGAGAGAAACTGAGAGAGAGACAGAGAATCTTATCTATAAATGAACATTTAAAATGAGCAAAACTAAAAAGCATTTTCTGATATTTAAGTTTTTGTCTTTCCCTTTCCCTAATTAAGGTCTATATCAGTGGTTCTCAACCATCCTAACAATCCTTTAATACATTTCCTCATGTTATAGTGACCCCCAACCATAAAATTATTTTTGTTGCTACTTCATAACTGTAATTTTGCCATTATACTGAATTGTGATATAAATCTTTTTGGAGATAGAGGTTTGTCAAAGTGTTCAAGACCTACAGATTGAACAAAATTATAGTTAATGAAGCACAAAAATAATTTTATGGCTGGGGGTCATCACAACATGAGGAAATGTATTAAAGGATCGCAGCATTAGGAAGGTTGAGAACCACTGTTCTAGGTGGAAAATAAGCTAGAATTAAAATGGCCTGATGGTTGTAGTTAATCAGTAAGAACTAGGCGCCTAAACTCATCTATTAGTTAGTTTACTGTGATTTTGTTGATAAGGAGAGAATTAACCTTGCTACTTGTATTCATAGATTCGTGACTGGGAATTAATGTCCCAGGGGATCAGTTTTCAGATATGATTTGCCATTTCCAGTATTGTCCAGTGTTAGGCTCTGTGTGGTAGGAATGGGAAATGCATGATACATGGATTTCTGTTTTCTTCCTTTGTAATCTAGATTCCTTTAGGAACACAATGTTACATTTTTCTCCTTACTTAGAATATGCTTCTGAGTTTCTCCCAGTCATGAAGTGTATAATGTCTTTTTCCACTCTGTTTTTAATTAGCTATGTTTTTTTTTCAATAAGCAACGACATTAATACCTGTGTGATTCCTTGACCTCTGGCCTGATACTTAAAACTTTTAGCTACAATACTTAATACATGAACTCCTCATTTAAGTATTGACAGCAGCTGCCCTAGCATCTTTCTTGAATCTAAAACTTAAAATACCAAGCAAGGACAGCTTATCAGAAGAGGAAAGTAAAATGTAAATGTGTAGAATGTAGGTAAAAGTTTCCTCTACATGAGTATTCCTTATGTATTTTTTAAAGTAACTTTTTTTAAAGATTTATGTGTTTGGAGTGGCATATTCCATGGTATACATGCGGAAGTCACCAACCCTACATAATTATTATTCTTTAAGATAAAAATCCTGCAGCTTGAACTGTATATTTGACTTTAACATAGCTGCCACCAATTCAACTTTGTGCAGTGATATTGTGTACAGCCAGTATTTCATAATCATTTACCTGTAAATCTGGCCTCAGGCAAAAACATCAAACAAATTCAAGTGGTTGGTATTAAAATATGAAAATAACCTTTCATTTAATTTTATTTTTTCTTTATTTAATTTTGAAATAAGAATATTACATCCATTTCCTGAAACTTTCTTTTTTAAAAAAAATTTTTAAGATCTTTTTTATTTTTATTTTTATGTGTTTTGCCTGTATTTATATGTGTGTGCCACATGAATGCCTGGTGCCTGAGGAGGCCAGAAAAGGGCATCAGATGCCCTGGAACTGGAAATATTAATGGTTGTAAGATGCTATGTGGGTGCAGAGAACCAAACCCCAGTCCTCTGTAAGAGGAGCCAGTGATTTTAACCACTGAGCCATCTTTTCATCCCTGAGACATTCATATTCTCCTAAATTATCCATTCCTTTCTGTATATGTTTCATTATAAAACAGAATTCCTGGTTCAACCAACATTCAATCATCTGGCCATGTGTGTATTGCTTTGTTTTGTTTCCTTAACATTCTTGCTTGGTCAGAGGCGACCACCCTGACCACATTCCTCAAAGGTTGTTTCATTATCTGCATAGCTAAGTATTTTCTTCCTTCCCTTAGTTGACCTTTTCCTTTATGTACTTTGCCTGAGAAGAAACTGCCAGTTAACAAATGCCATGCTTTAGGAAGTGATTTTGATCTGAAGGGTTTGGCAAGGGGTGTTTGCCCAAAGAACACAGTGCTCTTTCCCCCATTTTGTCTATCATTCCCAGCAGAACTTGCAGTTCTTAATTACCAACCCAACTAGATTGGCCTCTCAGACAGATGTTTGCCATTACATTACCTTCGGCCCTCTCTGTACTTTACTTTGAAATTCTCTCTTAAAATTCTCTGTAGAGGGCTCAGTGGTTAAGAGCACTGGATGCTCTTCCAAAGGTCCTGAGTTCAATTCCCAGCACCCACATGGCAGCTCACAACTGTCTGTGATTCTAGTTCCATGGGATCTGACACTTTCACACAGACATACACGTTGGAAGAACACCAATGCAAAATCAGTCAATAAATAAAATACTTTTTAAAAAATTCTCTGTAGAAAAGAAACTATATTTCATCTATTATACTGTCCTAAAACTAGAGTAACAGAAGAATTTTTCAGAGTAGGGACATTCACATCAGATCTTGAATCTGAGGCTTACTGCTATATGATCTTGGACATATAATATTTGTGAGCTCCTCTGATGCCTAAAAGTAAACTGGAGCCAAAAGGAGTAGACTGTGTTATAAAGGTGAAATGAAGTACTTAGTGCCTAGTATTTAGCATGTCGCCAGGTTAACTATTGCTAACTCCCTTCTTGTACGTAACCAGGAATGCCTCTCCCTTGAAGAGCAGGAATATTATGACAAAGAGAAGCAGTCATTCTTCAGCTTTATTCTGATCAGGACTGAAGAGCATTATCCCTGTCACACTTCATTAAGAAAACAATCCTCTGAGTGCTGCTTTATCATCTTTAGATCAAGAAGGATTTTCTCTGTCGTTTTTCTATTTTAGCATAGGGATTTTTAAGTCCTTTTGGCTTTGTATTTGAATTAAATTCAGGTCATCAAGGTGGCAGCAAAACACCTTTACCCAACATTAAACCACCAGGCTGGCCCCTCAAAACAGATTTTTTTAAACAACTCCATCTGCTGAATCTTTGAACAGATGTTTGAAAAACACTGGTACTGACATGACTAGATATCTTCCTATTCTGGGAAGATCACTACACTTCTTACGTCACACAGAAGTACATGAAATCAAATTTACATATAATTTTATTCAGATACAAAGTGTTTAATTTGGCTCATTGAAACTCTAAATGACCACAAATTATGTTGTGTTTCTGTTCATCTTTGATAGTGTGATTTACTTTACTACCATAAATATACTCAGGAATAATAAAATATAGTCAGCCACTTCTTATCCATGCTCCGTCTTTTACCAACAGTATGCCACTTGGTAATCACTGAGGACTTGTATCTAGGGCCATAGAATAAAGAGGATGAAATGTGTCATCTAGAGTGTCACTCTCAGGGATCCTTTGTCACACTTAAGTGACAGTCTTCTGCCTGACCCAGCTGGATCTACTGTGCATTTATTGATGTTTGTGCAAATGATCCAAATAGAAAGACTAGTTTCCCTTATGCCCTATGAGGTATGATCTCTGATCCTTTTTTACAAATTTGTATTACTGTCACCACAGCCAGCCTGTGCAGTGCTGGGGATCAAAACTCAGAGATTTGTGCATGCTAGACAAGCACTTTTCAAACTGAGCTATGTCCGCAGACTCCCCTGTTCTTTCTAATCATGAGTTTATAGAGTCCAAACAGCTTTGAATTAACTTAAGATAATTACCCCTGCCATTACCCTTATGAAAGCACTACATACATTTTGGAAAGCACATTTAACTGCTTACCGAAAGGAATGCACATAGATATTCTTTAAAACATAAGCAACAAAAGTACAGTAATACAGAACTCCCCAAACCAGGAAGTTAGTCGAGACTACTGTTTGTCAAAGAAAACTGCTTTGTCTCACAAAAAGAATGGCTGGAGTATGCTCAGCTGTTAAGTTCCACTCAGCAAGTGCTTCCTTTGTACACACAGATAACTGCTTTATTTACTGAAAACCAGCATGGCCAAAGCTGGTAATTTTGCCTAGTGAGTAGGTAGACTATTTAACTGTCTTGTTTTTTCATTTAGTAAAGCTGACAGTTGCTGTGTTGGCAGAAGTGTGAATTTCATTTCCTGTCTGTGGTGTACCCCGTTCATCCTGTCACTCAGACATTTTGTCTTAGATTGTTCCCGTAATGGCAGTGAGACTGGTCCACAACACAGTGACATGTGCACACCACGGATGTAACAAGAGACTGGGCTTGTGCAACAGACCACAAGACAGCAGTGCTTTATTTAAAGATGAAAACAAAACAAAATCAGGGCAGCCTCTCCTAGCCAACATTCGGGCTCTTAAAATGAAATCTATAAATTATGCTTTTTGTTTTTTAAAAATATATCTAATCTCTCTGACTGGTCACAACCTCAAAAGTGTTATCAATCTTATATCACTTTATTGAAGCATGAGATTGAGGCATAACTGAACATCACACAGCTGATTTCAGACTGTCTACTCATTGCCATAGATGATGCCATTTTATGACCCATTAATCTACCACATGCTTAGAATTCTATAACATTTATTTTGAGATGGAGTCTCATGATGTAGCCCTTGGTGGCCTGTAACTTGCCATGTAGACCAGGACCTGGCCTCACAGAGATGGAACTGTGCAAATAGCTGGGAGTAAACTAGGAGAAATTCATTTATTATCACATATCTTTTGAGCACTTGATGCGTTTCTGGCAGGGTTTCTACTGCTGAGGATACAGTGATAAGCAAGTTTAGGTCCTTGCATCTGAGGAACTTCTGTGCTAATAACTACAATCAATAAACACATGAATAAATGTTTTAGTTTATGAAAAAATCCTGAAAGGAAGAAAACAAGACAACAGGATAGATGTATTGGGATAAAGGAAAAGAGGGATTATGATAGTAAAGCTGAGATTTAAATACTGAACACTTCAGAAGAATCAAGTGGAGGATAATAAGTGATAATAAGTAAACAGCCTTGAGAAGGGGCTCTGAAATACTGAAGAAAGGAACCAGGGATAGTTCATAGTAAACAAGAAGGAGGTGGGCAGCATAAGTAACTTGCTTCACTGCAAGCTATTTTATGGGTCTCACAGACCAAGCTACACACTGACTCTTCATTTAAATACAAAGGAAAGAAGCATTTACAGAGTTTTATACAGTAATTCTGTAATCTGGATATACTTTAAAGCACTCTGGCTGCTATTTGCTGAGAGAGTAACAAAACTTACTACCAAAAGACTTTCGCTGGTACAGTTTCTGAGATTTGATTTACACTAGAGACAAAGTAAAGGGGACAAAGTTAGAAAATTAGCTGTGAACTAAAGCTAGAAAGTGATAGAAATATGGACGTTCATAGTATTCTTCCTAGTTTAAAAAATATTTATTTAGTGTGTGTGTATGCACCAGGTGTGTACAAGGTTAGATCCCCTGGAATTTGAGTTACAGGAAGTTGAGTTCATCAATGTGGGCTTCAGGAGCTAAACCTGAGTCATCTACAAGACCAGCAAAGAACTTTTGCCGCTTAAGCATCTCTCCCACCTTACTACCCCCACACGCAAACACACATACATACACACACACACGCACACTACTGTTGTATACATTTAAAGGGTTTTGTTTTGTTTTTGCTTGGTTAGTTGGTTTGGTCTGAGATGTTCTTACTATGTAGACCAGGCTGTCCTCCAGTTTACATTTGCCTGCCTCTACCTCCTGAGATCTGGGATTAAAGGCATTCACCACCATGCCCAGCTCTTTGACAACTTGTATGAAAAGGCTTTTATTACAGTATAAACACTAAGGTGTATTAGCATATATCTATATTACCAACACAGAAGAGGTGGAGGCAGAAGGAAGAGAAGAACAGTCATTATTGTAAACTACATAGGGTGAGTGAAGCCATCCTGTGTGACGTGATATTCTACTTCAGAAACAAAACAAAACCTCTTTAATTTCTAACAAAAAATTTACCATACAGCTTCTGACTGTGTGTACAAGTCAGTATAGTAATGCCAGAAAAATGGTTAGAAAGTAATTGTAGTTCAGTACAGCACTGTCTTCTACCCTTAAAGAGCTATTGGCTGAATATGATGGGTCACATCTTGATCCTAACACTTGGGAAGTGAATACAAGAGGATTCATTCAGATTCATCCTTGGCTACATAGCAAGTTCAAAGCAAGCATGGCTACATGAGATCCTAGCTCAGAAAACTAGGGGGATAGCTAAGATCCAGTTAAATTAGCAAAGGTGAATTTCTCAATAAAATCACTTTTTAAAAACCAAAGCAAAAATAGTGTAAGAAGGAAATGTCAGGCAGCGGGCATACATGTCTTTAGTCCTAGCACTTGGGAGACAGAGGCAGTGGATCTCTGAGTTCAAGGCCAGCCTAGTCTACAGAGTGAGTTCTAGGGCAGCGAAGAATACACAGAGAGACCCTGTCTCCACTCTCCACCCCTCCACCCCCCAAAAAAAGAAGGAAATGGCAACTATGGACCAGTCATAGTGATGGGGGTAAGAGGGCAGATCCAAGGTAGGTTTGAGGGTACAGCCCATGGGATTCACAGATGGATTAGAGACATATTGTGGGGAGGTAAAAAGACACCCAGGCTGATATGACTGTTCAGCATTTGTCCTAAACAACTGTGTAGATGAATCTGTGGGTAGGTTTTAAGGAGAGGCTTAAGAGTTTAGAGGAAGGATATCCACTTGTAACTATAATTTTCAATATCTTCTGTTCTAAGCAGTAATTCTCTACCTATGTTGTTAGCCTTCTACATGAATGATGTTAAGACAGGAAATATACTCCAGGAAGTGCAGCACACTGCTTCTGTGCTGGTCCTCTTCACTGTGTGTGGAGTGCAACTTAGAGTGCAATTTTAGTTTTTTATTTCTAATTTACACACAGCAGCTGTGTATATTTATGAGGTGAAATGTAATATTTTGATACCTGTATACAATTTTTTACTTCTGTAGATTTATTTTTACTTTATGTGTATGAATGTTTTGCCTATATACTTGTGTATGCACCTTGTATATGTTTGTTGAATCCCCTGTGACTGGTACTGGGAAGTGAACCTGGCTCCTCAGTAAGAGCAACAAGTGCCTTTGACCATTGATAAGCCGTCTCTCCACTACACCCTGCGCCGACCCATAGACAGTGTCTAATGATGGTCTAGATGACTGCCATTCATCACCTCAGACATTTAACACTTCCTTATGGTGGGAGCCATCAAAGTCTTCTGGCTAATTTGAAGTATATATGCAGTTGTAATCAATCATAGTTATCCTATTGTGCTATAAAACATTAGAAGTTATTTGTCCTATCCAAGTAGCCACCTGTGCCCATCAACCACCCCACATACATTATTCTCCGCAAGTTTTGTAACCACTATTCTATTTAATCAAAATAAAGTCTTGAGCTCACACTTGAGAATGAGGTAGGTGTGTGTGTGTGTGTGTGTGTGTGTGTGTGTGTGTGTGTGTGTGTTTTAAAAATAAATGTTTTCTTTCAAACTCTTGATTTGTTATAAATAAATATAGAAGCATTTCTGGGCAGTAAGCACCAAATATATGTGAGGCCCCAGGTTTAATCCAAGGACCTAACACTACGAAACTTAAAAATAACATTTAATTTTGAAAAAGAAAACAAGGAACATTTTACATCTTATCAGGACACTACTGAAACACTATCACTAATGCTCACTAATAATGACTAATTACTAAGGACTTATTTCTATGAACCCAGGCACCATCAGAGGAAGTGGAGTGTTCCCTGATTCTCATATCATTTTATAGAAGAGTAAATGTAGGTTTGCTCACATAGCATTCGAACCATGATTCACACCCTTACAATCTAGTTCGAGTCTTTTCCCTTTTATTTATTAAAAGTTGTTCTTAATTGCTGCTGTGTAATTTAAATACAGTGCCTTAAGTTTTATTTTAGAAAAAATGATTTAGAATAGGCAGGACTATATGTGAGCAACCAGATTAATGAGTAATCTCTCCTCTTGAATTTGTTAGGAGATTTTTGTTTGGTTTATTGGTTTGGTGGGTAGTGATTTTTAATTTTTTAATTGTTTTTTATTTGTTTTTTTGTTTTGTTTTATTTGTTTTAATTTCCTTGTCATTTAGTTTGCTTTTGAGACAGTCTTACTATGTAGCCCTGATTGCCATAGAACTTGCTTTATATCCCAAGGTAGCCTGGAGCTCATCGAGATCAGATGCCTACCTCTCCCTTCCAGTGTTAGGCTTAAAGACACGCTTCACCCTATGAAGTTGGAACTTTGCATAGGGAAGAGAGAGAAATCTTAAACTGGGTCTCTTCATCCTATTTACTTTCCTTAAATAATATTTCTCTTAACTTTTTCCTCAGCATCAGCGAGAGCTTCTTAACTGTCAAAGGTGCCGCCCTTTTTCTACCACGAGGGAATGGCTCATCTACACCAAGAATCAGCCACAGACGCAACAAGCATGCAGGTAAAACTGTGCATATATGTCCTAGTTTCCTTTCTGTTGCTAGAATAAGATATTTAGACAAAAAGCAATTTGTGGGAGAAAGGATTTGTTTTAGCTCATAATTCCAGATTACAGTCCATTATTGCAGGGATGTTAAGGCAGGAATTTCAAATGATAGTCACATCACATCCACAGCCAAGAACAGCGAAAAATATGAATGCATACATGCTCACTTGCTCACTCGCTTGCTTGCGCTTAGCCCAGTATCTCTGTTCTAACTAACTCAGCTTAGGACCCATCCTGTCTAGGGAATGGTGCCACCTAAAGTGGACTAAGTCTTATCCCATTAATGAACTTAATTATGACAGTCTCCTAGAGACATACCAGTCGACCATCCCATGTAGACAGCTCCTCATTGACTGTCTTTTCCCAGGTGATTCTAGGCTTTGTCAGGTTGACAATTAAATATAACCATACAAACCTTTTGCCTTAAATTTGGTGATTTGTGACCTCCAGGAATGGAAGAAATTACATCAGAAGTGAAAGCTAGAAATGTTGGATCTTATTGAGTCAGTAGTTGAGTTTAGCTATAATCAAAATAATCTTATCTGCTTTAGAGGCTATGCTACTTCTTGTCTGGGCTTTCATCTCATTACAAATGCTCACTATTATAACTAGTTTCCCAGGCCGTGTTAATAAGTTCCTACCAATACTCTCTGTCAATGGCATTTTTTTTTTAAGTGAGGGAGGGAAAACGTTTGAAAATTAGCTTAGGTATACTTTCTCAGTGCTTCCTCCTCAGTATCCCTCATCAGAGATGGGGGTGAGTATTTTGACAAAAAAATGTGAATACTCAAAGGAAATAAGACAACCTAAGCTTTTATTTCTATTAAGTGTGGAGAGTAAAATAAGACAAACCTTTATTTTAAAACAAACTCACCTGACTAATTTTGGGTAAATTGCCCCATGGCGTATAATAGTAAATGGGGTTAGTTGCTTTTTAAGTTTCTGCCTTGCCTTGATTGACTTTTTTTTGGGGGGGGGGCGGGTTCACACTCAACTATTTCTACTTGACATTACTATTCACTTACATGAAAAGAAAAAGCAGGTTTAACACAGGCAGCATAGAATAGATTTGTAATCCAGACTAGACAGTTGAGGCAAAATATGAAGAAATGAAGTTTATAAAAGCCAACCATCGCATAAACTGCCTTGACTAAGCTCAGCATGGTGGCAGAATAGAGTACATCAAGGGTTTAAAATATGTGGTGAATGCCTATGTGTGCTTTTTTTAATCTGGATAGAGGTTTTTATGTGATCATTTAAAATAGCCAAATACTATTGACAATTTAAAAATTATTATTAGTAAATTACAATCTATATCTTTAAAAGGAAAATGATGAAAATTCTTTACTCAAACTTAATCTCCAGTTTAGCTACTACTGGTAGTGAAATATGTGCAAAGAGTATAACATGAAGGAAAGACTGTAAAGATATATTGCCTGTTGCTCTCTATAAACAGGAATTTCCCTGTAGGAAATAATACTCAACTTGCTCATAGCAAAACTCCACACAGGTAAGAAAAACTAAGCTTCTAGACACGCCGCTCAGGCAAGGCCTCACAGTAGAAGGAAATCCTGGGTTTTGTCTTGACATTGAAATAACACAGCTGGATCTTTGCACCACTTAGTGCCTTGAGTTGGAACGTTGGCCTGCTATTCAGGGTTCTTCAGAGGTTCTGCACCCTCCAAGTCCTTTCCAGGGCTACATCTCCTGATCTTCAAGAAGAAAGTTGAGCTGGTGCTGCTGTTGTTTGTTGTATCCCTGTACTAAGGACAGAAGCCAGGGGTCCTGCTCTCATGTGAGGCAAACACCCAACTGCTTCAGCGTATCCACAGCCCTGGTTTTAGGGGTTTTTTACAGATAGAGTTACTTTCAGAATGGCCTTAGATTAACAGTGATCTTCCTGCCTCAGCTAATTGTGCATTTAGATTTAGGTATAAGACACCATACATGATATAAACTTGAGGGGTTTTTGTTGTAGTTTTTTGGGGTGTGGGGAGTGTACCCGTTTGTTTATTTCTTTGTTTCTTTTGAAACAAGGCCTAAGCTTGAACCTAAGCTGGCTTCAGATTGTGTCTCTGGGTTTAAAACATAATAGGATGGATCTTGTATTTAATTTTGAAAGATAAAGAATTCTGTAATTTTGGAATTAGTCCAAAGCAAGCAGTGAAACAGAGAGGGAAGGAAAAATGTTCCTTGAGAAAAGTGAGGAAAGGTTCCAGGCTTGTCAACCGTTAAACACAGCTACTCGCATTTTTACTTCCTAGCTCACTACTTCTTGCAAAGCTAATGCCATACTTAGAAGCTATGAGGTGAGCACAGAGGAGATATGTGCAGGCTTCAAAACTAGTATGAAAGAAAACAAGTTACACTGGCATCCATGATTATGTGGCTATGTCAGACATCATAAAGCTCTTTTAAAAGTGCCCTAGGTGAGCAGAAATAAAGCCTTGGGTTCTTAGATCATCATCATTTGTTTTTGTTTTTTTTTAAGATTTATGTATTATTATATATGTAAGTATACTGTAGCTGTCTTTAGACGCACCAGAAGAGGGCGTCAGATCTCATTACGGATGGTTGTGAGCCACCATATGGTTGCTGGGATTTGAACTCAGGACCTTCAGAAGAGCAGTCAGTGCTCTTAACCACTGAGCCATCTCACCAGCCCGATCATCATCATTTGTGACAGCATATTATCTTTCTCTGTTAGCCAAGTCCTTGGATTTCCTAGAACAGAGTAGGAGAAATGAGAAAAATTGTGTCTTAAATTCCATTTTTAAAAATGATCTTTCATTTTTAAAAACTTACTATTTTTAATCATGTCTATGTGTGTGTCTGTAAGTGAGTATGTGCACATGATTGCAAATGCTTGAGGGAGCCAGTAGCATCAAATCCCCTGGAGCTGGAGTTATAGGTGGTTGTGAGTGATGAGTGGAGACTCAAACTCAGGTCCTTTGGAAGAATTGCAAGTACTCTTAATTGCTGAGCCATCTCTCCAGCTTCCCCCATCCCTGCTCCTTTTCTTTAATAAAATAACTTTTATTTATTCTCAAGCAATTTCATAATATAAACAATCTTGATTGTGTGCACCACCTACTCCCCTTCCTACTCTTCCAGGAACTTCCACCTCTCCATTCCAGCTTTCCTCAGGCACTTCCAGCATATTCCCCTCTTCCTTTCATGGCCTCTCCCTTTTTTGTTAATAACCCACTAAGACCAGTTAGTGCTACCTGTTAGAATGTTTACTGATCTTGTTTGATTTGCTCTTGTGTTGGTAACCATAACTTCAGTGACTTCTAGGGTATGATGGTCATTAACTGTTGTCCACTGCAGAGAGAAGTTTCTCTGGTCAAGGTTGAGGGTAGCACTAATCTATCAGTATAAGCATAAATATTTAAAAGGCAATTCAATGACATGTTTAAGAAATCAACAGTAATAGGTTCTTCCCTAGAACCTGTGAACCTCTAGAACCTTGGACTTTTGTCCAGGTCTAAATTTGTTTTTGTGGAATAGGCCTCAGATCCAATCTAAGAACAGATGGTTACCCCCATCACCTTTGTGTCACTATTGTACAGTGGGTACATCCTGACTGGGAGGTCAGTATTATAGCATGCAGGATGGGCCGTATGTCTTTTCTCCCCACAGTGGCCTGCATAGCACTTTCTGGAACTATGAGAGTTGGTCAGTAGAGAGGAACTTTCAGGTCAGTTCCAGCTTGATTTCTCTATGTCCTACAGCCAAAGTATATTGTGTCATCAGGTAAGGTTTTGCCATATAGCTCTGGTAGGCAACTAAGAGCAATAACAATATCCTGTGTTATTTGTGGTGCTTGTGGAGGCTCTCTGACTGTAGAGAGGGATCCCATACCTAGTACTGGTGGCTGTCACTTAATAACCCATGTCTTCTGAGGGAGTCATTGTTCACCCATATCCATAAAAGGTATCTGTGTTCAAATTTCCCCATACAATCTTACAACATAGTGAGTTTCCAACACACACACACACACACACACACACAATTTAGTCTCTTTTGTTTTGGGTTTGGTTTTGGTGGTGGTGGTGGTGCTGCTGCTGCTGCTGCTGCTGCTGCTGCTGCTGCTGCTGCTGTTTGAGACCCGTGTAGCACTGACTAGCATTGAGCTCTCTATGTAGACCAGACTAGCCTTGAACTCATAGAGATCTACCTGCCTCAGCCTTCTGAGTGCTGGGATTAGTTAAAGTCATGTACCACCATGCCTGGCATCATCATTAGTATCTTAAATCTTAACTCAAAGAATTTTCAATTTATTGTTATAAAATATATAAGAATAAGTGAGGTTTCAAATAATAGTTGGTCATGTTAAGACACCTAATTTGTTCAGGAAAATAGCTATTCCCAGTATGTTCTACTTAATAGGTACTCTTATTTTAGTATTATCCACTAACCACTTTAAACTATTGAAAATAAAGGGAATCTAACAGTATTTAAGTTAAATGCATCTGAATATTCTTATTACAGGATGAGAAAGTATGTATATCATTTAAAACTTAGGGATAATTCTTCAAACACTTGTTTGCTACCCTTAATGGATCTTACTAACATAGTCACCAATAGATTCCCTCATCTACTTCTACCGTTGTATAAACACAGATTACTCTCAAGTACACCTTTTCTAGGACAGATAACCTTTTTTTTAAATTTTTCTTTTTTTTTCTTTTCTAAGTTTTTTAATTTACATTCAAATGATTTCCCCTTTCCCATTTCTTCCCTCCCCAAAAGTCCCATAAGCCCCCTTCCCTCCCTCTGTTCCCCATTCAACCCCCTCTCGCTTCTCTGTCCTGGCATTCCCTTACATCCAATCTTTCCAGGACCAGGGGTCTCTCCTTCCATCTCCTTGGAAATCTATTGATATGCGAATTATGTCTAGGGTATTCCGAGATTCTGGGTTAATATCCCCTTATCAGTGACTGCATACCATGTGTGTTCTTTTGTGATTGGGTTACCTCACTAAGGATGATATTTTCAAGTTCTGACCATTTGCCTAGGAATTTCGTGAATGCAGAGTAGTATTCCATTGTGTAAATATACCACATCTTCTGAATCCATTCCTCCGTTGAGGGACATCTGGGTTCTTTCCAGCTTTTGGCTATTATAAATAAGGCTGCTATGAACATAGTGGAGCATGTGTCCTTATTGCGTGCAGGTAAAGCCTCTGGGTATATGCCCAGGAGTGGTATAGCAGGATCCTCCGGGAGTGTCATGCCCAGTTTTCTGAGGAACCGACAGACTGCTTTCCAGAGTGGTTGTACCAGCTTGCAATCCCACCAGCAGTGGAGGAGTGTTCCTCTTTCTCCACATCCTTGCCAACACCTGCTGTCTCCTGTGTTTTTGATTTTAGCCATTCTGACTGGTGTGAGATGGAATCTCAGGGTTGTTTTGATTTGCATTTCCCTAATGACTAAGGATGTTGAACATCTCTTTAGGTGCTTCTCAGCCATTAGATATTCTTCAGGTGAGAACTCTTTGTTTAGCTCTGTACCCCATTTTTTAATAGGGTTACTTGGCTCTCTGGAGTCTAACTTCTTGAGTTCTTTGTATATATTGGATATTAGCCCTCTGTCGGATGTAGGGTTCAAGACAGGGTTTTCTCTGACAGACCCCCCCCGCCTCTGCCTCCTGAGTGCTGGGATTAAAGGTGTGTGCCACCACTGCCTAGTGTGACAGATACAAATCTTAACATACTGTAAAATGAAAACAAATATATAAAAAAAAGGACAGCCTACTAATTTCTTACTATTTTAAAAAAGTCAAACTGGGCTGGAAAGATGACTTAGTGGTTAAGGACACTGGCTGTTCTTTCAGAGGTCCTGAGTTCAATTCCCAGCAACCATGTGATGGCTCACAACCATCTATATTGTGATCTGATGCCTCTTCTGGCATGCAAGTGTACATGCAGATAGAATACCCATAGGCATAATAAATAAGCAAAAAAAAAAAAACCCAAAACATTATAAATAAAGTTTAAAATCTAACCAATATTTTTATCTGACTTTTGTGTCTAATGAAAAGACTCATGGGCCTGGGGAAATAGCTCAGCTGTTAAAAGCACACTCTCTTTTATAGAGAACCCAAGTTTCTCAGCACCCAAGTCAGTTGGCTCACAACCAATTGCAGCACTATCTTCTGGCCTCATTGACCACCTACACTCCTATATACACATGATAAAAATATGAAATGGAGCTGGGCGTGGAGGCTCACCCCCTTAATCCCAGCACTCCAAAGGCAGAGAAAGGCTATTCCCTGTAAATTGGAAGCCATCCTCATCTACATACAAAATTTCAGAACAGTCAAGGGTGCATAGTAAAAACCAGTCCTAAACAACAACAAAAATGTATGAGGTAATTCCATGGGTTTAAGGTGTTTACTGCAAGTGTGCCAACCCAAGTTCAATTCCTGGCACCCACATAGTGGAAAGAGAATTTCCACAAGTTGTCTTCTGACTTCCTCAGAAAGTATCCTCATGATACATGAGCAAGTGTGCACTCACACACACTAAAATATTAAAATGTAAAAATAAAAATTTAAGTCTTTCAGTAAGTCATAACTTTACAAGTCACTAAGAAGGAATCTTTTCTATTGATTTTTTGAATAAAGAATAATCATCCTTTGCCTTTTAAATTTCACCAGGCGATCTCCAACAGCATCTTCAAGCAATGTTCATATTACTCCGCCCAGAAGACAACATAAGACTGGTAAGTTAATGACATCATAATTTTCTTCCTCAAAAGACTGCCTAAAATAGCTAATATTAAAGGGTTTTTTCTTTTTTGGTTTTGTCCAAACATAATGTTTAGACCTAGGTGGAATAGAATGAAGAACGACCTATCCCCACAGTTGAGCTGAGAATTTAATTATTGTAAAACATACTATAAAGTGAGGTAAAATACTCTGACTCAAGTTTGTTGTTAATTGCTGGTTTATAAGTTTTTCTCCATAACAACAGTTAAAGTTCAGAAAAAGGAGGAAAAATATGGAAATTTGTCCTAGTTGGGGAAGCTTTTATATTAGACAGTGGAACTTGAGCAGATCTTAAAAGATGATGAGGTTAAATAGACAAATTCATTCTAAATAAGAACATAGCTTAATCAAAAGCACATATAGGAAGGGGCAAGGTATGAATGAAATAACCAGCAACTGTCGCTGACCTCAGAGTCAGGAGACTTGGCCTCAGGTTCTTGCTAATCATGTGATGTTAGACAAGCTACCTTAGGCTGTCTTTGCCCTTTTCCTCATTTCCTAACTACTTCACAGTTGACAGGATTAAACAGACACCTGAGGAAGTGTGAAATGGAGGCTGAAAGTGGTGGCTGCACACCTTTATTCCCAGCACTTGGGAGGCAGAGGCAGGAGGATTTCTGAGTTCGAGGCCAGCCTGGTCTACAAAGTGAGTTCCAGGACAGCCAGGGCTACACAGAGAAACCCTGTCTCGAAAAACCAAAAAAAAAAAAATGTGTGTGTGGCATTGACATGTGTAGTACTCTCACCCATGTAGAAGCAAGAGGCTGACGTTAAGTATCTTTGCCACCACTCTCCACCTTAATTTCTTTTTTGAAATAAGTTGTCTTGCTGAGATTTTACCTGTTGTGCCATCTTCCCATTGTTGTCTGCATTTTTAAAAGGTATTTTATGTGTCTAAGTATGTGTATTGGGGGGCGGGGGGGAGTAAGTAGGGCAAACATGCCACACGGAGGTCAGGAGTTGGTTTTTTCCTTCCACCCTGGAATCTAAGGTGATGAACTCAGATCATCATGTTTTCATGCTAAGCAATTTTACCTACTGAGCCACCGTCTTGCTGACCATCTGCATTTTTTTAATACACTTATTTCTCAAATAATTTTTTTAAAAGCCAACTGTAGCCAGGCAATGATGGTCCACACTTTAATCCCAGCACTCAGGAGGCAAAGACAGGCAGATCTCTGAGTTCAAGGACAGTATGGTGTACAGAGTGAGTCAGGACAGCCAGGGATACATGGGGGTCAGGGGGAACCCAGCTATGGGGCACAGAGTATGGTTCTTATAGCTTTAGTGCTCTAAAGCAGTGATTCTGAGACTTTAGGGTATATCAACATCACCTCCAGTTGGGTTGTTGCAGGTTGCTAGGGGAAGGGGGAGGCGAGGGGAGGATAGAGATAGTTTTTTAACATTTTTAACAAGTTTCCAAAAGGTTCTGATAACACTTTGAATACAGCTCTACTAAAGCCTGTTGTATACTTACCACAACAAAAGCCAGTATCAGTAGTCACTTGTACAGGCTAGATATTTGCTATGAGAGCTGTTGAATGTGATATGGTATGGGAAAAGCTAAACCTAAGGATACCATTGTGGTTTTTATCTTTTTCTCATTGAAAACCTTCTGAAGTTTAGTTTGAACCCCTAAATACAAAAATAATTTCCTATATGACTCTTGAAAGTCATAGGGTAAATTAGAAGGCAGAGTTGATGATTAAAGCCTCTTTTCCTACTCAGATACACAGCATCAACTGCATTACTTTTTAGGTTTTGAGAGTAAGTAATGTTACGTTTACAGAATATAAGTTCAAAAATTAACTCATGCCTCTGCATTAAAACAACGAGCCATTTTACAGTTATTTTGAATTGTTACATAGTCATGTTTCAGATTATTGAGTGAGTCATTTTCAGGAAAATGAGTAAAGGCATTGTATGACTTTGCACAAATTAGCACTTTGTAACTGAAAGAGGCATTTGTAGACTCAATGCAAAGGCTTTTGTCTAGAGTTTATTTGGAATGCTAAAATTCTTATCTCAAGACTTGTACATAAGGTTAAAAGTTGGATAGTCAACTGAAAATCCTGCTTTTTTTTTTCCTTCTCTTTTTCTTCTTAACCCAACCAAAACCCATTTTTTGCTTAAGCATTGAAAATAGCAACCAAAAAAAAAAATGTTTTCCTCTGGAAGAGTCCTACTTTCCAAGTACAGGCATAAATGTTACTTCAGTACTTAAGAAACTTCAGTTGTTAAATAGGAAATGGTTTTATAGTGCTCTTCCTTATTATCAAACACCCACTTAAAAAAATCAAACAAGAAATCATGAATTTCAGAATACTTTCAGTAGCCTCAGTGAAGTTTTTACAAAAGCTAAGAACTTGGCAGGATAATTTAAGAAAATTAGTTTTTTTATTTTTGTTTTATAATATATTCAATTTTTCAGCAATGAAAATAAGTTTACTTTTTTCTGAAAATAAGTGCCTTGTGTGGGGTTTGGTTTGGTTTTCCAAATCAGACAGTTCAAAAAGGAATGAAGATGAATAACCTTACCCTTCCCTCTGAGAAAAGCCATTCCTGGCTGTTGGCACGAGCACCTTTCCATTCTGTCTGGTATTTGCATGGGGTTATGTGTAGGCAGCTGAGTAAACTAACATAGCCATGTTTGATTTTGTTTTGTTGTTTTGCAAAAGTAAGAGACATAATGTCTTTCAACCTGTTTATCATGACTATCTTGCCATGTTAGTAAATTAATCATGGATTTGTAAGGCGTTATTGACTGTGCTGGGTTCAGATCTGGGGTATGTTTTGCTTGCTAGATAAGTGCTCTGCCACTGAACCATATCTTTAACCTTGGTCATAGTGTTCAGTGATTCTACAGAATATGTTATAGATTTTTTTTATCTTATAACTTGATTTTTTTTTATCCAGACACGTTCTCAGACTCTTGAAGGCAGTATTCTTTATTAATGTCATATCTAGAGTCTATCTTAATCTTAGCTACTGATTTTATTACTTTGTTCTTTTGGCCAGAATTTAATGCTTACATACTTTAGAAAACCTTTCTGATGAATCAGGTGAACTGCTTGTCTAGACAGTGTATCTTTATAATGCAACTTCCCTGAGGATAAATACTGCATGCAGAGGCATGGTCCAGACTCGTGATGAAAATAAATTTAAAGCAAAGGTGTGGTGTGTGCTCAGGAAAACTATTTTCAGCTGTTAGATTTTGGAGATGAGAAAACCTCTTGTGCAAGATAGATCTGTGAACCGCTCTCCTTAGGTTCAACATTTAAGTTGGACTGAGAGTTTTAAGATTTTTTTTTTAATGATGAGCTCTTGATACTATATGTTATATATTAAAAACACAGGTAATGTTTACACTAAATATCACTTACCAAAATATCTTGGTGCCCACCTCTAGTTTGGCCAGATATCAAGCATTATATTTAGGAAGTTTTTTGTTCTTTTATCAGCTTTGAGTTAGCCAACCATTTGCCACTAATTGGTATATGAACTGTCATAGAAAGCTAAAGAAATGGCTTAGTCTGTACAGTGCTGAGCGAGTCTATCTCAGAAAAGAGGACAGAGAATAATTTAGTAAGACACCCAATGTTGACCTCTGGCCTCCACATACATAGGGCACACACACATATGAACACAGTATACTCATATATCTACACACACAGATACCTAAAGGAAAATGAGTCGTTTTTTTTTAATTTATCAGAATCACATTTCAGTTGTGTCCATGCCATTTATGTTTGCAGATAAAAGTGCTTCTAGCACATTTGAGAAATCAAACATTTAGTTTAAAGATTGCTAAGGCATGATCAAGTTTAAATATGTGGTAAGGTCAGAAATCCTGTTTATTAAGAAATCTTGGGGCTGGAATATAGCTCAATTGGTAGACTGCTTACCTAACATGTATGATGTCCTGGGTCCCAACTCCAGCACCATGTAAACCAGGCATAATAACACTTGCCTGTAGTCCTTGCACTGATGGAGATCAGAAATTCAAGGTGATTCTCCTCCCAGGCTACATAAGCAAGTTTGAGGCCAACTTGCTAAGTCTGATAACCTGAGTTTGATCCTGAGGCCCCACATGGTCAAAGGAGAGAACCATCTCCTACAGGTATGTCTCTGACCTCCACATGTGCATTATGATATGCACACATCATTCATGTGCACACAATTTTTTTTTAAATCTGACTTCGTCTGCACCAGATTCTCTGGTTAGAATAGCATGTATGGGCCAGGGGGATGATTCAGCTTGGTACACTTTTCACCAAGCCTAGCAACCTGAGGTCAATTCCCAGGACCCAGGAGGAAGGAGAGAATCCACTTCTGCACATTATCCTCTGACCTCCTTATACTCCTCACAAACACTAAATAAGTAAACAAATGTAATTTTAGATGTAATGTATGCTTTGAGTGTTTTGCAAGGAAATCCAGAACTGCCTCCCAGTCTACCTCATGCATATTCACTACTATCCATAGCTTTGTGTGATTAATGTTCCTCAGTATCAGTTGACTAACTCTAGACTGTGATACATTTAAATGTTCGTTCCTCTTAGCTTCTTGTAAGTGAATTTTATTTTGAAACTTTTCTCCATGGAACATAAAGTGTCAAGTACAGCCTATGTATTTAGCATAGAATGATGGCATTTTGTTTTGATTGTGTTGATTCTTACAAATAAGTTTTAATGTAGCCACTTTGCTGTTTTTATTTCCCTAGCTTTTCTTAGGAACATCAGAACAGAGACATAAAGCTAAGTACATAATTTAATTGATAGAATGGTTGCCCAGCATCCTTGAAGCCCTGGGTTCCATCTCTAGCACCGCAGAAACTAAGCATGGTAGTAAACACCTGTAATCCTATCCCTTGAGAAGTGGAGGCAGAAGGACCAATGAAAGGTTATCCTTGAATATAAGATAGAAGCTAGCCTGGGCTACATGAAACTGTCTTTATTTAATTAATTTATTTGATTTTTTGAGACAGTAATAATAGAGCTTACATTTCACAAGGAAGAAAGCATATTTCCCCTTCACCATTGCTTTCTCAGCTCATGTGCAAGCTTTGTATATGCAATATGTATAGCAGATATTTCAGATGAGTGTTTCCTGGCAGCCATTTTGCTTTGTTTTTATGATTTATTCACTAACCTTTTTTAACTTACTAAAAAATTTTCCAGACAATCAAAGTAGAAAATATATCCCAGTAAATGTATGATTCAGCTTTAGTAGCCATCACTCTTTGCCTGGTTTCTGTCATCTATTCCTCCTTCTTTCTCTTTTCATTGGAATATCTTAAAGCAAGACTCAGGCACCATGCCATTTTACCTCAGGCATTTAGAGGCTCAGTAACCATACTGCCATTATAACACTAACAGGTAAGCCCTGAATTTCACGTAAGTTCTTATTTACAGTTTTCTGAAGGTACTTTGAATGAATAAGCAGTGAATTAGAACCTTTAAAAACTAAGAAGCTTCTGAAAAAGAAATCTTTTATTGTAGAAAGCAAAGAGCAAGCTAAGGCAGAGGCAGGAGGATCACTCTGAGTTTGAGGCCAGCCTAGTCTATATTGTAAGTTCCAGGACAGCCAGGACTCTATCTTAAAAATAAAAGAAAAAACCCACAAACCTTTAAAGAACTGAAGAGAGTGTTCTTCTATTAAGAACACTGACTGCTCTTGCAGAGAACCTGGGTTCAGTTCCCAGGACCCACATGGAGACTGACAGCCATCTGTAACTACAGTTCCAGGGGATCTGATACCCTCCAAAGGTTCCAGGTGGGCATGAGATGCAAATACATGCAAGCAAAACATTCATCATACACATTAAATAAAATAAATGAATATAAGAAGAAGCTGGCATTGCGGCACAGGCCTCAGAATTCAAGAGGCTGAGGTAGAAGGATTTCTGTCAGTTTGAACCTGGTGTACCTAGCAAAACTCTGTCTAGAAAAAAATAAAATAAAGGAGGCAGCCCCTGAAATGGCTTCATGGGTAAAGTTCTTAGCCGTGTAATGTGGTAAACTGAATTCAATCCCTGGAGCCCACATGAAGGTAGAAAGAGAAAACTCCACAAAGTTGTCCTATGACTTCTACACATGTACCAACACATATCTACACATACACACAAACACAATAATAATAAGTAAATCAGAAGTAAGAGAGGGGAAAAAAATCCCATTTGTCTTAGAGTTTTACTATTGTGAACAGAAACCATTACCAAAGGAACTCTTATAAGGATGACATTTAATTGGGGCTGGCTTACAGGTTCAGAAGTTCAGTCCATTATCATCAAAGCAGGAGTATGGCAGCATGCAGGCAGACAAGGGACTCTGGAGGAGCTGAGAGGTCTACCTCTTGTTCCAAAGGCAGCTAGGACAAGGGTCTTAAAGCCCACGGCCACAATGGCACACCTACTCCAACAAGGCTACACCTAATAGTGCCACTCCCTGGGCCAAGCATACACAACCATCATACTGTTACATTCATATATACAAACATGTGTAAACATCTGTTACATTCATTTGTACAGAGCCAGTAACTTCCCTGGGATAATGCTAATATTTTGCTTCATATTACAGTAGCTTATACAAATTTTATCCATATGATTGGTGCGTACATTCATGTTCCTCATCTTCACCTTTTTAGTCTATAGAGCATGTTTTGGCAGTTGTTATTGTAACTTCTACTCATGGAAATGCATACTAGAACAGCTAGTGATCTTCTACCATGTACCAAGCACTGGTTCATATTCATTATTTTACAAGATTCTTTTTTAAAAAAGTGGTAAAAACAAACTTTAGTCAGGACTATTGAGATAAAGCTGGGAGACCTCAGTATAGAATTGGTCTTAATTGTAAACCCAGCATGGGCAAGCAGAAATTCATAACCAGATGACAAGAGCTGAGTCCTGAGTGAAGAACCCAGACTAAATTGACAAAACCCTGTGCACTGAGGAAATAGGGAGCTGGTAACAGTGCATGAACTGGGCAGGAGTGCTCTCACCAATACTCATGTAGTGCTCTCACCAGTACTCATGTAGTGCTCTCACCAGTACTCATGTAGTGCTCTCACCAATACTCATGTAGTGCTCTCACCAGTACTCATGTAGTGCTCTCACCAATACTCATGTAGTGCTCTCACCAATACTCCCAGTGCTGGTCAGCCAGCCTAGACCCAATGATCTTTAGTGAAGAGATCCTTTCTCAAAAAATAAAGCAAAGAATAATCCAAGCTAGAGGAAGATACCCAGAATTGACCTTTAATTTCTACAGATACACACACATACACACACACACACACACACACACACACACACACACACATACTTTATATAAACAAATATATTTCGTTAAAATCCTTAACTATCCTAAATTTAATTTAGTGTTAAAGGGCAGAGGGGAAGATTAATCTGTTAACACCTTTGTGCCAAATTAACTTAATAGATAGTCTCCTACATTATTGAATCATAATTGAAACCTAGGTTGAATTCTAGACAAGCAAGCCACTAGGCTATATCATATACTCTTTACAAATACATTTTTCTGGACTCTTTGCCTCAGCCAATCAAGCAATGGGTTCTTCATTCAAACTGACCTCCTGTCTCAAATCTTTGTCTGCTTCTCAATAGTTCATTCTTTCCTGTAGTCAATGCGGTTTCAATATAAATACTTAGTGCTTTTCCTCTCAAAATCTTCAGTATAAAATTGTGGTTTGAGTGGAAAATGTTTCCTATAGGCTCAAGTATTCAAAACTTGGTCCCCAGTTGGTGTTTTGTTTGAGAAATCAAAAGAGCCTTGCTGGAGGAAGTTCATGGGGAAAAGCTTTGAGGGATTATAGCCTTACCCACTTCCAGTGTGCTCTTTGCTTCCTGCCTGAAGATAGAAATGTGATATCTCAGCTTCCTCTTCTAGCTAACTGCTGGTATGCCTTCCCCACCGTTATGGATTCTTCTGGAATTCTTAACCCAAATAAACTCTTCCTTCTAGAAGTCGCCTTGGTCATGATATTTGATCATAGCAACAAAAGTAATCATTACAATGTTTTCACACTGAGGCCTAGTTTTGCTGCCTCACTTCCCCGCAGGTGGTTGAAAGAGTTACACATAGATGAGGGCCTTCTCTGGTTACCAGCTGTAGAGGCTCAGAGAACCAGCAGTACCATCAAGTTTCGGCTTAAAATGATTTAAATGATTTTTGTTGAACATAGGCCAGGGTGATCATATATCACTTAGGAGATAGTAGAGGATGAGAAACCCAGTTAGATGTCAAGGTTTGTTCAGTAGAGATGATGTAGATTCCAGATAAGTAAATTTAGTGGGGGTTCTTGCTAAAGTTGAATTTTGCAGGAAATTGCACAGATAGATTTAGACAAAGTGCAGAAGCCTGACTAAAGCTTGGTGAAACAAGTCATCTTTACTAAGAGAAACAGATTTGATAAAAATGATTATTACCCTACCCCAAAGCTTGTGGAGATGGGTAAATACATATAGATGCATAGACTAAGAGATGTACATATAATATATTGATATATATTTTATAAAGCATTATATATATATATATGTTATAATATATGAATACTAAATATTTCAGTAAAACACACCTTTATAGCATTTTTAGTTTGACCAATTTAATGTATATTTATAGTGACTTATCCTGTATATTTTTATTTTTCATTGTAAATAAATGTTTTCATACAATATAGTCTGATATACATACAATATAGTCATGATTTCCTCTCTCTCATCTCTACACCTTCTTTCTCTCTTTAAAACAAACCAAAACAAACAAAAACAATGGAAATACACAAGAAACACAGACACATACACAAACACAAAAATCTGTAATAATGCAAAATCAGAAACCGTAATACGCAAGCAAAAGTAAGGTTAAAAAACAAACCAACAAAGCAATATTGAGACTCCCCCTCAAAAAAAAATCTCCAAAACTACCATTGAGTTCATTTTGTGTTGGCCATCTACTGCTGGGTATGGGGCCTGTCTTAAGTGTGGTTTGTATGCCCAGATTCTTAAAAACAACATAACAGGTATTATTTTATCTCTCTCCAGTTAATTTAGTATTATATCAAGTGTTTTATAGTTACTATATGAGTTGAAATTTGAATTTAGGTCTCCCAGCTATTGGCTCTCTTGCCCTGGTGGCAGTCGATGAGATGCTGGTTTAAAAGAGAAAAAAGATTAAGTGATTTAAAATGTCTCTAAATTTTTTGTTTCTTTGTTATCTATTAATCTCAGGCTGTAAGACTGGAAAGTACTTACCAAAATCGAACACGCTATATGGTCGTGGTTTCAACTAATGGTAGACAAGACACTGAAGAAAGCATTGTCCTGGGAATGGATTTTTCTTCTAATGACAGGTATGATACCATAAAAAAATGGGGAAGGGGCATGAAAACTACTTTTTTAAGAGAACTACTTTTTAAATAACCTGTTAAAGTTATTTAAGCTATTACAAAGTGTTTTGTATAATTAAGCTTTTAAAATTCAAGATAAAATGAGACAAGAAGGTAAGAGGGTGAGGTTTGTGCATGTGTATTATTTTATCTTTTTGAGACAGGATCTCTCTGATGTAGACCAGGCTGACCTTGAACTCAGAAATCAGCCTGCCTCTGCCTCCCAAGTGCTGGGACGTAACGTGTGAACCACTAGGCCCAGCTTGTATTCTTGATATATGTCTTGATCACTATTCTGTAGCCATGAATAAACACCATGACCACAACATTTACTTTAAAAAAGCATTTAATTGGGGCTTGCCTACAATTTCAAAGATTTAGTACATTATCATCCTATCATGGCAGGGAGCATCACAGCAGGCAGCAGCCATGGTGCTAGAGAAGTAGCAAAGAGTTCTACATCCAGATCCACAGGCAGCAGGAAGAGAGGGCCACTGGGCCTGGCTTGAGCTCTTGAAACCTTAAAGGCCACCCAGTAACACACTTCCTCCAACAAGGGCACACCTCCTAATCCTTCTCAAGTAGTGTCTCAAGTAATGTCTCAGAAGTCTGAGGGGACTGTTCTTATTCAAACCACAATATATATGTTTATGAAAATGATTGACATATATGTATGAAAGTATCACAGTGAAGCCCATTATCTTTTTACAGTGAGTACGTGGTAATGAAATTTTAAGTTAAAAAATAATTCATGACAGTCTGAGGAGGTGGCTCAGGTGGTAAAGTGTTTGCCATGTAAGATCAAGTACCTGAGTTCAGTTCGAAGCATTGGTGGAAAATCAAGGCACAGTAGTATGTGCCTGTAATCCCAGGAGTGAGGAAGTGGAGACAGGGTTATCCCTGGGACTTGCTGCGGTCAGTCAAGGAGCTGGCCTAGCCAAATCTGTGAGAGCCGAGTTCAGTGAAAAACTGTCTCTAAGGTGCAAAGCAATTGAGGAAGACACCCAAGGATGACCTCTTGCCTCCAAATGTATCCCATAAACATATAAACAAATGTACACACACATAGACACACAAATCAAGGTATAAAACTAGGAAATACGTTTTGACCATGATCTTCAGAGACGGTAACACTTGGTGAAAGTCTTTGACTGTTTCTTTCTTTTTTTTTTTTTGGTTTGGTTTTTCGAGACAGGGTTTCTCTGTGTAGCCCTGGCTGTCCTGGAACTCACTCAGTAGACCAGGCTGGCCTCGAACTCAGAAATCCTCCTGCCTCTGCCTCCCGAGTGCTGGGATTGAAGGCGTGCGCCACCACCGCCCGGCTCTTTGACTATTTCTAATGTACTCTTATTCTTTACCTTTCTCTTATTGCTAGGTACTAATGATAACAATTAAGCAAATGGAAACATAGTTCTGGGGTAATGTTTCTTTCTCCTGCCAATCTATTCTTGATTCTTCTTTTTTTTCTAAGTTCTTCATTTTTATTTTATATATATGATGAGTACACTGTAGCTGTCTTCAGACACACTAGAAGAGGGCATCAGATCCCATTACAGATGGTTGTGAGCCACCATGTGATTGCTGGGAATTGAATTCATGACCTCTGAAAGAGCAGTCAGTGCTCTTAACCACTGAGCCATCTCTCCAGCCCCCAATCTATTCTTTCAATCAGTAATGCTCTACTTTGATAATCCAATGGTACATACCTTTCTTGGTAATACACCACTGGTCCTGGGTTCAAAACTCATATGTACATTGCTTCCTGTAATTAAAGATATCTCAGACAGAGCCTGTATCATTGTCATTGTTGTTGTTCATTGGGAAGAACGGGGTGTATGTCCTCAAGGCTTCAGGCTTTGTGTTGTATTTCCCTACTGTTTCTGAAGAACCTTTGAGAAGACTGTGGACTGTGACTGCTAAGCAGATCTTTACACTCTGAGATAATAAGCCTCAGGAAATCCTGCCAGATGTCTCAAACCATGACTTCCTGATTTAGAACTAGAATGGAATTGTGCAATAGCTAGGGGTGTGGCCCAGGCCTGCATGCGCGTGTATACACACACACACACACACACACACACACACACACACTCACAAAGCCCTGGGTTTGGAGGAAGGGGTATAGATGACAATGATTGTCCTTGGAGATGGGGGGGGGAGGAAATCCTAGTATCTCTAGAAAGTTTCCAAAATCAGTGTTTACTCTAGTTTGTACGTAGAAGTACTCCTGCTGTGCTCTGTGTTGCTGCGATAAAACACTAACCAAAACCAACTTGGTGAGTTAACTGAGTGAGTAAGTGAGCCTGCTACCAACCTCAACAACCTGGATTCAGTTCCCCAGGACCCACATAGTGGAACAAACCAACTCAAGTTGTCTTCTTCTAGCTTCCAGCATGCTATCCCACATACACAAAATAAAATAAAATGATTTTTTAAAAAAAGTTTGGGGGGCTGGAGAGATGGCTCAGTGGTTAAGAGCACTGACTGCTCTTCCAAAGGTCCTGAGTTGAAATCACAAGCTCACAACCATCCGTAATGAGATCTGACGCCCTCTTCTGGAGACAGCTACAGTGTACTTACATATAATAAATAAATAAATAAATAAATAAATAGTTTAGCTCACAGGTTATAATCCAGCATCATGAGGAAAGAGTTTAGCTCACAGGTTATAATCCAGCATCATGAGGAAAGAGTTTAGCTCACAGGTTATAATCCAGCATCATGGAATCAGGAGCTAGAGCAGAGGCCATAGAACAGAGGTGCTGACATGCTTGCTCCCAGGCTCACATTTAACTACCCACCATAGGCTGGCTCCTCCTACATCAATAAGTAATCAAAAAATGTCCCATAGCTGGGCGATGGTGGCGCACGCCTTTAATCCCAGCACTTGGGAGGCAGAGGCAGGTGGATCTCTGAGTTCGAGGCTAGCCTGGTCTACAGAGTGAGTTCCAGGACAGCCAGGGGTAGACAGAGAAACCCTGTCTCAAAAAACCAAAAAAAAAAAAAAAAGCCCCCATAGACAAGCTGACAGACAGCCCAATCAAGACAGTTTTTTAGTTGAGTTTCCTTTTCCTCTTCCCAAGTATGAAAAGTAGGGCGGCCGGGGGGGAGAGAAAAGTCAACTTGGGAAATGACTTGTGAGCTTGTAAAGATCACAAGGCCAGAGTTGTGAACATGTATACCATTTACAGCATTTAATTATATGCTCTGAATTTACAGAGGCTTGGCAACCACTTTTAGGAAAGCTTTCTCTTGCGGTTTTAGCTTCTAGTGTTTTTCATAAGTAACAGTCCTTTTAGTAAGACAATAACTCATTTTTTGAGAATGGTGGCATGCTCCAGTAATTCCATCACTCCAGTGGCAGAGGCAGGAGAATTGCCAAGGTGAGGCCAGTCTGGTCTATGTAGTAAATTCAGGCCATCCAGTCTTATATATAAGACTGTCTCAAGGACTAGGAAGTGGAGAAAATACCTACCTTTCTACATTCATTGGAAGTTTATGACCTCTGATTTGGACTTTTACCTATCTGGACCTTTACCTATCTGGACCTATATTGTCTAGTATATTTAAATAAGCTATTTAAATAAGTAAAGACTAAAATAATGATATGTAAGAAAAAATTCTCAGTCATAACTAGTCACGTTAGTAGTCATGTATGATTGACAGCTCCCCTTCAGGACAGTATGGTACAGGATTGCTGTGGCCATATTTCCTTTGTTCAATTCCCCTTGACCCCTCAGTTGAAAACCCTGTAGAACAGGAAGTAGAAGTGCATGGAAACGAGTTAAGTCTTCCCCGGGAGGCTGCAGTCAGGCTACCGGCTCTGACACTGGAGTGTTAGTCATCAGATGCCTGGGCAGACACTTTCCATGGGTGCCTGGTAATTCATCCTCAGCAAACCACATCAGTTTGTTCTAATAGTCCTGTCTGCATCATACCTAACAGATGCCACTGAGTTAACAAAATGTTAGTGTCTAGGAAACAAACTGGGACAAGAAGAGCTAAAGATATAAAATCCTACATGTCTTCCATTGAGTGAGCCTGTTTTACAGGAAAAGAAATGCTGTTGGTTTCAGAATGCTAGTGCTCAGTTACTCTTAATGGAACTTATTCTTTTATATACCAGAACATGAAAATATGTTTCAAAACACCATTAAGTCAAAGTAGAAGACAGATTATTTGATAAATACAAGTAGTGATATTGCAGCCAATTCATTTAGCTTATTTTGAGAAGTGTATTGTAGTTTTAAGTGATAAAGTTTCCTATTAATACAAGGTAAAGTTGTTTTCCAAAATATGCTACATATGCTTCAGGTTATAAAATAGCAGAGAGCTTTGTAGTGTGGTATTCGTTTGCTGTTCCCCAGATTTTTTCCTTTGAGAAAAGTTCTCACAGTGAAGCCCAGGATATCCTTGAACTCAAGCAGCACTTTGAACAGTTTTCATTTGGTATCACTGATGCTTTTAAATCATTTGTATTTTGCTGCCTGGTACCCTACATCCCTTTCGGATGCATTAGAACACCTATTCTAGGTTAATATTTGATGTTAATTTCATAGTGTAGGCCGGGCAGTGGTGGCGCATGCCTTTAATCCTAGCACTTGAGAGGCAGAGGCAGGCGGATTTCTGAGTTCAAGGCCAGCCTGGTCTACAGAGTGAGTCCCAGGACAGCCAGGGCTATACAGAGAAACCCTGTCTCGAAAAACCAAAAAAAAAAAAAAAATTTCATAGTGTAATGTATTAACATGTTATTTCACTTTAAAGATTTTAAATCTTTGGTCATTTAGTAATGAGTTGATTAATCTTCATGAGTTTGTATATTTACTAAAGATTTGTTTGTTACCTATTTTAAATTTTATTTCATTATGTTTAAATAAGACACATGGCATTGTTTCACTTTTTTCTGAATTTGTTAAGGTATTTTATTTGTATACCAGGATGTTTTTAGAGAGGTTTCCCATGGGCTGCTAGTATTTAGGTGGAATTTTCTTCTATGGATATCTGTTAAGTCTTCATGCTGTGTTATGTCTTGCAATTCTGATGTTTTCTGTTTTGTCTAGATGACCTGTCTATTGGAGAAATGTGGTGTTGAAATCACCTACTCTTAATGGGTCTTTAATTCCAGTAGCATACTTTTTGTGACATTAGATGCACTAAAGTTTGGTGTGCATCTATGTTTTATATTATAACATCTCCTTGATTGCTTGACTAACTATTGAGAGAGAGGGAGAGAAAGAGATTAAATATTTTTCTTCCTCCCTTTCTTTTTTTTTTTTTTTTTTTGAGGGGGTAGGAAAACAGGAGGAACAAAAGAGTGCCACTTTATAAGCCAGTACCTAAAACACTCAAATTCAGTCTCCCAGGTACTTTGTGCCACTGTGCCTAGCTTTATTTTAAATCTTTTTAAAATGTTTTTATTTTTATTTTATGTATATGGGTGATTTGCCTGCATGTATCTCTGTGTACTGTGTGCTGTGTGTATTTAGTACCTATAGAAGCCAGAAGAAGGCATTGGATCCTCTGGAATTGGAGTGACAGACAGTTGTGAGCTGTCATATGATTCTAGGAACCAAGCCTGGGTCCTCTGAAGGACCAACAAGTTCTTTTAACAGAGCCATCTCTCTAACCTTTTCAAATCTTTAATTTTTTAAAATTAAAGCATAATTACAAATGTTCTGAGAAAAAAGCAGAGGGCAGGGAAGGGAAGCTGCAATTGCAATGTAAAGTAAATAAATAATAAGAAAGGAAAGGAAACATAATTACATCATTTCCCCTTTCCCTTTCCTCCTTCTAACCTTTCCTGTGAAGCTAGGTTTTGTAACCTACTTTGAAAGATGAAGAACTTAAGGCTGAGAAGAGTTAAGTAACTAGTTAGAGTTTTAATACCAAAAGAGATTAGATCGAGATATTTGGCATAGTAGATACTTATTGAATAGAAACTATTATGTTTAGAAACCCCTCATATATGTTTTCATATACTTGATCTTAAAACAGAACAGTAAAGGTTATTTTGTCCCTCTTTTATAGATGAAGAGCCAAACCCAAGCAATTAAGTAATTTGTTCAAGACTATATAGTTTAAAGGCTGAGGAGTGGCTCAAAAGTAGAGAGCTCTGGCCTAGCCTGTGTAAGGCCATGGAGAAAAGTTATTACTGCTAGAACCTAGGTTCCAGAGTCCATCTGACTGAGAGCCTTGATCTGCACCATTCCACTCCCATGTCCAGTGTTCTTTCTGCTATACTACGCTGTCTCTGTAGGTATATTAGGGAGGGAGCAGATGAAGGATCCTTTGGAAAATGTTTAAGATACATCCTTAACAAGGTGGTTACCTTACAACTGCTGTAGTTGTGCCTTCACATCTGAAGCCTCTGGCCTCCACAGGCATCTGCACTCATGTGCACATGCCCATGAACAGATGGGCATACACATTCATGTATTTTCAAAAAGATTTTTATGTGTGAGTTTAGAGTCTTAAACGTCATCCTGACTTGCCTGAAACTTCCTGTTACAGAGCAAACTGGTCTTGGACTCACAGAGGTCTACCTGCCTCTGTGTCCCATATACTGGAATTAAAGTTGTGTGCAATCATACCCAACAAAACTGAAAATTTTAAATATCCTTAAAGAGGAAAAAATGGACAGAAATGATGAAGGTTGTCCAGAGAACTAGAGCCAGAGAGCGTACGATTAATTGATCAGGAGTCCAGGGCTTCGTGCATCAACCTGTTCCATTCATTTAGAGCCAGTTTCCTCCCTAGGCTGGTGTGTGGCTGAACCTAGGGCAGATCACATACTTTACTACTGAGTTAGAACTCCCAGAACCTGAACAATATTTTAGCATTCTCAGGTACGACCAGCCTTTTATCGGTTGCTGACATCCCTGTTCTGCATTTCAGCAGTGCTAGTTCAGTACATAGTTCAGTTTTGTCAGGTGTGATATAGCATGTGCCTGTAATCTCAAGGTAGAGAAGTCTGAGACAAGAGAATTTCAAGTTCAAGGCCAGTCTGAACTATATAGTCAGACTCTCTTAAACAAAATAGGAGGTTGGAGAGATGGCTCAGGAGTCCTCTTCCAGAGGACTCAGATTCAATTCCTAGCACCCACATGACAGCTCATAACCATCTATAACTCTAGTCCCAGGGGGATCTAATACCTTCTTCTGGCCCTCATAGGCACCAGACATGCAAATGGTACACAGACATACATGCACACAAAATGCACATAAAATAAAAATAAAATCTATTTTTTTTAAATCTCATTTACACTCATATTCACATGCATAAGACCAAGGACTGTTATTTAAATTGTATTTTTATTTCTCTAACTTGATAACAAGCCATGACTACTACTTCTGAATGTTTTTAATTCTTTTCCTTTTAAAACTGTTAAGTGTTATATTGTTCAGAATATCTTAAAGTTGAATAAATCATTTATTCCAAGATCTTGAGCAACCAACAATAGTTCTTGACATTAAAACTAGTCCTTGAGAACAATTATGGTGGTACATACCTGTAATCCCAGCACTCAGGAGGTGAAGGTAGGAGGGTCAAGAGTTTAAGGACAGCCTCTGCTATGTTGTAAGTTTGAGGCCAGCCTGAGCTACATGAAACTTTGTCCATGACTCCCATCCCTTCAAAAAATAAAAGGATAAAATCCTTGGAATTGAGTTGGATACTGTATTCTGGGCAAAGTTCTACCAAATGCAAGTCAACAGTGATCAAAGTAATCCTGAGAATATGTACGGGATTAATAGTAATATGATAGAAATATTTTTGCTCTAACATTTATGACACAATTTATTGCTTAAGGCAGTGGTTCTCAACTTTCCTCATGTTATAACCCTTTAATACAGTTCCTCATGTTGTGGTGACACTTCCCCATATAAAATTATTTTTATTGCTACTTTGTAACTTTAATTTTATACTGTTATGAATTATAATATAAATATCTGTATTTTCTAATGGTTTTAGTCCACCCCTGTGAAAGGGTCATTCGACCCTCACAGGGATTGTGACCCACAAGTTGAGAACCACTGTGTCATCATTAGGCTAGACCATTAGGGATTATTCCTTGTTGAAAGTCAATAAATGATGACTGCCTCCCAGAATAACAGGAAGTAAGTTAGCGATTATTTCTTGTCTTGCAGTAGCACTTGTACCATGGGCTTGGTCTTGCCTCTCTGGAGTGACACCCTAATTCATCTGGATGGTGATGGGTAAGCGCTTTCTCTTCTCCCTCCTATAGAAAGCCCAGGGTGTGACTCCATCTTAGTCCGAGTGGCTCGTTCACCCAGCTGAATGGGAGGCCCATTGTGGCCAACTGAACCAACGTGCCGGCAGCTCAGCAAGGTCCCAAAGCTGCCATTAGTAAAATAGAGTAAAATGCAACTTTCCAGGGTCTCTCACTTCTGTTCCTTTAAGCCATGTTAGGAAGCCAGGCAAAGAAGTAGTAGTTTGTTGGCTCACCCTGCAGTGTGAGCATGTGGAGCTGCTCTTGCTGTGTCCTCCCAGAGTGTGATGTGTTCTGTTTCAAATAACCTCCTGTGTCTCCTGCCAGCTGTCAGCCCGCTGTATAACCCCTTTCCTGAGCCAGTTCCTGCCAGTCAACCACCCCCCATCTCCTGGTGTTTTTAGAATGCGTTCCCAAGAGGCTGAAATGTTTGCTCCAATTTATAAAACACAGGTCAGGTTTGCTATGAATCAAAGACTTCCAAATAGAAATACACATTAGAATACTTTAATTTTGCCTAATAGATAAAATCAATTTGTTGAAGCTTTTCTTTATTTAAATTTATTTTTGAGTGTTTTGTATATGAGTACTGTTTTTATATGATTTCCACCCTCTCTTCAACTCCTCTTATGTTCCACCACTCCCTCGCAAATCCACAACTACTTCTTTAGTTATTATTATTTCATATCTATGCACATATATACATATATTTATATATAGCATGCTGAGTCCATCTGGTGTTGCCCATATGCGTTTATGTCTAGAAGTGACCACTACAATTTGGTTACCTGGCAAGGCACTTGTCCCTGGAGAGTACTTTGATTCTCTTCCTCTCAGTTGCCATGTTGAAACTTTTCAGTCACACCCTACTTCTAATTAACTTCTGATTGTTTCTTCTATTTAGTCAGTCAGCTGTTGTAACAAACTTGAAATACCTGACCCTTATTTGTGGAATTCTGTCTGTTCTCTTTTGCTCTTAGTGGGTTCAGCGTATCAACAGATAACAGAGTTCACATATTCAAACCTGTATCTGTGCAAGCAATGTGGTAAGATGGCTTTTGATATCTCTATAATAAACTGTGGATTTTTTAAAGTTGTTCTATTTTTAAAATGTCAATGTTATTAAACAATGCTTTCTGAGAGAAGAACTATTTGAAATGATAACAGTTCACTATAAGAATGCTGTATATGTAGAGGGTGTGTGTGTGTGTGTGTGTGTGTGTGTGAGTGATCTGTTTGCATGGTAGCCATGGTTGAAGGTGGCCCAGAAATGCAATTTTTAAATTTTCACAATGGAAAGCTTTGTGCATTGGTGAACAAGTAAAATTCAGAGGAACTACTAGGCTCTAGAAGAGATGCTAATGGATTCTCGAAGAGCCTGTTAGAACTGTGTTTCACACTGACCATGCTTAGTGTGAGAACTACGTCTATATGTTTTACGGCTATGCACTAGCTTTTAGCTTCATAAGATAATCAGAGATGAGCATTGACAGAGCTGCATTGTAGATGAATTTTCTTTTAAAATACTAGCAATTGTTTGTATAATGCAAATAAAACTTAAAGAAACCATTGTTAATAACCAACCATAAACTGGCACTTTTAAGTTATTCACTGTGTGCCAGATGTTTTGATTGCCTTATATTTAATCTTTACACCAGTACTAAAGAGCAGTGTTGTTAGCACCCTGTTGTGGATGAGAGAACCAAGGCATGGCTAGATACCTGAGAGTATCTTATTTATTTGTACAGAATAGATTCCTGTTCACTTATCTAGAAAATGATGTAATATAACCAGGGAATAATGTGACTTGCAGGTCAGTAGCCTTTAGCTTCTGGGAACTAAGATATTTCAATCAGAAAGTGTTCATCATGTGAGCATAAGGGTCTGAATTCAGACACCAATGCTCATGTAAAGCCAGGCGCAGTGTTCATCTGAAACCTTAGTGCTGCAGGGAATTGGGGAAGAAAGGGGACATGGTGGACAGTCAGATCCCTGGAGCCCAACAGCTGAGTCAGTGAGAGTGAGCTGCAGGTTCAGTGAGATGGTACGGCCAGTCATTCGGTAGACTAATACTCAGAAACAGTTAACCTACCTATTCCCATGCAGATAGTAGAATGACAGTGCTTTTCAGATATATTTTGAAGAGGAAGACAAAGCAGCCTTCAATCAAGTAATAATCTCAGAGCAAGAATTGATGTTGTCAAATAAACTGACTAGTCATTGTTCTGTTAACTTTTTGAGAAATATTGAATTGAAAATCATATAAGAGAAATATTAGTGATGAATCAAAGCAGATGCTTCCTTAACCAGACAAGAGTTATTATAGTTTCCCATTCCTATATGCAGCCATTGTATCTGAAGCAACTAACACTGAGTATATTACAGTTGCATCAGATCTGTAAGGTATGAATGTAAAGCATGAATTTCCAAATGAACAGAGTATGCATGGAATCTCTGGAGTGCAATTGAAATTCTCTGAGCATTTGCCTACTTTGAGTAATAGAAAACATCCTAGGGGACTAACAGATGACTCAGTCAGGTAAGTGTTTGCTGCACTAGCATAGAGATTTATTCAATCTGAAATATCTACTTTAAAAAAAAAAAGCCACAACAGACTAGAGCCAGGCAAACCTGAATTATTGTTCTACTAGCCTCACCAAATTGATTAGCTCCAGGCTCACTGAGAAACTGTCTCAAAGAAATGAGGAGGAAAGTAACTGAGGAGACACCCAACAGTGACTCTACATGCAGGAGTACACATACACAAGTACATCCACATAAATGTATACACATGTATATACCACACATACACACTTCAGAAATAAAACCACAGATTATGTTTTTAAAATCCTTTTTAGCCTGGTAGTGGTGATGCACACCTTTAATCCTAGCACTTGGGAGACAGAGGCAGGCTTCTCTGAGTTTGAGGTCAGCCTGGTATATAGTGAGTTCCAGGGCTACACAGAGAAACCCTGTCTCAAAAAAAAAAAAAAAACAACTAAACAATAACAACAAAAACCTAATTTAATGAACTTTTTTAAAATTTATGTGATACAGAATTGATGTGGACTTAAAGAACATGTCTAGCCATCAGTAGAATTATCTGGAGCAACCTTTTTGGAGAGTGCTTTGCCAGTATTCCTTATCACTTTTAACCTAGTAATTCTCAGAATTTACTCTGAGATTATAACTATATGTGTACAAGGATTTTACAAAATAATAACAAAAGCTGGAGTTTAAATGTTTGAAAATAGGAATCAGTTAAATTTGGGTACATACATGTAACTCACTGTTAAGCAACCATTAAAAAATGAGCATTGTAGTACATAACCTGCATTCCCAGTCCTGGAGGGGAGTAGCAGGGGAGAGCCAATAAGATAAGTCCTAAGTTCCAGCTCATAATGAAATACACACACACACACACACACACACACACACACACACACACAAACACACACAGAGTGAGTGCCAGGTCTAGCTTACATGAGAGCCTGCCTCAAAAACAATGACTTGGAGACTATTGAAATTAGATGTTGGTGACCGGCTGTAAAACATAAGATCAAGTTGTAAGTGCATAATTCAGCCTGCAGCTTTTATTATTGCCTACACAGATCAAGAACTGGGAAGAGTAGCAGCAAACCTGAGCAGTGGTGCTGGGATTGAATGGTACTCCTGCCATTTGTTTATTTTGTGGCACTGAGAAGCAAACTCAGTGCCTCCTGCATGCTACATGAGCACCATACAACTTTTATGTTTTGGTTTTAGTTTTTGGGTCCTGGAGGCAGGCTCTACATGGCACTGGCTGTCCTGGAACTCCCTAAGTAGTCCTAGCTGGCCCTAACTCCGAGATCTGCCTGCTTCTGCTTCCCAAGTGTTGGGATTAAAGCCAGGAGCTACCTCCCCTGAACAACTATAGAACCTTTTCAAAATGAGCTTGGATCACTTTTCTTAAGAGGGGAAAAAAATAAAAGGTATTTTTAAAAAATATAAGACCTTTGAAATGGCTTAGCAGGTAAAGTCGCTGGCCAGATACTCTTGGTTGAGGAGGGAGCTAACACACAGAAATTCACCTCTGGACCCCAGTGTTTGCTACTGTGGCACATGTACCCACTCAAACATCAATTTTTTTTAATTTTATAGATGTTATACATTGACTCAACAATTAAAAATACTTACTGCTCTTGCAGAGACCCTAAATTCAATTTCCAGCCCTCAAACAGTGGCTCATAATGCTCTGTAACTATAGTTCAGGAGCTCCTTCATCCTCTTCTGACTTTACCAGGGTCACATGGTGCACAGACATACATGCAGTCAAAATACTCACACACATAAAATAGTAAAATCAATAAATAAGTTAAATGTTATAAAGAAAAATATATAAATTAATGGCTATGGAATTCTCTTACACTTCTTTTCCTTTAAGAGAAAAACATTAGTTTATATCCAATAAGACATTTATTTGAGCTTCAGCTATAATCTGGGTCTTATTTTTAAGCACTGGAGATAGACCAATAAACAAACTATAGAAGGTCCTAGGCTTTGTTTAAGTTACTTTCTAGCATTTCTTTTGTGTGTTTTGTTTACTTTCTAGCATTTCTGGCTTTACTGTAGGTAAATAGAAAAAAGATAAGTTTTTAGTTTTGTTTACCCTTCTTGGGTTTCTGAGTTCAGAGTCAGGAGGTTTAATTTAGTCTCAGTGAATGTAGCCAGAGTTATTCTTAGAAGGTAACTCATGTGAATGAATAAATGGTTTAAAGAGCTAGGAGACTAAGATAGCAAGAATGGTAAATGTCATTAGATCAGTACTCCCTGAACATCAAAGCACATAGCCCTGTGGCTTAGGGACATCTGCCTATGTGGTCTTTGTGGAGCCCATAAGAATCACAGAGAGTAAGCTATCACATGATTCTGTGCCAAAGAGAAACAAATTTTAAATACTTAATTGTTGAGATTTTTGTTTGCTAATAACATAGTCACAGCATTAGTCCAAGGATAAGGACATTCGGCCATAGGTTCTAGACCTGCTTTTCCCTGGGGAATTAGTATTCAGTTCTCTTCTCCTCCCTCAGCTCCTTGCCTTGAGGATGCAAGCAAGATCAGAGTCCCTTGACTCCCTTAGAGGGAGGAAATTCTCCAAAGAATGATACTCTATAAAATTTAAAAAGTAGACAAGTTTGAGATAGAAGTGATTTTATCCTTTGGTACCCCATAATTTCATAGTGATCATTTCTAGCCTTGTCTTTCAGGTCAGCACTACAGAGTTTGCACAAGGCTTGTGAAGTGGCCAGAATGCATAACTACTATCCCGGCAGCCTTTTTCTCACTTGGGTGAGTTATTATGAGAGTCATATCAACTCAGATCAGTCCTCAGTCAATGAATGGAATGCTATGCAGGATGTGCAATCTCATCGGCCTGACTCTCCAGCCCTCTTCACAGACATGTAAGTTGCCTTGCTGAGGACTGTGGAAGCCCATGTCCTAAACAGCAAATTCCTTAGGAACCAACCTATACACCACATATGTCATACATGAAGAATCACCTTCTACTACCTGCAAAGGCCTGAGGAAAGGAATTTCACTCCTGGGTACAGTGGAGTGTCCATAATCAAGAATGTAATGCTATAAAAATCTATTACTCAGATTCCACTCATTTGAAATTTGAATTTAGAGGAATTGGCTATGAAAAGGATCATTTGATAAGTTGACAGCAAGATGCTTTTAAAAGGTTACCTAAGAAATTAAACTAATTTTCAAAGGAGAACACTTACTCCTATTGATGAAATCCCCAGTTGATGTCTTCTTTTTTTTTCATTTACTGTTGCAACTGAGGCTGTTCATTCATACTCTTTGGGACTGGAGGTACACACCTTTAATCCCAGCACTCAGGAAGCAGAGGCAAGTGGATCTAAATTCAAGGTCATCCTAGTCTACAGATCGAGTTCTAAGCCATCCAGAGCTAGATAATGAAATCCTGTCTCAGAAAAGAAAGATGGAAGAAAGATGTTTCCAATCTCTTTAAAGGAAAATCTGGGTTAAATTTATTTATATTGAGTTGTGGTTTTATTTTAGGCCAAAAAGTAATCAAAACATCATTTGATTTAAAAACAAAAACAAGGAGTTGTTGATTCTAGAGTTGTCTTTCCAGTAGACCTACTCCTTTCAAGATATAGTAATAACCAAAAATATAAGAATCTGTGGAAAGTGATCTTCATGATTTTATGTTGTAAAGCTTGTTGGTGGGTTTCAAAGGAATGGATGTTCCATCCAGCTCAACAGAGAAGAAAATTCTTCTTAGCCAGGGATAGTAGCACACAGCAAGCACCCTTGGGAGACTTAGAAGGATTTCAAGTTATAGGCGAGCCTAGACTACATATAGTAAAACCAACCCCATCTCAAAATAAAGAATAAATGTTTCAAAATCAGTAAACTAATGTTTTTCCTTCCTGATTTTTATTTTGTTTGAGAAGATGTTGGATTGGTAGCACAGAAGGAATTGCTTTATGTTCCTAAGCAAAAACAAACAAAAAAGTGAAAGATCCTGTCACCCAGTAGACGCTCACTGAATTTTAGTTCTTAGTTTTAAGATATATTTAATAAATTATCTTTGTAGAAAAGGACTTAGTAGAGACTGTAGACCAGTGTGTCAGTGATGGTGTACAGTGATGAAGAGCAGGCTGTGCAAGCCATGAAGACAAGCCAGTGAGCAGCACCCTCCATGGCCTCTGCACCAGCTCCTGCCTCCATGTGGAAGTATAAGCCAAATGAACCCTTTCCTCTCCAACTCACTCTTGGTCATGGTGTCTCGTCACAGCAATAGTGACCCTAACTAGGAAATGGTTATATCTGGATAGAGTGATTTTTAATTAGTTTTGTTTTCTCTGTATTTTTATATTTTTTTCCAGTAGCATCAAAGAGGGGAAAGTGTTTGTGGGCTATAATGCCTTTTCTGTGCCCTCTTCCTACCCAAGTTAACTTTAAAAGTCTATAAAAAGATAGTAAGAATACAGGAAAATGTGAAGCAAACTGTATTTACAATGTTTACTGTGAACAGTTTGTATTTGTAATCCACAACGGGCATGTATACATGGAGTTCCCCAGTGTACACCTAAAATTATACCAGGCTCAGAGAGGAGAAAGACCTTGTTCAAGGTCACATCAACTGTAAGTATCAGAGCTATGATTAATGGGTCTGTCTGCTGCTAAACTACTCCACCTTAGAATGTAAAGGACTCAGAGAAAAACTGCTTAACTAGGAAATCGAACCCATGCATGCACACAGCTGCTAAAATCTGTTTTTATCAACACATCTTTTCAGTAGAAGACTGTCATTACACATTTCCTCCCACACTAGCCGTGTCCAGAAAAAATGAAGCCTAGATAAGAATTGTCCTCCTAGTCACAACAGAAATGCCTTGCTGAGAACAGCACAGTGTTAGCTGTGTGCTGTGTGGTTCATGAGAAGCTGAATGCCCAAGCGCGTGGAGCCCTGAGGGTGTGGAGATGCTGCATGCAGAATTGGAGATTACCAAGGCTATTTTTGCAGTCAGTGATAAGACTGTAAGCAGCAGGAACAGGCAGGATGCCTGAAGGATTAGGCCATGTCCATTTCTAAATAAGGAGATACAGAACAGATACCTTTCTTGAGTAGGTAGGAACAAAGATGGAATAGAAAGTACTCAGGTTCTCCATAATGTGAAACTGTGCCTCTAGAAAGAAGCATCTAGTCACTCTGAACCAATGGTTTCTAGTAGTGAAGAATCTGCTGCCTAAGTTGATTTCATATTAAAGTTCCAAGAGTAGATTTATTTGATTTTGTTTGTTTTTTTGTTTGTTTGTTTTGAGGCAGGGTCTTACTATGTAGCATTGACTGTCCTAGAAGTTGCAGTATAGACCAGGTTGGCCTCGAACTCAGTATACTGGGACTAAAGCATGTGCCACCACATCTAGCCTTGAGTAATTTTATTTAAAGAGTTAGAAGGCTAGAAAACAACACAAGGCTTTAGACAGAGAGCAAGGCTGGACTGAGTGGTCTGATTTCCCTGATAATGTATATGTTTACCAGTATATCTCTTTAACATTTGTTTCCTTAACTACAAAATTAATTTATAAAAACTTTACAGAAATGAGGAGGAAGGAAAGGGCAGTGATACACACTTATAGCGTACTTGGAAAACTGAAGCAGAAGGATTGAAAGTTCTAGGCCAGCCTGGACTACATGGCATGACCTTGTCTCCAAAAACATAAAAATTTTCACACAGCTATTCTGAGAGTTGCCATGAAGAGGAAAGTGTTTTGGATGGAACTATTGCATCCAAATAGCTGACCCCCTACAACCCATTTTGCAATAAAATTTGCCTCATTGGAGGAAGATGGATCAGCTCACCTTCTTTCCTAGCTTATATGCCCTCAGCAATGAATAATCAGAACAGAATGGCCTTTTAAGGTCCAGCTCTATTGAGAGTCACACCACTAGGCTACCCAGATTGGTATTCTAGCTCAGTAAGTAATGATAGCCAAAGGCACTTGGTAGGAACGTGGGATCACTTGCTACATCCAACTTGTCTTTGCTTCTTCATGAATATGTGTATTTATGATGTCTTCAAAGATGTTTAAACATATAGAAACTGTTCAAGTAATTTTTACATGTTTATATTCTATATGTTTTGGTTTTTTTTAATGTTGGTTGGTTTGGTTTGGAAGTGTGTTCTTATTGTTAGCTTTAGTTTTTGGTTTTGTTTTAGGAATTGTCTCATGCCCACATTGGCCTGAAACTTACTATATATTCGCTTGCAATTTTCATTTGCTTCTGCAATATAAATATGAGAGTAAAAATAATAGTTTGGAAGCATAATCCAATGGTGAATTGATTGCTTTGATTAAGTTGTTTACAAAAAATCACTACTTGTTTATTCTCAGACCAACTGAACGTGAGCGAACAGAAAGGCTTATTAAGACCAAATTAAGAGAGATTATGATGCAAAAGGATTTGGAGAATATCACCTCCAAAGAGGTAAGCAACTTCGAGTCCTCATTGTTCCAAAGCCAGAAGTAGGGTAACAATAGATAGGGACTTAAAATGGTATTGAAAACACAGGAACCTTACAGGGATTAATACAGTACATCACCTCTGTTTCAGATACGCACAGAGTTGGAAATGCAGATGGTGTGCAACTTGCGAGAATTTAAGGAATTCATAGATAATGAAATGATAGTGATCCTTGGTCAAATGGATAGTCCTACACAGATATTTGAGCATGTGTTCCTGGTAAGTTTTAAAACCACTTTCACTGGTATTTTGAAACTAGCTTTGGACTCAAGACAGGAAGGAAAGAAATTGTTGCTTTATTATATTTAAACAAAATATAACTGGGCTGGAAAGATGGCTCAGTGGTTAAGTGTACTTACTATTTGTGCAAAGGACTCAGATTCAATTCCCAGCACCCACATGACTCCTGGGGATCCGAAGCCCCCTCCTGGCCTTTGCCAGTTACCAAGCATTCATCTGATACACAGAAGATCAGGCAGACAAAACACTCATGTAGATAAATAAATCTAAAAAACTTTTAACATAGCTAACATTAAAAGCATCAGCACTATGTACTCAAGCCTTGTTGCTTTCTAATCATTTGCTACATTATTTTACTAACACTGTGTATTATTTGTGCTTTTAATGTTATTTACATGTATTGTATGATAGCAATATTATATAATGTTTTGCTACTGCTCATACCTTCCCAGTTCCTTTTTCAATGGATTTGTATGCAGATTAAAACTTGAGTGTAGTGGGAATATTTATACCAAGGAATTTAGCAAATGCTACAAATCATGTCATCTGGTTTCAGAGTCAAAGATGTCAGTTGCCTGTGGTTTCATACAATATATCTAACTAGGATGACTTTTATATCTTTCTATTGAATCTATTTAAGACCTAATACAATTCATCAGAGCAGATGGGACCTACTTGTAACAGAAAGTCTGTTGGGCTGTATTTGCTTAGCTATTGTTTAGAGTCTAAGGATCAAATTCTGATCCTTGCACATGTTAAGCATATGTTCTGTCATTGAAGTACATCCTCAGCCATGGATTTTTAAGCATATAAAACCATGTCACAGCATCTTGAGCCCTCAAGTTACTTTTCATGATTACCAAGAAGTCAATAACTAAAAATTGTTCTTCATAGTTCCCATTCCGTGACTTGTAATGCCTCGAGGAAAGAGAGAGAGAGAGAGAGAGAGAGAGAGAGAGAGCTCTAAGGTTGAAGAGTTCTAGTACATGGTAGTAGGAACAAGGTTAACAAGGATACTTAAAAGCAAAGAAGAATGCTAAAATATCATTTTTGTTTCCACTTCCTATTTATTTTGGCCAAGTATGTTTCAAATGCTTCTTATCCTTATCCATTGAAAGGCCAGTGCTATGTATATCCAGCAATGTAACACTTCCAGTTTCTAATGAACACATATGTGAGCTGAACTGATTAGAAGCCATGAAAAGGTATAGAAGAAGGATAGAAACACAGAAACTAACTAAACTGGATTACTGCACTCTGAACATTCTGGAGTTATTTTACCCTGCAGTCAGATTTGGTGTTGTTGAAAGCTTGGCATTATAGAACATGTTTGTCTCTAGTTTGATTCATATGGACTAGAGCTATGAACTTACTGTGCAAAGCTGAACTGGCAAGGGATCTTCTTTTCTATATTTCTGAGGAATAGGATTACAGGCATATGCTATCATACCCAGCTTAGATTTTTTTACCTTTTGTATTTTCTTTTTATGTGTATGTATATGCCTGTACACCCCGTTGATGCAGAGGCCAGAAGATAACATCAAATCCCTGGAACTGGAATTATGGACAGAGGGTTGTGAGCCACCTTGTGGGTACTAGGAACAGAACCTAGGTTCTCTAGAAAAGCAACAAGTCCTCTTAACCACTGAGCCATCTCTCCAGGCCCTAGAGTTTTTCTTTTAAAGTACATATTTGTGTACTTAGTTTTGAATAAAGAAAAAAAATCTCATCAGTTTCACAAAACAGTTTGATTTTCTAAAGATTAGACATTTCTTTCCATTGTGAAATTTTAATTTTTGTTTTGTTTTTATTTGGTTTGGTTTTAGTTTTCTGAGACTGGGTTTCTCTGTGTAAGTCTGGCTGTCCTGAAACTTGTTCTGTAGACCAGAATGGCCTCAAACTGCCTGCTTCTGCCTCCTGAGTGTTGGGATTAAAGGTGTGAATAATTTTCATATTTAAGGAAATAACTTCCAAATAGAATTCTAAAATTTAGCCTTATTCAACATGCAAAATAATTACTCGAAAGGTGTTGTCTAAACATCTTATCCTTATTTTGATGGCTTTCTCTCAGTTTGTACCACATGTCCTATGTCCAAACCCCTTTGTCTTCTCCAGTGAATATATACTTTCCCAGCAATTGGCGTGGAAACTAGATCTATTCTAGTTCAAGTTGCAGAATTACTTTTCTCAAAGTTATCTCATTTCATGCATAGTTGCCATGCCTGGAGCTCAACCAGACTTTGAGGAGAGGCAGCAATCCTCCCTCACTCTGGAAGAATGCTCAACTCTGCAGTATACTGCATAGGGATCTGTTTATTCAGAAAAATACCAGCTGATACGGAGAAGGAATGTTTAGAACATAGTTCAAAGAAAATCTGCACTGGAGCTGATTGGTGGGTAGCCAGATTATTATTAGGGAAAAGATTCATCTAAATTCTTGTAAGGTTGTACAATTTTTGTTGCTGGCAGCAGCCTTTGCCCAACCAGATTTTAGTATCAACAGCTCTCCTGGAGGCTGTCCGATTTGGCTAAGAAAAACCTACATGTGAATAGAGACCTTTTGCAGTACAACAACTTTTTTTTTAGCTGAACAAGGGAAACAAGAGTATTCGATACAGAGTAATCTTGCATATGAATAAAGTGGCAGAATTTTTACTACTTGTTATCTTTTTCAAGATTTGACATTACAGATCCTTTCTAGAAGGGAGTTTTCAAATAAGAATTCAGCTACAAGCTGGTTATACTTGTGGTAGGACAGAGAAATAGTGTAGTATTAAATGGGCCACTTTTATCATATTCATAATTTTTGATCCTCAACTGGAAGTGTATGTCATAAACCTCTCTTAAAGGGGCCAGTGAGATGGCTTAGCAGGTAGAGGCACTTGCCACCATACCTGATGACCTGAGGTCAGTCACCAGAACCACATGGTAGGAAAGAAAAGGCTCTTTCAAGTTGTCCCCTTGTATGACCTCCACATACATGCCATGACATGAGTACACCCACATCAACACACATGTGTACACACATATAATAAGATAAAATTATAAAAAATAAATTATGGTTTGAGATATACCTCAATTAGTAGTGTTTGCCTAACCTGAACACAGCACTATGCTCAGTTCCCAACACCATATAAACTGATTTACTGGTGCACCCCTGTAATCCCAGTACTTAGGAGATAAAACAGCAGGTTCTGAAGTTTGAAATCATTGGAGCCAGCAAGATGACTCAGTGGTAAAGACACTTGGCCCAAAGCCTGACAACCTGAATTTGACCCCCAGAACATACGTGGTAGAAGGCAAGAACCAACTCCTGGAAGTCAGGTTGTCCTCTGAGCTCCACATAGACACATGACACTTGTCTGTGCACACACTCACCACCCCCACCCCCAGGAAAAGGTAATTTTTTGCACTACCAATAATAAATCTAGATGTGATAACGAAGTTCCTGGTACTAAGAGGCATTGAGTACACGTAATTGAGTCACTTTCTAGAACCTCTGTTGCCCCAGTTTTCCTTTTCAGATGCTGTGCTTAGTTGACTTGCTAATACTCACTAACCTTGTCTTTTTGGCTCCATAGGGTTCAGAATGGAATGCCTCAAACTTAGAGGACTTGCAGAACCGAGGGTGAGCATACAGAGCATTTGCTGACACCCCTGTATAACAGAAGTCCCTGTTTAATCCTTATATTTTCCTGTCAAAGAAGTATCAAATTGGGTAACTTTAATCCTTAGAGTTGCTTTGAGTGCTTAGGAATAATTTTACAAAAATCAGAGCAGTTGTTCTCTCAACTGTTTGATCCTCTTCCCTCCTAAGAAAGATCAGTTGTGTTAATTGAAAGACTTTGAAAAACAAATGCCTAAGTGTTTGGTACTCTTTAAAATCAAATGTAGTTGCTAGAAATGTAGTTCAGTGATAGTGCTTGCCTAGGCCAGAGGAAGAAGAGAATGACTCATTTCTGATTGCCTTGATAGACGGAGAGTCAGAGGTCCCAATCAGTGCCGTACATACTCCCTACTTTCTTCTAACAAGAAAGGTGTTTACAATTACTAAAATGAACTTCTAGTTTTCATACAAAAATAATTCCAAGTAAGAAAAAATAGTTGCTTAGTTGGATATATAAAAATAAGTATAACTTGAAAATTTCTAATTAGTAAGGATTGGTCTGGAGCTTTTAAAGGTAGAGACTACATCTTCATCTTTTGAATTTATATCTACCTAGCTCAGAACTTCACACCAAGATGATGGTCAGTGTGAATGAATGATAAGAAATTCATACACACGTGAGAACTGCCATTTGCCCAATGGCGGATGAAGGGAGGAAATCAGCTAGTAAACTGGGCTGAGAATTCAAAGACCTCAGCTGTCATCCTGGGTCCTCCATTTGCCCTTTTAACGCTAGATAGCCGGGCAGTGGTGGCGCACACCTTTAATCCCAGCACTTTAATCCCGAGGCAGAAACAGGTGGATTTCTGAGTTCCAGGCCAGCCAGGGCTACACAGAGAAACCCTGTCTAGGAAAAAAAAAAAAACACTAGATAAATTGTTCACCAGTAGGTTTTGTGACATGTCCCCTGAAGATGAGACCCTGGTTGCACCTGAAAACACTGACTCTGCCTTATCTGCAGAAGTTCACTTAAATTTCCTTGTAGTGAGACAGTTTTGTTTTTTTTTTGTTTTTTTTGTTTTTTTTTTTTTTTGGTTTTTCGAGACAGGGTTTCTCTGTGTAGCCCTGGCTGGCCTGGAACTCACTCTGTAGACCAGGCTGGCCTCGAACTCAGAAATCCTCCTGCCTCTGCCTCCCAAGTGCTGGGATTAAAGGCGTGCGCCACCATCGCCCGGCGAGACAGTTTTTGACAACGTACTATCATGTAAAATTTAAAAGAGCTATCATTCTAGAAAACCTATATATGATAGTTAGTATGAGATCTGAGATTTGACATAGCCCTGCTTGTCGGATGCATTATAATCAAATTGTATATACATACACTAAACTATAATCCTAGCTGGAGAGAAGACTCATCAATCTCATTGCTTAAAACATTTTATAAAACATTAAATCTGTGTACATTAATGGGTTACCATATGATGTTTGGGTACATATACTTAATGTTTTTTTTTTTTTTTTTTTTTTTTTGGTTTTTCGAGACAGGGTTTCTCTGTGTAGCCTTGGCTGTCCTGGAACTCACTTTGTAGACCAGGCTGGCCTCGAACTCAGAAATCCTCCTGCCTCTGCCTCCCAAGTGCTGGGATTAAAGGCGTGCGCCACCACCGCCCGGCATACTTAATGTTTTAAATCAAGTTTATCATCTAGAACATTTTTCAATTCTTTTTAAATAAGTCACTGTTTATGTGTATAGGTATTTTGCCTGCATGTATATCAGATCCCCTGGAACAGGGGTCAGAGATAATTGTGAGCTGCTATGCCAGGAATTGAACCTGAGCTCTCTGAAAGAGCAGCTAGTGCTCTTAATCATTAAGCCATCTCTTGGGAGGCAGAGGCAGGAGGATTTCTGAGTTCGAGGCCAGCCTGGTCTACAAAGTGAGTTCCAGGACAGCCAGGGCTACACAGAGAAACCCTGTCTCGAAAAAAAAAAAAAAAAAGCCGGGCGGTGGTGGCGCACGCCTTTAATCCCAGCACTTGGGAGGCAGAGGCAGGAGGATTTCTGAGTTCGAGGCCAGCCTGGTCTACAGAGTGAGTTCCAGGACAGCCAGGGATACACAGAGAAACCCTGTCTCGAAAAACCAAAAAAAAAAATCATTAAACCATCTCTTCCACCTCCATTTATCAATTCTCTATGGTGAAAACTCTTCAAAATATTTTCTTCTTGCTTTTTGAAATGTACAGAATGTAGCTATTCCACAGTCACCCTACTGTGGAATATGAGCCATCATTTACTCTTAGAAGGCTAAACTACAAAGTGAAACTGACTCTTGTCTTTAAAACCAGAATGATATAAATAAAAAAACAACAACAACAGAATAATTGTCTGGGCAGTGGTGGTGCACACTTTTGATCCCAGCACTCAGGAGGCAGAGGCAGGAGAATCTCTGAGTTTGAGGACAGCCTGGTCTACAAATTGAGTTCTAGGACAACCAGGGCTACACAGTGAAACTCTGTCTATAAATAAATAAATATGGAAGGAAGGAAGGAAGAAAGGAAGGAAGAAAATATTGCATCTACTTAGGTCCTATTTCTTAAATTCAGTGACGCTTAAGCTTTAGTATGTGTCTTTAGTCACAAGACTGTGTGTACTGATCCCTGCTAGTACTTTGTTATTTCAAAGCACAAAATTTAACATTAAGGTCATTTTCAGATAGTCTAATGACTTTAGAAACTAACTCCAAGTGTTACTCCACATAAAGTCACAGAATATCTGATACAGCAAAGAAATTTCAAGGAGTTACAGTACCAGCCAGTCATGGGCATTATTTAGCTCTGAAATGAAAAGAATTAAAAAGCTTGTCCTGTCTCTATAGAGATGATGCCATAATCCATTACTGAAGTATAGGGTTGGAAGTAGGAGACTGATTAGGTTTGGGGTTTTGTTATTATTATTATTATTTTGTGTGTAAGAGTCCAGGAGGAGGCCAGAGCAGCAAGCAGTCTAAACCTCTGAGCCATCTCTCCAGCCCCTCATTTTTATCTTAAATAAAATCAGCAAGCCAAGCATGGTAGCTTACACCTTTAATCCCAGCACTCAGGAGGAAAAGGCAAATGGATCTGAGTTTTCAACCAGGCTGGTCCAAGTAAGCTAGAGCTACATAGAGAAACCTTGTCTCAAAAAAATATAAGAATAACGTGAGTGTGCTTGCTTTTGCTTTTAATCATTTTATTGAAGGTAATGCATAATGCAATATAGTTAACACAATTAAAATATACAGTTCTGTGGGGTTTAGTTTCTGAGTTATGCAAGGTACCTAATTAATTAAGAACTTTTTTTTAACAAGAAAGAGACTATGTATGCTGCCCCTGTCATATTTTCCTTCTTCCCTGTCTCTAGAAGCCACTAATGTCATCATCTGATGGCTACTTCTTGACTATCGTGAATAATGTTGCAGTGACCTCCCCCTCCCCCGTATGCATGCTGTGGAGTGAGAGTAATGCTTGTGGAGTAATCTGTTTAATCTGTTTGGCCCTCTCAAGAATTGCTGAGCTATTTTCTACAGCAGTTGCACCATTTTACATTCCCACTGTGTGTTTGTTTCATTTTTTAAATTAAAAAAATAAAATCATTTTTATTAGTAGGCGTTGGTGCTGCATTGAAGCAAATTCAGTTCATGTCTCAGAAATCTTGGGCCTATACAGCCTTGACCACAGAGTGACTATATCTCTGTTTGTAGTTTTTCTTCCCCCTTCTCCTCTTCCTCTTCCTCCTCCTCCTTCTGAAACTGAGTTTATGGAACCCCACATTTGGTTATTTGAAGGAAAGAGTTTTGTAGAAAGAACTGAGCCTCTGTTGCTACAGTAAATTTTAGTGATATTTAAAGTCTATATAACATTGAAGGAAAAAGAACTTCTGGTAAATTAAACCCAAGCATTAATTAAGGTGGTGTGGGGAGAGAAGTGATGGAGAAGTTTAATAGAGAAACCCTTCTCTGCCAGCATCTCAGTTTATGAGAACTTTCAGCAGGAATGCATCCAGATAGATGTGGAGAAGTCCAAGCCCAGCACTCCATGGATCTTCAGTTTCTTGCCTAACAATCTGGCATTCAGAAAAATAAGAAATTTTCCCTTTCTCTGTTTTTTGGTTTTTTGTTTTGTTTTGTTTTGTTTTTTTGGAGTATATCAGTAGCCTGGTTTTATACAAGCAACTTCCAAATAAAAGTTTATTGTTGGTAATTTTAGCAACATAAATTGCTAGGTTGTGGGTATCAGCTTGATTTTTGTATACAGATAATAGGGCTGTTTCCAAAATACTGTCAAAGATGAGATTGTATAACCATGCATAAGCTGAAAATGGAATTTAGGTATTGGACATGGCAGATACTGGGCTGGAAATTAGTTGTAGCTTGAGAATACATGCCCTCCTTTGGTCTCTTCACAGGGTGCGGTATATCTTGAATGTCACTCGAGAGATAGATAACTTCTTCCCTGGAGTCTTTGAATATCATAACATTCGAGTATATGATGAAGAAGCAACGGATCTCCTGGCTTACTGGAATGACACTTACAAATTCATCTCTAAAGCAAAGTGAGTTTTGTCCCCCACACAGGTTCTGATCCCACTCCACAGTGTAGCTAAGACTGGGGTGATACTGAGACAGTTTACTGATAGTACTTAGAGAAAAGGATGGGATCCTGGATGAGAGATTAGTAACTTAACATTTTCCCTTTAAGCAAACAAATTTATGAAAGGCAATAGATTTGGTGCCTGTCCTGTCTATCAAGATTGTTAAGGGACATGTAGACTAATTTCTGAATGAAGTTAAAAACGGGTTTCTCATTTACTAAAGATGGTTTGAGGGCTGTAGAATAAAACAGAATAGCCTTATATATGGACTGGCGGTAGTGGCATGTGCCTTTTAATCCCAGTAATGAGAGGCAGAGGTAGGCCGATCTCTGAGTTCCAGGACAACCAAGAAACTGTCTCTGTCTCAAAAAAATACAAAACTAAAAGGTAACCTCATATAGCCTCATTTTCCACTAAGCAGAAAATTAAAGAAAATAGAATTATCCCGCAGCTAAAAAAAAATAAAGATGAGAGAAATGGGGGTGGCGGGGGTGAGACAAAGTCTCACTATGTAATCCTAAATAGCCTGGAACCCTACATAGACCAGGCTGGCCTTAAACTCACAGGAATCTGCCTGCTTCTGCCTACTGAGTGCTGAGATTAAAGGTGTGCACTATCCACCATGCCTGGCTCTGAATTAAATTATTTAAATGCTACTGGGGATATTTGTAAGTTTTATAGCAAACATTATTGTGAACAGGTGGAAATACTAGGCTTTTCTGAATACAAGGCATTCAAACAGCTATGAGAATCTTTCCAGTTGTTGACTTTAGTGTAGATACTATAAATGGTGACATTTTTCTCTTGCCTTTCACTGAGGTCATCTTCAAATTAATTGACTCTTAAAGCTCTGAGACTTCCATTCCCAATTTTATTCATCCTTTCACTGGAAAGAATAAGTGAGCTCCTTGGCCATGTCCCTCTTCAGAGGGACAGCACTCAAACCATCTTTAGTAAATGAGAAACCCCTGTTTTTAACTTCCTTCAGAAATTAGTCTACACTTCCCTTAACAATCTTGATAGATAGGACAGGCACCAAATCTATTGCCTCTCATAAATGGTGAATCCTGATAATCGAATGTATTTGTTTCCTTAATTTTGTAAAATAGTTCCCACCATGGACTTTCAGTACTCTCTATGGGCTTTGACAACTATAGGTGCTGGGAAATTGGACAGTCTATTCTAGATGTTTCAAAGATTCATCCTTATACTTCTGTTGCTCTAGAATCACTTTTGGCACCAACATCTGTACTTGTCAGGGTTACAGACTTACAGGCTACAGTCGAGCAAACCCAGCAGTGACTTCACATAAAAGAAAAGTTCAAGAATCCAGTAGTTGTTCAATCCATGAGGCTGGATACCGCAGCTGGTCTTCAGTATACACTGGAATCCTGAAGAAGTAGGCTCTAATGCCAGTGGCTGCCAGTAGAAGGTGGGGCCCAGATTAGAGGTGGGTCTTCCCACCTCAAAGATAATTAGAAGTGTATCTTCCCACTTCAGACGATTTAGTTAAGCAAAAGTCCTTCACAGATGTGTCCAGCCATTTGGGGGTTTTAGATCATTCCAGATGTAGTACAGTTGTCAATGAAAATATAAGCACCAACGTCAGAAATGGAGGCAGTCGTTCATGAGCTTCCCAAGTTCAGACCAGAGTCTGAGAAGGAGTGCCTCCTTATCTATCTCTTCTACATGGCCCTACTCCTAGTGTTATAAAATGCAAACTTAGTCTAGGCAATTGTATGCAGGGACTAAGGGGTGAAATTGAAATGTGTGGGATAACTGAGATCCTTCCTAAACAAATTAGAAGCTGAACACTTAAAAAGCCTAATTGAAAACTGCCAAAAAAGTGCACACCTTCAATCCTAGCACCCAGGAGGCAGAGGCAGGTGGACCTTTGAGTTCAAGGCCAGCTTGGTCTACATAGCAAGTTCCAGGACAACCAGAGCTACACAGAGAAACCCTGTCTCCAAAAAAAAAAAAAGGATAAGAAAAAAGTAAAATTTGAAAAAGGTGCTTTCATAGGGAATAAATTTTATTTTACTTAGGCTTGTCCAAGTTGAAGCACTTTCCATACCTATAGGCAAAGGGCTAAAATTTGATATGTTTTTAGAGCTCATTTTGAAAACATAGAACACATGTCTAAACTTTTTCTGAATCACTGTGCATTAGCTTCCTAACTGTAGTCTAATAAAAACTCTTCACAAGGACCAGCGAGATGGCTTGCCAAGGCTAAGTTTAACCCCAGAACCCACGTGGTAGGAATTGAGAGAACTGACTCCTCCGAGTCATCCTATGAGCTCCATATGTATACCACCACACTCAGATGCCCACCCACCCACACATACACAAATAACAATACAATTTTTAAAATTAAGAAAAATTAGTCCATTCCATACTTTGCATTCTTGTAGCTTATCTGCTCACTCGTTTGGGCAAGTCACCTCAGGCTCATTTGCACTGATAATTCCTCAGTCATTCATGTAGCTCATGACTGCAGAAAAGCAAAGATTATAAGCTTCTGGAAGAAGGCTTGTCAACCAACAGTATAGCTAGTGAGCCAATGAACAGCTGCTCTGCTTTTGCTCACATGTCCATGTTTTGACTTATTGGAAAAGTTACTCAAAAGGACTCTAGAGTTCACAAGTAGTAGCCATAACAGTAACAGTTCTTTTTCTCTAGTTTTTAAAATATTACCTCTTCAACAGCTGGAAGATGTGATCAACAGATCCGTAAGTTTATTCATGCATTGACCTGATCCTTGAAGTCTTAGTTCGTACTGGAACACTACATTGTTAGAATTAGAATATAACTGAATAATGTTCATATCCAAGATGACTAGCTTTGACCTGTTAAGACTGAGGTATTTTGTTTGCTTTGTAGTAGTGTCATTTTCTCTTCCTTCCCTCGTATTAAAAGTCCACAGGGACTGGGGTGTAGCTCAGTGATAGAACGCACGCCCTGAGAGTATGTGTGGAGCCCTGAGTTCACTTCAAAGTGTGCAGAAAACAAACAGGCATCTCCCGTTCATCCCCCTGAACCCTGAGACTGACATGTGATAAATCACGTGCTTTCCTGGGGCTGTGATAGTGTGTGGAAAGTGACCTCTAGAATAGAGAAGAAACATGGGCTTCATCTCTGCTCTCCTCCAGGGACAGAGCCCTTCCTGGGAACTTAACTAGAAATGACTCTATTAGAACAAATGAGATGAGTCATTACCACACCTGTAACTCAGGAGAATGCCAGCCAGAAGACGTGCCTGAGGGCTGTGAGGGAACTGGCCTCCACCACACAGGACACGAGCTCCAGCTCCACATGCAAAATTCTCCTCTCCACGCTGTGACATTCAGTGTGCTACAACGTTGAATTTTAATTGTCTGTTTCTCTAACTCAATTCTACCCTTTAGTAAAGAAGCTGTGTGTTACTTTAGTTTGTGTCTGGCACCTTGTACATTAGCTTATATATGGTAAATACTCTTTACTGAGTGGATTAAGAGGCTTAATATTAAAAGTGAAAAAAAGAGAGTCCAGCAGTGGTGGTGCCACACCTTTAATCCCAGCACTGGGGATGCAGAGGCAGGTGAATCTTTGAGTTCAAGGCCAGCCTGGTCTACAGGGTTTGTTCATTCCAGGACAGCCAGGGCTGCTAAGACTAACCTTGTCTCAAAAAAACAGACAGACAAATATTATTTAAAAAATACAGTTAAAACTGCCTACTTTATCCTCATATTTGATCATAGAGGCACATGGATGTACTAAAGTGAGAACACTGCCTAGCCAAAAAAAAAAAAAAAATTAAAATGGAAGGGCGATAGAGGAACCTGAAACCAGCTCTTACACTGTACTGTCAGCATCCTGTCTTTTTCACCCCACTCTCTCAACTAGGAAACATGGATCTAAATGTCTTGTGCACTGCAAAATGGGGGTGAGTCGCTCAGCCTCCACTGTGATTGCCTATGCAATGAAAGAGTATGGATGGAATCTGGATCGAGCCTATGACTATGTGAAGGAAAGACGAACGGTGACCAAGCCCAACCCCAGCTTCATGAGACAACTGGAAGAATACCAAGGGATCTTGCTGGCCAGGTGGGTCGTGAGTGGCTTTTTCTGCCTCTCATTCCATTACCTTTGAAAGTTAAAAATCACCTTCAGCTACTCTTGCATCTTATGGTAAATGACTTGAAAGTCAATTTCTTGAGCTGTCAAATGCTGAAATCCTCTGTCTTGATAGATTTGGTTTGTTTCCCTGTGAACAGTTCTAGGCTGTGTTTTTAGGGTAATAGCACAGCTGTCTAAAAGCAGTTGCAGCTGGTGCCAGGGTTTGACTCCAGCAAGTCTCATGACTTGATCTTGACTCTCAAATCTGGGCTATGTTTCCACAGAACAAAATGTTAAATAGCCTTCTAGCCTATCCACACAGAGGGGCCACTCTCCAGCCCCAAAGAATTGTGAAAATGTGACCACAACATAGCATTATGGTTTCCACTAACAGCCCCTCCCATTTACTCAGTATTTGGAATGATTTCATCTGAGCCTCTGTCTTGAGAAGCTGAAAAAATACTCAGTCCTCCTCTGTTTCAGAGAAGTTCTAGGTCTCTAGCACCAACTTTGATGACACTTTCACATTAAATCAGAGGATAGGACACGGAGGTTCTTTTTGGCACAAGGAAAAGGTACCTAAGCATTTGAAGAGAACATAAATATTACATGTTCCCAGGCACACACACATAACGGATGTTAGGCAATGTCCTCATGTGACCTACTGAGAGGAAGGACACTACATGTCCTGCCAACTTCAGTATTTATTCTGGAATCCCAGGCTACTGCAAGCTGTTGGATTGGTTCCCCTTCCCCAGTGTCCCTCCCGCCAATATGTGGCTTTTCTTAGATGTTAAAGGAATTTCAGGAAAAAAAATTTTAAATGAGGATATGAAGGACAGCATAAACCAGAAAATCACACTTCCTCGTTCCTTTTCCTTTCCTTTTCTGTTCCATCCCGACTTCCTGAGCTTGATTCATAAAGGGAAAGAAAACTCCAGACAGGAAAAAACACAGAATTTGCATCATTAGATCTGGTTTCTGTTCCTGGTTCACCCATTTGCTGTAACCTTCAGAACTTACTTGGTGTTTCTAGTTCCCACCTGACCTCCATCTGTAAAATTAAAACATCAGTATGAAGTTGAGAGAGACAGTGCAGTGCCTTTAACTCCAGCACTTGGAAGCTTGCAGTTCTCTGTAGGTTCAAGACCAGCCTAGTGTACATATCAAACTCTAGGACAGCAAGAGCTACATAGAGATACCCTGTTTATAGATAGATAGATAGATAGATAGATAGATAGATAGATAGATAGATAGATAGATAGATATTTACTGTTTTTGTTTTTTTTTTCATAAAATAACACTTTTTTCTTTTTAAAGACAGGCTATCACATACCCTAAAGCTAGCCTTAAACCTACTATGTAGCCAAGGCTAACCTTGAGCACCTAATCCTCCTGCCTCATCTTCCAAGTGTTTAAGTCATTCATTCATATATATTAAAGAGCAAGTTATAAAGCTCTTCCTGCTACCACAAGCATCTGCCAAATTTATGCTCTAGCAGACAGGTTCAAGTTTCAAGCTGACCATTTGCAAGCTGAACCATGTGTCTATGGTATTAGGTTCCCGTGTAAAGGGGGCAGGAGGAAAACTAAGTGATAGCTGGGGAGAATTTGTGTGTCAGGTCCTCAGACGTGTCCACCTTGGTTATGAGGGCCAGCGGTGGCCGGGCTTTCTTCTTCTCTGGGTCTTCTGGTGAAGAGCGGTCTGGTGAGACACAGCTGTCAGCCCACGGCAAGGAGCCTGAAGTGAAAGGACATGGATTTCTGGTCCCATGACAGCCAAATCTAGTTGAGGCTTAAGAGGATTTCTTAAAAATAGCTTTCTGGCTAAATAATTGAAAATATCCAGGACCATGCACAACTCACAGAAGTGCCCACTGCTTTCCCTAGTCCCCTAGAAGGTAACCACAGTCAGCCTCGGTTTTCTAGCCCTACACTTGTAGCAATATTTTCTTCTGTATATGTTTCTTAAGAGTTGATGCTATTACCTAACATGTAGCAAGAAAGCAGAAGAAAGAGAATGGAATGTCTTTATATATCTTATCAATTACATTTCTTTTCTGCTCATCTAATAAATAAGAAAACTAAACGGTTACCCAGAGTAGCCCAGTCATATGTGTGCCTGTGTTTATATGATTCCAAATTCAGGTCAGAGGCAACTCAAGGGAGGGGAGATCTGAGGCGAGGTTGCATCATCTAGGCCACAGGCCAACTCTGAAGTTCCTTTTTGGCAACTTGTTTATTTACTTGCCTGCCTAGAATGGTAGTTAGGGGTCAGCTGGATTAGAAGTTACCAGTTTAAAATAAAAGATCTGATCTAGTGTTGTGTGCCAAGTCCCGTCAGTGTCAGAGCATTAAAGTACACCACACAGAGACTCACTGAAAAGAAATCTAGTATCCCAGCAAACCAGTGATGCACACATGCCCCATGACCCATATATTACACTCTATTGCATGATACCTCTGAGAGACTGAAGTCTTAGCAGCCACAAGAATGTCCCTTGGCAATGTTTATAGTAGCCAAGACTATTTGTCAACCATATGGACAAACTAATTGTGACACATTTATTTCACTTTATGAAGAAACATTTACATACATACAGTGATGGAGCTTGAAAACATTTTAGCCAAAATAATGTTTTACGGTTGGGTGTGGTGGGCATGCCTCTAATCTCAGCAGAGAGAAGCAGGTAGATCTCTGTGAGTTCAAGGCCAGCTTGCTCTTCGTAGTGAGTTGCATGATAGCCAGGGCTATGTAGTAAGATTCAATCAATCTTAAAAATAATTAATTAATTAATTAATTTTTAAAAGTCACCTGCAATAATATTTTAAGGAAAAGGAAGGGACAGATGATAAGCACAGAGTTCAGGAGAGAAGAGGGTACAGGTCAGCAGAGAGTATGTGAAGGTGTAGTGCTTTAGCAGTGATGGTAATAACTGAACTGTGTTAGAGCTGCCTACCACTCTGCCTCAGGCCAGTCTTTGGATTAGATTTTCTTTTTCTTACTCTCTTATAAGTAGGTGTCAATTGTATTCCCAAAGCCCCATGAGTATTTTCTGATGGTCATCAACCCCCAAGAACAGAAGGAAGTCCCTGCTGAGCAGCAGGCTATAATGTTAGCTACTTCCTCTGAAACATTCACTAGCATAGCTTCCATCTCATATTTCCTCTTGATGGATAATATTTTAATGTACTAGATTTATTCATTTTATGTATGAGTGTTTTGCCTATGTGTATGTATGTGCACCACATGCATGCTTGGTACACATGAAGGTCAGAAGAGGGCATTTGATTCTCTGAAACTGGAGTTGTGAACCACCATGTGGGTGCTAAGAATTGAACCTGAGTCCCCTGCAAGAGCAATCATTCTTAACCACTGAGCTATCTCCCCAGCCCTGACTGATAAGCAATTTGCAAGCATTTAAAAAAGAAAAAAAAAACTATAGTTTTGGGAATTGTTGAGATTATGGCAACGTCTCATTTGTTTGTTAGCTAATAAAATCAGCTGCTCTTTTATACCATCAGATGGCTAAGAACAGCTACCCTCCAAGCTGTCTCTTCAGTCACATGCATCATCATAGGAATGATCTTACGGTGCTAAGTGAAAGTCCCATTTGCACAACCCCACAATAAGTGACAGTGTGGAAATTAGAAAACACAGTGGTATTTAGGCCTGGAAACAAAGGCCTCCAGAACTAAGAAAAGAGACTTCCATGGGAAGCAAACTGGCCTTGGTTAGTAATAATATAACTTGAGATGTGTGATGTGTGTTATGTTGTCTCCTCCTAGGGGTGGCTGGAGGTCATGCAGCTTGAAAAGGGTAAAACTCCACTGTACACCTAGCCAAATGATTATAGCTTGGTCTTCATAAACAGATTTGACCTGTTCCCTTTGAGGGAACGCACCCTCTCTATTGTGAAGGCCTGAGTCAGAGTGCCCCACCCAAGCAGCAGACAGCAGAGGGAGCTGCGATCGATCAGGTGTAGAGTTGAGAAGAAACAGGGTCACATCAGTGTAGGCACATGACTCAGCAGAGCCCGTGTGTGGCCCCAAGCCCAGGGCAAGTTGTTTGAGACTGAGTTTCCCGTTCCACCCAGAAGTTAGGTAACTCTTTGTCTGCTATTAAATCATGGGGACTGTCAAGCACCATATTTAGGATCTAATCCCTGGGCAGGTGATCCTGACCAGCCGTACATGCAGCTGAGACATTTTGGCTCGGGCTTTGGGAATTGTGTTTCCTATAAGAATGTAGTTTGAAGTGAATCTCGTCCCCACCTCAGACTGCACTTCATGAAATAACTGAACGATGACTGTACAGTGATCTCTGGGGTTGGTGAAGAGCCCTCTTTGGCCCACATTTTCCCAAGTGTTGTCTCAAGTTCTAAGATCTTTTGGGAAAGGCCTGTCCTTTATAATCATCCTCTTCATCCTGTAACAGCACTTTCAATCCAGATACTAGGCCTCCTTTATTTTCTAACTTAATGATCACCTTAGCCAGACATGGTGGTGCACGCCTTTAATTCCAGCGCTCTGGAGGCAGAGGCAGGTGGAGCTCTGTGAATTCAAGGCCAGCCTGTTCTACATAATGAGCTCCAGGTCAGCAAAGGCCACATAGATCCTGTTTCAAACACACACAAAAGACTGATCACCATGTTGGAGCTAGAAAGAATGTTCAACAACCCACGTTTGGTATCCAGCACCCATTCTGGGGTAACTTCTAGAGATCTGACTCATCTTCTGACCTCTATGCTCATCCTCACAAATAAAAATAAGGATTCTGATCACCTTTCCCCGACATCTGCACCAGCAACAAGAGCTACTACATAAGCACTCATTCCAACAATAAACCTCCAAAAGATTATTGCTTTTTGAGTGACTTATACGTTGTTTAGGTTAGGGGTTTGTTTTGTTTCACTTCTGGTTAAATTGTTAAGCATTTTTTTTAAGATTTTAGATATTTTAATTTTTTAAAAAAATTTGCATACTATATATTTTGATTGTATTCCTTTCTCTCCCCCAACTCCCAAATCTTCCCCCACCTCCCTACCTTTCTTTCCCTCTCAAAAAGAATAAAAATATAGCATAGGTCAAAGCAAACAAAAACCAGTAAGCACCCCAAAAACATAGCACCCATGTTATGTTGAAGCCTGCTCTAGTTGATATATCCAGTGTCACCCTAGTGGAAAAAAACTGATTTTCCCTTTCCCAGCAAATATCTATTGCAAATAGCTTCTTGGTTAGGGGTGGGACTTTGTGTCCCTCTCTCTGTGCTGAGAGGTTTATCTGGTTTGAACTTATGCAGGTCTGTGTGTGCTGTCAGTCTCTGAGTTTGTATGTGAGGCAGCCCTGTCATGTTTGGAAGACATTGTTTCTTCAAGTCATCCCCCATCTCTGACTCTTACAATATCTCTGCCTCCTCTTCTACATAGATCCCTGAGCCTTGAGAGGAGTAGGTTTATTTATCTTATTTTATGTGTATGATGTTTTGCCTGAATGTATGTTTGGTGCCCATGTGCCTCTGGAGGCTAGAAGAGGATATCAGATCTCCTGGAACTAGAGTTAAAGATGGTTGTGAGCCACCATGTGGTTACTAGGAACTGAACCCCCAGTCGTGTGTGTGTGTGTGTGTGTGTGTGTGTGTGTGTGTGTGTAAAACCACATACCCTTAAAATATTTCCTCAAGAAAATTTCTAACAAGAAGAACTGATTATTTAAAGATTAAATTTGGAGAGCTATTGCTACACTTGACTCTTAAAAGAAAGTCTACAGGGCCAGTGAGATAGCCCATCAACTAAGGTGCTTGTCACTAAGCCTGACAATGTGAGATCGATCCCTAGGACTTGGGATGGAGTGAGAGAACCAACTATCCCAAGTTTTCCTTGTCTCTCCACTTGTATGCCATAGTATGGTACAAACAGTAAATGAAGTTAAAAAGATTAAAGTCAACAGTTCACACTTACCCATGCCATGGGAGAACTTGATTATCAATAGTGGCTGTTAACAACAATTTCAATTCCCATTAATCTGATTACAGAAAAAAAGTCAGATCTCAGCACTCTGGAGGCAGAGGCAGAGAAATCTCTTATGAGTTTGAGACAGTCTGGTCTATCCAAGAGTTGGCAGGAGTTCCATCCAAGTCAGCTGGGACTCTGTAGTGAAACCCTATCTCAAAAAATTCAGGTCTCAGCCATCTATTGCCGTTTGCTTTGTTTTTTTTGTTCCTGTAAGTTGTGCATCTTTTGCAGTAGTTTTTGTCTTGGTCCAATGAGTAGGAGCAAGGATTTACAGGAGATAAGGTTTCTCTGGATGTGGTTTCCCAGAAGGATGTTGACTGTTTTCACAAACCTGTTTGTGTTTCCTGTTTGTATTGTCCACAGCAAACAGCGGCATAACAAACTCTGGCGATCTCATTCAGATAGTGACCTCTCAGACCACCACGAACCCATCTGTAAACCTGGGCTCGAGCTCAACAAGAAAGAGATGACCACATCAGCAGATCAGATTGCTGAGGTGAAGACTGTGGAGAACCTTGCAGCCATGCCTCCTGTCTTTGTGGAACATGTGGTCCCACAAGATGCAAATCAGAAAGGACTGCACACCAAAGAAAGAGTCATCTGCTTGGAGTTCTCTTCCCAAGAGTTTCATGCTGGACAGATTGAAGATGAATTAAACTTAAATGACATCAATGGATGCTCGTCAGGGTGTTGTCTCAGTGAATCAAAATTCCCTCTTGACAACTGCCATGCATCTAAAGCCTTACTCCAACCTGGACAGGCCCCAGACATTGCCAACAAGTTCCCAGACTTAGCAGTAGAAGATTTGGAGACAGACGCACTTAAAGCAGACATGAATGTCCACTTACTGCCAATGGAAGAGTTGACATCGCAACTGAAAGACCTCCCTATGTCACCTGATCTGGAGTCACCAAGCCCCCAAGCCAGTTGCCAAGCTGCCATCTCTGATTTTAGTACAGATCGTATCGATTTTTTTAGTGCCCTAGAGAAATTTGTAGAGCTTTCTCAAGAAACCCGATCTCGGTCTTTTTCTCACTCAAGGATAGAAGAATTAGGTGGAGGAAGGAGTGAGGGTTGTCGCCTGTCAGTAATAGAAGTGGCACCTTCAGAAATGGCAACCGATGACCAGAGAAGCAGCTCTTTGAGTAATACTCCCCATGCCTCTGAAGAATCTTCTGTGGATGAAGACCAGTCAAAGGTAAAACTGCTTTATGGTTTACTATTTAATGAAATTCTCAACAAAGAAACTATTGACAACTTTGCTGTGTTAATGTCTTTGGGAGAACTGGGTGGGGCACTCACCCATGCTAAGCCAGTCTATCCCACTGAGCTTTACCCCTGGCCCTAACTTGTTTTTAATTAGCATGTGTTTGAGTTGGCAGGTCACATGAGTGAAGGTGCCCAGAGAGGTTAAAGTAGTAAGATTTCCCCGGAGCTTGAGCTGCAAGGGCTTATGAGCTGCCCACCATAGGTGCTGCGGACTGAGTCTCGTCCTCTACACGCTCCTAACCACTGAGCCTTTTCTTCAGCCCTTTGATTCACTCTTGATATTAGTAAAGATTTCCCTAGTAAATAGTAAAACAATCCAGCTGAGTGGGTTTAAAACCAGGTGCTTTTTTTTTATTTTTTTCTATATTTGTCTTCAATTTTTTTAAAGATTTATTTATTATTATATGTAAGTACACTGTAGCTGTCTTTAGACACAGCAGAAGAGGGTGTTGGATCTCATTACGGATGGTTGTAAGCCACCATGTGGTTGATAGGATTTGAACTCAGGACCTTCAGAAGAGCAGTCAGTGCTCTTAACCGCTAAGCCATCTCACCAGCCCCAACAGGGTTCTTTTTTAAGGATTTTGTCTTTTTAGGCTTTGATGTCATTTTAGATTTATTTTATGTGTATAAATATTTTGCCTGTGTGTATAAATGTGTACCACATGTGTGCCTGGTGCCCACAGAAGTCAGGAGAGGGCTTCAGTGTCCCTGGAACTAGAATTATAGATGGTTGTGAGCCACTATGTAGGTGCTGGGAATCAAACTCAGGCCATCTGCAAAAGCAGCAAGTGCCCTTAACCTCTGAGCCATCTCTCCATCCCCTGTTGGAAGCATTTCTGAAAGAAGAAGCTAGTTCTGTGAACCCTGGGACTCAGATCAAAGCTCAGCATTGATGAGGTACCACAGTGCCACGTGAGTGAGGTGGCATCTGAGAGGATGGGTTTGTTTGGGAAATGTTTTGTCTCAGAAAGTTCACAAGCTAGACAAGTGTAAATAGTTGCCAGAGCAGCAAGATGTTCATGCTGAGCTCAGTGATGCTGATCAGTGAATTAATCTCCAGTCCTATGGAGCTCAAGAATCAAAAGGTAGTTTGGGAACAACCAGTATCCTAAGATTCCCAAGTAGCATACATTTTGTTTTGGTTTATTTTTCAAGCAAAGTTTCTCTGTGTAGCCTTGGTCTTCCTGCAATTCACTCAGTGGTATGAGGCTGGCCTTGAACTCAGAGATCTGCCTGCCTCTGCCACCCAAGAGCCAGGATTAAAGGCGTGTCCACCATGCCTGGTGATGTATGATTTCTTATGAACCATTTCAGAATTAAGAGGAAATACCATACATGTTCAAAAAAAAAAAGTTGCTTTGTGTTGTTTGTCTGTTTTGAGACAAAGTCTCAAGCTTACTCTAACATACAAAACTTCCCTTAATGATCTTAATGGACCTCATTATGATGCATTTATTTTGCAGTACTAGGGATTTAACACAGGGTCCTGTTCATAGCAGACAAGCGCTTTACCAACTGAGCTTTCTCAGCAGCCTTGGTTAGATACCTGAGATCTGGTCTTTCCCTCATACTCTGCCTTCATCTGTTACTTCTTCTCTGCAAATACCCCAAGACAACGTTTGTTTCTACTTCTGTTTTCTTTGTTGTATTTCTTTGGAAAGTCAGAACGTTTTAGCTCTCTTTATGAACCAGTCAGTGTAGTGGCATTGACTGAAATAGCCTTCCTCCTGAGTCCTTGGTCATATGAGCACTCCTTCCATGGCCCGTGCACATACCAGGCTCATCAGTTCTGCCAAGATCACCTCTGCTTGATGTCCTGGCAGATCCTCCCAAAGGCAAGACTGACCTTGTTAGTTTATACCAACTAAGACTCTTCTAAAGGATAAAGACCAGCACAGTTCCTAAGGAGATATTGTATTTTGAAGTCTTACGTACATAAAATGTTAACAAAAGAGACTGATAGTCATAATGTTCTGACTTTTTAAGAATAGGACCATGTATATAGATTGAAGTTAAAAAAACTTTCTGCAATGGAACCTGATTTCAGGGGAGGTTGGGGTTGGGGAACTCTTGTCCTAAATCCATGGGAATTATTGCCTTGGACAGGAGTAAAATATCTACCTTGTAAAGGAATAGAGGGATTCCCTTGAGAAGTAGGGTTCTAAGGCTGCTGAGTGAAATGGCTGACTAAGCCAAGTCTACCTTTCCCAGAAAGAGCCACATGAAATTTAGAGGCTGTTGCCAGGTATGGGGTACATGCTTTTAATCTCAGTACTAGAGAGGCAGAGACAGGAAGATCTCTGAGATCAAGACCTGGTATATGTAATGAGTTCTCCTGTCTCAGAAAAGAAGAGGAAGGGCTGGAGCCGGCAGTGGTGGCACACACCTTTAATCCCAGCACTCGGGAGGCAGAGCCTGACAGAGAGAGTGAGTTCAAGGATGGCCAGGGCTATACAGAGAAACCCTGTCAAGAGGTGGGAAAAGGGAGGAAGGAAGGAAGGAAGGAAGAAAAGGGCTAGAACGATGGCTTATCAGTTTAAAGTACCTGCTCTTGCAGAAGATCTGGGTCTGATTCCTAGCACCTATGTAGTAGCTCATAACTATTCATAATTCTATTTCCAGAGTTGGATGCAGTCTCTGACTAGAAGAGCACTAAGCATGCATATGGTACACATACATACATGCAGTCAAAACATTCAAACACTACACATAAGATTTAAAAATCTTGAAAAAGAGAAAGACAGAGAGAAAGAAAGAAATTTAGAGATTCTGAGGTCAGATACAAAGCACATTCTCCCATCCAGGAGGAACAGTGATGTGGGTGATCTGTTGAAAGCTACTAAGAGAGAGAATAGCAGCAGTGAATCTTCAAATTGTACATCAGATGGCAGCCACGGCCATCTTGCCCTGTCTTATACTGGCCACCAAGCATTTGAAAGAACTGTCACCACCTAGGTAAGTTACTATCGAATTAGAAGTTAATAAGCCATGGGCTGGAGAGATGGCTCAGCAGTTAAGAGCACTGACTGCTCTTCCAGAGGTCCTGAGTTCAAATCCCAACAACCACATGGTGGCTCACAAACATCTGTAAAGAGATCCGATGCCCTCTTCTGGTGTGTCTGAAAATGCTACAGTGTACTAATAACATTAAATAAATAAATCTTTAAAAAAAGAAGAAATTAATAAGTCAGCTAGGAAAAAGTTTCACTTATTTCTTTATGGTCTAAGTCCTAGATGCTAGTGGTACTATGAAAATATGGGTTATAAAAGCCCCCATAGCTGTTTGCACATTTTAAAACAAAGTCCTGAATTAAATCTTTCTTGAGTAAACAGAACAAAATTTAGTAAACAGCAGTATACCTTATAATGCATTTTCTTCCTCCTGCCTTAATGATGAATTCTGTTTTGTTCCCGTGGTCTGACAGCACAGTGAACCTATGCACTTGGCACCGTAACCTATGTTCTCATAGACAGGTTCTCTCGGATCACAGAGTTACTAAGAGTTACTAGCACTTTCAGTGAGGCCACAATTTGCCATAACCATCTCACTATTTTCTCTTCATAGGCAGTCTCAGAACTTGTCAGCCCAGACATCATCATGCAATCTCACCCAGAAAATGCAATTTCAGTCAAAGAAATTGTCACTGAAATTGAGTCCATTAGTCAAGGAGTTGGGCAGGTTCAGTTAAAAGGAGATACCCTCTCTAACCCATGCCATACACCAAAGAAGAGTACCATCCATGAGCTGCCCCTGGAGAGGGTACAAGCCCCTGAGAACAGACCTGGACATTTGGAGCAGGACGAGAGTTTCTGTAGTGTCCAGCCAGAACTAGTTAGAGACTCGGGGAAGTGTGCCCCAGAAGAAGGCTGTCTGACCACACACTCATCCACAGCAGACTTGGAAGAAGAGGAACCAGTTGAGGGAGAACATGACTGGGGCCCAGGGATGCACTCTAGTGCCAAGTGGTGCCCTGGGTCTGTAAGGAGAGCCACCCTGGAGTTTGAAGAGCGCTTGCGACAAGAGCAGGAGAACCATGGTACAGCCTCTGCAGGTCCCACATTATCCAATCGCAAAAATTCTAAGAATGATTCTTCTGTGGCAGACCTAATTCCAAAATGGAAAAGTGATGAAACCACCCCAGAACATTCATTTTTCCTCAAAGAAGCCGAGCAGAGCAAGGGTAAAAGGAAATGCAGTGGTTCTGAGGCTGGACCCCTATCCTACTGTGAGCGTAATCCCACTGTCCCAGCCTCTGAGCTGCTGGAGCTACATCCCCTGCCAGCTCCTCAGGATCGCCTGGGGTCAGACAGTAGGAGTAAGAAGTTGGAAGGAGACCTCAAGAAGCAGAGGACTGTGGTTCCAAACCAGGACTGTGAGGCGCAGGCCATCCTTCTTCCCCTCCCGAAGAAAATAGAAATCATTGAGTATACACCGACAGTTACGTCACCGGATCACACTGAGCCAGGAGGTGAGATAACACCCAGCAAAGAAGGTGAGAAACAAGGGCTGAGGAAAGTGAGGATGGAGAGGTCTACCACTATGTTTTGTACTCTGGATGAAAATCTGAACAGGACTCTGGACCCCAGTCAAGTTTCTCTGCATCCCCAAGTGCAACCTCTGCCTCATTCTTCCTCTGAGTGTGACAGGCCCGCTGACCCAACCCCTATGTTAAGTAGCCCTCAAGACAAAGGGGACAGCCCATCTATACCCTTCAAGACAGCAACACCTTTTGTCAGTTGCAGTACCCAGGGAGCGTCTGTCAGCTTGGATTGTTTGCTTCCCCACGCCGTGGTTCACCTGGAAGGGTGCACAGAGCAAAGCAGTACCACAGACAGTGAGCTGTCTTCGGAGCAGATTAGCTGGGAGGACAGCCGGGGGGACTTCCTTTCCAGTGGTAGTGGGATGGCACACAGGTCCTCTCCATTATCTAACGAAGACCTAAGCTTAATTAACAAACTTGGTGACAGTGTTGGCATGTTACAGAAAAAACTGGACCCATCACCCGAAGCCTGTCGAATCCCACATAGCTCTAGTAGTGAAAATATAAGAGATGTCAGCCACAGCCCTGGTATGGTGAAAGAGCACACTAAAGAAATTGAGTCTCGAGTAGTCTTCCAGGCAGGGTTCTCCAAAACCTCACAAATGAGGCGCTCAGCTTCTCTTGCCAAGTTGGGTTACCTGGACCTTTGTAAAGACTACTTACCGGATAGAGAGCTTGTCTCCTCAGAATCCCCTCATCTCAGATTGCTTCAGCCCTTCCTCAGAACAGACTCAGGCATGCATGCCTTGATGGCCCACGAGCCCTCAAGCCCAGGTGCCCACAAGAACCCACAGCCCACCAAGTATTGTATAGAGCAACTCAAAACAACAGAGTGTATTGTACAGAGCAAACCAGTGGAGAGGCCCAGTGTGCAGTATGCCAAAGAATTTGGTTACAGTCAGCAGTGTTTGCTCCCGAAGGCAAGACCAGATTTGACTAGTTCTGAAGGAGGCCTTCCTTTGCTACAGACACAGGGTCTGCAGTGTACAGGCCCCACTCCAGGGCTGGCTGTGGCACCCCGTCAGCAACATGGCAGAACTCACCCCCTTAGGAGACTGAAAAGAGCAAATGATAAAAAACGGACAACCAACCCCTTCTATAACACCATGTGATCCTGAGCCCACACACGTGATTTTCTAAGAAAATGTTTGTTAAAGGGGCAGTGTAATATGTAAGGAACATGCACTTTATTGGTTAATTTTATAATATTTTGGTCATTTTACTGTTCCTGGCTCATGCAGGGTTTGGGTTTTTCCGTGTGTGTGTGCGTGTGTGCGTGCGTGCGTGCGTGCGTGTGTGTGTGTGTGTGTGTGTGTGTGTGTGTGTGTACTGATTTGGATGGCAAGATCATTTTGTTATTTTTTTATTTTTTAAAAATTCAAACCTCAAAAGAAATTTTTTTTTCAAAGAGCACCTTTATCAAAGGCAAATTGCTGTTTTTCAATCAACTGCCACCTGTCTCTTCTCGTTTTGCCCTCTGAGAAAAGACATGCCTGCTTGGTTGAGGGAAAGAGACAGATGGAGTAGGTGGAGAAGCTGGCCCTGGAAATGCTCACCCAGGCCCGCGGTGACCTGTCTGTTGAAGGGCAGAGGGAAGTCACTGCTCTCAGCCTCCGCCCTCCTTTGGAGTCTGTGAAGTTGCAGGCTCTGCTTTGCTTTAAGAGGCAGTTGAGACTCCCATTTCTTCTGATATTCCAAAATGCAGCAATCATTACAGAAAAGGAGTGGTAATTGGCCTACTGATAGAAACCTAGGAAGCAAATAATTTTCCCCAAGAAAACAGTCTGAAAATCAAAGGGAACCCTAATTGAAATTCAAGGTCATCTGTAGAGAAATGCATTAAGAGAGAAGGTGGGGTCAAAGGTGCAAACATAGCCCCTGAGTCGATGCAGGGGTCCAGTGGAATTCACACAGGCGAGTTCTGGCCCTGCCTGCCGGATCCCCCCTGCTGGATGACAGGCTCTGCCGCCACCTCCCAACTAAAGACCTGAGAACAGGCTTGAAAAACAGCAACGTCAGTGTGTTCTTGTAAAATGAATACATACTGTGGGGTTTTAACCCTGTTACTTGAATACTCTGTGGGCCTTCTGAGTTCAGTGGTCGTGGTTTTCCAATTGATTTCTTCTCTCTTGCTGTTTCCCCATCCTGCCCTTTTCTTAATTTCACAAATCATATTTTGTTACATTACATACATAGAACCTATTAACACTTGACGCAAGTTTTTTCCCCTAATTTTTCCTAGAAGGTTTGTCTTTTCTCTACAGTTCATACACAGTATTTATGTATATAATGTCACTTTTTTAATGTTTCATGGTTGATATTGTGGGTCTTTTGATTTATTCTTGTTAAGGAGTAGAGTTGCAACTGGAAAAGAGAGACACCAGAAATAAACTGGTAGTTTTTTTGTAGAAATCTTTATTTGTTTTAAATGAAAACTTGTCATTGCCAGCTCCTGCCAAATTAAGTACTCTCTTAAGAAACCCCAGCAGGCTCCCACTGGATCACACTGGACACTGGCTTCTGTTGGAGGCTGAAGTCCCACATCATTGTTTGCCAGGAATTGAAGCACAGTCAGATATGTGTCTTCGCTGCCCAAAGCAGTTAGCAGGGTCCTAGTGTGGGGCGGCGAGGCCGGGACAGCTCGGCCAGGGGCACAGACCCCACTTAGGACACACTGCTTTGCTGCTGTCCCGCTGCTCTTTAACACTGGCCTGTCTACTACAAATATGCCCTGAGAATAGTACAGAAAACATCTGGAGACGACCACCACAACTCAGCAAACTGAAGAGGGCTACAAACTTGCTTCCTGCTTGTTTATGTCAATATCCACATTGGTGAGGATTGTCTGGGGAGGAGCCAGGGACTTAGGTTTTTAATTCATCGTAGCCCTAGTTGGAAAAAGACAGACATACAGATTATCGTTAGAGACAGACTTTGGAGGGAGCAGGTAGTAGGATGCAGGAAAAGTAGACTGCAGCCATTTTCAAGTGCCCCAGAGCTGGGAGTCCACTTGCCATAAAAAGCCGTGGTTGGTTCTGACATCACTGCCAGGAAGCAGTTAGCAACCACCTGCTGAAAATATGTGGTGTAGAAGTTATATATACCTGTGCTGTCTTTCGGTAGTTTCTGTCAATGTCACAGCTTTGTGTGTCCTGGATATTTGTATTTTGTCTCATTAGATGGTATGTATCAGTGTGAGGGAGGCTTGGGAGGTAAGATGGTGGATTCCAGGACCCATCTGCTAAAGAATCCTGTCTACCAGTAGGATGAGAAATTATGATAGGGTGACAAGAGTGTTTACATCAAGGTTGAGAGAGTGCATCACCAAAAAATAATAATAAAAACTGGGTGTAGTGGCTCACATCTGCAGTCCCAGCACTTGGGAGGCTGAGGCAGGAGGATCGCTATGAGCTGGACACCAGCTTTGGCTACAGAGTAAGACCCTGTCTCAAGAAAAGTAGCATCCATGTGCCACCCATTATCAGCAGTGGGCGCTGCTCTCTCTTCTCCCAGTGTAGAATGTCCTCACTTGGTCCCTCACAGCAGGGACTGAGAAAACACCCAGTGAGGGCCCTGGGGAGCAGAGGGACAGATGCACAGATGGCAACACTGGTTTTTGTTTTCAAGATTTAAAGAATGGAAGAAACCATCTCCTGCTGTCTTCCTTCTTAATTGTATTTCCTATCACTTAACTTACCTGCTTAGGTATCTTCCACACAGGCTCTATAATTCAGCTATGCCAAAGGGTCTTGCCAGCCCTCCAAACCCTAACACTTGGGTTGTCCCTAAGTCATGCTTATGGCTAAGGTGGGTGCATGATAAGCTGTTAAAGACTTTTTACTTTAGCATTTGGTAATTTCAGATTGTCTGTCTGTTTTTTCCGTTGTGGAAAGCCTGGACCTAACTCTGACTGAGCAGGAAAACCCTTGACCTCCTGAGCAGTGCTTAACCTCTTGCTCAATGCCTCTGTCTCTCTTTACTGTTTTTAAGACCACAGTAGTCCTGTCAGGAGGTCTGGGAAAGTGTATAAGCACACAAGTGGACTCTTAGACAGCGGAGCTGACATTTCAATGCCTGGGCTAACAGTCCGAGGATCGGGCAGGACTATAGGGAGAGGACCCCAGCCCTCTCTGTCTTTGGAAGCAGCAGCAGTGGGTGGTGTGGGCACAGTACAGTAGGGAGTACTTCATCTCCGCTTGACTGCCTCTGGCTTTTAACATGTTCGTTCCTGTTCCTGCATCCCCACCTCTTCAGCATCTGTAGTGCTTTTCTGCTCTATTCCTTTGTCTCTGCTGCTATTCCCTTCTTTCTCTTTCTGGGAACTACCAAGAGCTCCAGAGACAGCCTGGGGACACATCCCAGGCTCCCGAGCCCAGACGCTTCCTCTGAGAGGCCTCGGACACAGTGGCTCACAGGACTCCGCATCTGAAGTTCTCTTCAGTAAAGATATTCTGTGGGAGTTGGGGTTTTTTTATTTTCTAAGAAAGCATTATGCAAAAAGTTTTAAGGGCATTTTAAAGAAAAGCCATTTTTCTTGGCTTTTTCAAACAACTATCTGTGGATACTTTGTTTACTTTGTGAGTGTTAAAATATGCATCATCGCTGTGGCCTCAGGCACTGATGCCATGGCTGTCCTATGAATCCTCCCCCAGAGAAAATGCCATATTATTGTCAGCCCTTGTGAATAAGTGGGTCAGATTTGGAGCTGATCTCCATCTGTGTCCTGCACTCACATCCAGCAGTGTTTTCTCAGTGCTGGTATGTCTCCATAGTGATGGTCGTGATGGTGAATGGATAGTATGATTGTTTGGTTTTTGCTTTTTAACGGTAGACAAGGTGACATTCCGTTGTTTCAGCACCAATCCAACTTAAAAGATCATAGACTTCGTTATCCCTTCCAAACTAAAATATCAAGCATGTATTGGACATAAGTGTACGTGTTGCCTCGACTCATCCGGCACCCACATTAGGAAAAGGCCTGCCCCCAAAGCAGGAAGCTGCACGCTCCTCCCCCCAGGGCTTTGGGACCTCTTGATGCCATGGAGAGCCATTGCAAGGTGCTTCTGTACTGCTCCAGCCTGAAGCAGAGGTGACTAGGCCTGCTTCTGCTAGGAAAAGAACCAGCCTCATCTCAGTGCCCCAGAGATCTAGGATGGGATTTCTAAACTGGAATCATCACCCCTTATCAGCTTGAAGAGCCCCACCCCACCCCAGGTGTAGAGCTGGTGCTGTCATTGGTCTTCACAGTGATACTGGTGGCCGCGTCCTGCCTACAGAGAGCAAATATCCCAAATGGAAAGCTGAGGAACTGACATGTTTCCTAGTCAGTAAGCCCACTGGGAATTAATGGGGTTTTTTTTTTATTGTGATTTGCTTGGCATAGCTAAAGGTGCCTTTCCCTCCCACCCACCCCCCTTTGTTTTGTAAGACTTGTTTGAAACCCAAACAAGTCCAAAAGACTCGCACTGACTGTTACCTTTATCCAGGCTATCCCAAACTTCTATATGCTCTCATTTTATTAAAAGCAGGTGCTCCCTGGAATCTCTGGGACCTTTTTGAGGCATTTAAAGCAGAATATAAAGAGTGGTCTCATCTCCTTCCTTAATCCTTGTGGTTGGGATGTCCCACTTGTATCATAGTTGTTTTTATTATTACTGATGTGCTCCGCTGTTTTTAAATGTGAACTTGTGCGCAGATGTGCAGATTCAATGTTCTTGTTACAGATTGAATAAATTTTTATTTTGAAGACAAAATGTTTGTTTCAAGTGTAACAAAAGAGGGGGGTGCTGGGAAAGGTGGGGGGTTAGAAAAGAGCATGGACAACAGACAGACCAGAGCACACTGAAGAACTTTAGTGCTGGGAAATAAATACATACACGTATGTACACATATGCACATATATACATGCATTTGTTTATATGCATGTATATAACCTACCTTTCACAAAAGACTGCATAGGAAAGAGGGTTACAAAAAGTTGCAGAAATGAAACTCAAATCAGGTGACCAGACTGGCCAAAGAGTCACCTGAATGTGCGAATGCATAAGCAAGTTTCTTCTGCCAGCTGTGGTGCAGAGTGACTGGTGTGGGACAACTGCAGTGACCTGCTCTAGCAGTGACTGGATTTGTTGAATAAGTGACCTCACCAAACATTAACACAGAACAAACAAGTTTTCATCACAGTGAAATCTACTAGGCTGGGGAGAGGGCTCAGTGGTTAAGAGCACTGGCTGCTCTTCCAGGGACCCAGGTTCAAATCCTGGCACCCACGTGGCAGCTCACAACTGTTTGTAACTCCAAGATCTGACACCCTCATACACATGCATTCAGGCAAAACACCAATGCACATAAAAAAAATTTAACAAAAGCTACAAAGCCCAAATGTAGTACTATCCAAATATAGTACAGTACAGCCTAAATGCAGTTCAATATAGCCCAAATACAGTACTATCTGGGGGAGCTCTATTAGTTCCCCAATTGTCAAAGAAAACGCTAGCCTACTTCTTTCTGAATCAGCCAAGTCAAGTAAGTGGAACACTGCTGTTTTCGAGTGGGCGTACATGATCGTGAAGGTATGATCACCTCACAAAATGTTCCAGGAGTGCTTGGGCTCTTGACCAACTAAATATGTTCAGTCTTGGCTTTGTAGCCAAAGCAAATGAGCCAAATCATGTCTCGGTTGTCAGGTCTCTTTCAGAAAATGAGTTTGAAACAAAATTCCTGTTAGCCTCATGGATTGCAGCTCAAAATCCACTGACAGTTCTGTAGGGGAACCAAGCCAAGTGGCTTCTTTGCCTGACTGGTGTTTTGTTTTTAACTTTATGCATATGGATATTTTCCCTGCGTGTATGTTGGTACACCACATGTGTGTTTGGTACCTGTGGAAGCTAGGAGAGGACATTGGATTCCCAAGAACTGGGGTTATAGATGGTTGTAAGCTGCTGTGTGGGTTCTGAGAACTGAACTTGGGTTACTAGACTATGCCCCCAGAACGGTGTGAGCTAACCTGGAATCTAAAAAAGTCCATAGTCCTTGTGGTTATAAACACATAGAAGCCGTGAATTCTCTATGTAGTACCAACACTTTCTGGTTCTGTTTCTCTACAAGCCCCTCCTGAGAAACAAGCCTACAGATACCCACATGCTCTCTCTCTCTCTCTCTCTCTCTCTCTCTCTCTCTCTCTCTCTCACACACACACACACACACACACACACACACACACACACACTGGTCTCTGGAAAACTGCACTACTGAGTCTATGTGCTGCCTGAAACTGGCCCCATACTGCCCTCCAGAACCTAAGATGGGAGGGAAGAAATCAAGAACTCATGGGCAAGCATTGAGTATACAGCAACTCAAGAAACTAGCTGTATTTCATCTTCTTGACCTTGAACACTACTCAAGACTGTGGGTCTTGGGGGTGAGGGATTCTGCCCTAAAATAGAGGGATCATCTCAAACAAAGCCCAGAGGACTTAAACATCTTGAGAGTTGGTCTCTCTGACCTCTAAAATATGGCCAAATATCTGTGCCAACATCTTCCCCTTGAACCTGGTGCTGGGAGTTCACTTTTCTCTGGTCTCTGAGCTACGGGCTTAAGCCGTGACTCATAGAACCTTCTAAAAGGGATGAAATGCCTATGCCGGTGCCAATGTTTTAAGTTCTCAAACAATACCGATTGATGTTAATAACAGCCGTAGCCTCACAGCTGCCCTGGGCCAGCCTAGACCCTCATCAAGCGACTGAGACGATTCCCCCAGAGTATATCTTCTGGGGCCTCTTCCCGGCGGGTCGTGGCTGTTCGGGGACAACCCCGCCCTCTGGGAACGACTAAATTAGCTGCGCGAGTGCGGCAGGAATGCGGCGCGCAGGCACCTGATCTCGCGCGGTGGCTCCCCGTCTCCGCGTCTCTCTTTGGACCAAGCGCCTGGGCTTCCCGAACCTGTATGCGAGGGACGGAGGGAGACACGAGGCACGAACACCCCGCAAGCGCACGCACACTTACTCTTCCCGTCTTACCGCGGAGTTGAGACGCCGGACTTTCCCGCGCTGGACAGGGCGTGGCCACTCTGGCCTGGCCCTGCCCCCGTCCGGCCCCGCCCCCTCAGGTTGATGGCAGCAGCAGCTGGGACTGCAGCGGAGCCCGCAGCCGAGAGCCGCAGGCAGCGTCCGGAACACGCTGGCCCGGACGCACCGACGCCGCCTCCTCGGCCCTCCGCACACCCCGGCCCGCTCCTCAGAGGAGTCGCAGCGTGAGCACCTCCGCCCGGCTTAGGACCAGGTACCCCCCTCCCCGCCTCCGCCACCGCAGCCAACAGCGCGGGCGGGGTCTCTGGAGGGGGCAGAGGTCTGCGCCCCCCCCTCCCCCGCCGCTAAATTCGGTCCGCCAGAGCGGACTTGGTGTCTATATTTGGCCGGACAGCGGCTGGCGAGGAGACACCTAGTCTCACAGGAACGCACTGCCGGGGCAGGAGGCTGGAGGAGGGGGCGAGTAGGCCGGCCTTCAGGCCTGGGGCTGCAGAAGCGGTTTGAAGGGCACAAGGATGCCCAGGCTAGGGAGGGGCAGAAAGCAGCTGGCCTTTGGGAGAACCTGCTGTGTCCCCTTGGGAAAAGTAGCATGTGTAACTAAGATCCTAGCTCCAGAAGCTGAGGTCGTAGCACCAGAAAGAGGACCTCACCTGTCTCCCTGGCTGCACATCTGGTCCTTGCAGGTGGGGTCGAGGGCTCCCACCCTCAAGAGAACCTACTAGCCAGCACAGGCATCGCACCCAAGACGCTGGACTAAAGTAAGATATTTGTATCAGAGATGACCATAGTCAGGGCTCCCCCACTCACCCACCCCCCTCCCCGAGAAACCCGTGCATGGTGAAATGGACAGAAGGAAGATCGGCCTTACACTGCCTACTCCCACGTACCCGACACCACGGGAGAAATCTGCTGAAAACAGTAGGAAACAGGGCTGACAGGAGGACCTTCACTCTTGGCGAATCTGTAGAAAAAGACACATCTGCTTGAACTCTGCCAAGGATGTGAATGTGGGATCTTGAGGGCTGCAGTCCTACCTAGCCCCGCAACTAGCCTTGAGCTACGGTCCACTGACTAAAAGAGAGGGTGTTGAGTGGGGTGCCCCTTCGGAGGGACAAACACGTGCAAAGAGGTGCTCACCCATGACTAGCAGCGTGAGGGGACCCCCCTAATATTGCTCCTCAAAACATTAGGTCTTGCAGGAAGTTTCAGTCTGTGTCAGCTTCCACTGTCCCCCGCTAGCCAGTGCGTCTAAGTGGTGAGACTCCCCATCCTTCCTTGTCCCTCGTATTAAACAACATGAGATGAGACAGGTGCCAAAAACCTGCCTCTGACTTTGGTCACTTGAAAGATCCTTGCCAGATAATCCTACTCACTCACTCCTCCCTCCCACAGTTCACAGGATTAAGGACCAACGTGCCTCTGGCCCTGATATCCCCTATCTTTGCCCCAGCCATGAGCCGGCGTGTGGTTCGGCAAAGCAAGTTCCGCCATGTGTTTGGTCAGGCAGCAAAGGCCGACCAGGCCTATGAGGACATCCGGGTATCCAAGGTCACATGGGACAGTGCCTTCTGTGCCGTCAATCCCAAATTTCTAGCCATTATTGTGGAGGCTGGAGGTGGAGGTGCCTTCATTGTCCTGCCTCTGGCCAAGGTGAGGGATGAGGGGAAGGACGAAATTGGGAGGGCACTGGCTGGGGTCTCTGGGATATCCCACACTAGCCTTTCCTCACTGAAGTCCAGGCCTCCAGAAGGGCAGTCTGTGTGGACTGGATACTCTGTCTTTGCCAAACCCACAAAGAATGGTGGGGAACAGCAATATCAGGGCGACCTGTGTCCGCTCTCTAGGCCAGAAAGCACCGTGTTCCTAGCAGAAACCAAGATGGGAGTTAGTGACGGAGATGGTCAGGATGCGGCAGACCAAGGGCTTTCCCTAGTGGGGGGGGGGGCAGTGTTCCTGGGAGTGGGATGAAACTAAAAAGAGAAAAACTACAATAGCCCTGCACACAGGGGAAAAGGCTAGGCACTGACTGCCACCTTTGTAGACACTTAGCCATCTGTACCCCAGGATAGATACCCCAAAGCATAACCTTGACCTAGATACTGAGCCCTATACCTTGCTAAAGAAGACCTCACAAGTGCCGGGGTCAGGAACAGGCCTGACAATAGCCTATGACTCACGCTGCACAATGCAGACACCATCCAGAGACGCCATCCCAAGAGCTCACATTTCAGCCAGAGCCACCTCCTTCCCCAGTATGACTGCCATTTCGATGCCATTTAGCCACCCTCTCTCCCAGACTGCGTGCTCTGAGCCAATGCCAACCCCTGCAGAGTCTTCAGAGCTCCCACAATTTACTCATGAAGACAAAAAGAAAAGTGAGCACCAGCCCCGGTCAGGGATATTCAGCACCAAGACTGCCTGTTGCCTGTGGCTCCAAGGCACAATCCAGGGAGAGGTCTGCCCCAGGGGCCAAGCCACTGCGTTCAGGGTCACTCACTTAGACCTCTTTCTCCAGGGGCTTGCCAAAGGAACTCCAACTTGGGGAACAGATTCAAGTGCATCCTCCTCACAGGGTGTGTGGGTAGATACCTGTAAGCCCAGCACTGGGAAGACCAAGGCAAGATCAGCCTAGGCTAATAAACATAATGAGACTTTATGGTTTTTTTTTTTTTTAAAAAAAAAAAGATCCAGCCGGGCAGTGGTGGCGCAGGCCTTTAATCCCAGCACTTGGGAGGCAGAGGCAGGAGGATTTCTGAGTTCGAGGCCAGCCTGGTCTACAAAGTGAGTTCCAGGACAGCCAGGGCTACACAGAGAAACCCTGTCTCGGGGAAAAAAAAATCCTTCTCTAAATGTCTTTTGAAGAACACTGGACTTTAATTCAAGTCTGCATTCCGTGTCTTGCTGTGGGTCCCTTGTTAAATCATCCTGTCTCTGAGTCAGAGACCCTAATACAAATGCTTTCACTCTGTGCATCTCTAGCAAAGTTCAAGGAATGGACTGAGGGTGGAGGTTGGTTGGGGGTTAGATTCTAAAAAGGGTTTGCAAAGAGAAAACTAATAATACAGAATCGACAGGTAAATGAATCTACTTCTCACTCCAAAACCACATACAGGAGGGCAAGGGCCTGGATGCAGCTCAGTGGTTGACCATTTACTTAGCAAGTGCCGGGCTCTGGGTTCCATTCCCAGCAGTGCTGTGCATGCCCATGCAGCATACACACACACACACACACACACACACACACACACACACACACACACACACCAGTGGTCCCACATCTCCCTCTCTGACCCCTCCAGACAGGACGCGTGGATAAGAACTACCCACTGATCACTGGGCACACTGGCCCTGTGCTGGACATTGACTGGTGCCCACACAATGACAATGTCATCGCCAGTGCCTCAGATGACACCACTGTCATGGTAGGAGCCAAGTGGATGCCGCCAAGCTGGGCTGGGGAGCAGGGAGGTGCCTCACCTGTGCTGGGGAAGGTGATTGCAGGGGCGAGGCCGGGAGCTCTGCCCTGTCCTGCCCAGTGCCCAGATTATTTTTAGTTAAATACATACCCGCGCCCTCCCAGAATGAACTGCCTAGAACTAATTATAACTATGGATAACTTGGGGCCCTAAGAGCAGGGGTACAGCACTCCGAAGTTTTCTTGACAGAGTGAGTGAGCCGTTCTTTGGAGAGCTGATAATGGTGCCTGGTTCTGAACTGCTGCTTCCCGGGCGGGTACTACCACGCTTTGTCCTGTGTTTGACCCGAACACTCAAGAGGATCAATAGCACTAAGTGGGCGGAGCCATCTCTGTATCCCACCTACTTGTTGCCTTTCTTCCTACCTAGGTGTGGCAGATTCCAGACTACACCCCTGTGCGAAACATCACAGAACCTGTCATCACACTCGAGGGCCACTCCAAGCGTGTGGGCATCCTGTCTTGGCATCCTACTGCCAGGAATGTCCTGCTCAGTGCAGGTCTGGGGTGGGGCTAAGGCGGGTCCCTACGGTAGATGAGGGTGGGAGTGAGGAAGGCCGGCCTCGGATGAGATGCCTGGTCACTCTGGACAGGCGGCGATAATGTGATCATCATCTGGAATGTGGGCACTGGGGAGGTACTGCTCAGCCTGGACGACATACACCCTGACGTCATCCACAGCGTGTGTTGGAACAGCAATGGTAGCCTGCTAGCTACCACCTGCAAGGACAAGACCTTGCGCATCATTGACCCCCGGAAGAGTCAAGTGGTTGCGGTGAGTGCCTGGCCTGCTTGGCTGTTCCCCAGCACCCCTTGTTCAACACCAGCTGTTAGCGCCTGATACCCAGTCATCAGGGCCTCTGGTCCCAGCTTTTACCTGTTTTATCCCTACTCCAGAGATTAGTCATGACCATGACGCCCCCGCCCCCCCCGCACCCCTTGCAGGCTCAACAGCCCCAATCCCTACCCTGAGTAAGCTCCCACTCTGCAACCAGTGCCTGCTCCCGTCCGCTCCCTTCCCATACATCTAAGAGCTCCGAGGAGGGCTCCTTGCTTTGAGATTGAGGGAGAAGCTGGAAACCCCATCCTCCAACCAGAACCTGCATGACACCTGAGCTCCAGGACCCTCTCCTCTCAGACATCCAACGCCATCTTCCAGGGTCTGGGGCCTGACTACCGAGACCTGACCCCCTTTCCACCCATTGACCCACTGGGTGGGGATAAAACAACCCTCAAGCGTTGCTTGTCCCCGCTGGGTGCCCTGGGAGGCCGATGGCCCTGTCCTGGCCAGTCTCCTTGTAACCTGGGGTATCGGGTGCCTGCATGTCTGCTTGGAGCACAGGCGCGGCGCGGCTGGGAGCCGGAGGGCGGGTGGGCGGGCACTCTAACCCACTAACCCTGCGAGCAGGAGCGAGCCCGACCTCACGAGGGCGCCCGCCCGCTGCGGGCCGTCTTCACCGCAGACGGGAAGCTGCTCAGCACCGGCTTCAGCAGGATGAGTGAGCGGCAACTCGCACTCTGGGACCCGGTAGGCCAGGCCGAGGCGGGCGCATTGGCTCGCTTTGCAGGGTCAACCAGGAGCACCCTCCTGAGTGGTGGCCCGGCCCAAGAGGCCCAAGAGGAGCACGGGACTCCCTAGTGGGTAGAACACCACGGCAACCCTAGGATGCCTGCAGACATCACTTGCCCCAGTGATCAGCCTTTGAGGATGCATAAGGACTGGAACCTGCTGAGAGCTCTAGGCCTCCTGCTCTCTCTCAGCCCTGATCTTCTCCAGGCCAGGGTCCTGCCTCTGACCTCGGAGAAGCTCGTTCTTAGGACCCCTTTTCCCCACCCCCACCCCAGCCCACACTCAGGTGGGCAAGGTTGCTCGGCTTTCCATCTCCCGAAGGCAGGCAGCGGGGTGATGCTCCTCCCTTCTCCCCCTTCCTCTCAGGAGAGGTTTGCAGCCCACGAGGGGATGAGGCCCATGCGGGCTGTCTTCACGCGGCTGGGTCATATCTTCACCACGGGATTCACCCGCATGAGCCAGCGAGAGCTAGGCCTGTGGGACCCGGTAACACAGCTGGAGGCTTGGGGTGTGTGCCCCGGGGGCTGGCATCACGGGCCAGGGGCCAGACGCCCCGCACCCGCAGGGTATACCCATTCCGACAGGGCTGAAGGAAGGTTGCTGCCACCTCACACCCAACACTGCCCAGTTTTGCTGCGTCGCCTGAAGGAGCTCGCGCTGGCGCCCCCTCCTGGTGATGCCTAGTCCCTGGGGGTGGTTTGCTGTGACTGCATGCAACCGCACAGGGTGTTCCCTGTGCGAGGGAAAGGGAAAGATGCGTCTAGGAGAAGAGCCTGTAGCTCTCGCCAGAGCTGTCTTGGAAACGCATGGGATTTGGGGTGGCCATACAGAGAATTCTGAAGTAACCCGGGAGGATGAGCAGGGCTGGTCACTCTCCCTGTGCTCCGCAGAACAATTTCGAAGAGCCAGTGGCCCTGCAGGAGATGGACACAAGCAACGGAGTGTTACTACCATTCTACGATCCTGACTCCAGCATCGTCTACTTGTGTGGCAAGGTGCTGGAGGTTGGGCTGGAAGAACCAGGGCTAGGATGAAGATGTGAGCGCGCTGTCTGGCAGTGCCATCTAAACTGGCTGGTTTTGCAGGGTGACAGTAGCATTCGGTACTTTGAAATTACGGAAGAACCACCTTTCGTGCATTATCTGAACACATTTAGCAGCAAAGAACCGCAACGGGGTATGGGTTTCATGCCCAAGCGCGGACTGGATGTCAGCAAATGTGAAATCGCCAGGTCAGCACTTTTGTCCCTCCTGTCCCCCTGCCTCTGTTCCTCATGTCAGTTCCAGGGCTTCCCCTGTTTATGCTGTTCTTCGGGGGAAAAGATAGGAGCCATACTAGTGTTGTTCAGTGACAGTCCCACACTGTTCCACTAGCCTGACATTCCAACAGAGGTGTTTCAATCCAAAACTGATAATGTGTGAATGGTAGTTACTCGGTGTGTTGACTTTCAACACCTTAGTCACAGACACAGGGGTTTAAAAAAGGATGGGGAGTCAGCAGGAATGGTGGATTCCCCTCCCTCGTAGGTTCTACAAGCTGCACGAACGAAAGTGTGAACCCATCATCATGACTGTACCGCGAAAGGTGAGGAAGGAGGGCGTTGGTTGGAAAGCATTCAAACAGTCATCCTGCGCTCAGCTCACACAGCCCCTCCTGTCCACCCACCCCCCTCAGTCAGACCTGTTCCAGGATGACCTATACCCGGACACGCCTGGCCCCGAGCCAGCCCTGGAAGCTGATGAGTGGCTATCGGGTCAGGATGCAGAACCTGTGCTCATTTCGCTGAAGGAAGGCTACGTTCCCCCCAAACACCGTGAGCTCCGCGTCACCAAACGCAACATCCTAGATGTGCGCCCGCCGGCCAGTCCTCGGCGCAGTCAGTCAGCCAGCGAAGCCCCCTTGTCGGTAAGCTCTAAGTACTTGACCAAGTCACCCTGACTCTATCCCCTGCCTCCTGCTCTCTGCCATGGTCTCTTCTGTCTTCCACGGGTCAGCAGCAGCACACCCTGGAGACATTGCTGGAGGAGATCAAGGTCCTCCGAGAGCGGGTGCAAGCCCAAGAAGAGCGCATCACTGCGTTGGAAAACATGCTGTGTGAGCTGGTGGAGGGCACGGACTAGCACTGCATACGTGCTGCGAAGCTCTGCACACTGCAGACCCAATGGGGCAGGGCGCACCGACTGGCGCAGCACCGACTTTTGGTCTGGGACTCCGCACCCTGCCTCCTGGGGTTGGAATTAGGGGAGAGATCAGAAAAGAAACTCCATCTCCCACAGGAGGCCTGAACACACGGATCTTAAGTGGCAGGGACTGAGATCCTTACTAGGTCCCCGGACTTTGCAAAATAAGGCCTCGGGGGAGCCTGGGACAATGTGGCCCTAGCAGAGGTGCTTCATGGTGAGGTGGCATCCCTCTCCGTCCCTTACCCTGGGCAGGGGACGTGCTTAGTATTAGCGTATTGCCTGGAGACACTGAGGGGCTTCGGCCTGACCTCACAGGAATGGTGATTCAACAGATACCCCAGAATCTCAGGAAATTTCCAACAATTCTCTTAATAAGCAGCACCCCACTTCTGTTGCCAGAAGAGCTTAACCCACTGGCTTCAACCATCAGTCTATGGCAGAGGGCTCTTCCCATCCTCCCACTTCCAGAGAGGGCAGCTTCTTGGAGACAAACGGACCCCACCAGAGAAATCTCAGGAAAAATGGCACATGGAAGCAACATGCAACACACACACACACACACACACACACACACACACACACACACACACTCCAGCACTCTGCTGAATCTTTTAAAAACACTGAGGCATAAGTAATGAAATATTTTACTAAGTACAAGTCTGTGCCTCCTGCACGGAGGGCCAATATGCTGCCCCCATTCCCCAAGGCACCATGAGGGAACCAGGCCTTGCCCAAACTAGGGGGCATCCCAGGCCCTTTTTGGAAGCCTGAGGAAACCTAGCAAATGCAAATGCAAGTTGGGCTGAGGGCCCACCAGGCGGCTTTTTATCCCAGGTCATCCATCTCTGCATTGAGGTTCCCAAGACCCTGCCCACCCCCACCCCGTGGGCACTTCTCCCCCAATAAAGTTAGGTAGAAATGTATCTGGTTTGAAACCTCTTTTATTTGTGCCTCAGAATCAGTCTGGTGCCCCTGGCATCAGGGTAGGGAAGAGGAAGAACAATTTTGCTTTGTTGCTCTTTTCTTGACCCCCTTTTGTGCCCCTTCTGAGCCCCTGGCAGAGAGAAGCCAGCCAGAAGGCGCCCGGGACAAGGGTGCGGCCCCTGCCCCATGGGGCCTGTGCTTCTTTAGGTGGGTAGGGCGGAACAGGGAGAGCCGGGTTAGCACCATTGGATAAAGGGTGTTAGTCAGCCCCTGAATGGGGGCAAGAGGGTGCAGGACCACAGAGGGCTAGCAGCGGCTGGTGGGAAGGGGTGGGTGGTGACAGTGGCGCCAGGGTCCTCATCAACCCTTTGTGTCGGGTCTAGTGCTCGCCCCCAAGCCAATATGCTGCCCCTATTCCCCAAGGCACCATGAGGGAACCAGGCCCTGCCCAAACTAGGGGGGCCCTTAGACATACTCCCTGATCTCAAGAAAAACGTGCTGCGGGCAATGGGGATTCCAATTCCTGGCTGCCTAAGGAGAAGCTAGGACCACCCTGAGACAGGACAGGTGTGGGAACTGGGGGAGCTGGGCACCCCGCTAAGTGCACTTGACGCTGAAATGCCGGGGTGGGGAGGGGCTGGTCCCTTGGCGTGCTGGTTTGTGTCTCGGACAAAGCAGCGACACAGCACGCAGGGCGATCAGCTGCCTCCCAGGGGTGAAGAGCTGAGATGCGAAGGCTTCAGGGACAGTGTCCTGGAGAGGGGTCAGTGAGCAAGAAGGAGGACCAGCCATAAGGAGCAAGGGACGGGGACAATGCTCCTCTCAAGGATTCGTTTCCTTTTCAATATCATCTGCCTCCGCCCTTGGTCAGATCTGAGCCCAGAGAAGCGGATTAGGGGTCACTGTACAGCAAAGCAGGGAGACCAGCCACGCCTCTAGGGCTCTGGCCTGGAAAGTTACTCCATGCCTGTATCAAACCCCTGGCATCTCAAGCCTGATGCGCCGCTACACCCCCAATACGATGGCTCCAGACTCCAGCAGCCGCTCGGCAGGTGCGCAGACCCGGGTCCTGCGTGGAGTGGGCGAGGGTCTCAGCAGGAGGCGCTACTGTTCGGTCAGCGAGAGCCGCAGGATCCGCTCCAACTCTTCCTCCTCCTGGCGCGCTCGCCGCCGCCTCTCCTCCTGCTCCTGAGCTGACAACTCCATAGCCAGCCGCAGCTGCTCGTCGTAGCTCCGGAACATGTGGCTGCTGGAGCCGGGACCTGGGCTGGGCCGAGGGCTGAGCACTGGAGCCGGGCGCATGGACTGGCGCTGCGGCGTGGGTGGGGCGCTCCTGGGGGCGGGGAGGATTTGTCGAGCGCTCCCCGCTCCCGGCACACCTGGGACACCTGCTCGTAAGCGGGGCAGGAGACATCATGGAGGTCCCAGGGCTGGGCAGGCTTGCCACCCTCTAGGGGAAGCCATGAGTCTCGCTGGGCTGTCCTGGCCCCACCCAGTGGTAGCAGATCCCAGGTCCCGCCAACCTGTCTGTTGTTGAGGATCTGAAGGTCCAGGGAGCTAGGTCCCTGATCTCTGCACATGCCTGGAGCACTGGCCACCCACCCTGTGCCAGGAAAGGGGTTTGGCAGAAGCCATCTTGATAACGGGTTCTTGATAGTGGGTGGAGCCCTGTTGAAGGCACTGAGGTTTCTCTGGGCCTAGTAGGGTTCCAGTGTCACTGTGCAGTATGATGGCTTAGTGAGGGTCTCTGTGCATGTGGGTCTTGGGTAGGAGAGGGAACAGGCACCTCTAAGTTCTCTTTGGCCTCGTGGGCACTGACCTGTCCTGCCGGCGGCCTTCATAGGACATGGGGTGGGTGCCTGGCTTGCTGTTGGTTAGTGCCTCCCAGATGGTGACCTGAAGGGCAAAGCCTGTTAGCTGTGCTTGTCTGCACTCGCTGTGGCTTGGAGTGGCATCGGGAACACACCTGGTCATACTCACTGCCCGCCTCGAGCAGGCTCTGCTGGATGGCAAACTGCAGCAGATCATCATCTTCATCACGCGTCGCAGCCTCTCGCTGGCCGCCCAGCACGCTGTAGCCCCGTGGCGCCTCGAACAGTGCAGGGGAGATCTCACAGGCACGGCAGGAGGCTGGAGGCGTGGGCCAGGGGTCAGGTGTGGGCTGGGCTCACCCCTTGGTGTCAGGGGGGTAAATGGAGCCGAGCTTGGGAAGGGTAGGACTCTGTGGGGAGTGGAGAGTCTCACTGGTAGAGCTGGAGCTGCTGACGCTGGAAGAGTCACTGCCAGGGGAGGGCGTCTCACTGCTGGGGCTACCTCGCACCGAGGGCACTGGCTCATCGCAGCCATTGAGGTTCCCGAAGGTGATGCGGGCGTTGAGGATGTGGAAAATCGGGATTTCTGAGGATAAGGAAGCTATTAGGCACTGTCATCTAGCCCCTCCCTTATACCTTAGGCCCAGATTGCCTCTAAACAGCAGGCTCTCTGAGGAGAAATGGGGCTGGGGTGGGGGTGGGGGGTGGCTTACCAATCTTGACTGGGAAGCCAGGAGGCAGGCGCAGCGTGATAAAGTCCCGGAGCTTGGCAAAAAGTGCATTGCTGACAGCCATGAGGTCAATGATGGGAGCCACCTGCTCACACAGGGACAGGGGATGCTCCTCACACAGCCACAGCTTGGCCTTGAACCTGGTCCCCCAGATCCCAAGGGGTAAGGGAAGCTGTAGGAAGCCATGGCCTCCTAACACCTCTTGGACCCCTGTCCTGCCCATCCCTCCCCCAGAAAGAGCAGGGGCCTCACTTCTGTGTCTTGGTGGTCAGTTCCATGGGTCGGCCCATGGCCCGGTTGCCAAGCTCAAAGTTGGGGTTGAAGTATTCCTCTGCAGTGATGGCAGGGGGGTTGGCTTGGCTCAGAGTCTGAGTGATCAGGGTCTGCACCACACAGGAGGGAGCCCTTAGTCCCTGAGTCCATCCCCTCCCCCTCCCAGCATAGGGCTGACATGCTTTCTCCACATAGGTCATGGTAAGCAGGGTACCGCCCAAACCGCCTAAGCCATATCCCCACCCTTCAAGACAATAAACCCCTGGCATTTGCTCACCCCATTTTGGGGTCCCCCGTGCTGCTCAGCAATTCCCAGGAAAGACTGCAGGGGTGTCTTACAGCCTAGAAAGAACGTGGGGTCTCAGGGGATACTGCAGCCCCCAACACATAGGTCCCTGGGATAGGGGTGTGGGAGCTCTTGCACCCCACATTCCTAGCCACTTTCACCTAAAAACGATGAGGACTCTTGAGGACAGGGCTCAGGACTGCAAGTTCGGGTAAAAAGAAAGGACACCCGAGCCAGGCATGGTGGGAGCACTTTCGTGCCAGCCCTCAGGAGGCAGGAAGGAGGATGGATATCTGTGAGTTTGAGGCCAGTCTGGGTACATGAAGAATCTGAGACCAGGGTTACATAGTGAGAATTTGAGACCTGTCTCAATCAATCAATCAATCGATAAAAATAAAAACACTTAAGGCTCAGAAGAAGCTTCCCGACATTCCACTCTCTAGGTTGGTGACTGTGGACAGCAAAGCACCTGTCTTCTCCTTGGGAGTGTGTGTGAATGTTTCCCACCAGGTATTTCCATATTAATGACTTCATTTGTTCTTGTATAGGCAGGAATTACTTGTATCCACTTGAGACAGGTTAACAATGCCCAAAGGATGTATGTGAAATAAACAAGCACACAGACTCAGTGGCAAGGTTCCCTGACTTTTCTACTCAGGTTTTGAGACAGATGACTAGATTAGCCTCTGAATGGTATGCATGTAATACCATTTCTCTCCCAAATGTAATACAGACATTAGTAATCAATCACCGAGCCCAAATGAGCCCCAGGATCTTCTTTGTAGTATGTTACACAGCTATTTGAATTGAAATCCATTTGTCTGTCTGAGCCATCCTGGCACTGGGCTGCCAGGGGATGCTGCTGGGGACACCCAGATGGGAGGTGACCCTCCCTCCTACAGCATCCCTCCTCATTTACCTCAAGCTCATTACCTTTGACTTTGCCTTTATGTTGTTCCGAAAGATGCTCTGTCCGTGTCCGGGTGATGAGCTCCACATTGGAGGCCCCATATACCTAAGGACAGAGACAAAGAGGTTTGGAGACAGCTCTGGTGCCCACACTCAAGGGAATTCTAAACACTCCCATCAATAAAAGTCTTAGAGGGGACCTCTGCCCGCCCCCCATCTTTAGGCATGTTGGCAAGTAAATATGTGAACTATTCATCCATTTACTTATAGTCATTCAACAAACTTTATAATGGTGCTTGGGATTGAACTCAGGGCCCCTGGTACCCTAGGCAAGTGTTCTACCAGTACGGTGCAGTCCCAGCCCAGGCTAGCAGATGTTTTGGAGCAGTTAGATGCCAGCCATTGAGGCAGATATCAGAAATACAAATGCTGAACAATCCAACACAGTCCCTGCTCCTTTGAGAGTTGCATTCTAGTTGGAAAGACAAGAAATTAGACAGTTTAAAAAGTGATATGCAGGGTGGAGAGAAGGCTCAGTGGTTAAGAGCACTAATTGCTCTTCCAGAGGTCCTGAGTTCAATTCCCAGCAACCACATGGTGGTTAACAACCATCTATAATGGAGTCTGATGTCCTCTTCTGGTGTGTCTGAAGACAGCAACAGTGTACTCATATACATAACATAAATCTTTAAAAAAAAGTGAGATGCATGCAATACCCGAGACACCCGAGGCCTCTTCTCTGAGCATACTAACCAGGGGGGAGACATCTACAGGGCATTCATCATGTGCTGGGTGGGTGCGGCTCCTCAGTGACAGTTTTTAAGAGGCCTGGCCTTGAGGTCACGTGGCCATATGATCCCTAGCTCTGCCACCAACAACTGCGCATGTCAACTGTAAGTGCTTCCATGCCTCTCCTAGGTCAGTGAGCCACTCCAAACCTCGAGGCCTCATCTGTAGGCCAGGAAACAGCCAGCAGCCCCAGCTTGGCCGGGTGCTTCAGATTAAGTGGGGTCTATGGAGAGAGCTCAGTACACACCTATAAAGTGGGGATAAGAGCACCTGCCTGTTGTGAGGAGGAAACGGGGGTGGTATAGGTTTCTCTGCACCCATACAGCATGTCCGAACAGAGCCTTGGATGTGAATATCCTAAGGACTCTGCAAACGGCCTTCTTCTGGGGAAACTGTTGGTCTCATGCCTTTCCTCCATGCTGGGTTGCTTCTTACCCACAGGCTGGGGAAAGTGGATTATTGAGAGTGTGCCTGAGCTCCAGGACCCAGAGCTCACCTTGGCCTCGTACCCGTTCACCATTTCTGTCTTCTCGCTGCGCCAGCCCAGAATGCCAGTCTTGTTCCTGCAGAGGTAGAGTGGTCCAGGTGAAAGAATGACCCATCGGGCTGGCTTCTGGCTAGCCAGGCTACACCAGCTCACCTCTCAAAGGAGATGTTCTTGGTGTCAAGCTGTGTGGTGACAACAGGCGCAGTAAGCCTGCTCAGCACCTGTTCCTCCGAGGGCTGGGCAGCAGCCAGCAGTAGCTCCCGATCCTGCCCGGCCAGCGCCAGAGTCTCCATGTATACCACACGGCGGTCATGGTCAATCTCCATGACCACAGCACTTGTGTCTGCCACCAGGGTACAGCATGGGGTCAGGGTGGTCTGGGGCTGTCCACTGTCTCCCACCCTGCCGTACTTATTGCCTGACTGACCTTGACCCCTGAAGATGAAGCTGCGATTCCCCCTCTGCCAGGTCATATGGTCAAAGCCCAGAAGTGTGGTGTCTACCCTCAGGTTCTGCCCACTCTTCCACACTTTGTAGGTGTCACTAGGGCAGATCTTGGACACCAGAGGCACTGGACGGAAGGGAAGGTCAGAAAGGACTTCAGTTTCCTGGGCCAGCTCGGGGAACAGGAGTTGGAGCTGGCAATACAGCCAGAAAAGAACTAGGGAATTTACAAGGGAGAGGCTCTCCCTTCACCACCACCCCAATGGAGATTTGAGCAGTCTGAGGCAGGGCTCAGGAATGGCTCACACGCGCTGTCTCTAGTACCCACTGTGCCTTCATTCCACCACTCGACCTCATCCAAGCTTTCAACAAGTATTTACTGACCACCAAACCCTTGCCAGGCACCATTCCAGGCATTGGAGATACAACACTGAACAAGGTAAGACCCCCGCCCACTGGACTTTTTACACCAACAACAGGAACTAAATAAGCAAACCATTACAGAGGAAAAGAAATCATAGTGGAATCATGATAGTATCTGGGGCAACCTTGAAAGGCCTAGCTGAAAGTTGGCACTGAGCTGAAAGTTGGCACCGAGCTGAGGCTAGGTGAGAAGGAAGAGCTTGGCAGAGCCACACGCCAGGGAGGGCACAGTGAACTCAGAGGCTCCGGGTCAAGTTCTGCCCCTCTTACCCCAACTTGTGAACTCCCATTTCATCTCCACATAGAAATCCTGGGCCTGGAGAAAGGCAGAGAAAGAGGTTAAGCTGGCACTAGACTCAGGACACAGGGCCACAGTAGGTAGGTGGAGAGCCAGGCGGGTCTCACCTTTCGAAGTTTCTCCAGGAGTATGGGGATGCCCGCCAGTCGCTTCACCACCCGCTGGTAGTCCCGGTAGCGCAGCACCAGCTGCACCAGCTCAAGGTCCCTGGTGCTCACAGCCTCCTGCAGCACTGGGGAGAGGAGGTGATGTCACAGGGAAGACTCCAGCCCACTTCCGGTGAATGACTGATACTGGGTGCAGGGCTAAGGTAAAACAAGGGTGCCCACCTGTCCAACCACTGCGATTCTCCCTGCCCACATCTGCACCATGTGCCAAGAGCACACGGGCACATTCCAGGTGCCCCAGTGTGGTAGCCAGGTGCAGAGGAGTCCGGCCTCGGGGATCTAGTTGTTCAATGTCCACCTGTGGAAGAAGTTGAGGTAGAGCCCTGGTTACTTTGGAGGAACCTGACATGGACCTAAGCTGGCCGCAGCTCTGTGGCTATGTCACCTGGTCCAGCTCACTAGGCCATGAGAGAGACCAACATGATGAGCTATGCCCGGTGAGTGGAGAGGGGCACAGGCGGCAAAGAAGAAAGAACGCTTGGGGGTGGGGGTGGGGAGTGGGGACTTTCCTTCCTGTCCACTAGGCCCCCAAGTAGAGTTAGTTATCTACCTGGTATTGTGGGCCTCCTGTGGAAAGCAGGGCAGAGATTGAATGGTAGTCCATCCAAAGGTGCTGTTAGTCAAGGAGGGTGCCTATGGCAAAACCTTTCTAGTGGTCTCAGTTGGTAGTGTCAAGAAGCACCACCAATTTACAGTGTTGGCTTGACCACTGAGCATCAGTTGGCAAACAGCTAGGGCATTACCTACACAGGTGGTACACACACCCATAATCCCAGCACTGGGAAGACTGAAGCAGGAAGATCGTGAGTTCAAGGCTAGCCTGCACTATGTAGTGTGCAACAACTCCCCCTCTTTCAACACTGGTAGTGCTGAAAGAGTGTGTTCACTGCACAACTTCAGAGCCCTGTGTGATGCCCTCGGGCTCATGCATCAACATTTTGCATAAATCCTATGGTTTCAGGAATGATATTCCACTACACACAACTACATTGTGTTGTAAAAAGCACATGTGTGGGCTGGAGAGATGGCTCAATGGTTAAGCCATCCAACCCCTCTTCCAAAGGTCCTGAGTTCAAATTGCAACAACCACATGGTGGCTCACAACCATCCGTAATGAGATCCGATGCCCTCTTCTGGTGTGTCTAAAGGCAACTACAGTGTACTTACATATAATAATAAATAAATCCCATGGGAGAATGGGTTGGGGATTTTCTGGGAGGGGAGGAAACCAGGAAAGGGTATAACATTTGAAATGTAAATGAATATATTCAATAAGGCCAATGCCTTTCCAAAACCTAACTAAAGGGCTTCTCTCCCAACCGAGGTGACGTAACAAAACTATACTGGCCATGGACAGGGTCACTGTCACTTCAAAATACATGAAGCAATTGTTTTTAGACAATTGACAACAGGTGTCTCTGACTGGGACCCCTGACCTGGTGACTTCCCAGGACTTCTACCTGAAGGAATAGCCTACGTTGCTACTCAGAGAGAGGGAATGTCAGCAGATGTTGTAGAAACAGACAGGACTCCCAGGGCCAAGCAGGAAGATGTGAAGTCCTGGAAGAGCAGGGCTTGGAAGAATTGGGGGAATGGTGGGGGAGGGGAGGGGGAGGGGCGGGGAGGGAGGAGAGGAGGGGGGCGGGGAGGGAGGGGAGGAGGGGGCGGGGAGGGAGGAGAGGAGGGGGCGGGGAGGGAGGGGAGGAGGGGGCGGGGAGGGAGGAGAGGAGGGGCTGCTCCTTTGCACAGGGGTCCCTCTGAGGTTTCACTGATTCTACCAAACCTCACATGTGCACAGTAAAACTACAAGATTCTACAAAACAGATAAGCGAACAAAGCTCACTGAGAGCCGCTATTCACACTCAAGTCTTCTAGGAAGAGTCTGTTGATTTGCCCATCTATTTACTAGACTCCAGAGGTTCTGTGACCCTTGAGAGTAGGGATAAACTGTCCTAGAGAAAAGGCTAACCTGGAGCCACTCAAACAGATTAAGAGTTAACATCCAAAGGGTCACACTTAATCTGTTTGCAAATAATTTGCTAAAAGGAGGTCTAAAATTCTTTAAAGCAGTGGGTTCTCACTCAACCAGGAGGTTGAGACTCTTTTGGGAGTTGCATATCAGATATCCTGCATATCGGATGTTTACATTATGATTCATAACAGTAGCAAAATTATAGTTATGAAATAGCAGCAAAATAATTTTATGGTTGGAGTCCTACAACAGGAGGAGCTTTATTAAGGGGTTGAAGCTTTAGAAAGTAGTGAACCGCTACTTTTTAAAGGAAGACAAAATTTAGGTATTTAATATGTATCTGCACGTCCAAAGTCCAGGTGGTGGGATATGATGCAGGATGCAGTGGCTCAGCCCTGTAATCCCAACAGACGGGAGGCAAAGGTAACCATTCAAATAGCTTGGACTACGTTAGGAGACTGTCTCCAAAACCAACCACGCATGCTCTCTGATGTGTCTTACTTTCTGCAAAGCGCCTCTCCTTCTCTTAACTCTCATATTTAAACCTATATTAAATACCTTTATTAAATCCCAACTCAATGTCACTAAAAAAACAGCCACCCTTCAAAAATGCCATGGAAAATATGGTCTGTAATAAAAGGAAAGAGCATTCAATAGACACTCAGAAATTAGATAGTGGTGCAATATGGTTAAGTTTGAGATTTTTGTAGTTTTCTTTTGTTGTTTTCTGAGTGAGCCCAAGCTGGCGCTGAGGAGGGAGGAGTTAAGACTTAGCTGGAGTTAAGGTCTTAGCTGGCCTTGAACTCAGGAGGTCGCTAAGGATCCTTGATCCTCCTACCTCAGCCTCCCAAGTACTGGGAATATAAGTATGTGCTACCACACCCAGCTTGACATCTGTAGGCCTATATCAAGGACCTCTAGGTGACATCACCATAAATTGCCATGATGGCTCCAGAATCCAATGACTAATGTCTTTAAAGAACACACAGAAATAGAGACAAAGACTATGCACCATAGGCAATGGGTGCCTGGTGCTACGGGAAGTCAGAACATGCAGGGGTGGGGTCTTCTCTAGAGATGTGGAAGGCGCATGCCTCTTACTGACACTGGAGAATTCTGAGAGAGTAAATTTTGGGCCTTTTGTCTTGGGGTTTTGAGTTTTTTTTTTTCCTTAAGATTTATTTATTATTATATGTAAGTACACTGTCTTTGTCTTCAGACACTCCAGAAAAGGGCATCAGATCTCATTACAGATGGTTGTGAGCCGCCATGTGGTTGCTGGGATTTGAACTCAGGACCTTTGGAAGAGCAGTCAGTGCTCTTAACCGCTGAGTCATCTCTCCAGCCCATTGTTTTTTTGTTTTTCAACACAGGGTCTCTCGATGTAGCCCTGACTGTCCTGGAACTCGCTTTGTAGACCAGACTGGCCTTGAATGCACAGAGCTCCACCTGCCTCTGCCTCCCAAGTGCTGGGATCAAAGGCGTGCGCTCCTACACTCAGCTGTAAGTTTTTGTTTTGACTCAATCCATTTTGGGGGCAATTTGTTGTGGAAATGACTACTAAGATAAACCTGCAGAACCAAGAAATACAATGTCCCCATAATCAGCTGATGCCAGGCCCCTCGCCACCAGTCAGACGGTGGGAAGGCATTAACAGGAAACCTTTAACAGCACTAAAGGATGGCCTGGATCAGTGGAGCTAACAGAAAGTGCTTCCCTCTTACTTCTCAGTGGAAGGGATACAAACCCAAAGGCAGCAGTGAAAGCTCACAGTGCCAGGGTGGAGGAAAGGAAGACTCCATGTAAAACTCTATACCTAATGAAAATACCCTTCCAAAACGGAGGGGAAATGGAGACTCTGTGGAGGGCCACAGCTAAGAGAACAGGCTGCCAGAAGATGTGTGGAAAACGGTCAGGTGGGAAGAAAATGATACCAGATGGAGACGTGGATCTACACAAGGGGTGGAGAACGCCAAAAATGTTACATTTGCAAGTATAAGAATGTCGGTAAAATATTTAAAACCCACAAGAATAAAGAGATGTCAGCAGATGAGAATCCGACACATCTTCAGAAGATGGACGGTGACTGAGGATCACTTGTGACTTTAGTGTAACAGAGGAAACCAGTGTCCACAGTGGGGGAGGGAACCCAGAACAGCAAGCCAGGTCACCCCAAGCTCATCAGCATGGGCGTGCTGCCTTGGGGACAGTAACCACTGCAAAGGACAAGTTATGGGGCACAACACTGGTGCCCTTTCCACTGGATCCAGAGCTGCCAGCAGCCAGAATGCAGTGTGCCGCCGCGTCTCCGCCTCCCCACCCTCCACCAGGTAAGGTAGGGTTCTTCCTTGGAGGAAGTGAAGGCCCCAGTGAGCTCTGAATAGAGGTGTTTGGAGTTCTCGTGATGGGTAAGTAGCTTATTGCCCAGTTGTCCTATGTGTTAGTGAGCTCCATGCCCCATTCTCACACGTATCCCTGCAGCCACATGGCACTGGACACTGGAGACAAAGTGCCCACTGTGAAACCAACCCAAATAGACAATGGGATGCTAAGGGGGTGGGGAGGACTGCCTCTGCAGGCAGTGAAAGGAACTTGGTGGGGGCAGCAACAGCACCCTCAGGAAAAGATGGGGAGATGACTGAGTTCTCAGACTGAGAGCCCTGGCCTCCTGTGACTTGGGTCTTTGCTCCCTGCCCTGTGCTCACTTCGGAAGCACCCCCGGCGTGCTTCATCCCTGCACAGCTGCCCGGCTCCTCTCACAGTGGGCGGCCCCTCACTTCACTGCATATTCAGGTTAAAACAACCGGCACAGGCTTGCTTGCGGCAAGACGGCTCTGCAGGTAAAGGCGCCTGCCATCAAACCTCATCACAAGGTTGATACCGAAGGGAGAGACCTGACTTCCAGAATTGTCCTCTGACCTCGACACGTGTACAGTGGCATCCTCTGAGGATGCCAGGCATGTATGTAATTCACATACGTACAGGCAGGCAAAACACTCATAGACATAAAATAAGATAAATAAAATGAACAAAATGAAATTAACTCAGGCCTTGATACACTTTAGCTCAAATCTCTTCAGTGGGTTTTTGTGTGTTAGTGTAGAACCCTAGCCCTGGACTTCTCCTGAAACTCATTTACCTCGCCTGCCCTCCCACCCTCAGTCCTATTACCAGCCTTCTTTGTTATCTTAGAAATGATCCCTTGGATACCCAATATTATGATTTGTCCCCCACAAAGGTTTATGTGCTGGAAGCCCAGTCAGTCCCTCCTCATACAGCAGGAGAGAGAGCAGCAGAACTCTGAGAGCTGGGGCCCACAGAGGGGTGGTTCAGGCATGGCCACCACCCTGGGAAGGACAGGCTCCCAAGAGTGGGTTCAGCTTCCCAGTTCTTTGCCCCCTCCCGCCCCTGTGTTCCTTCTGTATGCCCTGATTTATTCATCACACCATGACGCAGCCAGGTGGTCGGGGCCAGACGCTGCCTGCCTCTGTGCTCTTTGAACTCTTCCCTTTGACCTTCTCAGTTCCCTGAGTTGTGAGCTACTGTGAAACCAACGACACCTTCTCCTTGTGAAGTCTTCAGTTATGCTAAGGGTTTTGGTGGTGTGGGGGCCCAAACCTAGGGTATGTCTTGCTGTCTGCTAGGCAAGTGCTATACCACAGGGCCACATCCCTAGGCAATCAGGAATTCTGTCATGGCAACACAAACAAACCGAGTGTCTATAGAACCTCTCTCTCATTTCTGGTTGCCACCAAATGTCACATCCTTAGATTAGTCTGCGCTGACAAGCAACCTGATGTGACAGTTGCTGCTTATCTCTCCGCTGCCCCTGATCCTGTCTCAGTCTCTGCAGCACCCCAGGCTTGTTTACTCTCAGTGTCCCCCACCCAGGCTCTGCTCCCTGCAAGGCTGGATCCTGCCTGTTTTGCTCATCAGTGGCTTCCCAGGTCCTGGACAGCATCTGGCATGTAACCAGTGGCTAATGCACATTTGTTAAATAAATGTACAGATGACTACATTGAGGGTCGAGAGAAAGTAATAAAAAGAAAAAAAAAAAACCACGAGAGTGATAAACCAAGAGCTATACTTCAGGAAGGATTTATAATTCCAGAGGTGAGCCCAGTGAGTACATGAGGCGGGTAGTGGAAGACGGGAAGTGGTCTCAGTAGAAACCCATGATCTGGGAAGACAGTTCCATGCTCAAAGCAGCTCTGGAGGCAGCACCTAGCTGCGCAGCTCACGGCCCCTGTCCCTCCAGCCCCAGAGAGTCTCACACCTTGTTCCCGCCTCCTCACACACCTGCACTCACGGCACATACACACATGCAGACACACAATTTTAAGATTTATTTATTATATATAAGTACACTGCAGCTGTCTTAAGACACCCCAGAAGAGGGCATCGGATCCCATTGCAGATGGTTGTGAGGCACCATGTGGTTGCTGGGATTTGAACTCAGGACCTCTGGAAGAGCAGTCAGTGCTCTTCACTGCTGAGCCTTCTCTCCAGCCCCAGACACACAATTTTAAAATAAAATATTTTTATCCTAAAAAAAACTCCTATAAATAACTAAATATTTTAAACTATGGAAATGAATATACTTGTCAAAAATAAGACATTTGGGTGCATGAGAGACAGTGGTTCTGGTGTTGCTGTCCTATCATGAAGACCAACATCCAGGTCAGGGAGCACACAAATGCCTATAAGTCCAGCTCCAAGATCTGATGTGTCTTCTGGCTTCCCAGAGTTTGTCCTCCCAGAATCGCAGACACACACACACAAATAAAAATAAATCTTTTTTTAAAAGACAATCTTAAGGCCAGGTGTGCTGGCACTGGTACTCATGAACAGGCATAAACATACATTAAAACATGGTTCCAAAACACAGATGGGCTCAGGACTTGACATCTGTTGTAGCATGTACTTTGCATGCGCGCGCGCGCGCGCACACACACACACACACACACACACACACACAGATGAATGTCATAAAATTTTATATGTTTTTTTTTGTTTTGTTTTCAAGACTAGGTTTCTCTGTGTAGCTCTGGCTGTCCTAGAACTTGCTCTGTAGATCAGGTTGGCCTCGAACTCGCACCACCACTGCCCAGCTAAATTTTTCTTTTTCTTTGATTTTTCCTTTATGTGTCTGGATGGTTTTCCTACATGTCTATCTGGGCACTGTGTGGATGCTTGGTGCCCATGACGAAGGCCAGAAAAGGGCACTGCTTATAGATGGCTGTGAGTTACCGTGTGCTGGGTTTTGGGGTGTTTTTTGGGTGGAGGGATGCGGGGGGCAGTTTAGCTGAACCCAGATCCTCTACAAGCACTGAAATATCTCTCCAACTAGTAATAATTTTTTTTTTCAAAAAGGTGACTACATTTTTAAAACAATCCAACAGGTACTTCCCCCAGGGTTGCAGGTGAGCTACTAGGCATCCCCCACTCTTCCCTGGATGCCCTTGCTAGAGTAGCTAACAAGGCCCCAGGGAACTAACTAGCAGGCACCCTGCCTGGCCCCTGTGCCCCTGTGAGCCTCAGCTCTCAGCTCGGCAGACTAGACCTCCTGCAAGGTGGATGCCCTTCCCACCCCAATTCCTCAGTCTGTTCCCAGCATCTGCCCTCATGCAACGCTGATTCCAGGGCCTGCGTGGACCCCGTGCATCCACCCAGACCCTAAAGCAGCTCTCTCTTCCCATCCAGAGCAGGGCCGACAGCACAGGCCGCGCTTTGCCCTGGACCCAGGTGGGAGAATTCATTAATTCTCGGCAAAAGCTCACAGCTGTTTGTTTAATTGCCGCAATGAAAAGGTTTCCATGAAACCCAACACCCGCCCTCCCCACAGAGAGAGCAGAGCCTCCTGGACCCAGCAGGCTCCGAGGGAATCAAAGCAGAAGTCTTTAGATTTAAGGGCTGGGCTCCCCGGGCAGAAGCTGCCCGGCCTCCACTCTGGAATGCACAGGTTCCAGAAGACAGCATGCCCGTCCTACCTACACACCTGAGCCTGCGCACCCTTAACCGCACCGGCACAGGTGTGCCTAGCTGCTCCCTAGCCCTGCAGGAGTTCACTTGTGTAACGTGTGCTTGGTAATGGCACACTCAGTCTAAACACCCACACACGCTAGCAGGGTGTTTTTCAAACTCTTTCAGCGTGGACAGAAACCGTTTGTCAAGTAATGCCTTAAAAACACTTGCCAAATATACAGTAAGTCTGGGTACTGAGGAGGGCGGGAGCTCGAAGAGCCTTGGCCACTGGGCCTCCTCCCTCTCTCCTGCCACCCACCCACCCCTCCCTCCTTCCCAGCCCTAGGAAAAATGGCTGGAGTCTGATTCAGTCATTGCTTCTGAGAGCTGCCACCTAACATGGGGCATAGGGACAGGCCTGCCTGAGCTTTTCAAGGGTGAGGAGGGTTGAGGGTATTTCCTCAGAGTGCATGGAGTACAGGGCAGACTGTGGCCAGGGGGCTAGTGGGTGAGGATGGGGGGTGGGGGGACTGACTCTCCACCCTTCCATCCCTATGGGACCCTTCCTTCCTCCCATCCCAGAACTCATTGATTTGGATGTTTTTGTTTTTGAGGTTTGTGTCTCTCTCTGCTGACCTTCCTAGCTTCCTAACTGTGTTGTTAGCCCACACCCCAGACTACCTACTGTTCCCCCAAGGTTCCCATCATAACTGGTACTTTTTTTATTCACGTGCATTGGTGTTTTGTCTGTATGTTTGTCTGTGTGAGGGTGTCAGATCCCTTGGAACTTGAGTTACAGGCAGTTTGAGCTGCCATATAGGTGCTGGAAAATGAACCCAGGTCCTCTGGAAAAGCAGCCAGTGCTCTTAGCCACTGAGCCATCTCCCCGGCCCCCATAACTGGCACTTTTAGCAGGGCCCCACAACCCCATCTCACTGAGCTCTAAGTGGGATAGATGAATGGAAAAAGCCGGACGAAGGTCCCTGACGAGGCAGCCCCAGAAAAAACAAGCAAAACCCAATGGTTCCCAAGGCCATAGATGGACCCCCCCTTCAGAATCCTCACTGTGAGGAGAACAACCCTATTCCCAGGGCCATCCCTGCCCCCTCACCCCAAGGGAATTCATGACTCCAGAACCTGGGCCATGCCAGGCTAAAGAGAAGTGACATAAACTGCTTCTAACCACCAGCTCTCCTGCCTGTCAGGGTGCCAGGCTCCGGCTAGGTTCCTTCAATGCCCAGCACCTCCTAACTGCTCACCACTCCCAGAAGAGCCTCCAGTGGCTGAGCCACTCTGAAAGCTCTCTGCTCGGCCCTGCTCGGCCAGCCAGCATTGCCTGCCCACGGGAGGCCTCTGCACCCTTGTTGGAGCAAAGCAAAAGCAGCTATGCCAAGCAAGGACCAAGGAGACCCGGCTGCCAAGTGCTTGAGGAAAGCCTGGCGGGTTTCTACAGTGGCTTGTGCCAGGAGCTCTTGAGATCAGGGACCCCCACACAGCCATCTGGATGGTAAGAGTCTTCGGGAGTGTTATAATGTCCTCAGGTGACTCACCCCCCAGGTTTGTCCCCTGAGAAGACATCGCAATGCCCCAAAGATGAGACAGTGCACCTTTGAATACAAGTGTCACTCTGGGCCGGCCCTGGAGTTAGGGTACAGCCAGGGACTCACCCATTAAGGCTGACTGGCATGCTGCTCCCTGGTATTCTGGAGGGAAGGAGAATGCCTTGCTTGGACTCCCAGTGGGTGAACAAGGGTTAATGTAACTGGTGCCCTATATTCTCCTGGCTTGGATCAAGAACAGGCAGGCTGGTGTCCATTTCAATGTGACATTAACTCACCAGGGTCAGAATAGGGTGAACATGGTACCTAGTCACTATGGCGGTCGGTGCTTAAGAGCAACGTCTAAACAGCCCTGGCCACCGTGACCTGCAGCAATTCCTCAGCCCAACCTCTCCAGCAAGATGGCTGACTCGAGGTCTGTCAGCAGGGGCCTTGATGAAGAAGCCCTTTTCTGAAACATTCCACTCCTCTTTAGTTTTAGGGAAGGGACCACCCACACCCTTTGGATAAGAGAGTGGAGCTGGGATATTCTGAGGATTCAGTTTCTAGCCTTCTAACAATCCCTAGATCTTTAGGGACTTCCTCAGGCAAGGAAAGTGAAGAACAGCCAGAGAAAACAGGATTGGATCTCTACGCCCTGTGTTCCGTCCGCACACTGCAATCCCAGAACCCAATCTCCTCCAGGGCAGGCATTGGTACCTTGTATTTGCTTTCCCAGTCTCTCTGACCTCCTGTCTTTACAAAGCCTTTATGACAGACAAACTAACTTGGGGAGACCATGCGGAAGCAGAGGCAGAAAGGAAGTGAACACCTAGGCCAGCTCAGAGGCTTGCAGGCCCAGGTTATTTTATTTTTAAATGGGATGCAACGCAGAGCTGAATGCTGTACTGGTCTGGAGGCTCGGAGTGAATGTCAGATGGTCCGACCCTCTCTGCTTCACAGTCTGATGTCCAGCTTCTGCCCCTTCCCTTGGGAATTAGACAGGTCTTCATACTGAGCTTTTATGATAGAGGAAGTGACCTACAGCCTCTAAGTTTCAGACCCTAATCAAGCCTCACATCTGAATCTTTAAGCAACCCAGGGTAGCCTGGGCCCAGCTCTGCCCACTACTTTGCCTGAGGGGGTGTGGGGGGGTAATGTTGGCACCATGACTGCTTTGCCAGTTGCCAGGGTGGCAAGAGCAAAATTGAGGACAGTTAGTGACTTGCGCCCACCTTTGTCTTGAAGAATGACCAAGAAGCCATTCCCCAGGCTTCCTGCTTGGTTTGGTTTTCAGATACAGGGTCTCTCTATGTAGCCCTGGCTGCTCTGGAACATGAAGTGCTGCAGCTGACCTTACACTTGTGACAATCCTCCTGCCTCTGCCTCCCCGGTGCTGAGACTACGGGCATGCACTACCACTTCTGGCTCCCAGGCTTCCTTGAAGTCACTGCCCAACCCAAAGCTGTCTGACCCACAGGTTCCTCTGATTGGCAGAAAGCAGGGAACCCCTGTTTTGTGCAGGACCTCAAGTCCTTCCTGTGGCCCCCTAGCTTCCTCCACGGTGAGACGGTAGGCCCTAGCACCAAAAGGCAGGAGAGCGCCTTTCAGCACCTGGACAAGGCCCTCCGAAGCTTCCCAGTAGGGTCTTTCTTCACTCCTGCCTTCGGAGCCAGGGCTGGGATCTGAAGCACCCATGGGTTCTGTCCACTCTAAACAGAGACCTGGTTCACCAGGAAGTGAGAGGGCACTGGGTGGGGCTGGAATGCCTGAGGGTGCCACACAGCTTGTTCCCCGATCTTGTGTGGGCCCCCTCCCCACGCAGGCCTTTCCCATCTCTGCACATTCACGCGTAGACGGCCCGCCTAGATCGAGTGGGGTGGACTCTCCCACCACATGGAGCACAGACAGAACAGACAACCCCTCCCTGTAATCCCTTCAAGCCCCAACGGAGAAGAACACAGGGTCCCTCCACACCAGTCTCGGAGGACCCAGAACACGTGTGGGCCACCGGTCCTGGAACCAGAGAAGCAGGCGGGGGCTGCTGCCATCACCCTCTTCAGGTCAACAAGCACAAAAGCCGCAGCTGCAAACAAAGAAGCGCTGCAAACTAGCCGGGGAGGCGGGACAGGCGGCGCCGCGCCCCCTCCCCACGCCGCGCGGGCGTGCGGTGCCATGGTCCCCGACGGCGCTCCTACCTGGCCGGCGCGGACCTCCTTCTCCAGCTCCCGGTGGCGGTTGTGCCACACGAGGTAGTGCAGCGGGTACTTGCCCTCGGGCCCCTTCCTGGCGGAGGCGTTGGCAGGGATCATCGCCCGCTCCTCATGCCGGGGCCGCGGCGCCCGGCCCGCGGGGAGGGACGGCGCGGGAGCCGGGGCCCGGGGCCGCGGGGCGGACGGCCGGCGCTGTCTGCTCGCGGGGCTGCGACTCGGGCATGTGCGAGCGGCGGCGGCGGGCGGGGGCGGCGCGCCCGGCGTGGTGCGGGCGGCGGGCGTCCTCGGGAGGCGGCGGCGGGAGGCGCGGAGCAGCCCCCACCCGCCCTGGGAGGGAGCGGGCACTCGGCGGCACGCGGCCTCGCGCCTCCCCTCCCACACCCCCGCACACAAAGACGCCTCTCGGCGGAGGGAGCAGGGACCCGCAGCTGGAGCGGGGGCGCACGGGGCGCCGGCCCCGGGGACGCCGCCGCCGCCGCCGCCGCAGGGACGCGCGCCCGCACCCTCCGGCTCCCCTAAGCCGCATAGCCCGGCCCTCAGCCCGAGCGGACGGCGAGGGACAAGCGGATGCGGGGAAGAGAGGAGGGGACCCGGGTGCGCCGAGCCCTGCTAGTTACAGCTCGGTCCCGCAGCATTATGGGGCTTGTAGTCCGCCTAGTAGAACCTAGCGTTTCGAATGACCAGAGATTGTCTAGAACTGATTTCCTGGGAGGGTGGATAGAAAGTCAGGCCGGGCCGAAGCGGAGGCCTTACTTGGATGCCAGGTGGGTTTGGGCGTGTCTCCACCCTTTGGCATTTTGCCTTTTGCAAGGAAACGGGGGAGACTTTGAGGTCTGGCCTGAAGGGTTGGGGCGGGAGACTGTGGCCTGCAGAAGTGAGCTTGGGTCCCAGGGAGGGTAAGGAGGCATCTGGATTCCTAGAAGATAGTGACTAAAGAGTGATCTCTAAGAGAGATGCAGGGCATCAGTACCAAGGGTCACTGAAGCAGCCAGGGATGTGATACTGAAAATTTTTCTCAAATCTTTGCTCTCTTCAAAAATTAAACCCCACCTTCCACACATCACGTTGGAAAAGAGAATGTCTAATGAGGCTAAGAAGAGTCTTTCCCCTTCATTGCTCAGCAAGAACCAGGATGAGGTTGAGCAAAGACAGCAGCAGGTGGTAATTCCCCACCTCCATCCCATGTGGGTCCCTGCCTAAGGGAAATAACTGATTCCAGATTGCCTCCTTCCGGATTGATCACAGCAGACAAGCGCTTCCACAAGGATCCCTTGCAGAGAGTGTAGTAAAAGTCAAATTGGCCTCTGTGGTTGCCACCTGCAAATGTTAAAAGGACCAAGATGCCTTGGGAGAGAAAATGTCAAGAGAGCTGTGTTTAAATACCGTAACAATTGCTTGATCTTAAGCAAACTACTTATATTTCTGAGTTTCTCAGTCCACTCACCTGTAAACTGAGATTAGATACTACCTCCTGGGATGAACTAAGGGTATGAATTGCCTGAAAACGGCGCCTCTCTCCTTCAACCAGGCTGAGACAGGTGGTAAATACGAACATGTTGCCTTCCTCGAGTCCACCTCAAGACAGAAATAAGGAATTCCTTACCAACCCGACTTAGAACAACAATCTAGAGAATGTTTGTGTGCGAGGTGACAGCAAAAGCTTGCAAACTCCTTGCGCCCTGCTTGGGTTTCTTTGTGTGGTCTTCTCCCCTGCTTCCTGCACACCCAGCGGTGCCAGGCCCGGAGGACTGAGGGAGGAGTAGACTGCCTCGCCCCTTTCTGCAGCCTGGGAGGAGCCGGCAGGCGTCTCTGCAGCCCAGGGCCGCAACCCACCTCTACCGCCAGGGGTCAGCAGAGTGTCGTGATTGCAGCCCGAGTTGAGGAGGGGGCTAGAGAAAGGAGGGGCAGCTAGAGAGGCATCGAGAATGCCTGTACAATTCCGCATTAAATCGTTTTCAGAACCTTGTGTGTGATTCCACTTGAGCTCTTCTGTTCCTGGGATGGTGACATCTTTGGGGAACCCAGAAACCCTTCTACCCCCATCTTCAAGCTTTAAAGCTTGTTTGTGGTGAGGTTGGGGGTTCTGCAACAAAGTTTGGACAGAGTGTCAGAGCCAGGGCCCCTCCCAGGCAGTCCCTGAGCCAATAGGGAGATAGGGTGGCCGGGGTGGGGGACGTGAATCATTCTTCCCCTGCACACCCTGTATTCCAAGAAAGGAGAGAGGCCAGCTTGCATTTGGAGGCTAGGTTGCCCTTTTGCCAGATGGCCGGCTACCGACACGAAGCCCAGGTCGTTTTCCCTTTGGTCTGAACGCCCTGGCTGCCACGTGCTCGAGACGCGCCCACACAGCGAAGAAACAAAGGCAGCCAAGCGACGGAGCTGCCAGCAGCTGCCTCGACATTTAATAAATGAAATTCCATAGCTGGGGGGTCGATCCGGGGTGAACGGGCGGCCACTGCTCCTGGGCTGTGCGCCCAGTTTCAGCTGCCAGACTGCTTCCCACCTCCATTGCTGGGGCCACTTAGCCTACAGACTCTTGGGTATGAGTGCAGCATGGGGTGGCATAACCATCGCCCTTTGCTAGCAGAAGCCCCACCTGCTGAGCTGCTGGGTGGGGGGGTGGGGGGGAGTGGTGTCTGCAAGATTTTTTTTTTAAGGTGAGATTATAAATATATCCTGTGGATAGCAATTTCAAACAAACTTGTCAATCTGGGTTGCAGCAAAAGGCGATGGAACTTTGCGTGTATTTTGGGTGGTGTGACTCATAAGCATTACTTGTCTCCCCCTAGGGAAGAAGCCTGCCCACCCACAAGTCACTGCTGCTCTAGCATTGTTGGGAGAAACAGACCCACTCAGGCACCCCTATTCAAGGACTCCCCCCAAACCTCCGGTTTTATTATTGAGCAGGAATCCCTGACACCCAGGGAACTCTCCCTTAATTCTGTCACCACTGACCTGCCCCTTCCCCTACGCGCGCGCTGTCCCCCCACCGCTCCACCCCGTGTTCTGTGCATTTGCCCTCTCCATAAACTCAGTTTATGCTCTGACAGCCCTTTTGCGGCTGTAGGGCTGGGGGCTGGGCACAAACGGGTCACACGTGTATGGGGGAGCATGCTCAGTGTGGGGTGCACCCACGTGCAGCATGCACTTCAGTTCCTTGCCTCCCCCCCCCCCCGCCCCGTCTCCATGAGAAGTCCAAGAAAAAAAGATCCTTACGAAAAATGGCCCCTGTGTGTTATAAGTATATGCTCAGGATACATATACACCCGTCGGGCGGCGCAGAAACATCGTTGATGCACACGAAACAGATAGCAAGTTAGTGTTGGTGCACACAACACTCTTAATAACCACCCAGATTCTTTGTTTTCCTATTTCAAACAAGAACGATGTATTTTTAGTCCCTCGGGGAGGGAGTCACAATTAAGTGACCTCTCGGGCACCTGGCCGTCCATATTGGTGGTAGTGTGTGTACTCCGCAGGGATATGGCCACAGACCCACCTGGACACTGACTGGGACACAGAGGGAACCAGAACACACACCTCACCCCAACCCAGCTTCTGACCGCTAGGAGCATTGTGCCTGGGGATGCTTCTTGTCCACCCCGATCCCCACCACGTCCGTCTCTCGATTATTGGACCGAGCGTCCCCTGGACCACTCCCCAATCGGAAAGTGAAGGTCAAAGTGCTAGCGGGTGTCTTGGTTGCAGACCAGGCTGGCGCGGGCCGCGGCTCCTTTAAGAACCCCCGTTCACTCCCGCCTGCGCGCAGGCTTCCTTTCTCCGAGAGGCTCGGCCACGGAGCTGAGCGGAGCGCCGGGGCGGGGTGAGGGCCGCCCCTCCCCCGGTGGGCAGGGCTTTCGCTGCTTCCTGCAGGAGCGGCCTGGGCCGCGCAGGGGGCGGGGAGAGCGGCGAGCGGCGGCGGGGCGGCGCGGGGTGGCGCGGGGCGGAGGGCGCCCGAGGGCGAGCGGGCGGGCGGGCACGGCGGGTTCCGGGCCAGCCCCGGGGGCGGACGGTTGGCCGCGCGCGCGGAGCCTCGCCGGGGCCTTGCGGGAGCCGGGCCGGGCCGCAGGGCCGCCGCCGCCGCCCGGGCCCGCCGCCCGCGCCCCCCACGCTGGCCCAGAGGGCTGCGGCCGCGTCGCCGCTGAGGATGTCCCGGAAGGGGCCGCGAGCGGAGGTGTGTGCTGACTGCAGCGCCCCGGGTAAGCGGCGGGACCGGGCCGGGGGCGGGACCGCGCCGCAGGCCGCCGCCGGGCGGGCGCCGAGGCCTGGCGGGAGCGCTGTGCGGGGCCGGAGGGCGGGGCGGGGGCCACTGCGGAGCGGCGTCCTTGGCGGGAGGGCCGGCTGCGGGGGGCGCTGTGCGTTGGAGCCGGAGGACATGAGGGAACCGCCTCCCACCTCCATCTCGGCATCCAGACGGAAGCGCCAGCCTGGTGTGGCAGGAGGGCCGTGGCGGAGGCCGGCAGGCTGTGGGAGGTGGGCGCTAGTATGGTTTGTGTCATCCCTGCCACCCCCGCGTCTTGCACCTGCTGCTCACATGGTCCGCGTGCCCGCCGGAGCGGTGGAGGGCAAGGGGCCTGGATACGGGCTCCTAGGGAGCACCTGACAGGGGTAGCTACTCCAGGACTCCCAGTCCCTGCTTCCCAAGGCTGGGGTTCCTTAGAGGGCTCGGTATTCAGGAACAATCTAAGCATGGGCATCTTCCCCGGAAGCATCTCCAGGCCTGCTGGTGTCTGGGAACATCTAGACTCAGCTTTTCCTGTTCCGGGTAGGCCTGTTGGAGAAGGTGTGCTAGGTATTGGTTCAGTCTAGACACTGATCCCTCCTGGTCTCTAGCTCATTGGATAGGAGAAAGCGGTGAGGGGTCCTTAGGTCCTGGTCCAGCTGACTCCTGAGCTGGCTGGACTTATACACTGCTTCCTCGAGTTCGGTCTGAGCTGGTGTGAAAGCCCCCTGGTTTGCTGAGGAAGTGAAGGGAGGGCAGCAACTCACCAGGCTGGTCTCTTATGTGGGAGGACACAGCCGGTGATGGGACTCAGCAGCTGGCTGGAGGCAGGAAGTTCTGGCCTTTGCCCATCCTCTATAAAAGAAGCTGTCTCTCCATACAAGCTCCGGTACTGTAGATGTGATTAGGTGAGAGTGTGGAGTACTGATTTGCGGGCCCCTAACTTGTAGTCACCCCTTAAAAATCCCAAGATCTGACCGTGAGCCCAAGGAATGATGGTCCTGTAGTTCTCATGGTCTAAACTGGAGTATTGGGAGTTGTGAGTAGCTACAGGGCCATGAGCATGGGATACCTTGTAGGTGACTGACCCTGAGACCTCCTTAGTAGGATATGTCACGTTTTGGAGGGTCCTAGAAGATCCACTTACAGATGGATGTCCATACCCCTAGTTAGCTAGAAATGATGGCTCCCTTTCCCCCCTGCCGTGGGTTGGCCTTGAATACATGTCTATACAGGCTAGTCCACACCTTTGTGGGATAAGCTTCGGGAGCCTAGCAGGCACCATCAGGGGAACCTGGGGTCAGACAGTACCTTTGTTTCCAGCTTACACTGTGACACTTCGCTCACTCTGGGCCTCAAGTGGAATAGAAATGGATTTTAAGGACCCTCCCATTTCCCAGTCTGCAGTCTTGGTTCTGGAGCAGAGGCCTCAAAGAGTCTGTGACTGTCTGTCTGGAGCCTCTGGACACCCAGTAGGTGCTGGGAGGGACAGGGTGTGTTAGATGTTAGGCCACTGAGCTCATAGCCCCCATCCTCATGTGACAGGGGCAGGCCTGCCTGAGGCCTCTTTTTTTTCCTCCCTCTGATGCAGAATGCAAATTACTAAGCAGATGGGCAGAACGTTGACAGTTGACAGTCTTCCTCGTTATCCCACCTTAGCACCTAGTGTGTAGTGATTGCCACATGACAGCTACTCCCCAGGTACAAGTGTTGGTGTTTGTCAGGACTGCCCTATACCACACTGGGTCTGGCAGACAATGACATTCTTGATCTCGGCCTATAGCATCCCAGACTAGAGAGCATAAGCATGCCTGGCATTCTCATCTTCCATGTATATGATAAAATATAGTCCATATATATCCCAGAAGAGCCCAAAGTCACAGAGTCACTGTGGTAGAACTCTGTTATTGCCTGGCTATGGTAGCACGTGCCTTTAAACCCAGCACTTGAGAGGCAGAGGCAGGCAGATCCCCAGGCCAGCCAGGGCTATGTAGTGAGATCATGGGGTGGGGTCATGGCATTTTTGTAGTTTATTAACTTGGAGTGTGATAGAGGTAAGAGGTGAGACCCAGCCTGTGCTCAGAGACAGGTGTGAATATGTTGCAAGGCATTTGGACACAATGTGGCTGCTGTTTGTAGCAGCTTGTGCCACCTTACCAGGTGCCTGCTCAGGAATCCAGGAGAGGGCAGGAGTCAGGTGCACTGGAGAGTGTTAATTGTCCCCTTTCTTTGCCTCTGCCCATTCTTCCTCATTGCCTTGGCCCCAGGAACTCTGGTCTGGCTCTCAAGTGTTCACTTCCCAACCCACAGCCTTTGCATCAGCCTTACACTTTGATAGACTGGAGTAAAGACCTCCAGATACCTGGCCCGTAAGTGACCCGAGCTGGGGAATATGTTGCAGGGCAATGTACAGACTCATTTGTCTTCTTTATTTTTTTAAAGATTTATTTATTATGTGAGTACACTGTAGCTGTCTTCAGACACACCAGAAGAGGGCATCAGATCTCATTACAGATGGTTGTGAGCCACCATGTGGTTGCTGGGAACTGAACTCAGGACCTCTGGAAGAGCAGCCAGTACTCTTAATCACTGAGCCATCTCTCCAGCCCCCTCATTTGTCTTCTTACAAGGACAAGTGGTAGTGGTCTTTTGCTGTTTTGGGTGAGTTGGGGTGGGGAGGGAGGCCGGTTCGAGACAAGGTCTCTTCTGTATAGCCCTGGCTGTCTTGAAACTCACTCTGTACACCAGACTGGCCTTGAACTTTCAGAGATTCACCTACCTCAGCCTCCTGAGTTCTGGGATTAAGGGTGTGCACCAGCACTGCCCAGCTGACTTTTGCTTTTTGTATTAGGGTATAACTTAAGTACAGCCAGGTGAGTGTTTGTCCTGTAGCCTCTTTCTTTTTTCTTTTTTTTTTTTAATTTTAAGACAGGACCTCACTATATAGACCAGGCTGGAGAGTCACCTGCCTCTGCCTCCTTTTTTTTTTTTCTGTTTTTTTGAGACAGGATTTCTCTGTGTAGCCCTGGCTGTCCTGGAACTCACTCTGTAGACCAGGCTGGCCTCGAACTCGGAAATCCGCCTGCCTCTGCCTCCCAAGTGCTGGGATTAAAGGCATGCGCCACCACTGCCGGGCTTGCCTCTGCCTTCTGAGTGCTGTGATTAAAAGCATGCCCTATCTTGTGTGGCTATCCTGTGGGTTTCAGGCATGCGTAAACCTGTGTGGCCACCACTTTATCCAATGTATACAACATTTCCATAGCTCTCCATAGTTTCCTCCTCTGACCACACTCCCAAAGGTAACTTCCTTCCCCTTGGATTCCTCTTGCCTGTTTGGTTTTTTTTTTTTTTTTTTTGGTTTTTCGAGACAGGGTTTCTCTGTGTAGCCCTGGCTGGCCTGGAACTCACTCTGTAGACCAGGCTGGCCTCGAACTCAGAAATCCTCCTGCCTCTGCCTCCCAATCGCCTGGCTCTCTTGCCTGTTTTTAGCACACCAATTTTTTTCTCTCATCTTCCAAGGGCTTGACACTTAGCTTAGAGGGGAGAGGCCTGAGCCTAGGCTTTCTTCACAGGCCTGCTGGCCCTTTGAAGACTGGTGGCTTTTGGTGGTGGCATGAATTTACTTTAGACGCCTTCCTATGGTTCCAGCTATCTTTTCCTGATGTCCCTTCTGTCCCTGGCCACACATACTAGCCCTCACCTGCCAGTGGAGCAGCTAAAGGAAGACTCCGCCTTCTCTAAGCCTCATTTCCTACCCTTCTGACCAAGTTTACAAGGAGCTTCTTAGAAACCCTTCCTGGCCCTTACCCTTCGGAACGGGCAGAGGTGGGGTTTGGAACTCTGTTGGCTGGCCAAGGTCATTTGGACCTAGAGTGCAGGTAGACTTGTTAGACACAGACTTCCTATCTGTGTCATCCAGGACTGAGCTGGCACCGGTATGACCAAGACCAAGAGTGTCCCCCGCCCTCCCTTCCTGTTGGAGGTCACAGCAGGAGAAAGGAGGGAAAGGGTGCCAGGAAAGCTTTAGAACTTGAGGCTGTGGGACCACTGGCCCTGGATGTCAAGCTGGTTCCTATAGGCCTGGCTTCTCCACAAGGCCACAGGCCTGGGTGGAGGCCTCAGGACTGCCTGATTCTGATCCTGGCTGGGCGGCTCCCTACTCACAGGAAACCCTACCTCTTCAACTAGAGGAATTTAGGCTGCATCATTTCCCGCTTCCTGCCTGGGCTGCAGGAGGTGACTGGCAGGCAGACCCCCTGACCCAGTGGTGTTTGGGAGTGGGGGGAAGGGAGTTTTCCATGCCCTGGGGGGTGTGGTTCTCATTGTTTGGGTTAAACTAACGCAGAAGTACTCTAGGGCTCCCCCTCTTGGCAGAGGTGGCTGATCCCTCCCCCTGTTCTTAAAAGTCAGGTCCTGGGACATGTGTGGTGGTCACTCTGTACATCCCTCATTGCTTTGTTTTGTGAGATTCCAAAAGAAGCCCGAGTCCAAAGACAGCTTTCACTTCCTGTTTCCACACTGTATTGGGGGACACCCCCGACATGGGCAGAAGTTCAGCCCTGACTCAGTCTGCTCATGATTCTGGGAACTTTGATGGTGACGATCGCTCCAAGAGCCCGAGAATTGTCTTATGGATAGGAGAGATTACTCCAGCCCCAAACGTCTCCACCGCTGAGCATCCTGAGTTCTAATAAGGCAAGGCAGAGAGCCAGTCCCATCCCCCAGAAGAAGGCTTCCTGAGCCTGGGTGGGGGCCTGGGCAGAGCACAGTGTCCTGGAAGAGCAACTCCCTGCCCCCACTCTGGACAGCACACAATGGCCGCTTTCTCCCCCATGACCTTTCCTTTCTGTAGCCTGAGCCGGGTGCAGTTGTCTCCTCCCCCTTTCCAGAGGGGCTTGGTGTGGTGGCATCTCTACTACCCCTGGGGACCCAGGAGCTCCTACCCATTAGCTCCCATTCCTGTTTCCCAAGTTCATTTCACCCCCAAGGACTGGAGAATGGCTCCCCAGACTAGTCCTGAGGCTGCGGAAGTAGAGGGCAGCAAGTTTAGGCTTGGCCTGGGCTCTGGCATTGAGGTGTCTGGCTCTGCATTCTAGCTGCACTCCTTATTAGTTGTGTGACCTTGAGCAAGCCCTTTGACCTCTCTGAGCCATTTAACCCTCATCTGTAGAGCAAGATAGCACTTCTGAAAGGAATCATAGGCAGAATGCTTGGCCAGTAAATACTGAGCACTCAGACAAGGTTAGTCCCATTGTCCTGAAGGCCGCAAACCCAGTGATGGTGGCATGAGGCTGGAGCCTCTCAACTGTGTCAGAGCAGGGGTTGGAAGCAGTCTGTCAGATGGGATCTAACAGAAGCATGCCCAGGCCTGTGTGATGTGTGGCATCAGGACTCCTGCCTCCCTATGGGATAGGAAGCTGAACCCACTGAAGAGCCCTGGAGACCCTACATTCCCAGAGGTTAAGGAGTTATAGGAAAGGGCTAGTGGCCAGCTTCTGGGCTCCTTGGGAGACTAAGTAAATGTACCTGAAGCATAAACATGTGCCAGGCCAGGTGGGTGCTCGGGAGGTGGGGCCTTTCCTCTGTCTCCTCCTGACTTCCCCACCTCTGCTCCCCAGACCCTGGCTGGGCATCGATCAGCAGAGGTGTGCTGGTTTGTGACGAGTGCTGCAGTGTGCACCGGAGCCTGGGACGTCACATCTCCATTGTCAAGCACCTTCGCCACAGCGCCTGGCCTCCGACGCTGCTACAGGTAGGGAATGACCCAGAGACTGTTCTTCCCAGTGTGCAGGGCCCAGGTATCCCCGGGCCCCTACCCTCAGCCCCGTGCGCACATACACACGCGCACACACACACCTGTTGATAATATGCAGCTCCCAAGGTCAGCAGCTTGGACTCATGTTTGGACAGTGTGTCGAGCAAGTTGCTTAAACATTCTGAACCTTGGCAAACCCACCAAGGTAAGCCAGCATGACGTGCTAAACAGGACAACTTGACTTTGGGTGGCCTGACTGGATACCAGGCACATTGTAGGACCCTTAGTGGTGTTTCCAGCTGTAGCAGGCACTTTGGGAGTATCTCCCCCAGTGCCCAGCATACAGTGGACACTCTCTTGCTTGGCATCTCTTCCCCACAGATGGTGCACACGCTTGCCAGCAATGGAGCCAACTCCATCTGGGAGCATTCCCTGCTGGACCCTGCACAAGTGCAAAGTGGCCGGCGCAAAGCCAACCCTCAAGACAAAGTCCAGTGAGTGGGGCTGCAGGGGCGGTGGGCAGGCCGTGTGCCCTGGGACGGGGCCTGAAAGGCCGCTTCCCTAAGCTTCTTGCCCCCATTGCTTCCTATGTGCTCCATGCAGCCCCATCAAGTCAGAGTTCATCAGGGCAAAGTACCAGATGCTGGCATTTGTGCACAAGCTTCCCTGCCGTGATGATGATGGGGTCACCGCCAAAGACCTCAGCAAGGTATGAGGGCCCCTCTTTCCACACCCATGACCCCCTGAGGCAGCAAAGGGCCAGGGAAAACAGTAAGTGCAAACTCTGGAGCTCTGTCACACGGCCGATGGCTAAGATGCCTTCATTCCCAAGTGGATACACAAGGCCTCCCATCTGCCACTTGAAAGCTAGAGAACCCTGGGAAATCCTTCATTTCCTCACCAGTAAAATGGGAAAGTAATAACAGGACCTACCTCTAGCTAATATCTGTTCGGAGCAGAGCACACGGAGGATAGTGACTGGCAGCAGCTGTTATTAATTGGCTTTATCCCTCTGGCCTGCCTGACAGGGCCCAGTTTTGGCAAGGCCCCTTGGAGCTGGTAGGAGTACCAGGAGCAGCCAGTCCTGGGGTGGGGCGAGAGGTTCCTTGGGCACTCATGTATCTACCACACTCACTTACTGCACACTCTGCTCCTCGCAGCAACTGCACTCGAGTGTGCGAACAGGCAACTTGGAGACATGTCTGCGCCTGCTTTCCCTGGGTGCCCAGGCCAACTTCTTTCACCCAGAAAAGGGCACTACACCTCTACACGTGGCTGCCAAGGCAGGGCAGACACTGCAAGCTGAGCTGCTGGTAGTGTATGGGGCTGACCCCGGGTCCCCTGATGTCAATGGCCGCACACCCATCGACTATGCCAGGTGAGGATCAGCTAGAGGATGAGGCTTAGGTGGAGGGGAGTGCCTGCTGCTGTGTGGCTGAGCTGTGTCCCCTCCCCACAGGCAGGCGGGGCACCATGAACTGGCAGAAAGGCTAGTTGAGTGCCAGTATGAGCTCACTGACCGGTTGGCCTTCTACCTCTGTGGACGAAAGCCTGGTGAGCAGAGAATGAGTTGGGCCTGACTAAGCCAGGCAGGTGGGACCCAGACACACCCAGCAGCAGGTGCCATAGTGACAAAGCCAGCTGGGGAACTGTGTTGCTAGGCAACTGGCTCCTGTGAAATTGCTGCAGGCTCTGGGTTGCTGCAAGTATGTTGGGGCCAAGGAGTGGGGGTGGGCTGACTTCCAGCCAGCTTCCAGTGCTCTTGGGGGATCCCGCTGACCTCCATTTCCTCTGACACCGTCAAGTGGTGGTGAAGTAGGCTCCTGAATGCTGGTGCCACCTGCCACCAGTGACTTGGCATTTTTATTTTTGTTCAGATCACAAGAATGGGCATTACATCATCCCACAGATGGCTGACAGGTGAGTGCCCACCTGATGCCCCTTTCCAGCTATTAGATGTCAAGGTGACTTGACCCAGAGCCCTACCTCTTTCCAGACTTTAGAGGCCTGGCCTCTCACCCTGTGCCCTTATTAACTAGCAACACAGGAATGTGTAGTCCAGCCCCCTACTACTGTGGACCTCAAGGCAGGCGAGAAATGTCAGTTCAACATACAGCAGTGCATGTGACCCTTGTGATTATTAAATGTCTGGAGGGTTTAGGTACAAGGAAAGGCCTAACCATTGTGTTCGACCTGCCGTGTAACCTTGGGATGAAGTATTCCCTCTAGGGAGAAGATAGCTACAGGGAACTTGTTGGCTTTGGAACTACTGGCAAGGCTTCTAGTGTGCAGTGTACAGTGTGAGGGGAGTAATGGTGAATTTTTGCCTCTGGTCATAGAGGCCCCATGATAACTCAGCCACGAAGATATCCCCAGCCACTTACTCAGTTTACAGGACAAGAATGCGTTGGCGCCCCCTAGTGGTCCTCAGAGGACTACAGCTTCATGCCTGGCAGTGCCCCTTGGCTTTAGGAGAGGTTTTCCGTCACAGCCTATGCAGACAGATAGGACAGTCAGGCTGTGCAGCTCAGATTCCTAAACCCAGAACTCCCCTGTTCCAAGACCCCAAGATTCAATTCTACTTCTCTAGTTTGATCTGCCTAGTAGTGTGTGTGTGTGTGTGTGTGTGTGTGTGTGTGTACGTACACATGTGTGCACCTGTATGCATAGTCAACACACACACACACACACACACACATACACAGGGACATAAGAGTCAGTGGTTGTAACTTAGCACCTTCTCAGAGTCAGCTGCTGCTCTAGAGACACCAAGCTAATGCAGACGCCAACCTATCCTGAGCTACAACTAAACAGGCAGGACAGCAGCAAGAGGTGCTTGGGTGCAGAGATAGGAACTGCAAGCAGCTTGTATGCCACAGCATAATGTGAGGGAATGAGACTGGAAAGAGCCAGGTGAAAATGAACCTTGTGGGGAATGGCAGCAAGGGCGGAGCCATCCTGACCAAGTTCCAGGCGTGGCTGTAATAGATACGTGGCCGTAGGGTACTACCTGACCATGTGACTTGAAGCAGGTTGCCTAGCCTGAGCCTTAGTCATCTCATCTCAACAAGGGGTGCTAATACTTACCCTTTGGGGAATATTGAGAATAATTAATACAACAAATACAAAGTACTTGGCATTTTTTAAGAAAGCATTGTGAAGAAGTATGGTTGCGCTATATTCTATGTACATCACTATTGAACTGTTTTAAGGCAAAGGGCATAGCCAGGTGTGTTAGCACTCTGCCACTGGATGAGAAAGGGATTTTAAAGACAAGCCTAGAAGTCTAAAAGCCCAGACAAGAGGAAACAAGGGCAGAAGTGGGAGGCGTGGCTAGGATCCGAGGAAGAAGGAAACGTTGGATGGCTCCATGTAGCTGACAGTGGACAGAGGAACCAGCTGGGGAGACAGATTTCCTTGCATGTTCTGTGTTGAGTATGTGTGGAGATATGTCTGAACTTGACGTGAAGGCAGAGCCGCCTGCTCCTGGGTAATGGCTGCTCTGTCCTGTTCTTCCCTCTGCTGCCTTCCTGGATTAGATCTCGGCAAAAGTGCATGTCTCAGAGGTACCCACACCTGTTGGCTGCAGGCTGCGAAGTTTGGGTGGGGGAGGCTTGGTGTGTGACCTCGGGGTCTTAACTCCCTGAGCTCCCTGCATGCTTGGGAGGCAACCAGCAGGGACCAGGCCATCCCTCATGTCTGGCCTCTCTCCTTCTCTCTTCTTTGTCCACAGCTTGGATCTGTCTGAATTGGCCAAAGCTGCCAAGAAGAAGTTGCAAGCAGTGAGTCTGCCTTAACAAGCTAGAACCACTTAGAGCAGCCCTCTCCGTCCTGCCAGCCTCCTCCCCCCGTCTCCTCCCCGTGCCCTTGTCTTGGATCCTTTGGTCCTGGTTCTGTCCTCCAAGTGGTCCAGAGCCTCATCTCTGAGAGGACGACATGGCCTGAGCGCTCTCTTCCTTGCACATAAAACCCTAGACACACACACACAGAGAGTTCTAAGACAGGCTGGGTGACACAGGGGTCATGAGACTTCCCCACATCACACAACATCCTGACAGACCCTGGTCCCCCTCTTTGCCTCTAGCTCAGCAACCGGCTCTTTGAGGAACTTGCCATGGATGTGTATGACGAGGTGGATCGGAGAGAAAATGATGCCGGTGAGTGGTAAGGGACCTGCTGCACAGAGCAAGGACCCAGCGACCTAGGGAAGGGGTGCTGCTCAGAGGCCTGCTGGGGTGGGTCCCTGCCATCCCTGCTGGGCAGTGCTGAGCCGTAGGCAGCTGGCTGCCTCCCTACCCACCAGGCACTGGAGCTCATCTTGCTCTGGCTGCCTCCCACTCTGGCTGTCTCCCCAGCCATGCTCCACCCCTCCCCTGCATCACTCCTTCCAGGCCACAGCCAGATTCCAACCCAAACTCTGGGTCTGGCCTGGTGGGCCCTGCCTTGTTGTGTTGTCAGTGGGCGGGCCTCACCGCGCCTGGCCCAGCTTTTGTGTTCGTGGAGACCCTGCTTGCTTTCCACACTGGCCCAGCCTGAATAGAGGAGGGCCTGGGGGCTCTGCTCAGTGCTTCTCCCCCTCTTCCCTGAGGGCCCATTCACAGCGGGTGATCTGCTCCCTGCCCTTCCCCCACAGTGTGGTTAGCTACCCAAAATCATAGCACCCTGGTGACGGAGCGCAGTGCTGTGCCATTCCTGCCAGTCAACCCTGAGTACTCAGCCACTCGGAATCAGGTGAGCAGGGGAGACAAGCGGCCTGGGTGGTTTCCTTTCTCAGAGCCCTGCCCTTCCTTACTAGGCAGGCTCTCCTGAGGCCTCCTCAGGGTCTGACTAGGAATGGGATGGAGCTATTCTCTAGTACTGGTGGGTATTTCAGCCTCCTAAGGGATCCTTTGGGTGTCTTAAGGCTTTGCTGACCTAGCTGCCACCCTGCTGACGTTGGGCTGGGTGTTTCAGCCACGAATAGGTGGGATGGCAGGCTCCTGCTTTGCTGTTCTCACAGTGGTCCCCTCATGCCGGCTTTCTGCCTTGTAGGGACGACAGAAATTGGCCCGTTTTAATGCCCGAGAGTTTGCCACCTTGATCATCGACATTCTCAGTGAGGCCAAACGGAGACAGCAGGGCAAGAGTCTAAGCAGCCCCACAGGTGGGAGCACGAGCAGCCCAAGGCCTTGCTGCAGGCCCTGCGGTCACCGTTGCCTGGGATCTTGATATGTGATGTGTGTGGCTGAGCAAGCCCCGGAGTGACAGGTCTTTTGTCTTTAGACAACCTCGAGCTGTCCGCACGGAGCCAGAGTGACCTGGACGACCAGCACGACTACGATAGTGTGGCTTCTGATGAAGACACCGACCAGGAGCCCCTCCCCAGTGCAGGCGCCACGCGGAACAATCGTGCCAGGGTCTGAGCACTGACCCTGCCCTTCCCTCCCCTAGTCTCCTCTGTTCCTCCTGGCCTCTCAAGACCCAGCTCTGGCCAGCCTCTGCCCCTGAGACTGACTGGCTTCTGTCCCTGCAGAGCATGGACTCCTCAGATCTGTCCGATGGGGCCGTGACGCTCCAGGAGTACCTGGAGCTGAAGAAGGCTCTGGCTACCTCCGAGGCCAAAGTGCAACAGCTCATGAAGGTCAACAGCAGTCTGAGTGACGAGCTGCGGAGGCTGCAGAGGGAGGTGAGCACTGTGGCTGCGGGCGGGGCAGGAGAGCATCTGAGTCTCTGGGATTGGGGTCACCCTTTCCAAAGGTGGTACCTACCTTGACCCAGAGGGGGACACCATTGTGTACACTCAGATCCACAAACTGCAGGCAGAGAACCTGCAGCTTCGCCAGCCCCCAGGACCAGTGCCTCCACCCGCGCTTCCCAGTGAGCGGGCAGAGCACACACTGATGGGGCCTGGTGGAAGTACCCATCGCAGAGACCGCCAGGCCTTCTCTATGTATGAGCCCGGCTCCGCCCTGAAGCCCTTTGGAGGTACCCCTGGGGATGAGCTCACCACGCGGCTCCAGCCTTTCCACAGCACAGTGAGTAGCCTGTTGGCCTTGGGTGGGGAAATGAGTGAGGGTCACACAAACTCAAAGCTTATGGCACTGTTCTGCCTCCCTCAGGAGCTGGAAGACGATGCCATCTATTCAGTGCACGTCCCTACTGGCCTTTATCGGGTAAGCAGGACCTGGGGAAGGACGGTGAACCCTGCACCAGTGAGTCACCAGCCCCAGTAGCTGTCAAGCTACACTGGGACAGACACTGAACTGCAGGTGCAGACTGACTCTGGCCCTGCCCTGGCTTTCAGATCCGGAAGGGGGCATCGGCCTCTTCTGTGCCCTTCACTCCCTCCTCCCCACTGCTGTCATGCTCCCAAGAAGGAAGTCGCCACGCGGTAATTTGCATCCCAGCGCCCAGGGACAGTGTGTGGGCTATGCAGGTCCAGTGTGTGCCCAGGGACAGTGTGGGCTATGCAGGTCCAGTGTGTGACCAGGGACAGTGTGTGGGCTATGCAGGTCCAGTGTGTGCCCAGGGACAGTGTGGGCTATGCAGGTCCAGTGTGTGCCCAGGGACAGTGTGGGCTATGCAGGTCCAGGAATGTGCGCTCACCATCCCCTCCCCACCCTCCAGAGTAAGCTTTCACGCCATGGCAGCGGTGCAGACAGTGACTATGAGAACACACAGAGTGGGGATCCTCTGCTTGGGTGAGATACCTGGGAGTCTACCCAGCCCTGCCTGCCAGCGCCTGGAGGGGAGGCGGTCCTCCTGAGGGAGGGCCCAGCCATGCAGGGGCAGGCAAGCCATCAGTGGCTGGAACGGCTCCTTTTCTCTTCCCACCCGTGTTAGGCTTGAAGGGAAGCGATTCCTAGAGCTGAGCAAGGAGGAGGAGCTGCACCCTGAGCTGGAGAGCTTAGATGGAGACCTGGACCCCGGGCTCCCCAGCACGGAAGATGTCATCCTAAAGACAGAGCAGGTCACCAAGAACATTCAGGAACTCTTGCGGGCAGCCCAGGAGTTCAAACATGACAGGTAGTGTGCTAGTAACAGGTTGTTAACTTCTGAGTACTGGGGTGGTGGGTGATGCTAGGGTCCTCTGACTCTGGGACCCAGAAATCCCTCATCTCTCTCCTCCCTCCCCCTGACAGCTTTGTGCCCTGTTCAGAAAAGATCCATTTGGCTGTGACTGAGATGGCCTCTCTCTTCCCTAAGGTACAGGGGCCACAGAGAAGCAGAGTGGGAGGGCTTTGGGGCAGGGCAGATGCATGTAAGCTGCCTGCTGCCTGGGTGGAGGGGAGCAGAGAGCCAGGCAGAGCCTGGCTTAAAGTCCAGAGCTCATGGGCTCCTCCCTCCAGAGGCCAGCCCTGGAGCCGGTGCGCAGTTCTCTGCGGTTGCTCAACGCCAGCGCCTACCGGCTGCAGAGTGAGTGCCGGAAGACAGTGCCTCCGGAGCCCGGCGCGCCCGTGGACTTCCAGCTGCTGACTCAGCAGGTGATCCAGTGCGCCTACGACATCGCCAAGGCTGCCAAGCAGCTGGTCACCATCACCACCCGAGAGAAGAAACAGTGACCACTTTCCCTGCCCTTACCCACACCCTGGGACCTCACTGGCCATGGGAGCTGGGCCACTCCAGACACTAACCCACCCCCAACAGAGCCACCGGCACAAGTGCCCTTAGTGCCACGTTCTCCTCTGGCATCCAGGTCCCCAAGGATGGGAATGTGAGGTGACAGGAGCTTCTGTTCCCCGCATTCCATGCCCCTCCCTCTGTACATAGCATCCCTGCCCTGCTGATGTGCGGGAGCCTCAAGGAATCCCTCCCAGCTCTTCACCTGCCTTCCAGGGTACCCTCAGCAAAGGGTCAGACAGGGACACTCCAAGTGGGGCAGCTCCGCCTACTGCACCCTATCCCCATGAGCCAGTTTAGCCTAGCGGGGCCGAGCAGGGGCGCCCCCTCCTTTGTACGTTGTCTCTGGATGTCTGCCCTGCAGCCAGCAGCCCCCCCTCGCCTCTCCCCCCGCTCCTTCATGCCACACGGCCCCAACCTGTGTGCAGGGTCCCCACCCCAGCAGCAAACACTGGAAAGCCTTTCCTCTCCCCTACCCCTTAATTTTAACTTTGTGGTAACTGAGTGTCCCTGCGTTCCTACAACTAAGTATGTGAGCGGCAGTGCCGTTCCAGAGACCTGGCCCACCTGGAGCTCTGAGGGGCAGGGGAACCAGAGTAGTGGGACCAGCATTGGGAGTCAGCTTCCCTCAACCCCACCTGGGACAGGGAGGGGACTGTCTGGGTCACCAGCTGTAGTCCAGTTGCTGCCCCTACTTGTATCCCTATCCTATAAACTTAAAAGGAAAACCACTTCCCTCCATCTCTCCCCGGTCCCCTGTGGGAAGTGTGCTGGCCAGGCAGAGGACAGAGCACCTGCGCCTGGGGCTGGCTCCCCAGGGTCCCCAACTCAGCTGGTGGCTGTGGAACTGAGCCCCTCCCCCTAGCCTCTGCAAGGCCAGCACCCACATCACTACCTGTACCTACAGTGACCCACCCCTGAAGGCCTGGGGATCTGGCAGCAGCTGGGAAGGCTGGCAAGGCGCTGACAGCACCCACCAGCTATTCTCCCAACCACCTTCCCTAGCCTGTGGTGGTGGGTAGCTGTCAGGACGTGTGTCATGTACATTTGTATCAAAAATAAATAAGTGACCATGTGCCACTTCTGATGTCTAGCGGTTGGAGGTGGGGCTCAGCCCAGTATTCAGTTCTTGGTTCATGTCATAGTCCCTGCTACTTACCATGTCCCCTGTCTGAAGTCCTTGTATGACTGAGGCAGGACAGCAAGTTTAAGGTTGTCCTGGAGCTACAGAGATTGGGGGTGAAGAGTCAGGAGTGTGTGTGTTGGGCAGGGGAGACATGCTGAAAGGCAAGCAAGTGAGGGGTGCCAGTACTGAGCTACGCAAGCGGCTTCATTAGAAACCGGCCTGAAGTGATCCTAATAGCCCGGGGGGCCAGTTCCACTCTAACTCTGCCCTCAGGGCTAGTGACCTGAAAGGAGTGTGACTGAGGGCAAGATACACTCGCCCAACTCCGAATTCTACTAAAATAATTTAATTAGAAACAGGAATTTGTATCAGGAAGGCTAGGATACTCCAAGAAACCAGGTGAAGCCTTCAGAGCCCCCTCTGCCTGCCGCCAGGGGGCGCCCGCGAACGGTCCACGTGGCGGCGGTCGCAGAGGGGCGGAGCCGCTCAGTCCGAGCTCTCGGAGTCAGGGCCACTATCCGGTGTGGGTGGGAGCAGGGGCCGTCTGCGAGACCGCTTGATCCGGCGCGAGGGCAGAGGCAACCTCCGTTTCAGGATAGCTGTGGGAGGGCGAGAGATCAAGGGCAATGAGTTCCAGGGACTGGGCGCACCTGGGGTAGGGGGGCAGTGCTCTTCTCACCAGCCACAGTGTCCTGGCTGTCCGCCGTGGGCCCCCAGTAGATACTCTCGCTCCTGCGGAAGTTCCGGTGCAGTCGTGTGCAAAGCGTAGCCAAGGTGAGCAGGACCAGCAGGAATGTCAGGGCCATGGCAGCCCAAGCGGCTTCTTCAGTACGTGGAGTGGGCCCTCGGGCTACCCGGGGAGGCACTGCCGCTCGAGGAGCTGGGGAAACCTGACCCGGACAGGCACAACCTCCAGGGTTGCCTTGCCCAATGGACAACTGCGCCTCTGTCCTGGACCTACCATTGCCTCCAGGTCCCCCAGTCATCATGGAGACAGGGGCCACAGATGAGGTTCCCAAAGTCGTCTGCTGGGCCTTCAGGCTCTGTGAGGTAACCCTCAGGCCTGAGGGAGTGGATTGGAGACCAAGGGCAGCCCGGAGACCCCTTCTCTTGACAACACTGATCGAGGACCGCCTGGGTCCTCTAGATGTCACCTCTACACCAGGAGGTCGCCAGCTCCGCAGAGCAAAGGCCAGAGTCGGGGCCTAAGGAGAAGAGAAGAGGAATCAGCCCCTACTCTCTATTAACCCAATACTCTTGCCACCAAGCCTAGTCCAGCACCCCTCACCTGCACACACCGTCTCCCACACAGCTTCCCTCTTCTGGAGGCTGGCATCATGGGAGTGGGCCCAAAAAGACTGTCAGAGAGAAACCACACACTCTTTCTCTGCTTCCGCCGCCGCCGCCGCCTCTTCAGCCAGTGGGCAACCCAGGCTGGCTCTATCCATGCCATCTCCAGTGCGGTCCCCCATGCTGTCAGCACCAAGGGCTATGAAAGAAGGTAACACAGAGCGAAGAAGGAAGAAGACCCTGAGTTTTCCTTTCTCTGTCCATAGTGCCTCGCCCTTCCGTAGCACAACAGCCTGGTTTTGGGGTGGGGGAAGGAGATGAGACTGGTTCTCACTACATAGTCCTGGCTGTTCTGGAATTCAATATGTAGACCAGGCTGGCCTCAAACTCACAGTTTGCGTGCTTCTTCCTCTAGAGTACTGAGATTAAAGATGGCGGCCACCAAGCCCAGCCTTTTTTTTTTTACATTTTTGACTTTTGTATTTTAGCACATCTTTTACTAATCACTTACCCGGTCCCAAGTGAGACTGAAGTCAGGAATGAGTGTGGGCTTAGCCACATACACATGGGCCAAGACAGCAAGCCGGAGCTTCAGCCAGGGGTGGGCACAGGGGTGGTAGGAGAAGGTGATACCATCAGCCTGGAGGAAAGGCAGGGCTATCAAGCCAGGCCCAGCACCCTCCCAAAGAATCACAATTTTTCCTATCCTAGGCTCCAGGACAAAGGGGTTATCAGAAAGTGCCCGTCCATTCCAGGAAAAGGCAAAGGGCCTTGAGTACTGAATTGTACTCCTTTCTAATTCACCTCATCTCCATCAAGTGCACCCCCCCTCCCCCAAAGGTGCACCTCTGGGCAAGACCGCATAGCTAAGTAACCCTGCTAGACCCAAACATGCTCCCGAGCCCCACCACACGGTGCTGGGGATCACCATCAGGGCCCTCACTACTGGCCTGCATCCCTGTCCCCAATGAACAGGCTTCAGCTGTATTTCTCTACGCATTAATGATTCTACAAGTCCCAACTCTAGGCTCTACCCCTCATATGAAGACCAAGTCTTCTATTTCTTCATTCAATCTGTGCACTCTCCCAGGAGTATCTAGACACACAACTTGACTGCACAGTCCCAGGATAGGAGCATTTCATCAGCCATTATTCTTTGAGTTGACCTGTGCTAGGGGGCTATAAAAGATACCAAAAGAGAACTCCCGGGCCTTGAGGAATGTATAAGAGACCCAGGGAAAGCTAGGTGTGATAGTGTACACCTGTGATCCCAGCCATCCGGAACATAATGTAAGATTGAAAGTTCAAGACTAGACCAAGGTACACAGGGAATACCAGGCCAGCTTAGGCTAGGCGAGCCCACCTCTAAAGACCATGGAGTAGGGGGAGAGAAATTCAGGGAAGTAAAAAACTGATACAACTCAAACTGATGTGTGTGACGGGGTGGGGGTGGAAGAAGCTGAGGCGTGGAGGTGTAGATTCTAGGGGTCTGAACCCACATACTCTACCACCAAGCTCCATCCACAACTGTCTTTTCACTTTTTCCCCCCTTAAGTTTTAAAACAGAGTCAGTCTCACAACATTGGCCTTGAGTTCACATTTACTCCTCCTGCCTCAGCCTCCTGAGTAGCTCAGAGTATAAAGGTCTGTGCCACCATGTCCCGCTAGCTCAGTTAACTGTAAAAGGATGGGATAAAGGCAGACAAGGGGTGCTGTGACTTCTGTACTGAGCTTTGAAAATCAAAGGTGTGGAGCTACAAGGTGTGAAGCTATGGGTTTCAGATCCTGAGGTCAGGAGTAGAACGTAAACCAGAGAAAAGAAGGTAGATATCTCAGAGGAAATGAGCCTTAGTTCACATGTGGTGAGGGCCATCATGATGGAGATAAACTAATCAAGAAACCAGATGAAGAAAATTCAAGTCTTGACAAGTCAGACGGGAATTCAGCCACAACAGGTAGATTCTAAACAACTAAAAATTAATAGATCATAAAGTCAGATGGATTCTGAACAATGAAATAGAGGGATTATGTGTAACAAAGAGGCAGCCAAGTCCAATAGTGTACTTTCTGAAATCCTAGCCCTTTAATAGGCAGGGGGATCAGAACTAAGATCAGTCTTGGCTATATAAAAAGTTGGAAGCCAGTTTGGGCTACATAAGACCCTGTATCAAAAAGGGAGGTAGAGATATGGCCCAGTGGCTAAGAGCTTTTGCTACTCTTCTAGAGGACCTAGGTTCAGTTCCCAGTACACACGTGACAATTCACAACCTATAACTACAGATCCAGGGGATCTGACCATCTGTTCTGAACATAAAAACGCACAGGTGCCTGGTCTATAGAGTGAGCTCCAAGACAGCCAGTGCTACACAAAGAAATGCTGTCTTGAAAAACCAAAAAACAAATCTAAACAAAATAAAAAAACAAACAACAAAAAACCACAGGCAAAATTCATACCCATAAAATAAATCTAAATTTTTAAAAGAGCATTCATAAAAACTGAACTCAGGAGCCGGGCGGTGGTGACGCACGCCTTTAATCCCAGCACTTGGGAGGCAGAGGCAGGAGGATTTCTGAGTTCGAGGCCAGCCTGGTCTACAAAGTGAGTTCCAGGACAGCCAGGGCTACACAGAGAAACCCTGTCTCGAAAAAAAAAAAAAAAAACTGAACTCAGTTTACAGCACACTAATGCACACATTGCTAACACGATACAGTGTTTTGTGATACAAACACTATCCGTTCATTTCTCAAAGCTGAAGGGACAGACAGAATGCAATCTCTTGCAGAAAATCAGAGCCTAGAAAGACAAGAGAATCCAAATACACCAGCACTGGGATGTGGGTTGTTTTTGCTACCTTCAGAGTTCCACTTGCCACACATCTGGCTACTCAACAGAACCCCTGACTGTGTAGAACACACTACAGATCTGTTCTGGGACCGGCAAGTGGAAAGTCTTACTTCTTTCTACACAAAATGGTAAGGGATGGAGCCAAGATAGACAGAGGTAGTATGGGGAACACGGCCTCCAAGGAGGATCCCACGATCCTCCTTGGAGGATCCCTGGTTGGACTTACCTGCCCTTGTCTCACCTGTGTGTAAGTCACTCTTGGTAACACCTACACATGGGAAAAGAAGAGAGCAGCTGGGGACTTCGTGTTGGGTGTGAAGAAGGGGACAACCAGCCCCAAGCCCTGGACTGAGATGAAGACGCTGGAAACTGAGGGCAGGAGTAACCAACAGATGTCCCAATCGGGCGACCACCGAGGATGCAGTGAGGCCGTTCATACCCTTCTCGTCCTCGGCCCTGCGGGGTTCCTACCTGTGGAGGCAGAGGCCACAGGCCTTCGGGACAAGGGGTTCCTGCCTCCTCCGCCGGCTCAGCCACCACCTGTGGGTCCAAGGCAAGGAGCTGGGCGTTGGCCTCTGCGAGGGCCCCGCCCTTTTGGTTCCGGGGGTAGAGGCGCAGACTAATGGAGGGGCCTCCGAATCCCCTCGCGCGCGCCACTCTTTCCAAGACAAAGTTGAAGCAAAGCGCTTTGAGATCCCCCGGCCAAGACCTTACCAGGAGCCGGTCGCCTTACCTCGCGAAGACTCAGGAGCCCCACCAGAGCTACTAGAAGCAACCGGGGCGGAGGTGGAGGAGGAGGAACCATTTTAGCGGGGCCAGCAGTCCCGCCAACCAACTAGCTGCAGCGCCAATCGCGCGCGCCCGCTACCCCGCGCCGCTCGCGCGCCCACGTAGACCGCGGCAGGCGCACAGTCCCGCTCCCTCCTCGCCCGGCCTCGTGCCACGCCACGCCCACCGCCAGGCCCGTCCCGCCCCCGCCCCGCCTACTGCCAGGGCCGCCCTCGCCCCGCCCACCACCAGACCCGCCCCTCCCACCGCCAGGCCCGCGCACGCGTCGTGAACCCAAAGCCGGAAAAGTTAAGTCTCCAAGCCGGCGGTACTACATCCCTCGGCCGAGATGCACCCCGGCGCGTTTGTGCGACCATCAGAGCTCAACTGTATCGCCTAAGTAGAATCTGGGAAACCCCGCAAAGGTTGGGAAGTGAGATGCTTAAGGACTGGGTGACCCAGGCGGAGGCTTGTGTGCTCTTCTGGCAAACCCGCTAAACACAGAATTATGAATCCTAGCTGTCCCAGAGAGAGGGTTCTGGCTCTACCGCTTCGCCTTCACGCTGCCCGATTCCTGCTCTCGCTAATAATAAGACCTGAGCCCCGAACTGTCGGGGGGGGGTATCTTAGGCCCCTCTTACCTTAGACCCAGAAGCCCCGAGAAACAGGAGCTCTTCTCGTTCTTTGCCCAAGGGTGACCTAGGAGACACTGGTCCGAGGAGCTACAGCGCTCAGCTGGGCCTCCCTGCAACGGAGCGCTGCAATGGAAACAAGAACCCGGTTAAGGATTGACGCCCAATACAAAAGTTAGAAACAGGCCTGCGAGATGGCTCAGTGGGTAACGGTGCTGGCGGCCAGCCTGAGGACCGGAGTTTAATCTGTGGACTTAAGTGGTTGAAGGAGGGACCTGATTCCCACAGGTTGTCCTCTGACCTTGACACACACACACACACACCCCTAAATAAATCTTTTAAGGTTCTAAATACATCAAAAAATAGTTATTTCAGGCATCTCCCATGTGCCCTGACATACAAGGAGACCCTTGCTCACCCACCCCTGCAGGAATGACCAGATGTTGATCTGACCTAAAGAACCACGATGTACCTCTCAGCCAAAGCCCCACCGCGGGGCTAAGCATCCCTTAAACCTCTCCCTCAACATATTCTGCCAAACTTGAGGCTCTTTCCTCTCCTACAACCCTTCCTGGTAAGCAGTGGAGAGGCCACTCTTGGAGAGCGTCCTTGGGGGTGGGCTGAGGAGGCCACAAGTGTCTACCGGCTAGTGCCCGGACGCCCTTCAGAGAAATGACAGCCACCTCCCTCAACCTCGTGGTGAGGGTCAGATGCTTCAGTCAGCCTCTGGCCAGGTGCAGAGTCCCAGCCCTGCTGCGTTATCGCACAGTTGCTGGTCCTGGCTGGGCCGCAGACCCAGGCGGAGGAGAGCAATGTCTGTCTCTAGCTGCAAATGCAACCTCGAGGGGGAAAAGTGAAGCCAGCATTGCTCCCTTCTTGCTTTTTTGCTACTCGTCAGTAGCAGGTCCTGAGGGCGCAGTGACCCAGGGTCTCCCCCTGGCAGCCAGACTTCACAGAGGGCAGGGGTAGAAGCAGGCGCCTCATGTTCACCCAGGCCTCCAGCCTCACCCCCTCCCCGCCCCCCATCCTTTCCTAGCAACTCCTCCTTATTCCGCTCTCTCTGGTTGGCCCTCAGGTCCCCGCTCCCCCTTTATGGACCGGCTCTCTTTCACCCTCTGCTCCAGCTTGTCGCAATCGCTGTACAAAGGGCTGGGGGGCGGGAGTGGGGGGGCGGGCGAGGGGAGCTCGACCCGAACTGGCTGTCTCCGCCTGGCCGCGACCAATCCGGAGCGCGCGCGCCCTCCCGCTTGGGAGGACTCTTGACAGCCACGGGCGGCCGGGCGGAGCCGCGGGCAGAGCGGGGAGCCCGGCTTGGGGACAGCTCCGCTCCCCGCAGCCCAGAGTCTCCTACCGGGGGACTGTTCTGCCAAGCCATGCCTCCGTGGGCGGCCGCCCTCGCGCTGCTGCTAGCCGCGCTCGCCCTGCTCCTCCTGCGCCCCTGGAAACGCGCTGTCGGAGCGCGAACCCCGGTTCGGGACCACGAGGAGCAGGAGGTGGTGAGCGGAGGCCCGGCGGATCAGTTCAGCGACCGGCGCGAACCGCTCCCCGGGGGCTGCAGCCTCATTTGCAAGCCGTCCGCGCTGGCCCAGTGCCTGCTGCGCGCTCTGCGACGCTCGGCGGCGCTGGAGCCCAGCCCGCGCTCCTGGCTGACGGGGCCCCACCTGCAGACCTTCTGCCACTTCATCCTGCCTGTCGGGCCCGGGCCTGAGCTAGCCCGTGAGTACCTGCAGCTGGCAGATAATGGGCTGGTGGCTCTGGATTGGGTCATAGGACCTTGTGCCAGGGGCCGCCGGGTCACCAACCCTGGGAGCCTCCCTCCAGTGCTGTTGGTAATCCCCAATGCATGGGGGCGTCTCACCCGCAATGTACTGGGACTCTGCCTGCTCGCCCTGGAGCGCGGCTACTACCCGGTTATCTTCCATCGCCGAGGCCACCACGGTTGCCCGCTAGTCAGCCCGCGACTACAGCCTTTCGGGGACCCGTCCGACCTCAAGGAAGCGGTGACTTACATTCGCTTCCGACACCCGGCGGCCCCCCTGTTCGCGGTGAGCGAGGGTTCAGGGTCTGCGCTGCTGCTGTCCTACTTGGGGGAGTGCGGCTCCTCCAGCTATGTGACCGGCGCCGCCTGCATCTCGCCAGTGCTACGTTGTCGCGAGTGGTTCGAGGCTGGCTTGCCTTGGCCCTATGAACGTGGGTTCTTGCTGCACCAGAAAATCTCTCTCAGCAGGTGGGTAACGGGAATAGAAGTCTACACCTCTACCTCTTATGGAAACAGACCATTGTGGGAAGGTTGGGGCAAAGTTCTCACAAGGTTTCCAAAAGCTGTTCAAACCCTCTAATTGACATAGAGCTAGGAAAATGGGTTTCAAAGCCATAGATAGCCCCAGGGCCTCCGTCAGGGCCGCATCAGTTCCTCTCAGTCGCAGGTGTCCTAGCAACCCGTGGTCAGCAGAGGCCTGCACCCGACATTTATCACTTAGTCCATAGCTAGATAGGTCAGCAAACAGGGCTCTGGAAGCAGTTGCAGCCGATTATCTGTCCAGAATGTTTACTTTCAGACTCTGAGCCAGGAGGTGGCAGGAATGAGAGATGTGCAGCCTTTGATTTATTAAAATTCTTTAATCTGACAGATGTTTTACATGTTTCTGGGTGAGTACACAACACTTATTCATGAGTTTGTTCTTTCTGAGTCAAGGTCCCATACAACTCAGGCTGTACAGCTGAGGGTGTGAGCCCCTGAACTCCAGATCCTCAGCCTTTGTCTCTTAAGTGCTGAGATTACAGGCATCAGGCACCAGGCACCGCACACATCTAAAAAACAAACAAACAAACAAACAAACAAAACACACCCCTAAACTCTTAGATCTCCAGAGAGAGAACAATTTTAACACCAGGCAAGACTGTTCCACAGAAACCACTTGAATGACATTTCCAGTCTTTCCTAAGAGATGGCAAAAATGAGGTCAGAGGCATTCTGGAAACAAATAGGGAAACCCAGGACATGGGGTCAGGCTAGGGGTCAAACCCTGAATTTACAGGGACTCGGCCAGCCCTTTTAAGGCTCACTCCCACTTCCGCTGAGTGGGGTTAATAATACCACCTCTGCAGGTGCTGTGACCATTACATGAGAACACAGGCCCTGACCTGCCCATCGGAACTCTTCCTTTTTTTCTTTGCCATTTTACCTCCTTCTATTTTGAAAAGGTCAAACCCTGAGGCTGAATGAGAGGTGCTACCATGGCAACTCAGAGGTTTGGTACAGGGACAGGGTATTCTAGTCTAGCTGAACTGCCATAGTTTCCACTCCAAAATGACCACCTTCAGCGCTGACCATAGGCTCAAGCCAGAAAGTTGGGCAAGGGAAATGGAGAAGCCATTAGGAACCCTCCTTCCCGTGGAAGTCTGGGGCTGGAAACTCACGCACAGATCGAAAGTCAACTGACTGGGTTGATTAATCTACCTAAAGGACTGAGCTGCCCACCCGGGCCTCCTTGTGACCCTTCCAGGCCCTCCCTAGGGAGCTAAGAGGTCCCTTTTTCCAGTGCAGTAGTTTGCAGGCCCCTATTTAGGAAACCATTAATAGACCGATTATAGTCCCGGTTATTTTCCCTGCCACCAAGCACTTGCTAGGAGTGCATGCCCAGGTGTCAGTGTCCCCGACCAAGGTTGTCCCTCCTTGCATGCATACAACCTAAACACACAGGCAGTGCACGGAATAAAACACTAATTGTGAGGGACGGAGAGGTACTGCCTCCTAGTTTGGATTGTCTGAAACAGTGAGTTCTCTCAGAATGAGCCTCAGAGGAGACAGGTCATGAGTTCCTTGCAAAGGGTCAAAAGTTGAAGTTCCAGGGAGCACTATCCCTAGTCAAGAACTGCAAAGTCAAATTTTAAAGGAGTTACAGAGAAGTAATTATCATCCCAACAGAGAAGCCAAACCTATGCAGTATATCAGAAATCTTCTGATCTTAAATAATGGTCACAATATGAAAAGGGTTTGGGGGGACCAGAAAGATGGTTCCGAGGTTGAGAGCACCATTGCTTTTGCAGAGGACCCTGGTTCAACTCCCAGCACCGATATGGTGACTCACAGCCATCTGTAACTCCAGCTCCTGGGGCGCCTCTGATTTGCATGGGCACATGGGCCATGTATACATGCAGGCAAAATATTCATTAAAAGGGGCTGTGTTGTTTGCTTATGTGTGAGGGGGTGGGGGGTGTTGTCTGACTAAGAGACCGAAACTCATTGATAGTCACTGCCTGGAACTCACAGAGATCCACCAGGCCTCTGCCTCTTGAGAGCTGGGATCAAAGACCCGGTGCCACCAGACCTGCTCTTTTGTGTATTTCAAAGGCTCAGTCAGAGTCTCTGTGGCTAGCCTCTGGCCTGGGCGCCGCCTGGGCAGTAACTTTGCCTGTCATCTAATGTTCTGATTCTCTATCCCGTCCCCTCATTCACCTGTGGTCAGGTACGCCTCCGCCCTGGAGGACACAGTGAACACTAGCAGGCTCTTCAGGAGCGGCTCCCTGCGAGAGTTTGAGGAGACCCTGTTCTGCCACACCAAGAGTTTCCCCATCAGCTGGGACACCTACTGGGATCTCAATGACCCACTCCGGGATGTGGACGAGGCTGCTGTACCGGTGCTGTGCATCTGCAGTGCCGACGACCCGGTGTGTGGCCCCCCAGCCCGCACTCTGCCTGCGGAACTCTTCCACAGCAACCCGTATTTCTTCCTACTGCTCAGTAGTCATGGGGGCCACTGTGGCTTCCTGCGCCCTGCGCCCTTGCCAGCATGGAGCCACGAGGTCATCTTGGAGTCCTTCAGGGCCCTGACTGAATTCTTCCGAATGGAAGAGAGAATGAAAGGGCTAAGCAGGCGCAGGACTTCATTTTTAGGGGGCCGGCGTCTCTGGGGGGGCCTGCAGAAGCGAGAGCTTTCCCCTTCTTCCAATCTGGAGGAGATCTTCAACTGGAAGCGTTCTTACACCAGGTGAGGCTTGCCTGGGGGAGCCCCTGGACCTGTGAGAAAGACCCCCACAAGGTATCACAGCGAAGAGGAGGGCTCTGCGCGCGCGCGCGCGCGCGCACACACACACACACACACACACACACACACACACACACACACACACACCCTTAAACTGGACAAAGAACTTTCACCTTGAGCGCACTACCTTAAGAAGATTTGACCTGGCTCTAAGAAACACTGCTCATCCTGCTCAGCCCTTGGCCACTATCACCTGTCATCGAAGTCACAAGCAGAGTAGCAGCCCTGGTGAAGTCCGCGGACAGGAGAGAAATTCTGGCTCTCCTAGCTGGGAGTCCAGGCAGGATGAACTTATAAGAGTCAATGGGTGGCTCTGTCCCACATAAATAATCATCTTGGTGACTCTGAGTCTCGAGCTGGAGACACTTGGTACAGAAAGGACAGGATGTTTGTGTCTCTGTCCCATTTCCCTCATGTGCTCTGCGGTTGTGGTTCTGCTCTGACTTGCATATCAGCAGCTGGGGAAGCAGGCTGTCGTGGTCGACAGGCTCTCCCCAGTCTGAGAAGCCAGCAGAGGCAGGAGATGTTGGGCCAAGGCCAGGGTGGAAAGAGTTAGCTAGCAAGAGTAGAATGTGAGTGTCTCATGGTGGACAGAAGTTTCAGGGCTATCCGAGGCCTCTAGGCTAGGCTCTCAAGCTGGTCCAATCCATCTCCTGAAAGTTATCTCAGGAGTAGGAGGTGCTATTGCCCAGGGTCTAAGGGTTCTCTTGGATCATGGTTGTGGTAGCCAGGTTAGGCCAGATACACACACACACACATACCTTCAGTTCTGATCCAGGACATTCTTGCAGAGGGCAGCAGCCAGATGTGTTCCTCCTGAAATGTGGGCTTTCTCACAGTCAGTGAGAAGAGTAACAACCCTCATAATAGAGTTTCTGATCAGTTTTCGTCTGGTACTAGCTTCTCCCTTTCCGCAGCCAGGCAAGAGATCTGGGAGCAGAGGAGAGAAAACCCCCCCAAGAGCTTAGTGAAGGCAACCCAACTATTTCTGAGTCTCGCATTACAGCTTTGTCTGCTCAATTATTCAAAAGGCAGAAGCCTGTTTTCTGAATCCGCTCACTCAGCCACTAAGTGGGCATTTGGTTTTATGAGGGATAATGCTGAAGGTCTGAGAACAGTAAGATGTAGCTCAGGATGACTTACAGAGCTGGGATTGGATTAAAGCCTTTACAAATTATTTTGACAGCTGGACATCTGGATCCATATATTGTTAAGATTCAAAATCTACCCTGAAATTTTGTTTTTTATTTATTCATGGTGCTTGGGCCTCGCTCGATAGGCAAACACTCTACCACTGAGCTATACATCCAGTCCTGAAATAATTGTTTAATTTATCCGTGGGAAAGAAGGCACTGGCTTTAGACTTAAAGCAGGAAAACAGTTGGAAAGAAATTTCTACAACCAAAGGACAAGGATAACACACAAGATGTACTGAGGTTTCAATCCCAGATGTGGATAATCTTGTCCTATCTAGTTTGGGGGTTGTTTAGTTGCTTATTTGGGAGTTTTGTTTTGTTTTCTGCCTGGCCTGGAACTCGCTATATAGACCAGGCTGCTCTCAAGTACAGAGTACTGGAATTAAAGGCTTGTGCTAGCTATCCCACTAAGTCTTCCTTCTAAACTTGTTCATAAGAAACGATGTAGTAACTCCAAGATATAATCCAGACAACATTCAATTATCTAAGGCACATGTCCTATTGTGAAAGAAGTTTTTCCCCCTCTTCTCCACTTCTGGCCCCTGCCCCTCCCCCACCCCCTTGTGGCATTCTTTCCTCCTTCTGAGCAAGAGAAATGAAAAGGAACTGAGCTCTAAAGAGGAAGTTCCTCTGTCGCTGGTGAACCACTGCCAGGATGGAAGGCTGGGTTGGGGATGGCTGGCATATGGTCACCCACCCCTACCCCCACCTCTGAGACAGTAGGGATTTCAGTTAATTAGGGTCCTGCTGTTCAGGATGTTATCGGATCCCTCAAGAAATAATGGTAAGATGGGAAAAACCCTGGTGGTAGTTCAAACCTAAGGCTTAAAGTGTCTCTAATGGCAAAAAGCCAGGCGATTTTTCTAGATCAGCTAGCACAGGACCCTTTCCCTCTAGAGAACATTTTGTGAGAAAGTCTAGCTGGGTTTTCCTTTCTCTTTCTTTCTTTCTTTCTTTCTTTCTTTCTTTCTTTCTTTCTTTCTTTCTTTCTTAGAAAAGCAAGCTTGCTAGAGAGGGGAGCACAAAGACGTTATAGTAACCTTTTTCTTCTTTTTTTTTGTGGAGCTGATGGTTAAACCCAGAGCCTTGCACAGACCAGACAGCACTTTACCACAGGGCTCCACCCTCTACCCTGACACAGGCCTTGCAGCCTTCAGAGGAATGGCAGGGCAAATCTTGTTGAGGTTCTTGGGCCCCAAGTCCCACTGATTTAACCCTAAAACGTTTCCTCCTCCTGCTCTTTACACAGGGTATTTTTCAGGGAGGGACTTATTTTTTAAGATGGCATCTCACAATAGAACATTGGCTGGCCTGCAACTTGCTATATAGACAAGGCTGGCCTCAGACTCACAGAAATCCCCCTGCTTCTGAATACTGGGATTAAAAGTACATACCACCATGTCCAGTCTAGGTGATTTACAAAAAGAAAACTCTATCCATTACTGTGCAGAGACCAGGGTTGAAGGCTGGACATGTTGCTCAGTTGGTAGGGTGCTTACACAGCATTCATGAGGCCCTGGCTTCAATCCTTAGCACTGCGTGAGCCAGTGTGGTGGTGCACACTTGTAATCCCAGAGATAGAAACAGGAGCTTCAGAAGATCAAGGTCATCTTCTGCTACATACTTAGCTTGAGGTCAGCATGGGCTACTTGAGACCATTCCCCAAAACAAAACAACAACAACAACAACAAAAAGCAGTAACACACACACACACACACACACACGCACACACACACACACACACACACACACAGACAGATACACACACACAGAAACTAGGGTTACCAGAAAGTGTGGTTTCTGTTGAAGCGGGAAGGGTTTGGGTGCCCCTGCCCTTCATCTACATTGGGTCAGTTTGGGTAAACAGTTAGTTGTGTGAAACATCTGAGGAGACCCAGGCACACCACCACCCTGAGAAAGCATGGTTCTCTGAACAGAAACAAACTAAAAAAACAAGCTCTAAGTTTGAGGAAGCAACAAGGAAACAAATCCCAAGAAACGCCATGACTCTTCATGGTATCCCGTCGCCCTGATCCTCACGTTCCTCCTTCCCTCCGGCCAACCCGTTGGTCTCTTCATTCCTCACAAGCACCTTCGAAGGGTAAAGGAAGATGAGCGTGGGGAGTCAAAGGCTCCAGGAGACATCTCGAGATCGGGACTGAGCAGAGCATGGTGCTTGGCCTGTAATCCCAACACTTGGAAGTTAGAGACAGGAAGCTCAAAGTCAGCCTCAGCTACATTACAAGCCTGGGCTATGTGAGATCTTGTCTCGAAAATCCAAAAACAAGTAAATAATGTGAGAAAGAGATGGAGACGAAGTCCTCTGTCTACCTGGGAATCAGGACAGGAAGCAGACACTCATCTCTGAAAGTTTTCTTTGATTTCTGCTAAGTACTTACTGCTAATAGCAAGAATATGCTAAAAGGCTAGGGAGCAGGCTCAGTGGGTTCTGAGCCAAACAAGCACGAAGATCTGAGTGAGTTTGGATTGCCAGCACCCAGCTAAAAAGAAGGGCGCAGCAGATGTCATCCTTCTGTGAGCTCAGATTCCGAGGGAGGGGTGTGAAAGTGGATTCCTAGAGCTTGATAACCCGCTCGGCTAGCTGATCAGCAACGGCAGCTTGGCCCTAGGTCAATGAGATGGGGCCGGAGATGTGGCTCAGCAGTTAAAAGTATTGGTTGCTATTCAGAGGACCAGAGTTCAATTCCCTGCACCCACATGGCAGCTCACAACTGTTTGTAAGTCCAGTTCCAGGGGATCCAACACCCTCACAGGGACATACATGCAGGTAAAACACCAATCAATGCCCGTAAAATAAAAATAAATAAATTATTTAAAAAATAAGATGGACAGCCGGGTGGTGGTGGCGCACACCTTTAATCCTAGCACTTGGGAGGCAGAGGCAGGCGGATTTCTGAGTTCGAGGCCAGCCTGGTCTACAGAGCGAGTTCCAGGACAGCCAGGGCTATACAGAGAAACCCTGTCTCGAAAAACCAAAAAAAAAAAAATAAGATGGAGAACAATGGGGGAAAACACTTGACATTCACCACATTGGCTCCAAGTACACCTGCACACATTTGCACATGCCCATGCATATATCCATGCACATACCCATGCACACACATATACATACCCACACCTGCACATATCCACACACAGACCTGCACATGTGCACACATACACCTGCACACATATACTCATACATACATGCACACCCACATGCACTCCCACATACACCTGCACACATGTATACATGCACACAAGCACACACATATCTACACATATGCATGCACACTAAACATGTGTATACATACACATACACCATACACATCTGCATGCACATATAAGTACACAAATGCACACACACATATGCACATACAACTGCACACATGAGTACATGTGGGCACACTCAACTGCACATGTGTACACACACATGTACACACACCTATACGTATATGTACATGCCTGTATACATATGTACATACACAGGCACACAAATATACCAAATATATATGTGCACACTCACATACACAAATGCACAAACACTTGTGCAAGCACATACCTGCATACATATGTACAAGGACACACACATGCACACACACTGTACTAAGCTGTGTGTACAGCTTTATGTTCTCATAAAGACTTAACGCTTATATATAATTGTTTCTAGAGAAGTGGCTGGAGACAACAGTATGAGAAAGAGAACACCAAAATTCTCTCTCTCTCTTTTTTTTTTTTTTTTTGGTTTTTCGAGGCAGGGTTTCTCTGCGTAGCCCTGGCTATCCTGGAACTCACTCTGTAGACCAGGCTGGCCTCGAACTCAGAAATCCGCCTGCCTCTGCCTCCCAAACACTGGGATTAAAGGCATGCGCCACCACCGCCCAGCAAAATAATTTTTTGTTTTTTTGTTTGTTTTTGTTTTTCAAGACAGGGTTTCTCTGTAGTACTGGCTGTCCTGGAACTTACTCTCTAGACCAGGCTGGCCTTGAACTCAGAGATCCGCCTGCCTCTGCCTCCCAAGTGCTGGGATTAAAGGCAAGCGCCACCACTGCCGGCTGAAAATTCTCTCTTGAGAAGACATTTGTTTTGTGTAATGACATCCTTTCTAAGACCCAAAGGCTGTTTAAAAAGAGGAGTGCTGTCTTGGCTTCATGTGTGACCTCAAAGCCACCTATATCACACATTCCTCTGTCACAATCACGAAGGTGTGAATAGGCAGATACGTGGGACCAAATGGTTACAACTTTTACAAGGTTTTGCAAGGCTATAGTCAAGGCTGATGATGTTAGAACATTTTATGAGTTATCATGGTTTGCTTTGAGGAAGGTTCGAGAAGGTAGATTCAAGGAGTCTGTGTGCCCAAAACAGAATGAATGCCTCCAAACTAGCAAGTTCTATGTTTTCATTGAAGATATTCAAGCCAGATTGCTCTTTGGCATGTATGAGGGTACATGCAACTAAGACATAAGAGTAACCTAGATTCAATTGAAGATATTGTTTTAAGATTTATATGGAGGCTGCAGAGATGACTCAGTGGTTAAGTAGTCAGTGCTTTTACAGAGGTTCTGAGTTTAATTCTCAGCAGCCATCTGGTGACTCAAACCATCTGTAATAGGATCTGATGCCCTCTTCTGGTGTGTCTGAAGACAGTGATAGTATACTTAAAATAAATATATTTTAAAAGATCTATTTTTATTATTCTTAATTGTCTATGTGCAGATGCTTTGAGGAAGTGAGATGCATTGGATCCTCTGGGTCAGGTGCCGGGAATGGAACCTGGGACCTCTGCCAGACTAGTTCATGCTTTGTCCACCATGCCACCTCTCCTGCCAATGAAGGTCTCTTATCTTTTTTTGAGATGAAGTTTCATGTAACCCAGGCTAGCCTGAAACATCCTATTTAGCAGATGATGACCTTGAACTGATCATCATGTTTCCACTTCTCCACATTCTGGGATTATAGGCCTCTGCCACCACACCTGGCACCTTAGTTTTTTAATTGAAACAAATGGTTATGTTTTGGGGTATGTGCTTCAGGACATAGACCTAACAGGATACAGAACATAGAGTTGGGAGTAACAAATATTTTAATAGAAATATGATATATCATATATATGTGATATATGTATACAAATGTGATATATATGTGTGTATGCATATATATATGTATATATACAAATACATATATATATATGGAGAGAGGGGAGGATCTTTCCTAGCCTAAGTTGTCCTTAAGCTCACTATACAACAAAGAATAACCTTGAACTTCTGAACCCCATGCCTCACTAGCCAAATGCTAGAATTACAGGCCTGGCACCATACGCAGTAACAGAGTATGGTTTTTTTTTTTTTTTTTTTTTTGGTTTTTCGAGACAGGGTTTCTCTGTGTAGCCCTGGCTGTCCTGGAACTCGCTCTGTAGACCAGGCTGGCCTCGAACTCAGAAATCCGCCTGCCTCTGCCTCCCAAGTGCTGGGATTAAAGGCGTGCGCCACCACCGCCCGGCTCAGAGTATGTTTTAAAGTGTATCCAATAATTATATTCCATGCACAAGTACCGTGAAGTTAAAACTTTGAAAATTCCAAGGAAACAGTAAGACACAAAAGTCAGGTTGAAGGCACATACTTGTAATCTCAGCACCCTAGAAAATGAGACAGGAGGATTTTTTTGAGGCCAGCCTGGTCTACCTAGTCCTGTCTCAAAAATAGGAGACAGAGGAGAGAAGAGGGGAGAGGGACAATGGAGAGGGAAGAGGGGATATATATTAGTATACATGCACCACATGCACACGCATTCACATGCATGTCTTTTTCTGTAATAAGGTGACACCTGCTCTGGTGTGCATTTTTTGCTTTTTTTTTTTTTAAATTCCCTTCTAATCCTTTTCCTCTGAGTAAATTGCAGTTTCCTGCAACACTGGAATGTTCTTCGTGTTTTAAGACCAGGCTGGACTTGAGAAGCTGCCTCTGCCTCCTAAGTGCTGGGATTAAGGGTGTGTGCACCACTTACACTCAGCCATGTTGTTTGTTCTTCAATCTTTAGGAACAAATTTGTGCTGCATGTCTTCTTAAGTGCTCTGTGTACTGACAGCTTACCTGCCAAGAGGTCCACAGAGCCTCCTGCACACACTGGCCATTCCCTTTCTGTCCTCTAACACTAACCAGAAGCAGCTATTTAATCAACCACAAGGCCTCCTCTCTGGGCTAATAATTTCTCAACAGGCTTAAAATTCTCTGATCATCAATGGTATCTTCTTAAGACAGGTTCCACTGTGTAATGAGTGTGTGTTATAGGACTTATATAATGACTTGAACATAGAGATTCTAGCAATTCACGTGTGACTCAAATGATCCTCGAAAAAGCCAGGTATGGTGGTACATACCTGTAATCTCAGGTTGCTGAGGCAGGAAGCATTTAATGTTTGAGGCTACCCTACTACATAGCAAAACCAGATCAAGTGCCCACTTCCTCAAAAATTCATTCAGTGACCATAAGAGGTATTTTATTAGTTGCCTATTACTAATTATTAGTTTCAAGAAAAGGCTGAAACTTTAGTATGTAAGGTCTGCTAGGTAGTGAAAGCACGTGGAGGCCATTCTCCAGCACGAATTCCTCAGCCAGAAACCAAACACCTCAGAGGCTGAGAGCACTGACTGCTCTTCCAGAGGTTCTGAATTCAAGTCCCAGCAACCACATGGTGGCTCATAACCATCTATAATGGGATCTGGCGCCCTCTTCTGGCATGCAGGCAGAACACTGTATACATAATAAATTAGTAAATGTTAAAACAACAACAGGGGCTGGAGAGATGGCTCAGCAGTTAAGAGCACTGACTGCCCTTCCAAAGGTCCTGAGTTCAAATCCCAGCAACTACATGGTGGCTCACAACCATCTGTAATGAGATCTAACACCCTCTTCTGGTGTGTCTGAAGATAAGCTACAATAACTAAATCTTTTAAAAAAAACAACAACAAACCCCCAAAGACCTCCAAACAAAGCTGTTCCTACTTTCAAAATAGACAGACTAGCCGGGCGGTGGTGGCGCACGCCTTTAATCCCAGCACTTGGGAGGCAGAGGCAGGAGGATTTCTGAGTTCGAGGCCAGCCTGGCCTACAAAGTGAGTTGCAGGACAGCCAGGGCTACACAGAGAAACCCTGTCTCGAAAAACCAAAAAAAAAAAAAAAAAAAAAAAACAAAACAAAAAAAAACACAAAATAGACAGACTGAAAACACCGCACAGTTAGGATGTTTCACAATGCCAGATGGTGGTGGCACACACTTTTAATCCCAGCACTTGGGAGGCAGAGGCAAACGGATTTCTGAGTTTGAGGTCAGCCGGATCTACAGAGTGAGTTCCAGGACAGCCAGGGCTACAGAGAGAAACCTGTCTTGAAACCCCCCCCCCCAAAAAAAAGGATGCTTCTCAACGCTTTTTAGCCAAACTGTATTTCCAAATAGACTGAAGTTCTGAGATGTGAATTTTATTTTGTGTGTATGATGTATGCACATGTGTGGGTACATGCCCCAGTGTGTCCACCAGGAAGCCAGAAGTCTCCATTGGGTGTCTTATTTGCCTTATCTTTGAGATGTGGTCATTCATTGAACCTGAAACTCAGATTGGTTAGGCTGTCTGGCTCCTCCTGCCTTCCTTACCCCCTCACCAACTGCTGGGGTTACAGATGCAGGACACCACTGCTCCTAGCTTTCATGTGAGTACTGAGCCCTACTTTACCCACTGAGCCATACCCTGAGCCCGAGATGTAACTTATTCTTGTTTTTCAAGACAGGGTTTCTCTGTATGATTGTCCTGGCTGTCCTGGAACTTGCTTTGTAGACCAGGCTGACCTCAAAACTCAGAGATCTGCCTGCCTCTGCTTCCTGAGTGCTGGGATTAAAGGCATGTGCCACCATGTTCAGCAAGATGTAACTTTTAAGATCTCACAATAATTGATGGGGTTATGACTTAAACTCAAACCAGTGTGCTTCTGCATGCGTGCATGTGATTGGTAGCCAGAAGACCTCAGGCGTTCTTTCCTTTTCTTTTTATAGACAAGGTCTCATACAACCCAGGCTAGTGTTGTCTTCTACTGCGTTTTTCTTAGTGCTGGTGTCAGGATTGCCATGTCAACGCTCTCCGCTGTTACAATCTCAACCAGCCAACTCTAGTAACACTGTAAATAAAATGCTTTTCCTTGACAAGTTCCCTGTCTGAAATGGCAATGGAACATGCCTTAGACTTTGTAAAAGCTGGTATCAAATGCAGAAATTATGAAGCAGGAGGGTTGGCTCAGAGTTTAAGAGCATTGGTTGCTCTTTGAAGGATCTGAGTTTGATTTCCAGCACTCCTCTTGTCTCTGTAGGTACCAGGCACACATGTGGTACCCAGACAAACACCCAATTCCCCCCCACATACCCTCTCCAAAAAAACAAACAAACAAACAAAAACTAGCAAAAAAATTCTCTTTGGAGCTATTGAGAGTGTACAACTCCAAAGGGAGACATACATTTATCTTTAAAAAAAAAAAGTGCATCCAGAGTTACTGCGCATGTAGCCTACACATATAGCTGATGGCATCCTCAGCAGCCTTGACTCCCTCTATTCACTAAAAAACAAGTATCTGGGAAATAAAAATTGTAGAGCCAGTCAGTGGTGGCGCACGCCTTTAACCTCAGCACTTGGGAGGCAGAGGCAGGTGGATTTCTGAGTTCGAGGCCAGCCTGGTCTACAGAGTGAGTTCCAGGACAGCCAGGGCTACACAGAGAAACCCTGTCTCGAAAAACCAAAAAAAAAAAAAAAAAAAAAAAAAAAAAGGCAGAGGGTAGGGAAGGGTGGGAAAAGAAATTTCTCCTGCTGTAAATTCAACAGTGGAAGAAAAGCAAAAGCAGTTCGTATTTTAACCCCCTTAATTTCTTCTACACTTACGAAGAAATACTGAACACGGGGGTCTAATTTTGGTTCTACCACATAATTTGACAGAGACACATGCTAAGGTCAAATGGCTCATGTCAACATTCAAGCAGTACAAATGCTGTGCCATGTTTCCAGTTGTTCTCTAGTTAATATGACAGGTAATCTAAAATACACTTCAAGGATTTATACTTAAGCAAAGCCTCATGGCACAGACCTAAAAACCCAGCAAGTTAGGAGGCATGAAGATGGAAAATGTAAAGGTTAGCCTGGGAAACTCAACAAAGACCCCATATGCTATAGTTCAATCCTCATACTTGGAAGACAGAGACAAGCTAAAGAGGCCAAGTGTGGTGGCACATTCCTTTAACCTGACCAGAGGCAGAGGCAACTTAGAGTTACAGGCCAGTTTGGTCTATACGGCGAGTCCATCTCAAAACAGTGACAAAGCAAGAGACCTGGTAAGATGGGTTGGCCAGTAAAGTGCTTGCCGAACCTGACAACCTGAGTTTGATCTCTGGTACCCAAATGGTAGAACTGACTCCTGAAAGCTGGCCTCGGACCGTGGCATGCATCCACAACACATAAAATATGACGCCAATGCTGAACAACAGGTTAGAGTGGGAATGAAGCTTAGTGCCAGAGCACTTGATCAGCATGTTGGACACTAGGGTTAATCCCTAGTAGCACTATCACCAGTTAAATCCTGCATACTGACTGGAGTGGTGGCACACACATACAGCACTGCACCTGACGATCAGAAATTATGTTTCAGTGAGCTGAAATGCTGCTTTAAAAAAAAAAAGTGTAGGGCTGGAGAGATGGCTCAGTGGTTAAGAGCACCGACTGCTCTTCCAAAGGTCCTGAGTTCAAATCCCAGCAACCACGTGGTGGCTCACAACCATCTGTAATGAGATCTGACGCCCTCTTCTGGTGTGTCTGAAGACAGCTACAGCGTACTTACATATAATAAATAAATCTTAAAAAAAAAATCTTTAAAAAAAAAAGTGTAGCCCTGGCTGTCCTCCAAGTCAGAGATCCACCTGCCTCTACCTTCTGAGTGCTAGGATTAAAGGCGTGTGCCACCATTGCCCAGTAAACCAATTTATCTTTATGAAAAAAAAAAATTTCCTAAAGAAGCAGAGCAGGGGACTGAAAAGATGGGTCAGTGGCTACTAGGACTGGCTCTGCCTGGTACGGTGGCGCTCACCTTTAGTCCTCGTACCTGGGAGGCAGAGGCAGGTGGAGCTCTGAGTTTAAGGCCAGCCAAGGCAACATAGAGAAAAACACTTTCTATTCTTTCAGAGGACCCAGGTTCAAGTCTGAGCATACACATTGTGGTTCACCAACAGTCTGTAACTCCTGTTCCAGAAGATCCGGTGCCCTCTTCAGAATTCTTTAGGCACCAGGGATGCATAAAGTTAGTGAATGAACACACAGGCAGGCAAGTATTAATAAACATAAAAGTAAATAAATCTAAAAAATAAAACAAGCAGACACTCTGTGTACTAAAATTACTTTTATTACAGTTGATCTTTTAAACATTTCCTTTGCTATGATACAAAGGATACTTACAAACAAAATATTACATATGACCTGTTTTCGTTCGTTCTTAAGGTTCTGACAACTTGGTAACAGCTTTAAATGCACAATCTATACATTGAATCCAGGTTATATATGAACTATAAGGTATGCTGAACCAGAAGAGTACTGACAATGTACTGTACAATAAGCCTTACCAGTTAGTGCTGTGGACCATTGCTACCAAAAGGAAAATGCACACCTGCAGTCACCTTCACAGCTGGTGCTGACAGTGAGGGAGAGGCTTCTTCCTCATTGCAGCCTTTGGTAAGCCTCCACTGTGGGTATCTGTTTAGTCTAAAAATTGAAAGGATTGGGTTTACTCAAAATTATCCACTGTTAAAAGTATTGGAATACTATATGTTCAATATGATAATCTCTTGCCCTTTCCCCCAAAACTATCTGTTTTAAAAGACCATTTAAGTCCTTTGTCCACTATGAAAACCCTACAGGCTCAAGGGCTTTAGGAAAAGATGAAGGCTGCCAAAAAAGGAGGCAAGAAACCAAGCCAAAATCTAGGTCTTGCAAAATCATCATTTTTCCCTTCACCAAAGGGAACTAGAAATGTACAAATTCATTGACGAACCTCAATGATAACATATCAGTTAGCTGATAACCCTCATTTATCTGGACCTGACTTGTGGGAATATCTGAAATGGACTGTGGATAACATATACCATGTTTTGTACAGAACATCTTGTGTAGTTAAAATATTCCCTTTAGCCACCAAAGCTGGTCCTGGGCTGACAGGTGTGCATTTCTCTCAATGGTCTACTCAGAAATGATAAGGTTACAGCTTTTTTTTTCTTTTTTTTTCTTTAAATTTTAAATAAAAAAGCAATTGACTGAAGCATTGTCTCTTTCTCTCTCTCTTTTTAGGTAAATAGCAAAAATAAAAATAAAAACCAACCCTGGCATTTGCACAAATAAAGCAAATGGAACGCCACGGCCTTTAAGAGGTTAGTACAAAGACTGAGGAAAATCTAGAGAAAAATCATGTATTAATTTCCTTCTTTTAAAAAATTTCTACATGTGCAAAAAAAAAAAAAAACCCAAAACAAAAAACCCCAACAACAACATGCTGTTTGAGGAAAACAAAAAGAAATGAATACACAAAACTAAAAATATAAATAACGTTTGGATGGTTCAGTAAAAGCAAAAACCAGCCTGGGTTACAGAAGGGTTATACATTCAAGATGCTTTTAAACCCAGTGGGATAACTTATGTTAAAACTGTGTTAATAGTTTAAAAATCTCAAGTTTGTTCTTAAATCTTCACAATACAAGCAAAGCTGTTTAAAATATACACTATACATATTTCTCATAGTCTCTCCAACCTCATTAATGCGCATTAGGCTTTTTCATATACTAAAAGGAGGGGTTCTCAAAGCTAACTTGCTCATAATAACCTGCATTATTTAAATGTTTTATATGGGTTAAAAACCTTTTCAGACTTACATAAATAGTATTTAGCAACAGAAGTGTTAATTTAAAAACTCTAAAGCATTTACAAATAGGTTGGAACAGCCTAGGGAGTTATGTGCACTGTACTTTAAAATGGTATTTACATCAGACCATTATTTTTGTAAAAATTTCCCTAAAAAAATTAAAAAAAAAACCTATTCTAAACTAGCAGAGAAGGATCATAAAGAGTAAACCAAGAACAAGATTACTTCCTGATGGAAACCCCACACATCCCCCTCACTTGGGTTTACTCTACGAAACCACTGTGACTCCTAATAGGCTCATCTATCAAGTGTCAAGACAATGTGGTAAACAGTTTGTTAGATAAGTTACTGGCCAAGTGAACTTGAAAAAAAATGTTCTCCCATCTTATCTCTGGCTTAGATAATGTGTATTTAACTGGAGGGGCAATCTAAATAGGCACAATTCCCATTTAATGTTGAATAAAAGACCAAAAAAATAGGAAGGGTGGTGGTTTCTTTGAGAGTATGAAGTGAAGGACAATAGCACATGTGGAGTGAACAGGCAGCAAAGACAACAGCGTGGCAATACCCCAGGGGTAGCCAATGCCCTCCTTGATAAACCGATAAACTGACCCCAAGAAGGGCCACAAGGGTTCCAAAACCTACACTGCTATTGGAGATAGAGACCAACCAAAACTGTAAATACTGGGCAGCTGCATCTTTTCAAAATTTTATAATTTGCTCGATGACCATGTGCAATTTATATTAACAGTAATGTTCATGCCGAAGCAATGTATTTGAGGGCTAAGAAAAAGCAAAATGTGCCACTGAGAGAAACCTGTTTCCATATAACTGGTCTTCATGCTTTCAAGTGGCTCTAATATACCTTGGATACTAAGCCAAGCCATGCAAAAGCAAAGAGTACATACTTTTCATTAACACTGGTATCTCATTTCTAAACCACTGACTTCAAAGTTGCCATAGAAACATATAACACAATACTGAAAGCATACAATTGAGGGTTCATGGATTTTTAAGAAATGCATTCCCCTCATCTATGTTCAACAGTCTTTTAAATCTTAGCTACAAGGCATATCAGAGGAAGGGAGGTTAAGTGGGGGTAATGTCTAAGGAACATACGGAATTCTGGAAGTAGGAAATGTTCCAGAAATGGGATCAATGTGCCAGCAATAAGCATAGTTCATTTCATTTGAAAATTCAGTTAAAAGAGCCCATAAACAGTCTCAAACCATAAAGTTATCACCTGCATAATTTACATAAACATTAACACACTTGCACCTTATAGACAACACTCTGTAAACATGGCCACTGGGGGAGGGAGACTCCCTACATCTCACTTATGACTGACATGTAATCATAGTAAATAAAATTACTTAGCTTCAAAAGATTTCAAACCTGACCAATGATTAAGTTCCAGGTCCCCATTTAACAACACTTAAGCATTAATTCTAAAATGTCACCTAGGATGGTTTCAGGATTATATGCTAGAAGCACAACTAGCAATGACAGCAACTCCTCTCTAGCTGGCACAGACCTATAAACTTTAGTACAAAACCAAAAAAGTACAGAAACTAGGTCAATTTGTTAGCTACATATTTACAGATAATTACATGATTTTTCACTCCTAATTGTTAAACTATGAGTGAAAGGAAACTGTGCAGGTTGAATTACCCGTACTTTGGGGGTGGGGACTCTTGAGCATCAAGACACCCTTTTCATTCATTGAGAAGTCTTACCTTCTCTCTACACTTCCAACTACCTACAGATGTTAATATTATTATATCCAGTGGGCATCCTGCTGGAGAGGATTAACCTTTTCCTCTATTTAAAGAACCCCGTGTATATTTAAAAGCAAAGCAAAACAAAACCCCCAATACACACACACACACACACACACACACACACACACACACACACACACACACACACTTCAGTATGGATTGCTGGAAACAGTTAACAGATGTGGTGACATAGTACATGGCTCCCCAGTTTTTGCTCTCTGTTTTTAAGATACTTATTTTTGCATGGATGGGCAATACAAGTTCAGAAGCCTGCAATAGGCAGATATGATGCATATTTCTTATTCTTATGATCTGAAGGCCAGCACTTGTTTGGAAATCTGAATATAATCAAAGAGAAAAAAGTCAATACAACTTTAAAGTGGGCTACCAGAATTCAGTAGGAAATATAAATGCAAAAAAGAGTTCTCAGCTTCACTTTTTCTACAGTGTTTAATAAAAATTTCTTTACAAATTAAGTTATTTCCAACGTAGATCTACTGTAGTGATTTCATAAAAGTGCAGACGACATAACCAGACACAGCAAAACAGACTTCGATCAGTAGTCCTTGCATACAAGAGGCACATATGCTGAGTGTGGAGCACACTCTTCATCCTTTAAGGAATCCGAGGGTGGGAAATTTCCAGTTCTTAACAACTCAGGGTGAGTGCCTTTTTAAAAAGGCAATGCTAAAACCATGGAAGGGAATCTTCTGTTATTAGGGACAAAATAAAACAGAATTTGTTTATATTCAATAATGATCTGTACTTTGATAAGTGACTCAAACATGACAGCCCAATGCTCCTTGAGAGAAAGACTATTTAAGAAGTGAGAATTTCTTTCATCATTATAGCAGATTTATACTTAGTATACTTTAAATATATTATTTTCTGACTTTAATACAAATTAGGACACTTCACATTCTGAACACGAGACAAATGGGGAACTATAAGACCTCCAAAAGAATGGGTTGCTGTGGCTATAGGCATGGTGGTTCATGCCTGTAATCCCAGTACTTGAGAGGTTTACAGAAAGATTGCTAGGAGGAATTTGAGGCCAGCCTTGGCTAAACATCAATTATCCAAAAAAGGGTACATGTCTCAAAAGAAAAGAAACAAAAGTAAGAAAGGCGTGTTGTGTTAGACCAAATCTCTGCATGAATAGCAGTGGCTCAGAAGGGTAGAAGGTGTATTAAGAACTTACTATTAGCAATAAGAAGATAAGTTAAAAGGAGACAGCCCTCCCTTCAAACCAGTACACTTTCCCAGTGATCATCTCCTGCTCATTTTACAGTTTAGGAAGCTTAGATAGGATTTAGTTGTAATTTCTTTCTTGGCAGTTTTGATCCTCAGCAAAACATGTATTAAGAGTAAAAAGTAAATGAGAATCACAGCACCAACACTAAGAAACCCAAAAAGTCATGAAGACAGTGACTCAGTGGCTCTCTTAACCTTTGCAGAACAATTACTACCAGTGTTCTTGGCAGAGTTCATTTTTCTCTGCAGCTTGTATCTTTTATTGCATTGTAAAAGAAACTTAAAGAAACAGTAACTGGCTTCTTCCCTAGCATAGTTTACTGCACTGTAATTTATAGTTTCATACTTTACTTAACTTTCTCCTCACCCATAAGTGCTAAGGGGGAAAAAAAGACTGCATCTCATCATCTTCTCATAAGTACCAACCCAGAGTACTCACTAATACCACACAGTCTTGCTGTAACATGGGGCTGGAGGGTGGGGGGTGGAGGTGTGGGAACAATAAAACTTGAGCCCTGGCAGACATGTTTAGAATGAGTTATACCAATCCATCTATACACACATATAGACACTCATATGTATATACAATATATACATACAAATGAAAATAGCTATACCCAAAATGTGCACATGTAACAGTTTTAAAACGCCAGTAGATCATGGTATAATAAAATTTATTTCCACTTGTAAATGGCACAAATGGAGAAATGCAAAGGTGTTCAAGTACAATAATGTCATTTTTATAGGTGAAAATAAATCATATTATTCCAGTGTCCAAAACAATGTTATCTATGTTTAAAATGCTAGACATTTACAGAAGCACAAAAGTACTAAATTCTGCCTTATGATCAGTTTTCAATTTTTGAAAAGGATATACAGAAAAATTAGTAGCAGGATGGGATCTCCAGGACAGTTTCTTTAGTGTTATATTTACTTGATGTCCAGGCAGCCACAAAGTTCCACTTATTAGCAAGGCCTTGACTTCAGGCTGTGTTTCACCTGTGGGTGACTTCAACTCTAGATATGGAAATGTGCAGAAGAGCAGAAGCTCTTTTAAAAATAAACATGCTTTCAGCTAACATTGTTTATACAGTGCAAACACTTTTCGATGTTAAATTTAGGATTAGAACTAAGTTTAAAAGAAACGTTATGTGCAAAGGGCAGGGAATCTCAGGAATAAAATGTCTCAACATATGAGGCTTTGCATTTTTAAAATGCTGACCCAAAAAAAAGGGAGAACAAGAACTGTCTCCCTGTCGGCTTCTGGATACCAGATATAGATCTACAACTTCTGGTGTGCTACACAAGTTCTCCATGCTTTCATTTTCTTAAACACACATATAATGAGTGAATACTAATCACTGGGGAGGAGGTAGTGTTAATTTGGTCAAATGTTGACATTTTCGCTTTTTTTTTTTTCCCTCATAAAGTACTTGCTTTGATTTCAGGGCATTTCAAACCCTTTCAAATGTTCCCGCTACCAGTTTTTACTGTGTCAATTCCTGCTGTGCACATGATTCCACTAGTTATTATAGGTTATAAACCAAACCTACTTAATCATTGTGCAACTTCATGCATTTTAACTAAATAGATGGTATAATCCAGGTATAATGACCTACATGGAAAAACTGGGTGCCACACAATTAGACGAGGCAGAAATCCTTATTGGACAAGACAGTATTCAATCACACTAGTATGAGTGCATTACAATCAAAATGGACTCAGTAACTAAACTTGACCAAGTGACGCTCACAACGGGTGATAAAATGTGTTTCTGGTAGTAGTTTGAAGAAATGTCTTGCACATGTCTGATTTGCTTTCTCAATCCAACCTTCTGGTAGCAGATAGTTGCCAGAATGGTTTTTAAAGGTGACATTCTTTTATAGTTTTGAATGGCCTATTAAATTCTAAACCTTTCCCTTATTTCCTCCAAACACATACAATTCTCAATTTGTTTGAAACTCTTTAATAGTATTTTGAATGAAAAATAAACAAACAAAACAAAACAAAAACCTAAAAGAAAAGCCCTTTTCATTAGCTTCAGCAAGTATATGTTTACCTAAAAACAGATGGGGAATATGTTTAAAACTGTTCCTAGAAGTTTGTGTGAATACTATTAACCTTCTATTGGATTTTCAAAGGACCTATACTATAGCATCTACCTTTCTTTTGTTCTTCCTTTTTTGAGACACTTGAAGGCAGCCTTGAACCTGAGATTCCTATTCCTGCCTCCTAAATGCTGGGATTATAGGCATTTGCTACCATACTCTGATCTAATTTTTCTTTTAATTAGTGTCAGAAACTTCTGAAGTCATGAAGAATGGACTGACATATCTGGACATGAAATGTGGTTAAGAAACCCAAGAACTTCCATAGTAGCAGATGACAATTTGATTAAGAGAATGCTTACCGTCTACCCAAATGAAAAGCAGGACCCAGAGTTAGTAGTAAGAGCTCAAGACAACTGAAAAGGGAGCAGGACAATAACTTATAAAAACCTCAGGTCTCTCCTAAAAGAGGGCATTGGCCCGAGTCTACCACCAACTCAAGCTCCACACAAGCAATAGGATATTAACTAACATTGATGAAGAACACTGGATTGATCCTTCATTGAAGAACAGACAAAATGCACTCCCCAAATGTTAGTGGTCCCTGACCACTATATAATATCTTCAATTTTTGTTTTCTTTCATTCAGCAAACTACCTAGTTTTTTTCTCAGTAGTATTTTAGCACTAAAACTAGAGACTTCTGAAAGGGAATTTGCTGTTATGTGATATTAACATGGACTCAGATGGTCACTAAGTCTCAATGAAGTAAGAATTTGTAAGGTACTACAGCAACAAAAACAGCCATTAAGCACAGAGGACCTGCAATGAAGCAATAACTACAGTGTGAAGATTAGTCAGCAGCTGGTAGTCATTGGCTCAGTGACTCCTGGTGGCAACTAAGTATTTAAATAATTGACTATTGCTACTTGTAAACAGGAAATCCCATAAGCTAAAAAGGGGATAATAAAATTATGTCTCTGTAGTGTGATGAATATTCTAATAGATGGCAGTTCACAAATTGGCATCATTCAATACCTCTGGCATTTGCTTTGTGTTGGCTATATGTCTTCATTTTTGTACAAACAAAGCAAAGGTATTGTTTGGGGTCTTACATTTTGGGTCAGATGAGATATTGTACAAGAAACAAAATGTCAGGCTATTCAGGCTTTACCTCCCTGCTGAACATTCCTATCACAGGAACTTTCAGGGTCCCCTCTGGTCCTCTAGTTTTTCCCTCTGAAAGCTCACAGGCTTGTTAAGAGCAATAGTCACACAGCTTATGATCTCCTTAAGCAACTCCATCTTATGATGAAACAACCTACAAAATCTGACAAATTTCTGAAGCACTTAGCAAAGAACTAAATGATTTTCTACCTCTGAAAAGGTAAATGCAATCTTTTCATGCTCATGGTCTTCTGTTTTTTAGTCCAAATGAGGTTGAGAAATCAGATCAATTCATAAATAAAGAAAATACACTGGTGAGGAGTGGAGGTATATGTCAGTAAGAATGTGTTTCAGCATGGATGCTGCCTGCTGACAGTGACTCACAGAATTTGGAATATGAAGGAAGGTTTTAGATCTTCCAACAAATTTCTTAGGCTATGGATACCCTAAAGTGATGATTCAGATTAGTTTGCTTCATTTTATTTTTATATTGTTCAGATAATATCCCTTCTAATTAAGCCATTTTTTTTGCCACATACATGAAATATTTATCTATTTCCACTTTAAAATTTTTCCAAAAGTTAAAAACAAAAACAAAAAGCCAACCACAAAAACCCCGGCAGCCAAATACTATGACATCCCAATTAGTAAACACAAAACATAACGCTTTACAAAGACGAATAAAATATACCATATGCACAGCTTCCACACCGTAGTACCCCAAGTGAGGAGGCTGCTGTGTTGATGTCTGTAGGCAGTTTCTTTTGGCAGACAGCTCCAGCGGAATTGCCACTTTCAATTATTATGTGTAAGACATGTGTGACCCATTGGATATTTGTGAAGTGACACTCGTGCTTCTGCTCATGCCCTGTTCCGTCCGTCCCCCAGAAGCTGTCCGCCTCAGAGCCTGGGGGCTATTGCGGACTCCCATACTGCTACCTCGAGGTACCCCTTGCATTGGCCCTGAGGGATGACCCCATGGTTGGGGTCCACCTTGCATCGGATGACCCCAAGCTTGTGGTGTGCCACCCATGGGATGACCCCAGTGAGCTCCTGGACCCCCAGAAGGATTGTGAGACCAACTAGAAGCTCCTGGGTAGCTGTGGCTGAATGCCTCAGGGGAGAGATTAGAAAGGACCATGTTACTAAAACCTAATCTCATGCTTTCAGAGTCAAATGCTTCAATTTCTCTGGCTTGACGCTCAAGCAGGCTACGTATTCGTTCTGTTCGTTCATTCTGCAAAGCCAACATCTCTTCTTCAATCTGTCAAGATAGGAAAAGGGAGCAAAAGGATCATTTTATGCTTCAGTTAAAGCAGCAATAACTACTCAAGATAATCAACAGCTATATTATTATTAGTATTATTTTGGTTTTTCAAGACAGGTCTTCTTGTGTAGTCCTGGCTGTACTGGGACTAGCTTGGTAGAACAGGCTGGCCTCTAACTCAGAGATCTGCCTGCCTCTGTATTCTTTCTGGTTGTATTGACACAAGGTTTCATATAGCCGAGGATGGCCTCAAAGTTATATAGGCAAGGATGATCTTGAACTCCTATCTTCCTGCCTCCACATCCCAAGGGCTGAGATGATAGCTTTGTGTTGCCCTATCCAGCTCATCTGTTTGTGTTTTACTGTTCTGACACCCTCAGGCCTTGATGAAGGACTTGCATGGCAGGTATGGCCACTGCTTGCCTATCTTCAGCTTCTCCTTGTGCTGAGTCAGTGGGACACAGCTCATTTTCCTTCTTGAGCTCAGGTCCAAGGTCTGTCCCCATAACATTTTCTGTGTTCTTCTTTCTGAGTCTGCTTAACACTGGTGAGAACATGAATGATGGATTTATGGACAACTCAGATCTTGTAGTGCTTGAACACAACGATAGGTGTGAACTTGAGTATATGAGAGAGCTCCATCTTCAGAGCACTGAGTTGTTTCAGCAGCTCCTCTGTACCTCCAAGGTCCCAAACCTTAGTCTTCGAATGGCTCATATCTACACATTAATTATATTACTTTGAGTTTTAAATTTCATTAGTTAAAAGTTTATTATTGAGCACAGTGGTATATGACTTTAATCCCAAGACCCAGAAAGCACAGACAGGTGGATCTCAGTGAATTTGAAGCCAGCTTGGTCTTCATAGTTCCAGGACAGCTAGAGCTATATAGTGAGACCTTGTCTTCAAAACAAAAAAAAATAAATAAATAAAAATTAAAAGTTCATTATTGAATACTTGAAAAAACAACAACAACAAACCTACCAAACCAGACCTAAAAAACACTGTGAAGGAAATATAATACAAGCCCTGCCGATATCAGTAGAGTTCTTGTCTTGCAAGTGTGATGTCTTAGGCTCAATCCTCAGGCCAAAAAATTAAAATAAAAGCTGTGAACTGGGTTAGAGAGATGGCTTAGTGGTTAAGAGCACTGACTACTCTTCCAGAGGTCAATTCCCAGCAACCACAAGGTAGCTCACAACCCATCTGTAATGAGATCTGATGCCCTCTTCTAATAATGTGTCTGGAGACAGCTAGTGTACGCATATAAAATAAATAAATAAATCTTTAAAAAAAAAAAAAGCTGTGAACCTGGGTTCACATGCACATATACACACATACCATACACGCATCACACGTATACAATGAAAGAAAATACGCCCCCACCAAATCCTAAGCTTATGGGCACATACATATATTTAGTTCTTTTGATAAAAACAAGTACTACAAAAGCTCTCTTCCTCCTATTGTCTGTACCTTTTGCTCCAGGAGCGCCCTGCGAAGGGAGACCCTCTGCTCCAGCTCCCGAAGCTCTCGGTCATGCTGGGCCTCAGCCTGCATCTTGATTTTGCTCTGATATGCATTTAAGAGCTCCAGTTCCTGCTGCAGCTGCATCTTCAAGACCTGGCACTCTGCTTCCTGTGCTTCATCCAGACGCAGCTGAGACAAAGAAGAGAGACTGATACATTCTACTGTGAACTATCATTCATGACTTACAGAACAGAAGAATGAGAGAAGACAAACTACTTTTTTGTATGCTATATAACTTCTTTCTTGTAGCCTGGCATGAACATCCCTAAAAGAGAAAGATAATAACCAATATTATATGACAAAAGATACTATCATAAGCTCTTCTGCAGATGCCTGGATAATTATGCTATTTTTCTCCTCCTCCTCCTCCTCTTCTTCTTCTTCCTCTTCTTCTTCCTCTCCCTCTCCTCCCCTCTCATGTATGTAAGTACACTGTAGCTGTTTTCAGACACTCCAGAAGAGGGCATCAGATCTTGTTACGGATGGCTGTGAGCCACCATGTGGTTGCTGGGATTTGAACTCAGGACTTTCAGAAGAGCAGTCAGTGCTCTTAACTGCTGAGCCATCTCTCCAGTCCCAACTATGCTTTTTCTTAAGAAAATCCTAGAATATTTTGGGGTAACAAAGTGTTCAATCTCTCCTTCCCTAGGGGAAATAACTGCAGGACAGAGTCAACAAGCACAGTACACAAGCTGTTTATCTGTGTTCAGTCCACTACATAAAAGTGGGTTTTACATTTTGATGTGGCTCCATTTGTAATAGTTAGAAGTACCTATACAATATCCTGCATTTTTCCTCCTGATTTGCAAAGTCTAAAATATTTACTATTCTGCCCTTTAAGAAAACACTTGCACAGTATTTCATCTGTGCCCTCCAAGGTAACCATTTAGATTCACAGATTCCAAGGTAACAATTCAGAGAATTTTGCTTATAGTTTACTCGTCTGATCTCCCCCACACCCCTGATTTTTTGAGAAAAGGTTTATTTCTCTTTATAGCCTTGGTTGTCCTGAAAGTCACACTATATCCCAGGCTGGCCTCAAACTGAGAGATATGCTTGCCTTTGCCTCTCCAGTGCTGGGATTAAAGGTATGTGCCACCACCTCCCTGCAACACATTTGATCTTGATAAGCTGTTGGAATCCACACCTGTAGGACTAGCCATCATAGGATCTTATGTCTAAATGTATCAGTGAAATTCTAAGTACACCATGCTATCCCCAAACAATACTAAGAATAGGAAGAATATGGAGGACTATTAATATTTTCCTGGGTTATTAAAGAGCTATCATTCCCAGTTTATCTTTCAATTGCTAGGATTTCATTGGGGAGGTAGTAAGAAAGGGGTACTAAATTTGTTTTGCCTAAACAAAGCAAACTCACGGCTTGTGTGGAGAGCATTTCATTAATGCTATGATCATACTGCTCAGCCAAGATGGCTAACTTCCGAGTCTGCTCCTCCTTGAGTCTTTTCAGAACAGCCTTGTGCTCACTCTTTGGTGTAGTCTCCAGCAGGTGATTCCTTAATGCTTTGTACTGTCTGGTCTGGATTTTGCAGGTATCCTGAAACTGCTTTTTTATTTGGAGTTCTTTAGACTGGAAAGAAAAAAGAAGGGGGTGGGGAAATGAGTGTATGTCTCAACATACAGCATTTGGCATAGTGTCTACTAACACCTATACGCCTATATATAAAGCCAGGAAGAAAACCACAAAGTTATATGATAAAATTGCACGTATTTTTTTGCATCTGGCAAATATTCATGACACAAACTTAAATATCTCATAAATTAAATACGGTAGTTATAAACACTGACAAGCTAAAGTTTTACCAGATATGTGAGACAGAAAATAAAACAGGTTTCTTTGGTCTTGAGAACACTTCACTCCAATTTCTTTCTTTTCTTTTTTTCCATGATAATCTTAACTGTAACCACAATATATCCTACTTTCTGTGGTATCTATATACAAAACCTCAGATTAATTTTGAGGTGTGCAATAGTAAATAATTATTACAACTGTCTTTTCTTTAAGAGAGTAAGTTAGAACAATGGTTCATTCCCTCTGTCCTATAATAGTATGTCCAAACCTGGTGTATCATGACAACATTCTACATTAATTCACTTTCTCAACACTTTAAAAATGCGTTTTATTCTGAAACAAGGTTTTGATCTGATGGAGTTGTCCTTGAATACCTTTGTGCTTTAGTCTACTCAGTGCTAGAATTACAGGGCACATGTGCCATCTGCAGTAATGGTTTACATTACTGTTTAACATCTGAAGAAACTCTTAAAGTCAGTTAACTATTCTTTTAATGGTCTAATAAAAGCTAAGGTGCAAGGCAGGGACAACCACCTTGGAGTAAAACAAACAAACTCAACAAATATTTTTGATAGAAATATTGTACGATGTTGCCTTTAAAAATGTTTTATTTGGCTGGGCAGTGGTGTCACATGCCTTTAATCCCAGCACTTGGGAGGCAGAGGCAGGCAGATTTCTGAGTTCGAAGCCAGCCTGGTCTACAGAGTGAGTTCCAGGACAGCCAGGGCTACACAGAGAAGCCCTGTCTCGAAAAACCAAAAAACAACAAAACAAAACAAACAAACAAAAACCCAACAAAAAACAAATAAACAACAACAACAAAAAGGTTTTATTCGGGCTGGAGAGATGGCTCAGTGGTTAAGAAAGCTCTTCTGAAGGTCCTGAGTTCAAATTCCAGCAATCATCACAACCACAAGATCTGACACCCTCTTCTGGAGTGTCTGAAGACAGCTACAGTGTACTTACATATAATAAATAAAAAATAAATCTTTTAAAAAAAGAGCATAAAAAGTTTTAAAAAAGGTTTTATTCATTTTTTATTAAGCTAGGTGTGAAAGTACACATTTAACCCCAGCAATCAGGAGGCAGAGAGGAAGGAGGATCTCTGAGTTCAAGACTACAGAGCAACTTCCAGACAGCCAGGAAACAATGTCTTAAAAAACTAACATAGAAACAAACATACATTATTAAAGGAGATGTATTTCTATAAGGTATATTAGCTCAGCATAAAAGTGAGAATATATTCACTTACTACACTGAGACAGAACCTATGTTAAAATTATTTTTAACATTATAAATAATGCCAGATATGAATTAAGTTAGGTCAATATACATGTCAAAAAATAAGAAGTTTAGTTGGGGATTAGTTAAGAGGTAGCGCACCTGCCTACCTCAAATCACCAGGTTCATTTCAGTGCCATAGTAAAATATAATTACAAGAACTTTTACATTTGCTCAAAACTAAGAATCCCAAACTGAGTTACTTACAACAAAAGGAAACAGACTAGCATGTTGACCTGTAGACTACAATGTCAGGCACTGTGCATATTTTTAAAATACTGATTAAGAATTCCCAGGGTTGGAGAGATGGCTCAGAGGCTAAGAGCATTGGCTTCTCTTCCAGAGGTCCTGAGGTCAACTCTCAGCACACACATGGCAACTCATTATCTGATGGCTTTTCTGGTATGCAGGCATACATGCAAACAAAGCACTCATATACATAAAATACAGAAATAAATTTTTAAAAGAATTACTGTAGTTAAATTTCTGGTTATTCTTTTTCTTTGATACAAAGTATGCAAGTAAACGATGAAGCAACAGGCAGTCCACACAGGAACCCAAGTAAGCATGCTAAAAATGAAAGGACTAAGTCAACTCAACCTCCCAATGACTAAAAACATGCCTGTGTCAAGAAGCTTACACTAACGGTACCTTCAAACTCTTAGGTTGTTGTCGAACTTCCATGACATGTTTTCGCCTTAGTTCCCGTTCCCTTCTCTTGTTGTATTCCAGCTGGTTAGTGAGCTCAGTTTGATGCTGCAGTCTGATCAACTCACAACGCATCTTCTGAATAGTGTTGAGGTGGCGAAACTCCAGTTCTTGCATGGATTCATGCTGTCGCAGTAGCATTGCATGTTCCAAGTCCTTTTGAGTCTGCCTTTTGTTTAACTCCTAAAATGTAATTCAAAAGACAAAGGTATAATTTATTGCTTTACAAACCAAGGGGAAAAACATTCAAAACAAACACACAAACAAACAAACCCCCGCAAAATCAATAACACTAAAACAAGGATGTAATTAAGCCAATGCTTCAATGGCTACATAGTAAATACTAAGTTCCCATAATTTTTATGTCTGCTTGTGTATACAAGTATTATTTGAACATAAGACTCTCCCTCCCACTAGTTCTATTCCATAAATTTAATAAGTTCTTAGTAAAAAACTTCTTAGAATAATATATAGCACAATATAGTGTCTAAGAAATGTTATTCTTAAGCTGGGCAGTGGTGGCGCATTCTCTTAAAATATTTTTGTCCAAGCCAGGCTATAGTGGTACATACCTTTAATCCCAGCACTCAGAAGCAGAGGCAGATGAATGATTTTCTGAGTTTGAGCCAGCCTGGTCTACAGAGCAAGTTCTAGGATAGCCAGAGCTACACAGAAACACTGTCTCAAAAACCCAAAAATTAAGCCAGGCAGTGGTGGCGTACGCCTTTAATACCAGCACTTGGGAGGCAGAGACAGGCAAATTTCAGAGTTCAAGGCCAACCTCTTAAAAGAAAAACAGCTGGTAAGGCTGGCAAGATACCTTAAAGGATAAAGGTGTCTGCTTGTCAAGCCTGAAGTTCAGTCTCCAGGACCCACAAGGTAGAAGGATACAACTAACTCCTATAAGCAGTCCTCTTATCTCTGAATATGCATGTGTCTACTCAAAAATAAATACATAAAAGCATATCTTAACAACATTCACTCAAGTAATAATCAATATGATTATTAAAAGTGTTAAATGGCTTGAAAGGCAGAGGTAGGTGGATCTCTTAAGTCAGCCTGGATCTCAGAGTGAGTTCCACAGCAGCTAGGCCTACACAAAGAAACTTGCCTCGAAAAACAAAACAAAAAACAAACAAAAAGTGTTAAATGATAATACATACCCCTCATGGTACCCATTCCAGATCAGTGTGATAAGAGTTGCCAAATTTATTTTCTTATATTCAAAAATAGGTATTTTTGTCATTCATACATTATTGGTGAGTTATTTACTGAATGCCTGCTACAGACTAGACGATGAGCATATGAAGAACTGAACAAAGTCTGTGATGTTACACAAACTCAGTTCTAATGAAGGAGACAGACACAATGACCTCCACGGTGTTGGTGCATGTGTTACTATGCATTTGTGGCTTTATGTGTACATAAGACGGGAAAAAAAGCAGAGCACTTTAAAAGATGTCTCTATTTTTATTTTATGTGCATTGGTGTTTTGCCTGCATGCATGCCTTAGGATGCCAGATGCCCTGGAATTAGAGCTACAGACATCTGAGCTGCCACTGAAGGTGCTGGGAATTGAACCTGGGTCCTCTGGAAGACCATCCAGCGCTCTTAACTGTTGAACCCTCTCTCCAGCTCTAGCAGAGCACTTCTAGAGAAAGAAACTGGTATTCAAAGATGTCTCTCGTATGCTACCACAGGGAAAAGAGGTCTTGTGAACATGTGTACAATAGTAATTCAGGTACAGAGACTACATGTACAAAAGCAGAAATTTGGAAGTAACTGAAAATTTTCAATTTTCTTTTTCTTTTGAGTTTTCAAGACAAGGCTTCTTTCTCTACGTAGCCCATGCTGTTCTGGAACTTGCTATGTAGACCAGACCAACCTCAAACTCAGAAATCCACTTGGCTTTGCCACCTGAGTGTAGGGGTTAAAGGCATGGCCCACCATGCCCAGCAAGATTTTCAATCTTCAAAAGAAATTCATCACCGGGCAGTGGTGGCGCACGCCTTTAATCCCAGCACATGGGAGGCAGAGGCAGGTGGATTTCTGAGTTCGAGGCCAGCCTGGTCTACAGAGTGAGTTCCAGGACAGCCAGGGCTACACAGAGAAAACCTGTCTCAAAAAAAAAAAAAAAAAAAAAAAACAACAACAAAAAAAAAAGAAATTCATCAATAAAGAATTTTATTAGCCGGGCGGTGGTGGCGCACGCCTTTAATCCCAGCACTTGGGAGGCAGAGGCAGGCGGATTTCTGAGTTCGAGGCCAGCCTGGTCTAGAGAGTGAGTTCCAGGACAGCCAAGACTACACAGAGAAACCCTGTCTCGAAAAAAAACCAAAAAAAAAAAAAAAAAAAAAGAATTTTATTATAACAATCAGGGGATTAAGTTAAAGACCAGCTTGACTTAATAGTGAGCTTTAGGCCAGAATGACCTACAGAGTAAGGTCTTGTTAAAAACAGAAGTTTTGAGTTCGAGGCCAGCCTGGTCTACAAAGTGAGTTCCAGGATAGCCAGGGCTACACAGAGAAACCCTGTCTCGAAAAACCAAAAAAAAAAAAACACAGAAGTTTTTAATTTCCAGCATTGAAAGATTTAGTTTGATTACATCATTTAAATGTACATACCTCCCTGACAAGGTCTTGTTCCAAGTTATGCCGCCCAAGTAACATTCTTCTTTTGAAGCGACGACATTCTAGCTCTAGATACTGCCTTTGACGACGAAGAAGATTAGCTTCTTCTTCTGCCTGAAAATGTTGTATATTCTCCTTCTGCTTTGAAAGCCATTCCTGCTTTTCTTTTTTAGGTGTGCTCTGGTTTTCATTCAGCTCCTGGAAAGAAAGACAACCAAAAAAAAAAAAAAATCAATTACATAAAAATTAACTATATGGACGTACATTTAACTAGTAATTTTGAGTTTTATTATTGCTATCACTATGTAGTCCAAGCTGGTCTTCAATTTACAATCCTCTTGCTTTAGCCTCCTTGGCAGTAGAATTATATAAGTGTGAATCCCCATAACTGGCTATGGTAAATTTATTTATTTATTGTGTGCAGTGAAGGGAGCATAATGTAAGGCCTTGATCATGCTGTAAGCTACAAAAGCACTTAATTGTGTTTCTTTTCTAGTAACAGCTCAGTAGACCTAGAAAAGGTAAGTAATATGTTCCCTATGTACATCACAATACATAAATAGCTTTAGCTTTGCAGCTTAATTTTCATGGTTCCTGGCTTAAAAGCACAAAATGTCTGGTTAATAATAAAACACCTTTAAAAGGCTTTCCAAAACCAGGTATGACGGCACACGCCTTTACTTTGCTTCTAAACCTTGGGAAGCAGAGGCAGGCAGATTTCTGTGAGTTCGAGGCCAGTTTGGTCTATCTACAGAGTGAGTCCAGGACAGCCAGGGCTGTTACACAGGAATATCCTGTCTTGAAAAAGCAAACAAACAAACAAAAATAAACAAACAAAACTGGGCTGGAGAGCACCAACTGCTCTTCCGAAGATACTGAGTTTAATTCCTAGAACCCACAAGGTGGCTCACAACCATCTGTAAAGGGATCTGATGCCCTTTCCAGCTATAGTGTACTCACATACACAAAATAAATGTCTTAAAAAATACACACACACACACACACAAAAAAAAAAACAAAAGAGGACAACAACAACAATAAAAACGTTCCAAAAAGAGACAGGAGTACTATCAAGTTAAAAAAAAATTGTATTTTTAATTGGAATTATGGATAAAATACAATTAAATATCATTTAACCCTTTTGTTTTTCAAGATTCTCAATTTTTATTTTATTTTTTTTCTGTAGACATGATTTCTCTATATAGAGCTGGGTGTCCTGGAACTCAATTTATAGGCAAGGTGGGCCTTGAACTCACGGAAATCCACCTGCCTATGCCTTGAGTGCTGGAATTAAGGGTGTGTGCCACCTCTGACTGGCTCCCAAAATTCCTTGAATGAAACTACCATTCATATGGGCAAAACTGAAAAAACAAACAAAAAACCAACTAATACCATTACTCAAAATGATAAACTCTAAGATGCTAATAATTAATACTTGTATATTTTTAACCTAATGAGCATCAACACTATATAGAATATTAATCAGTCATCTTTCTCAGGCAGAAAATTCTTCAAAAACTATAAAACGGAATCTTTCTTTTCCCTGTCAATCAAGAAAGGAATGCTCTATACCTTTATTTTATGAAACATGAGAAAATATAAAAATAAAAAACACAAAATCTGCAAGTATTTTTCTATGTGGTTTTTGAGACAGGCTACCGCTATATAGTCTTGAGTTTACAGTACCAGATTACAGGTGTACAACACCATACCTGGATCAAGGAAATGACTGAGTTCCTATTCAACTAGAAAACTAACTATAAAGAAGTATCAATTATCAACGCCTTCACGTAAGCAGATACATATTTTGTGGATGCAAATAAATCTTTATGCTAATGCTACTGAGTACAGAACCATTAAACACAATGCATAGCAGAAAAATAAGGATTTTTTTTTGTAAAAGAAGTACCTCCTTAAGCTGCTCTTTTCGAAGTTTATATTCTCTTTTTTGAGACTCCAAAAAGCTATTCAGTTCTTTTTTCTGTTGAGCCTGAATGTGTTGCTGGAATTTTTTCTCCTCATTGGCCATCACTTTAGCCTATATAGAATTAAAAAAAAAAAATCAAGTTAGTTAAATAGATAAAATTAAAGCATAAGTTTAATATTTATCACTAAGAATACTTTAAGAAAAACAAACAAAAACAAAAAACCAATTTACCCTCATCAGTCAAATTTCAGAGATCAATAGGGTGGAATTTTTTTTTTTTTTTTTTTTGGTTTTTCGAGACAGGGTTTCTCTGTGTAGCCTTGGCTGTCCTGGAACTCACTTTGTAGACCAGGCTGGCCTCGAACTCAGAAATCCTCCTGCCTCTGCCTCCCAAGTGCTGGGATTAAAGGCGTGCGCCACCACCGCCCGGCGGAATTAATTTTTTAAATGTGTTTATTATATCAAAATGTTTTGTTTTATTTATTAAGAAAACATATTCCCTTCAATAAATAAAAATTAAATACATATTTACCTTCAAACATAAACTAATAACTTTAAAAAGTTTTCATTATGTGTGCACCTGTATGTGTTGTATGTCTCTAGTTATGTGCTGCCTGCAAAGGCCAGAAGAATCAAATATCCTTGGTGCTAGGATTATAGGTGATGTGAGTCACCTGATATCGGTGCTGGAAATTGAACTTAAGACCCCTGGGGTATATGCTCTTAACTGCTAAGCCATTTCTCAGGCCCTATAAACTAAGCCCTTTTATCTGAGTTAATTTACATATTAAATTATGAGATTCAATCATTTTCAAATTAGATCCTTACCTATAGGTCATATGAAAATGAATGTTAAATATCACATATGTAGCACATATAATATAGAGGTTTTATGTGTTACTTGAGTGTGCACAAGTGGAGGCCAGAGGTTGATTCTGGGTGTCTTCCCTAATCACTCTCCATTTGTTCTGAAACTCTCACTGAACCAAGAGTTCATCAATTCAGCTAGAGTAGCTTTAACATTTTGCTGGGAAGCCACTGTTTCTTAGAATGTACATTTTTAACCATTATATTTCTTTTACAGTGCTGTGATAAAATCTTGAGTCTAGTACATGCTAGGGAAGCCCCCTACATTTTTCTAAAAACTTAAGCCTTACTGTGTGACACACTCAGGTCATTTGTAAACTTGCTATGTGTAACTCCAACTAGCTTTCCTTCAACTTTCCATCCTGTCTCAGTCTCCCAAAAATGCTGCAGTTACAGTTATGTGCAGTAACACCTGGCTTAAACAATTTTAGTTACTTCCTTTTTGTTTGTTTTTTTCAAGACAGGATTTCTCTGTGTAGTTGTCCTGGAACTCACTCTGTAGACCAGGCTGGCCTCGAATCACAGAGATCTGCCTGCCTCTGCCTCCAGTGTGCTGGGATTAAGTGTGCACCACCACCACCAGGCTCTGAATCATTTTTTAATCACAATGTAAATCCTATTTAAGGAGCTGCTTTCCTATATATGTCAATATCTAATGCTTCTCAAGCTAATACCCATTTTCTCATCACCTAACAGGACTCTGAGTATCTGCATATTGTTTCATAAAATTATACCAAAATCAAGTATTAATATTTATGCTGTCATTTTCCTAATTTTAAAAAATTTTCCATTTTTTAACTTGGAAAGTGGAGGAGAACCCAGTAGGTATAAAAAATTTTCAATGTAGGCAAGATTATATATTCCCTAAAAAAACTGTTTATGTATACCCATGCATGTCACACAAGTGTGGGTACTCTAGGAGGCCTGAAGAGGTTGTTGGTTCCCCTGCAGCTGAAGTTAGAAGGCAGAGGCAGGAGGATCTGTGTCATTTTAAGTCCAGCCAGGTCCACAAAGTGAGACCAGTACAGCCAAAGCTGCTACATAGAGAAACCTTGTCTTGAACCAACCCTGAACCCCAAAAAGCAGCACAGATTCATTTATAAAACTAATAAGAGCTGGGCGGTGGTGGCGCACGCCTTTAATCCTAGCACTTGGGAGGCAGAGGCAGGCGGATTTCTTAGTTCGAGGCCAGCCTGGTCTACAGAGCGAGTTCCAGGACAGCCAGGACTATACAGAGAAACCCTGTCTCGAAAAACCAAAAAAAAAAAAAAAAAACTAATAAGAAAGCATATAGGAATCTTTCTTTAAACAGAAAGCTTTATACAAGTTTACATAAATGCTTTTCTTTCCTGGATCAATTTATTTATTTCCTAGGACTAGATAATATAAACACCAAAATGCTAATCTGGATAATTAAGAGATGGACATGGGCTAAAAGAAATTCATAATATTGAATTAGTCACCTCTTTTTCCATAGCAGCTTGGTGTTTCTTAATAAGTTTCTCCATTTCTGCAGCAAAATTGTTACGCTGAGTTTCAAGATCTTTGTCTAATCTGAGCCGGTGTTCGTCCATCTCTGCCTTCAGTTTATTTTCCAGAGTCATCAGCTGCTTTTGATGCTGTCGCCTCATCCGCTTGTAACCAGACATCTGTTCTCTAAGTTCAGAATCCTGCTCATGTTCTTGCATCTGTCTTGTAACCTAAACATACAATTGAGGAGGAGAAAAGACAAGAAGGCAAAACAATTTTCTTTCACAAGCATTTAGAAAGCTGGGCATGGTGGTATGGGCCTGTAATCTTAGCCATTTGGCTTTCTAAGAAAAGAAATTGCCAAAAGTTCAAAAGTATAGACTGGTAGTACTACATATAATGAGTGTAAGGCCAATAAGTCTTTTATATCACAAGACTCTATCTCTACTAAACAAAATAATAATGATAAAGAACTTAGAATATTACTATTATTTAAGAAGGTAATGAACAGTTTAGCAGTTTAAAATTGAAATTTCTAGCAGATATTTTAAAGAAATAGGCTGATTCTAAACGTATATGAAAATATCAAGTATCTAGAATACAAAATATTGAGGAAAGAAAAGCAGGAAGATGAGCATTACAATAACCAAGACAGCGTAGCGTGGAACTGGCACAAGGCTAGGCTAAGTGGATCAAGAGAAAACACAGGCTGCAATGGCAGCACACACCCAGGAGCCAGAGGCAAGTTTTTGCCGCCACCTTAGTCTACAGAGTGAGTTCCAGGACAGCTAGGGCTACAAGGAGAAACAATGTGTTGAAAAACTGGGGTTGGGGGTTGGAATCTAATGAAAATTAGAAATACCTGTAGACAAAAGAGCATGCCTAAAGTTTTAACTACTTGAAGTAAATCTGAAATGAAAGATCACTTATGCTAAAGAGTGCAAGACCAGCCTAAATAAGAGATTGAATCACAATCTAAAAGCCTAACCAAAAAAAACAAAAAGAACCACAGGGAAATGACCTAAACCAAAGTAGAGTTATGGTACTGAGCTGCCATGTGGTTGCTTGATTGTTGTTGGAAAATGAGCCCTGAGTCTTTGTCCTCTGGAAGAACAGCCTCTTACATGTCGAGCCATCTCTCAAGTTCCAACAATTGATGCTCAGCATAGAAAAGAAATTATCTTGACCCTCTCTATCATCATTTTGCATTTAAAAAGCTAGAGGAAAAAGGATACCAAGCAAGCAAGAGAACTAGAATTAAATTTTGGAACCCATGTATAAAAAGCTTGACATTGTAGTTTATTCCTATAATCTGAATGCCAGGAAGGCAAAGGCAAATTCCAAAAGCTTGTTAGACCTTGCTTCAAAAACATAGAAAACCAGAATGATCATTTGGGGTAAATATAAAATGAAAACAAACACTTTTTGTATGACACATTGTTTTAGAATTAATTAATTTTTTAAGATTTAATTAAGAGCAATTTATGGGGCTGGAGAGATGGCTCAGTGGTTAAGAGCACTAACTGCTCTTCCAGAAGTCCTGAGTTCAATTCCCAGTAACCACACGGTGGCTCACAACCATCTGTAATGGGATTTGATGCCCTCTTCTGGTGTGTCTGAAGACAGCAACAGTGTATTCACATACAAAAAAGAAATAAAATCTAAAAAAAAAAAACAAAACAAGAGAGTAATTTATGTATACAAGTGAGTGTTTTGTCTACAAGTGTGTCTCTGTGTACTGAAGGGAGAGACTGTTATAAGCCATCACATGGGTGCTAGGAACCAAATCTGCATCCTCTGGAGAGGCAGCCAAGTGTTAACACCAGAGCCATCTTTGCAGTCACTATTTTAACTTTTTAAAATTATGTGTGTGGGGAGGGAGTATGTGTGTTGATAGTGAAAGTTAGCTATAGTCACTTGTGAGCTGCTTTACAGGGGTGCTGGGAACGCAACAAACTGAGGTCAGTATACAGTTGTAATATCTCTCCAGCCTGTTCTACCTTTAGACAAATACTTCTTGGGCAGGTCAAAAAAAACAAAACAAAAAAACAAAAAAAACAAAAAAACAAAACAAAACACAAAAAAACCCAAAACAACAACAATAACAAAAACTGACCATAAAGAAAAAAATAAAAATGAGTATATATAATTTTAAAATTGAATTTTTATTTTTTTTTTTACATTTACATAGGGGACTACATGCAACAGCATGTTTGGGCAGGGTAGAAAACATGTGGCTTCCAGGATCAAACTCAAATTGTCAGGCTTGATGGCAAGATCTTTTACAAACTCATAAGTATAAGGAAATCTTTCTGAGATGACAGAAATTTGACAGCCTATTTTGGTGCAAAGGTTAACATAGTTAAGAAGGATATAATTATAAAAATTTTAAACTGAGATCTATATAATTTATATATAAGATCTTAAATATGTAAGATTTATAATTACACAGGCAGAAGGCAGACTGAGTTGTTGTACAAAGTACTTAAAATTATAGATATATTTATTTGTGTAAAAATATCTATATACTTTTAAAATCAATCTACTTGATATAGGACTGGAAGAGATGGCTCAGAGGTTAAGAACACTCACTGACTGCTCTTCCAGAGGTCCTGAGTTCAATTCCCAGCAACCACATGGTGGCTCACAACCATCTGTAATGGGATCTGATGCCCTCTTCTGGTGTCTCTGAAGACAGTGACAGTACACTCATATACATAAAATAAGTAAAACCTACTTTAAATAAATGGAAAAACTGCTTAAGAATGTAAATCTTTCCTAGCTTCTTATTTTTTTCAAGGTTTTATTATTTTATGTTTACAGGTGTTTTACCTTATGGACATCTGTACAGCACATGTATGCCTGTCACCTGTGGAAGCCAGAAAAGGATGTTTGATCCACTGGAACTTGAATTACAGATGGTTGTGAGCCATCACATGGGTCCTGGGAATTGAACAGAAGTCCTTGGGAAGAGTAGTCAGTGCTTTTAACTGCTGAGTGTTTCTTCAGACCCCCTCACATTTTTATTAAACTTTCAACCTAAAAGTATCTTTAAGTCTAGGAAGCCAAAACTTAGGAAAAAAGAAACTGACATTTAATATTGGTCAGGTCACAAAGAGGTTTTCTTGGAGAATAAAGAGATGGCTCAAAGGGTAGGAATACTGGCTGCTTTCCCAAAAGACCCAGGTACAATTTCTAGCACCTACACAGCAGCTCACAACTTGTGTTGTAAGCACTTTATTAACTGAGTTGTGTTCCTAGACCCATAACCAGTGTTCTTGACTGTACAACATTAGCATTTCATGGCTATATAATATTATATAGTTGGCAAACAAGATAGGCAACTTTAAAATATTTATTTTGGTGTGTGGTATTGAGGACAGAACTTAAAGGTTTGGAATATATGATTTAAGTGTTTTACTACTAAGGAAAATTGTCAATTCTTATTTTGTTTTGTTTCAGATAAGGTCTCAACTATGTAGCTCAGACTGGCCTTGAACTCAAAATCCTTCTTCATCAATCTTCTAAGTGTTAGCATATGCTATGATAGCTGCTCATGCTATATATTCTAATAACATTCATATGTACTTTCCTTTAACTTGATAATATTTTATCATGCTTGGTTCTACAGGGTTTCACTGTGTTGCCATTGCTAGGTTAGAACTATGTTTACCAAGCTGGTCTTAAACTCACAAGATCCTCCTGCCTCTGTATCCCAAGTGCAGAGATTAAAGGTATACACTGTGACAATTCAGCTGGCTTTCAAAATCTTTTACAATTTTATGTATTTTTTTAACAGTGATCTTCAGAGGAAGAGTGAGAATATTAGGGCAAGCATGTTTATGACATTGTCTAGTATCCAAAGAGACAGAAAAAGGAAAAATAATACATACTTTTCTATTCTGAACTCAGAGAAGTGGACAGGTTTTGCAGTGAAGTTCTAAGCATGGCCTGAACAGGGTTTTAAATGCCCAATAATATGCTTGCAGTTTGGTATTTGGGAAATAGAAACGACACGTAGAGCATATTAACTCCAAGCAGGTCCCTCTTTCTGGTCACCCTAACCATGTGTCTTTCCCTTACTATTAATTCTTTTGTCTTTCTTTTTTTTTTTTTTTTTTTGGTTTTTCGAGACAGGGTTTCTCTGTGTAGCCCTGGCTGTCCTGGAACTCACTTTGTAGACCAGGTTGGCCTCGAACTCAGAAATCCACCTGCCTCTGCCTCCCAAGTGCTGGGATTAAAGGCGTGCGCCACCACTGCTTCTTTTGTCTTTCAACTCTCACTTTTTTCCTCTCCCTACCCCCACCTGTTACTCCCACCCCTACACAGCATTTCTCCGTGTATCCCTGGCCATCCTAGAACTTACTATATAGAGCAGGATAGCCTCAGACTCAGAGATCCACCTGCCTCTGCTTCCTGAATGCTGAAATTAAAAGTTTGCGCTAACACACTTGGCATGTTAGTTTTTATCTGGCAATAACAATGGTTCTCTTCTCCTATACATAAGAACTTTAAATGTTCAAACTATGTCACAAATACTTCTTTAATACCACTAATAAAAACTAATTTTAAGCTGAGCGTGGTGGTGAACTCCTTTAGTTCTAGTACTCAGTGAGCAGAGGCAGTTGGACCTCAGTGAGTTCCAGTCTAGCCTGGTTTACATAGTAACAGCTTGTTCTCAAAAAACAAAAATATTAAAATTTATGTGAAAGCCTGTTTAGTTATTAGTACATGTAGTTTCTCTTAAGCATTTTAAAATATAATGTGAATAGATATCTTGCTTTCTTCTAACAGGAAACTTAAATATTGAATGTTTTGCAAAATAAATTTCAAACACGGAAGTAAGAAGGTTAAATGTATTTGAGTTCATACTACCAACGTAACAAAGATATTACTTTTGAAACAGGGTGATACATACCAGTGATGCTGTTCGTATAGTTGCAAAGTGTTCTCTATTACGATAATGTGATTTGTGACGAGACACTTGAGGTGGAGACTGTGGATCTGACGCTCTTGTTCTAGGATCTCCTTCTTCTTGGTAATTTTCCTCCTCCTTAACAGACAGAAACAGAGAAAATATTATGTAAGATGAATAATTTATTTGAGCATTCAAGGAAAAGACTAAAGACAATTTTAATAAGCAATCTAAAACAAAACAAAAACCCACAATTCAACAAAGCAGAAAGAGAAACTAGAAATACTATTGATTCTTTCAACACAAGTAGAGTTAGCTGAAATTATTTCCAGAGTACATGAAATAGTATAAATTCAACATAGAAAATATACCCACCTACTCCCCCACATGTATACATATATTTAAAAATAATAAAAAGAAATCCAAAAAGCTTTAATATACCTTAAAAAGCAAAACAGGACAACATGTAATGAATGTTTCAAATGGTAATAATAAATTATATTCTGTGCAAATCCAGGTCTTTCTTTTTTTTTTTTAAGATGTATTTATTTTATTTATATGAGTACACTGTAGCTGTCTTCAGATACCAGAAGAGGGCATCAGATCTCATTACAGATGGTTGTGAGCCACCATGTGGTTGCTGGGAATTGAACTCAGGACCTTTGGAAGAGCAGTCAGTGCTCTTAACCACTGAGCCATCTCTCCAGCAACTCTATGCAAATCCAAAAAGCTTGAATTGGAGAGATGGCTCGGTGGTTAATAGTGTGTACTTTCTAACAGAGGACCCAAGTTTGATCCCAGCACCCACATCAGGTGGCTCACAAATATGTTTCTCTTCAGCTTTAGAGAATCTGACAACTCTGGCTTGCTGGGGCACCTATACTCTTATGTACACACATATACATATACCAACATATACAATTATTTAAAAATAATAAAAACAAAACTGAAAGGTATTAATGTAACTTAAAAGTAAAATAGGATAACATGTAGTGAATGTTTCAAATGGTGATAAAAAATTAAACAGTCGAATTTTATAAGCAGTATAGAACAATACTATTTTGTTGCTATTTTGTGTGTTTTCTCTGCTTTGATTATTGATGTGTGCTACTATGCTAGGCTTTAGATTATGCTTATAATATTTCTGCCATTTTTAAAAAAACAATGAGAAAGCTATAGAAATGAAAGAAAATTACTGTAATTGTTGCTGGATATGGTAGTTTTTTTATGATGTCTCAGCATTTAGAAACTGAGACAGCATTGCCATGACTGTGAAGCCAATCCTGACTAGACGAAGACCATGTCTCAGAAGAAAATAAAAAAATTAAATGGAAATTTTATATAAATAATGGTATTGTGGTTTAACCATCATCCATAATAGGTTTGTGGATCTGTTAAAATATGTTAAACATGGTAATATATACTTTTATTCCTAGAACATGGAAGGCAGAGGCCAGTTGGCTCTACATAGTGAGTTCTAGACAAACTAAAGCCTTGCCTTTAAAAAAAAAAAATCAGTATTTTTTCCCTTTAGGCATTTTAATTGGCAATATCTACATTCTGAACATTATACATCTATCACCACGTTATATCACTTCACACTGTAGCTACTTTTATCAGTTAGCAGTATCTTCCATTCTATCATCTACTCAGATCATGGTAACTTTTGTATTAGCACTTATCCCTATAGATCCTGCTATACAAACACTTTATTTACATTTCTTTTTTTTTAATTTTTTAAAAAAATTATTGTGTGTTTGGGTGATTTACCTTATGAATGTCTGTGTACCACCTGTATAACTGGTGTCCAGGGGCCAGAAGAGGGTATCAGATGTTCTGGACTAGAGTTACAGCTGTGATCTGCTGTATGGATGCTGGGAAGTGAACCCAGACCTTTGGGAAAAGCAGCAGCGTCCTTAACCACTGAGTCAGTGGCTAAGTATTTACATTTCATTAGGAAGTGTTCATCCATTTGTGTCTGGATAATGCTTCCAAGCTTTTTGGTTCCTCTGGGATTTTTTTTGGAGAAAAGTTTCACTACATACCTCAAACTGACCTGGAATTTACATATCCTGTTTTATCCTTCTAAGTAGCTGGATTACACACATTGCAGATTCTATTATATAACTTTATTTCTATTTACAGGTAAATAATATTCCATTAGATGTATGTGATCGTTTGACAGAATAAGACCCCCATAGGTTCAGAGGGAGTGGCCCTATTGGGAAGTGTGGCCTTGTTGCAGTAGGTGTGTTAGTCACCAGCGGTGGGTTTTGGGATTTCATAAACTCAAGACAGGCCCAATGTTGCTCTCACTTCCTGTTCATCTGCCTATCAGGATACAGAAATCTCAGCAACCTATCCAGCACCAGGTCTGCTTGCATGCTGCCATGATCCCTGCCATGATGATAATGGGCATAATATCAGAACTGTAAGGCAGCCCCAATGAAATGTTGTCCTTTTAAGAACTGCCTTGGTCATGTGTCCCTTCACAGCAATAAACCCTTAACTAAGACAGTATATATACACACACACATACACACACACACACATACACTATAGTGTGTGTGTATGTGTGTGTGTGTGTATATATATATATATATATATATATACACACTATAATTTCTTTATCTACTCATGTGTTGGTAGGCATATGGGTATTCCCATCTTTTATTAATTGTGTTTGGTAATTTCTAGATAGTACCACAAGTTGTAAAATCAAAAAGATTATCCTCAGATGCAGAGGCAGGAGGACTGCTATAAACTTAAGAACAGTCTTCCTTTTATTTAATTCTACTGTTGAGAACTGAATCCAAAATGACCAACCTGCTTTGAATTGAACCCAAGGTCACTGTATGCTATTCTACTAAAGTGTCTTCTATTAAACTGTCTTCTTGAAAAAATTAAGGTATTTATACTCAAAATTGAAAAGGAGGATTGGGGAGATCCAACTGCTTAACATGGGACCTTTATGTGTGTAAAAATATGAACACATATATGACACAAGCAAAAAATGTTTGCAGAGAATAGCAAATGCTCACGTTTACTAAACCCTAAATTTTCAAAGGTATTGTTTTAAATATAAAAGTGGATACTACAGGGGCTCAACAGTTAAGAGCACTGACTGCTCTTCAAGAAGTCCTGAGTTCAATTCCCAGCAACCACATGGTGGCTCACAATCATATTATTATGGAATCTAATGTCCTCTTCTGGTGTGTCTGAAGATAATTACAGTTTATTCATATACATAAAATGAATACTTTTTTTAAAAAGGGGAATACTACAAAAGTTGCTTCTGGCTCATTAGTCATATCAGTTCTCTCATTTTCTAATTACAACTGCTCATAATTTTCATGTACATATTCTTCCTATTTTTCAATATTCTAATAATAGGTTATGTGATGTTTTTATATTTTTATACTTTCTAAAATAGTTTCAAATCTCTATATTTTAAAACAGCAATTTTCAAACTTCAGGTAACAGATTAACACTACTGCTAAGGAAAGCAAAAGTAATCCAAAGTTTTTTTCTTTTTAGTGAGAAAGAGCAAGAGGAGGGAGGGAGGGGGGGAGGGGGAGGGAGGGAGGGAGGGAGAGAGAGAGAGAGAGAGAGCGCGCACGCGAGAGAGAGAGAGCACACGAGGAGTAAGCAAGAACACCTTTACACACACACAGTTATTTGTCCATTTTGAATGCAGATGTCCATGGAGTTCAGAAGAGGGCATTCTATCCCTTGGACCTGGGATTATACACAAGTGTCACACAACCAGTGAATGACATAGCTGCTTGTTATGAATTCTGGGGAAAAAAAAATCTCAGGTCCTCTTGAAAATAACAAATGACCTTAAACACTGAGCACACCCAAACTGGTTGTTTTTGTTTTTATGGTGTTAGTGGGATGGTAGTACTCAACAGGATCTTATGGGGCCTAGGAATGCCAAAAATTCACTATGTAGCTGAGGGAACCCTTGAAACCCTGATCCTTCCAAGTGCTGAGATTCAGGTATGGACCACCACACCCAGATTCCAAAGTTCTTAAACTCCAAAGACAAATCTTTTTAATTAATTGGTCGAAGAAAATGATGGGCCAAAGTTGAACCTTTGGCTTTTTCCTCCCCAAGAGAAATGAAAACACTCACAGGCTTTAAGTGGATGACAGAACTGTTAGACATTACTGTATGGTCTCCCTCCATCATGTCTAGCTCACTCTTGTCATCCGATGCATCTGGAAGACTATTAACACTGCTGCTTTGGCTGCTGGCACTGATAGACATACTGGGGATAGACTGATTACTTCCAACACTATTCACTGTTCCTGTCCGGCCAATACCATGATCTTGCTCCTAAGGAAAAAGACAAATAGATTAAAGTATCAAAATCTTTTCTAAACTAAGATTAAAGTAGAAGAGAAACCTGACAAACACAAACAGGTTTCTTTAGTAAAAGACTTCTGTACAATATAAAGGGGTTGAGTACAAAGTATATAATAACAAGATTAAAGACCTTTGTTTGTAACTAGAATTTTAAAGAATCAATGATAAGGGCAAAGTAGATTGGAACCAGTGATATAAAAAGTATTCTTTGCTGGGCAAGTACTGTAAGAAATCAATAAAGTTAAACTCAAAATTTGTGTCACTTTTAGGTATATACCTCCTCTTCTTCCTGTGCTTCTACTGCTGGTCCATTATGTGCCTCCTGGAAAAGGAGTTTCTTCATCTTCCGATACTGCAGATTGTCCAGCTCTCTTACTGCATCCTTTGTCCTTTGAATAAGATCTATTAACACTGTTTCAGGGCGCTCTCGAAGAACAAACATGTGCTAAAAGGACAGAAAAAAAAATAGGTTATTTTTACCCATAATAAGTTCAAATATATTCCTTTCTCATAACCTATAGTTATGATATAGATTCATACAATCTAAAATTATCCAATTTTATTTCATCTATGACTTTTGATACTTAGAAAGTAGTAATTTCCACGCTCAACTTGTGCCTAAATACTCTTGAATAAAATCCTCACCAAGATATTTTTAGTTGGCCAGTGAAAATACAGTTGAAATTATCAAAGTATATAAATAGTAAAAAAAAATCCACTACTGATTATACTTTTTGCTTGATTTAAATAGGAAAGCTTACTGACAATGAAATAAGAAATAACTAGAACTTAGACATTATGGGTTCCTTTTTCTTGAGGTGAGGTTTCACTATGACAGCCAATGCAGATTTTGAACTTGTGATCCTCCTAGTGCTGAAATACAGGTATAAACAGTCATGCCCAGACTATTAAAATGTGTTGATAGTGTGAGAGTGTTCAGTTCATTAAGTTTTTATTTCTGAGACCACAAGTGAGCTTTTCCCCTGGAACTAAAAAGGAGTTATTGAGTTTCTAGATACTGTGATTACAAGTAATATTATCAAATGTATGTGTGATATATGTATGTGTATGCCCACATATTTGTTGTAGGTTTAATTTAGCTGATATTAGTGAAAAATTATCTGTTTTGGAATTCTAAAAGATTCATGAGTCTTGTTGAAACAATTCCTAACTAAAGTCAAATTCTCATTACTGCTTAGTCAATATGTTTTTAATTATTTTTCTATCTGTATTTACTGACAATGTATTTTGCCTACACGTGTCTTGTGCAGCATGTGCATGAAGTACCCTCTGAGGCCAGAAAAGGGTGTCATATGCCCCGGGACTGAAAGTAGAAACAATTGTGAGTGCTAGAAATCAAACTTAGGTCCTCTGGAAGAACAGCCAGTGCTCTTGATCACCGAGCCAATTCTTCAGCACATAATCAAGAGATTTAAAAAAGAGCTGGGGATGCAGTTCAGTTGATATTTGTCTAAGATATATGGAGTCTTATTAATTCCCAGTGGAACACATAGTTCTTGGGATATAGAGGAAGGAAGATGAGTAGTTTAGAGATCATTCTCAACTACAAAGCAAAATTTCAAGGCCAACCTGGGATACATGAGATTCCATCTCAAAAAAACCCCAAACAACCTTTAAGAATGACAGTAAGTCAGATGTGCTAGTGCACACTTTTAATCCCAACACTGGGGAGGCAGAGACAGGAAGATCTTCATGAATTCAAGGCCAGCTTTTATTCAAGGTTTATATATCAAGTTCCAGAGAAGTCAAGTCATAGTGACACCTTGTGTTAAAACAAAACACTATATAAAATTTAATAAAACTATTATATTAATACCAGTGATAACTAAATGGTTAACAATAAAATGAAACACTTGAGTATAGCTAGCTAAAAATAGAAAAATAGAATCTATATTTTAAATTTTAATATTGTAAATGACGTGTGTGTGTGTGTGTGTGTGTGTGTGTGTGTGCGCGCGCCTGCATGGTGCATGAGCACATGTGCACACACACAGGACAGAAGACAACCTGTAAGAGCCAGTTCTCTCCTTCTACCATATAGGTTCCAGAGATAGAACTTAGGTCTTAAGGCTGGGTTTAAGTGCCTTTATTCACTAAGTTATCTTGTCAATCCAAACCTACCCGATGTTTATAATATTTCATTGCCAAATGAGCTAGAGTTTGGATCCCAGCATCCATGTGCTGGAATTACCTACAAATGGAGGAAGATCAGTAGTACTTGCTACCTTTGAGCCTACCTGAGATGCTGCCTCTGAAGAACAGCGTTCTCTCTCTCTCTCTCTCAAAATAAACACACACACACACACACACACACACACACACACACACACACAGAGAAGTCAGTTTTCACCTCCCACCAGGGAGGATTTCAGGGATTCAATGCAGGTTGTGAGGTTTGGCAACAAGTACCCTCACCTACTGAGCCACCTTGCTGGCCCCAAATTTAGTATTTTATTAAAAACTCTAATATAGTTAATCCTAATAGAGAAGAAAAAAACAACAAACCTTTTAAAAATAATTTCTTAAGGGTTAAAAACAAAGTTTTACAAACTGACCTTTAAAAGTTCCTCTGATGTAGGGCGATCTTGAGGGATTTTCTGGAGGCAAGAATCTACAAAGTTTCGAAAATAATCAGACCTATTGTAAAGAAAGTATCAAGTGAACATATTGCTATTTCCTTTAAAAACACATCCAAAACAGCAATATCTACTCACTGGAGGAAGAATGGAGAAGAAATGATATTATAATTTCAACAAAAGTAAAATTAAATTATGTGATGCAAAGTTATCTAAAGCAACCAACAACTCTTTAACGTTATCCAAAAATCGACTTGTATAGATCTTAATTTTAAAACCCTAGGCTGGGAGTATAGTGAATACTTGGGTGAACAGGCAGGGTGAATACTTGGTTAGAATTCAAAAAAGAGAAGAAAACAAAACATCCTGTTCCTACGTATTTATCTATCAAATCCCCCAATACGGAGTCAAGAGGAGGAAAGCCCAATCAGAGGTCTTCTCCATTTAAATATGGTTTCCCAGTCTCTTCCCTGTCTTTAAGTCTCTTCTTATTTACATACTTTGAATTGTTTTCTATAGAGCATGTTTTAGAACAAAATTTTTATTCTCTACAGAAAAGAGGATTTTTTTGGAGGAAGATTTTTAAGACAAAGTTTCTCTATATAGTCCTGGAACTCACTCTATAGACCAGGGGAAAAGAACATTTTTAAATACCTAAGTATTTGCTGCCCCTGACCAAAAGAATAAGGCTTCCACTAAATTTAGAAAGCTGATATATACTTTTAAAATATTTAAGATATTTTTAATATGTAGTGTGTCATTATAGCATTATTCATGGGAGCTCAGTGATTACATGATAATTACTCAATCGATATTTATCTCCAATATTCAAAAAGGACAGCACATTTTTGTTGCTTTTTGAGATAGGGTTTCACAATGTAGTCCAGGCTGGCTTTGAACTTGCATCAATCCTCCTGCCTCCCAAATGCTGAGATTATAAAAAAATGAGACTTTGTTATGCAAGTGGTCAAAAATGAGTTTACCTCACATCTCAGGTTAGACTTCATACATTTTGTATAATGTTGGAACTGTTAAAGACTATGGGAACTTTTAGAGATGGACTAATATATTTGCATTATGAAATGAAAATGCAACTTTAGGGGCAAGAAGTTTAATTTTGAGAAGGGGCAGAATAGTAATGGTTTAATCTTATCAACTGAACAGGATTTAGAATCACCCTGGAAATATGCCTCTTAGTGGGTCTATGATGATGCTCCCAGAAAATATTAACTGAGGAAGTCAGATGCTGAATGTAGATAGCACCATCCCATGGGCTGGGGTTCCAGAATGAATAAATGGGACAAATCAAGTAGTGCTACAGCATCTATCTCTTTCCAATTCCTCCCTCAAGACACAATGTAACCAGCAGCCTCATGTTCCTACTACCATGCCTTCTCCATCATGATGGACTGTACACTCAAACTGTGATAAACTCTCCTTCTTGAAGTTGCTTTTGTCAGGTAAATTGTTACAGCAATGAGAAAAGTAACTAATGCACAATTTTTTCAACTCAATAATTCTAGTTCAAAACTGTTAATCTCTTCTCCATATACTGTTTTACATAAGTTTTTACCAAATCAATAATTAATACACCAGAAGAAAAATCAGAGCAACATGACTAACATATTTAGCTAGATTGTTCCCAAGGTTTTAAATTACATGATAATTTTTAAAGAATTAAAACATTTTACCCAATTATATAAGTAATATATATATAATTATATAAATAATAATCTATTCTTCAAACAATTACAAGTTATAACAATCTACTCATTTTAGTTATAATATATTAATGCTTAAAAATGCTATTAAATTAGGATTATCTGTGGTCCTAAAATTGAAAAGTAATCATTCTTTTATTTATATAAAATTAAGTCATTTTGATAATGATCTATTATTGTATCAATATTCACAATTTTTTCAAAGCATTAATCATATCTTATGGGAATACTCACCATTCATTAGATTGTAGTGTAGGGGATTCATTTTGGGCTATGTGATATAAGGCACTCATTGCATTCATATTAAATAAAGGAGGCTTCCTCTCGGCTATAAAAGAGAGAAAATCTTTGTTAAAATGTGAATATATAAGGATACTTAAATGTTCGTCAAGGTTTTTTTTTAACGATTAATTTTATTTATATTAGTACACTGTAGCTGTCTTCAGACACATCAGAAAAGGGCATTGGATCCCATTACAGATGGTTGTGAGCCACCATGTGGTTGCTGGGAATTGAACTCAGGACCACTGGAAGAGCAATCAGCACCCTTAACTGCTGAGCCATCTCTCCAGCCCTGTTGATCAAGGTTTTAAGAATATATTTTGAAGCCGGGCGGTGGTGGCGCACGCCTTTAATCCCAGCACTTGGGAGGCAGAGGCAGGCGAATTTCTGAGTTCGAGGCCAGCCTGGTCTACAGAGCGAGTTCCAGGACAGCCAGGGCTACACAGAGAAACCCTGTCTCGAAAAACCAAAAAAAAAAAGAATATATTTTGAAAACAACTTTAAACTTAATAGAAAATTGTAGAAAGACCTTTCTGTTTTTGTGTTTTTTGGGATAGGGTCTCTCTGAATAGCCCTGCTGTCCTCTTGGAGCTTGCTCTGTAGACCAGGCTGGGCTTCAAACCACCAAAGATCCACCTGCCTCTGCCTTTGGGATGGGATTACAGGTGTGGGCTACTATGCCTGACTATAAAAAACTTTTCAGTATGAATCAACTGAGAATAAACTACGGCTCTAATGGCTCACCATCCCTAAACACTTCAATGTATGAGAACATTTTCTTAAAAACCACACAATATGTATTAAATTATGCCATCTGTGTTAAAGACATCTGATACCAAATCCCACTGATTTGTTCCAGAGCCCTAATAATGCTCTATGTAGGGTTTGTTTGTTTTTTTCTTTTTTGGTTTGGTTTTTTGAGACAGTGTTTATCTTTGCAGATCTGACTTTCCTGGACTTGCTCTGTAGACCAGGCTGGCCTTGAACTCAAAGAGATCCACGGGCCTCTGCCTCTTGAGTGTTGAGATTAAAGGCATGCACTGTCACCACCATTGCCCAGCTACTATATGTAGCTTTAATCATTTGTGTATTCGGTTTACTGAATTCTCAAATTTAGACAAAAAAATTGTTTATATTTCCATATATTTTAGGGAGGGTGCATGAGGTTATGCATTCCTTTGCATATGGACTGGTTAGTGTCTTCCTGTATTGCTTTTAACCTTATTGTCCTAAATGAACTAGAAACTCAACTGTCTGTGGCATGTTCTAGGTATTTACCTGTTTCTCATGCTTAGTGCTGGGATAATAGGCATGTGAAGCTATTCCTAGATACTGGAATGCTGGGTGCCACAGATCTGTACTCAGAACATGTTTATAAAGCAAGTGCTCTTATCCACGGAGGCATCTTCCCAGGCACTCTATTATTTATTGCTACTTTTAAATTACCTGTTTTTGTCTGTATACAAATGTGATATGTATGCAAATGAGTATTCTACAGAAATCAAAAGAAGTTGGATAACCCAAAAGTAGTATGAGCTCTTAACTGCTATTGGTATCTTACTCTTAGTAATCAATACTAATTATTACTTCTCATTCATAGTTCTTCCCTTTGATTTTATTTTTTAGATAAGGTCTCACTCCCCAGCCCAGGCTATCCTGGAACTCATCATGTATGGCCAGCCTGGCTCTAAACCATGGTGATCCACCTACCTTCAGCTTCCTAAACTTTGGAATTATAAATGTAAGCTATCACACCTGGCTTCTTTCACTCCTAATATTAGAGATTTGTGTCTTCTTTTTCTAACCTAAATGAAAAGAGATTCATCAATTTTAATGATCTTCATAAAGAATCAGACTTTTTATTGCTTAATTGAGTTTCTACTTTGATTTTATTATTCTGTTTTCTTTTTGAATTTAGATTATTCCTGCTTCTACTTTCTAAAAGGTGAAAGTTGGGGGGAGATGACTCACTGTGTGAAAGCACCATACCTGATGACTTGAGATCAATTCCCAAAACCCAAATAAGTAGAGAAAAAGACTACCCCAGAGCTATCCTTTGACAGAACAAATGTCTGAAGACAACCACTGGTACCAGATGTTGTCAGATCCCCTGGTGCTGGAATTACAAATAGTTCTAAGACACATGATGTGAGGAGGCTAAGAACTGAGGTCTGGTTCTCAATAAAAGCACCTAGGGTTCTAAGTTATCTCTCTGGCCCAATTTTACATATTCTCAATGGACAAAATTAAGGAACACATGAATAAACATAAGAGATATACAAAACACAATTATATTTCTTTCTACATTATTATTGAAAATAATAGGTGGGTGTGGTGGTGGATGGCTCTGATCCCAGCACTCAGGAGTCAGGCAGGACAGTCTACACAGTAAGTAAACTCCAGGATAGTCAAGACTACATAGACACTGTCTCAAAAAACAAACAAACAACAAAAACCAAAGGAAAAAAATTCAAGCCGGGTGGTGGTGGCGCACGCCTTTAATCCCAGCACTTGGGAGGCAGAGGCAGGAGGATTTCTGAGTTCGAGGCCAGCCTGGTCTACAAAGTGAGTTCCAGGACAGCCAGGGCTACACAGAGAAACCCTGTCTCGAAAAAACAAAAAAAAAAAAAAACAAACAAAACAAAACAAAACAAAAATTCAGTATTTCATCTCAAATTCCAATCCCCAACCACAGTATTTCTTATTCTAAACTTTAATAATGATCAATCTTATTCCTGTCACCTCCTCCCCTCCCTTTCTCTTCTTTCCATCTTAGTCTCATTCTGCAAGGCAGGCTTACCTAGAATTCATGGCACCACTCCTCTTAGCTCAGCCTCCCAAGTGCTGCATAAACCAGCATACCAAGCCTTTAATGTTTATTTGATAAGTTGCTTTTAAATATAAACATGGTATCATTTATGCTGCCACACTCTGCCACTCCTTCATACCATTTCAAACACAGTGAAAAAAACTTCTTTTCCTTGTCTGACACCTCAACCAAACCAGTTCTCTTCTCTACTATGAGGAATACCTCATTAGGACAAACTCTTATCATTTTTATTAGGTTCTATCATTATACTAGGTTAACCCAAAACATGGATTGCCTCTATGGCCGCTAACTCTATATTTCCCTACCTCCATTGATCCCTGATAAATCTAAGCCATCTCCAGAAATGAATGCTTTAGTAACTCTCCTGGACCTTTTTAATCTCCACACTGCCAGCCAAGGCTATATAGTGAGATTCTGTTTCAAAAACAACAAAGTTAATCCCTAGTAATAAAAACCAATGCTTACCTAATTCAATACATGTTATTCCAAGAGACCATACATCAACTTTGCCATCATACTGTCCTTCATCCATGGCTAAAATTACTTCTGGGGCCATCCTAAAACATAAATATTCAATTAATTTAAAGTTTGAGAATTTAAGTTCCATCAACATAAACAACATTGATTTGAACCCCAAGCAATATTTATAAACATAAAAATCCATACAGTAAGAAATAAATTAGAAGTTAGGTATGTATTTATCAGTCCTCAGAAAACACGAGACACAGTCTCACCATCTGTCACGATCATGTAACAGCATTCCAAAGGGACCATCCCAGAGCAGGGTTATATTACAAAATTCTAATATTTAGTTTAAATACTGAATTTTACCATGGGCAACAAACACTTTTAGGTTTTTTTTTTTTACCTGAAATGTAAACAAAGATACAAGGCCTATCCAAAAAATTCAATCCTGACCCTTTAATGTTTCTTTAAGAAACTAGACAGTTGCGGGGGCTGGAGAGATGACTCAGCAGTTATGAGCATTGATTGCTCTTCCAGAGGTCCTGAGTTCAATTCCCAGCAACCACATGGTGGCTTACAATCATCTGTAATGGGATCTGATGCCCTCTTCTGAGGTAGTATGAAGACAGCATCAGTGTACTCACATATAATAAATAAATCTTAAAAAAGAAAAAAGAAAGAAATTGGACAGTCACAGAATTTTTCTCTAGTATGCTTCTGAGACTTTACATCCCAAAGTAATGTTAACACTGTAAGAAGTCTTTCCTTTATAAAATATGAGAGATTTCAAACACAAATAAGAAAAAAGACGGAGTGGACCAAAGATACTATTTTCAGAATGTACAAAGATGGCACATGGAAGTTTAACTAAGTAAATTATTATTTCCTAAAAATTATCATTTCCGGATACATATAAAATTATTCCTAGACCAGAGCAGACAATGCTAGAATTTCAATAAAAGTAACTGGGGTAGAAAGAAATGAGAGTATGGAGGGCAGAACTAATCCTGTGGTAAGGTTACTGGGTAACTAGGAAGAAAGATCTCATCATACTTCTATTTTTACTTACATCTGAAATTGTGCAAGCAGAAAATTGAAAACAGCAAAACTCCTCCAATTCAACTACCAGTCTATGTAATGACTCATACAAAGTAAATGTGTTTTCATAAAACAGAAGCAAGGAGACCAGGGATGCCTGTTGTTTCAAATCAATAAGGAGGAGCATGAGAAACTGTCTCCAGAAAGGAGGTACTGCTGCTCCAGTGACAACGCAGTGATAAGCACTTGCCCTTCTTTCAGAGGACTCAGTTTGGTTCCTAACACTCACATCAGAAGGCTCATCTCTATAATCACCTATAATTCCAGCTCCAAGAGATTTGATGCCCTCTTCTGGTTTAGAAGGTAACCCCAATACATGTGGCTTACATTCACAAAGACACAAACTTCAAAATTTATTTTAAGAAGTAAATTTAAAGAAAACTTGTTACTATTTAAATGGCACGTCTATTTCCTCTATTTGAGAATTAGCAATGTTTCACACCCATACCTAATATACAATATACAGAAAAATAGCAAAGTAAATTTGGAAAGGATAAAAAGATGAATGAAAAAGGAAAAGACAAAAAAGCAGTTGCAAGGATAAACCTGCAGATCTATATTAAAAATTAAGTATAAAAATGATAGTATATTTTCAGGAAAAAAACACCTGCAAAAGTATAATCACCGTCAATACTAGATAAGACTATTCTTACCAATATGGTGTTCCCACAAAAGAATTGGCAGGGGAGGCCATGGAAGCAGATCCAAAGTCAGCAAGTTTCACTTGGCCTGGTTCTGTCAGAAGGATATTCCCTGCTTTGATATCTCTGGTTTAAGGGACACAGAAAATTATTCAACTTTCATTAGATTGTGTTTAAAAATGATAAAAAAATAAAAATAATATAATAGAAATAAAAAAAATCAAGTACCACAATAATTTCACATCGTAATAATAAAATTAGACAGCAAAAACAAAATTTAAGTATAAATATGCTGGCAACAGACTAGTTAACAAAACAATAAAAAAAAATCAGTCAACTGTATTGCATTAAATATCTTTGAGTTTGTTTATGACTATGGACAACAGCTTTGAATTCATAAGATTTCTATGTTTCCCCTAAAGGAAATGTTAAAACATTCTTCTTTAGAAAAGGAAAAATAGTCAAGAATCTTATCTTCCAAACTCAGTTTATAACAAAAGAATGACTCACCCCATTTCTCAAATTCTCACATAGTTTTGAATTAAACATGAAAACTGAAGCACATGGATAATATACTATCAATAGCCCCAAGTTCACATTCAAATTTACTTTTCTGAAATAGCAAACACACTATCCAAACTAAGTTATATGAACATTTACACAACGGAACTATATGTTCCACAGATGCTAGAATACCTACTTAAATTTTTATATGTAAATGAATTCATTTATTTTAAATGTAGGGGTGCTGTCTGCATGTACACCTGCATGCCAGAAGAGGGCATCAGATCCCATTATAGATGGTTGTGAGCCCCCATGTAGTTGCTGGGAATTTAACTCAGGACCTCTAGAACAGCAGTCAGTGCCCTTAACTGCTGAGCCAGCTCATCAGCCCCCTACTTTTACTTTATAAAAGTTAAAAGAGAAAAAGCATTTACAAGACTCATGAATTCTTATACGTGTAATAATAAGTATAATGCACTTTAATTCTCCCCGCGATTGTCTGTGTGTGTGGTGGGGGGATTCCCAGGTCTTATGCATAGGTGGTACTATGGAGATAAGAAAATACATTCTAATTCCAATATGGTCACAGCCTAACTTGCTACTACAGGGATTTCTCTAACCCTCATCTAAAAATAATGACAATCCATTTACTCAAAATGACTGCCTAGTTTAATGTTTACTGTCTGGATCACATACACCATTTTTTAAATACTAGTAACTATGTGAAACAGACAAAATTAAAACTGGATTATAGAACGGCGTAACTCCAATGGTAATATAATTTTATCAAGGATGATTAGGGGTTTATGTTCAGAATTAAAAAGGTTTTGGTCCATATCATGGAGTCAATGAAACAAATCCGCCATTATTAGTTATCAGGGAAAAAAAAGATCAATTAAATTCAAGCTGTCATCTATTTGGCCTTGCAATCTTAAAAAATTATAGTCACAAATCAGAGCATCAATTGTACAAGAAGACAGACTTTAAGATCCTGAATATGCCTTCCAGTTTGCAAATTAGGTAACTCTACAGTTAAGTTCCATAAAATACATGTGTTTTAGGAAATATAGCAACACACACAGGCAAAAGTAACAATTATTCAAAACAGACCAAGTGTATACTATGTTCTTTCTAACATGTAAATGATCTAAATCATAGTGTAAGATTATATAATTCTATGTAGCTAAAGTAAACAAAAAGTATCAGAGACACTCAACTCTGTAAAAGTAATAAATTCAACAATCCATTTGATTGTCAATATATGATAAGTTTTGACTCACTTACCTATGGATCATGGTATGAGAATGTAAATAAGCTAATCCCTGGAGAGCACCATGTGTAATTGCTGCTATTTCGACTTCTTGTAATGGCTTTTTATGAACTGAAAGTAGAAATTTATATGAAAATAATCACAGAGAATATTTTTGTTTTAAAAAATATATAAATATGGTTTAGTGGGTAAATTGCAAGCTTCAGGATAAGAGTTGAATGCTCTGAAACTACACAGTGGAAAGAGAGAACCAACTCCTTCAAGCTATCCTCTAGCTTCCACACATACATTGTGGTATACATGCACATATATGCACATAAGCACATATCCATACAAAATAAATAAAATATAAAAATAATCTTAGTTTTAAAAATATGTATGAATATAAAAATTGACACATTGTTATTTATGTGTACAGTATGCATGTATGTATATGTGTGTACCAGTGTATGTGTGGTCAAAAAAACAGCACCGATCCTTACCTCCTACCTTGTTTGAGGCAGAGTCTCTTTGGTATTTAGTTTTCTATATATGCCAGGCTAGCTAGTCCACAAGCCTCCTATCTCTACTTTTATCCCCCTGTGGAACACTGGAATCACTGAAGCACACTAACATGTCTAAATTTACTTAAGTTCTGAGGATTTGAACTCAGGCCCTAATGTTTGTGCAGCAATTGCTTATTCACTGAGCTATCTCCCCAACCTATACAAAGATTAAGTTTTAAAAAGCAGACATTTAGCAAGAGACAATTTCCATGGGTGATAAAAAAAAGGCCACTAAACTTTATAACTAGTATACATTTAAGACAAGTGTTAATATGTACTCATCAGCTAAATATTCCTCTAAACTTAATATTGAACAATTCACTTGATAACTATAAAAGACAGTAACAAGATAGTCTTCTTTTATTTTTAATTTTTTTTAAAGATTTATTTATTATATGTAAGTACACTGTAGTTGTCTTCAGACACTCCAGAAGAGGGCATCAGATCTCCTTACGGATGGTTGTGAGCCACCATGTGGTTGCTGGGATTTGAACTCAGGACCTTTGGAAGAGCAGTCAGTGCTCTTAATCATTGAGCTATCTCTCCAGCCCCTTATTTTTAATTTTTATTAACAGAATATATCAATCAAATTGAATGACAAAGAATTCAGAAAAATGCATATACAGTTTCAATTGAGAGAAACTTGTCTTTTTTTTTTTTTCCTTTTTGGTTTTTCAAGACAGGGTTTCTCTGTGTAGCCCTAGCTCTCCTGGAACTCACTCTGTAGACCAGGCTGGCCTCGAACTCAGAAAGCCACCTGCCTCTGCTTCCCAAGTGTTGGGATTAAAGGCGTACGTCACCACCACCCAGCCCACTTGTCTATTTTTGAAGCATACCAAATTTCTTCGTGTGAAGAACACGGAAAAGACTAGCGATTTTGTCCTTTCTGCAAAATTTTATATTTAGCTAGTATTAATATTACTTAAATAAACTAACTGAATTATTATTTTTTCTAATACTTTAATAACCAATAACTAGAACCAGAGATAGTAGCCCATACTTTTATTCATATCATGCAGGACACAGAAGTAGGTGTTCTGTGTGTTCAAGGCCAGCTGGGTTTACGTAGTGAGTTTCAGGGCTTCCAAGTTAACATAGATCCTGTCTCAAAATTTATTTATGTGTTTATTTATTTATTTCTATTAATCTATCTGTTTATTTAACTTTAAGTTTTTTTTGAGACAGGGTTTCTATGTGTAGCCCTAGAACCCTGTTCAAATTTTATTTTTATTTATTTACTTATTTATTTTTGGCTTTTTGGAGGAAGATTTCTGTGCAGCCCTGGCTATCCTGGAACTTGCTCTATAGAACAGGTTGGCCTCAAACTCAAGAGATCTGCCTCTACAGCCTGGCTTAAAGTAAAAAATATTAACGATATTCTTTATAATATTGTTAATATTATAATGATAGTATTGTTATGAGTTATATAATATTATAATGTCAAATATTGTTAATATTTTATAATAATGACAATAATGATAGCTTACCTTCTAATAAATCTGAAGCAGATCCTAAACAATATTCCATTACAAGCTGCACAGGAAGAAAAATTATAAATACATTAAAATATATTGTAAATACTTATCTCTTAGAGAAATATGAAGTCAAGAAGACAGACTCATTCTAAAGGAAAACAAACTTTAGCTATCATCTACTTTTTACAGTAGGTTGTATATTGAGTAATTTGTTAAACTTATACATAAAATTAAACAAAAGAGGCATGATGACATGCCAATAATCCCAGTATTTGGGATGCCAAGGCAGAAAATCTAAGGCTGGAATGGACTACATACAGTGAGTTCCAGGACAGCCTAGACTACATAGCAAGACCATGTCTTAAAATTATCCAAAAATGATATTTGTTTTCTAATATGTTAACATGAAACCAATTATATAAGCTGTGTATTGTATATATTTTTCTGTATAAATACATTTATAATTATATAATTACACCTAAAATCAGTCTATTTCTTATAATACAAGTCACAATTCTGTCCTTTTCAGCCAAGGAATCCTGTATTCCCAAATTTCACCAGGATGTATCAAAACTTCACCAGGATCTTTGTACTTAAATATACTAACAAACATTTATGTCAAAAAGATATGTTCACTTCCATTCTCAAATAAAGGAACTACTATTAAGATGTTCAGTTAGTATTCCTGAAGGTATGAATGAACTCTGGAGAAAAGTCTTGAAAGGTTCTTTTCTCTGTTAAGAGTTGTAGAAATACTGTTCTTTCTCTCCCAGGATGAACTAACATTTCAGATGTATGTGCATGTCTTCATATAACTAGTCTGAGACATTTTGAGTTAAGTTATGCTAAACCAAAAACAATTAATTTACACCAAACAGAAAATAAATACCAACCCATGCTGTGTGTTCACGTAAATAGCAGCCTTTGTATTCTATACTGTTGGGATGTTTTATTCTTTGTAGAAACTTGACTTCCTTAATAATATCCTGCCATTTCTATGTGGAGGGAGAAAAAAAGGAACAGGAGGAAGAATTATGAACAGCTGATAACAATACATAAGAAAAAACTAATTACTATAAAAAAAGATTAAGGCTTAAATGAACTGTACACCTAGCTTGCTATTTAATTATATGTAACATACAAAATATTTAAGGACAAACTTCAGTTTAATACCAGACATAATCAATGGGTCCTACTAAGTTTTATAACCAAAGGCTCTCTGAAACTAAGAGCACTTGTTGCTCTTCCGGAAAACCTGAGTTCAAATCTTAGTACACACATGGCAACTCATAACTGTCTGTAACTGCAGTTTCAGATCTACCTTTTTCTGGCCTCCAAAGGCACCAGGCGCACACAAGGTACACATTCATACATACAGGCAAATACTCTTGCATATAAAATAAAAATAAATCTTAAATCATATCAAGCACATTGACAATTATATAACACATGGGTATTCTTTCCCTCAGAAGTCCAACATTTCTATTTTCTTTAAATAATTACTTTAAAATTATTAATTAAAATTAATTTAATTAATTTCTTCAATATTTCATAAAATATACTTTTATCATATTCACCCCCCACCCTACCCTGAACATCTCCCACATTCACCCTACCTCCCTACCTATCCTATCCTCTTTCTTGCTTGAAAACCCATCCATCTGGGTAGTGGTGGCACATGCCTTTAATCTCAGTACTAGAGAGGCAAGAAAGAACTCTTGAGTTCAAGGCCAAAGGCTAGCCTAGTCTACAGAGTAAATTCTAGGACACCCAGGCCTACACAGAGAAAAATTGTCTCTAAAACAAACAAATAAACACACCAACCAGTATATTTTCCTAACATGCTAAAAACATGAACATAATTAACCTACCTCAGTAGACTGCTTTCCACTATAAGACATTTTCTTGATGGCCACCACTTCATTAGTACGCACATCTCGTGCCTTAAAAGGAAAAACAAAGAAAGAACCATTATGAAACAGAAACCAACAGATTGAATCTGAGACATTATTTCTTTAAAAATAAAGGTACTAATAACTAGTTCAAAAAACATCAAAATTACCTTTAGCAGCAAAAGAAATAGGGAGGATGTGAGTCAAAAGAAATTAAACAGGAGTCTAAGGATCTAATAACAACTCAGAACTTTAGTTAATAAAAAATTGCATTACAAACTTTTGTTAGCTATCTGTCAGCTGCTCTTGTCACATACAAAAGTCACTCTCTAAGATGACAAACAGGGCTAGGGGGCTAGTGAGATGGCTTAATGGTTAAGAGTGCTTGGGGCTGGAGTTCAGTTCCCAGTACCCATAACATTAAGAAGCACACAACTACTTGTAACTTCAGTTCCAGGAATCTAATGCGATCTTCTGGCCTCTGTAGACATCCACATAAAGCTGTCTCTCATGTGCTTGAGTGTTCTCTCATTTTCTCTCTCTCTCTCTCTCTCTCTCTCACACACACACACACACACACACACACACACACACACAGAGCAAACTTTTTTTTAAAAAAAATAAACATCTTTACAAAAAAACAGTCTGGCTAGGTGGCACAGTGTTGACTGCTCTTGCAAAGGAGCCAAATTCAATTCCCAGCACCCATAATGGCAGCTAACAACCACCTGTAACTCCAGTTCTGTGAGATTCATACTTTTTCTGGCCTCCATAGGTACCAAGCACATACATTGTGTACATAAATGCATGCGGGCAACACACCCATACTCAGAAAATAAAAATAAAACAAAACAAGATGGACTGCTCCTGAAGTATATCTCTGGTCTTTACACATAAAGATGCACCTGAACACATACATGGAAGGAGCGGGGGGTCGGGGGGAATTGGAAGGGGGGTGGTTATCTTTCGATATATAAAAGGGAAGAAAGCTAGGTGGTGGTGGTGTGACTCCAGCAGTAGGGGCACACACCTTTAATCCCAACACTCAGGCAGAGGCAGGTAGATCTCTGAGTTTGATGCCAGCCTTGTCTACACCAAGTTCTAGAACAGCCAGGGCTGCAAAGAAAAACCCTGTCTTGGTGGGGAAATAAAGGAAGAAAAGCTGTCTCATAAGAATATGAAGCAGGGCAGTGGTGGCGCACACCTGTGATCCCTGCACTTGGGAGGCAGAGGCAGGCAGATTTCTGAGTTGGAGGCCAGTCTGGTCTACAGATTGAGTTCCAGGACAGCCAGGGCTACACAGAGAAACCCTGTCTCGAAAAAACCAAAAAAAAAAAAAAAAGAACCTGCAACTAAAACCTATTAAATTTATATACCAATTTAATTTATAAATATATAAATATAAGCAGGAAGACTCTATAATTAACTAAATTTTACATGGAGATGCGGATATGGCTCAGTGGGTAAGTCATTCACCACCAAGCAAGCATGGTAACCTGAATTTAATCCCTGATCACCACATTGTGGAAAACTAAAACAGACTTCTACAAGTTGTCCTCTGACTTCCGAAGCCCTTCCTCAACAAAGTAAATAAATGTAAAAAAGTATTTTTTGCCCTGAATATATATATAATGAAAGGAATTATCAGGATAAAATCTAAACTCAGAACATGATATTGAGGAAACATTTCATAATTTTGTCTTAGTTGGTCTCTCTATGTAGCCTTGGCTGTAGTTTACTATGTAGCTACTAGCTATGTAGACCTGGTTAGCCTCAAACTCAGAGATCTCTCTGTCGCTGCCTCCTGAATGCTGGGATCAAATGCATGTGCCACCACTTATAAACTTAAAGGCTGAACGTTTAGGAAAGATTACTTCCAAATCATCCCTATTGTAAGTAAAGCTAACAGTTAAAAACCCAAAATTAGAAAAGTAAGTCTTAAACAGAACAAATCATATATATAAGGCTTGGGGTGTATTTTTCTTGTTGTTTTATTTTCGTTGGTGGCACATGCTTTTAGCATCTAAGAGAGAGAAGCAGGCAGATCTCTAGGAGTTCAAGCCCAGCCTCAATTTCCAGGGTGCCCAGGGCTACACAAAGAAAACCTGTCTCAAAAACAAAGTACCAATAAGGGCTGGGGAGATGGCTTACTGGTTATAGCACTTACAACACAAGGAACTGTAAGGAGTGGAGAGAGGAGCAGATTATGGATCCCTAGAAAACCAACAAAATAGATTTAATGGCCAGTTTATAATTTCAACTCTGAAAGGACACAGGATCACTACAGCATGCTGATTAATAAGAATAGTCGTAACAGCAAGCTCTGGGTAAACTCTTAGACAAATGACATAGATGATCTAAATGACTCTCCAACATGCTGATGGCCATCCTCATCAACACACAATTAAAAACTGCACACACACATACACATACACAACACACACACACACACACACACGCCCACGAGCACTAGAAAAAAATGTGATAATGAAAATTATATCCTGGGAGTTGGAGAGACAAATCACTGGATAAGAGCTCTTACTGCTCTAATAAAAAAAAATGGTTTGGTTCCCAGCACCCTCATCAGAGGGCTTACACCAGTTTCAGAGGATCTGATGTCCTTTTCTGGCTTGCATGGACATGTGGATGCACACTAAACACAAGAACTCAAAAAGGCATAAATGTGCACATGCACACACTTTAAATAAACCAACAAATGAATATTTAAAAATATTCTCAACTGTATTAAGAAAAAGTATGGTAACCAGGAACTATGGTATATGCTTTTAATCCCAGCACTCAGGAAGCAGAAGCAGGTGATCTCTGTGAGTTCGAAGTCAGCCTGGAATACATAGTGAGTTCCAGGACAGTCAGGGCTATATACAGAGACAAGAAGCTATGTTCATGTTGCTAAAAATCTACAGTAAGATCAAGAGTTCTATTTGTAAGATTATAAAGGAAAGTGAAATGTATGCTAGTTTTGTTGTCAGACCTCAAAAAAAACAAAAATTGTGGCCACAGAATATGGGACGTATTTTAACTAAGACATTAAATTATAAGGTTCAGTATTAGCTTCAGTTTCAAGTATGAGAAGTGGGAGTCTAGAATGGATGTAGATGAAAACAATATAGGGAAGTTTTAAAATATGTCTTTTCCTTCAGATGGCTCAATAATTTAGTCTATAAAATGAACTGGTAATAGAGAAAAGGGAAAGGAGACAAAACATACAAATTATTAATGTGTACAAACATAGGAGCCATACACAAAGAAGGAAAACTCAAAAGAATGGCCATATGGTTGACCTTAAAATAGCATTCTATATTACAAAATGAGGGTCCTGAAGCTTTCTGGGTAATTTGAGCAAGTGGGCTATGGAAAAGTAAGGAGACTACTGTAAGGCAGCAAAGCAGAACTGTCCTATTAAACTGACAGTTTTCCAAGGAAGATTGCATTTCAGAGTCTTTCTAGAGTCTATGGAATAATGTTGTGGATTGCCCTGGTGCTGTTTGTATTTTGATGCTAATTCTGCTTTTTCAAAAGGGGCTGCCTTGGATAAGGTGTGGATCACAGGTGACTCAGGTGAGTTCATGTGAACCTGCTCCCTACCTTAACTAGTCAAATAAAGGCTAGAGCCTGTGATTGGGCAATGTAAGGAAAAGGTAGAGACAAAAATTTTGGAGAGGGAGAGAGAGAGGAGATGGAGGAGAGAAAGAAAGAATAAAAAGGAAGAGGTGGAAACTGGAGAGATGGCTCAGTGGTTAAGAGCACTGACTGCTCTTCCAGAGGCCCTGAGTTCAAATCCTAACAACCACATGGTGGCTCCCAACCATCTCTAATGGAATTTGATGCCCTCTTCTGAGTGTGTTTGAAGACAGCTACAATGTACTCATATACATAAAAGAAGTAAATCTTTAAAAAAAAGAACAAGGAAGAGGTGGAAAGAAGAAGGACTAGCATGTGAACTGGAGCAAGCAGCAGGGCATTTCATAGCTAGGGAATAGAGTAGTATAGTGGTGTTTGCCCAATCTAGGTGTGTTGTTTATCATATTAAAATCGAGTTGTGTATTCTTTGCATGGGCTTATTGGGGTTGGAGATTTACTGCAACAAAATAACTAACACAGATCTTGCCAAAAGATATATTCAGGGTGGTATATTTTTATTTCCCTGAACTCCTATCTTGGTAAAATATTTGGAATTTCATTGCAAGCAACCTCCAGAACACAGATGGTATGATAAAAAAGCTTATTATATTTATAGTGAACCTCTTTCAACCACACCTGAGGTGTTTTGAGAAAAGTACCTAGATAATCACAGGATTGACTGGAAGGATAGTTCTCAGGGAAATCAATCCTGTGCCAGAGAATTGAAATTAGCATTATGCATCCAACTCTCACCTTTAAAGAAAGGAAATTAACTGAAGGGTAAGTTAATCAGTAGCCAATAGCTTACATATGTATATACATAGCTTACCTTATGTAATAAATAACAACCTCAGAGGACTAGGAATCAGTGAGGAAGATGAGAACACACTAAATGGCCAAGAAACTGACATACCTTTACTCCATGTAGACAGAAGCTCCTGTACCAAGCAGGATTCTATGCCTCAGTCTATGGATCTTTTAACTGTACTATTTAAAGTAAAATCTTTAATGTGTTTCACTTAATGCTTTAAAAACTTAATTACGCCCATGGAAAGGGTTGGAGGATCTCAATTCCATAGTTAATGGAAGTACAAACTGGAGCTTTCAATTGGCATCTTAAAAAGTGGAAGGCATTTTCATAGGACTGGGCCTAGATGGCAGTATCTCTAAGTAGTTTTGGAATTGAATTAGAGGACATCCAACTGATTTCAGCTGCAAAAAGGCATTGCTTGCATAATGTATAGCTGACATATATAGTATAAAAAGCAGTGTAAGTAAGATCAGGTTTGTTTTCCAGCTCAGCAAATCTCTCATCTCTTTACCAGTTTTTTTTTTTTTTTTGGTTTTTCGAGACAGGGTTTCTCTGCATAGCCCTGGCTGTCCTGGAACTCACTCTGTAGACCAGGCTGGCCTCGAACTCAGAAATCCACCTGCCTCTGCCTCCCAAGTGCTGGGATTAAAGGTGTGCGCCACCACCGCCCGGCTCTTTACCAGTTTTTATTCCAACATCACTGATATCAAGCCTTTAACTCACAAAATATACTGCTCCAAAGCTCCCATGGCCGATTTCTCTGAGATCTGTGAAGAGCTTTTCCGGATCTTCTTTGAAGAAGAGCTCTGCAATTTCAGGGTCCTTTAGACTGCCTGCTCTGTTAGTTGATGGCATCCTGCTGAGCAGTCAGCTGTCTGATTCTAATTTTATACTGCTATCCCAATGCTTGGTTCATCTGTATGAATGAAGCTGGCATAAACTGGGAAAATAAGAGGAGGGGAAAAAAGAAAATTTAAGAGTTGCTAAGAATAATTAAAAGATCATTGTATTAGGTCTAGAACATTAAAAAACAGTGTAGTCTTCTATTGCATTAGCTCATCACAATCACCTGTGGCACTTTAAAAGCAAAGTCTTCTACAACACCATTCATTTAAATGTTAGCTGCACCCTTTAAAACTTGGGAGGTTTTCTACTGCTTAAATTACCCAGTTGTGACAAAGCAAGCAGAAGAGACAATTAACAGACTATTAAAAGAATACGTGATAACCCATCAGATATGGTAGCACACACCTTTAATCCCAACACTTAGGAAGCAGTGGCAGACAGATCTCTTGTGTGTTCCAGGTCAGCCATGGCTACCTACTGAGACATATTCTTTTTAAAAAAACTAATTTATTTTTATTTTGTATGTAACTGGTGTTTTGTATGTGTGAGGATGTTGGAACTGGAGTAACAGTTGCAAAGCTGGCCTGTAGGTGCTGGGAACCAAACCCAGGTCCTCTGGGAGAACAGTCGGTTCTCTTAACCACTGAGCCATCTCTCCAGTCCCCCTTGAGGTATATTCTTTTTTGTTTGTTTGTTTGTTTTTGCTTTTTTGAGACAGGGTTTCTCTGTATAGCCCTGGCTGTCCTGGAACTCACTCTGTAGATCAGGCTGGCCTCGAACTCTGAAATCCGCCTGCCTCTGCCTCCCAAGTGCTGGGATTAAAGGCACTCGCCACCACTGCCCAGCTGAGGTATATTCTTAATAAACAAAACAAAGTGCTGGAGAGATTGCTCATTAGTTAAGTACATATACTGTTCTTCTAGAGGACCTGCATTGATTCCTAGCACCCACAACTGGGCAACTTACAACTACCTTAATTTTATCTTTGGAGACCTGATATCCTCTTCTGGTTTGTGCATGTACACAATTGCAGACATCTATCTACCACCCCACACATATATACACATAATTTAAAAAGTAACAAAATAAAATTTAACACCCTACACACATACACACACAATCACAATAGCCCACGATGTATTTGGAAGGTATCTTTTTACAACAGGAATTTCTTTTATTATTGATGTTCAGGTGTAAGAAAACACATATACACACACACACACACTTCAGATACTGTGTCTGAAAGAAATGAAGAACAGGGGCAGGTGAAATGGCTTAGGTAAAGGGGCTTGCTCCTCAAGTCTAATGGCCAGAGTTTAATCCTAGGAACCTAGAAAAAGTCACATACAGAAGTTTCTAAGATGTTACACAAGATGGGAGAAGCAACTCCCAAAAGTTGTCCTCTGACCTTCACATGTGTGTATCTATCTCATACCTTTCCCACACACAGACACACACAAAATAAAATTAAAAAAGAGAAACACGCAGAAGAAAGTCTAAATTGAACATAGACAACTGGTTTCTCATAAACTTAATTCACCTGATTAACATATTAAAATATAGCTGTTATCATCTGAATCCTTCCATATGTAGACTTAGAAAGAACTGGTAAATTATTTCATTATTCTGCTACCAATTCCTTTATATCAGTTTATCTAATGCTTAAAAATGGAGTTCATAACTGAGAAGCATAAAGACCTGGATTCTGGAATAAAAGCGGCTAGATATAAATCCCAACACTATTCATAAACTGTGAGTTCATAAACTGTATCCTTTTCTTAAAAACTACTTTATATACAGTACTTACAAGTGTTAAAAGAATTACCATGCATAAGCTCAGATTTCTACTATATCATAGTAAGTAAGCACTATAACAAGTCAACTATTTTCTTTTAAATCACTAATTTCAGGAATCAAAAATAACCTTTTAGAATGTTTTTCATTAAACTTCTAAGGAGGGAAAGTGACATCCAATTCTTCCTGTGCCTTTTATAGGACTTCTAAGCCAATCTCATTTTAGTGAAATAAGAGAACGAATTAAAATTTTTAAATTTTATCTGTATGTACATTTTGTCTGGTGTATGTATGTTCACCAAATGCAGACCTGATGTCCAAAGAGGTCAAAGGAGAACATCTGATCCCCTAGAACTGGAATTATGGATGATTGTGAGACATCATACTGGAAATCAAACCTGAATCCTCTGGAAAAGCAATAAATAACTCTAAAACATTGATCCATCTCTCCAGCTCCAAACAAACCAACTTTAATTCCTGCCAGAAAACTTCTCTACAAGTATATAAAACACGACTTTTGTATCTCACTGTAGTAACACCGCACTGCAATATATATCTATATCCATATATTTAATGAGTCTTTTTTCCTACTTTTCTTTTTATGTTTTTTTGTTTTTTGTTTTTTGTTTTTTAAGGCATGATCTTGCTAGATGACTCAGGCATCACAAACTCATGGCGATCCTCCTGACTCAGTCTTCTCAGTAGTGGGATTATAGACAAGTACCACTGTACTCAGTTTTAGTTTTAATATATATCCAAAGCCACATGTAGAACATAGACCTAAAATTTCAGCACTTAGATGAAAACAGGAAGATAACAAATTCAAGTCCACCACCAGTTACACAGCAAGCATGAGGCTACTGACACCAAACCACACATCTTTACTCTTTTTTGAAGACGGTGTCTAACTGTATAGCCCAAGGTGGTCTAAAACTTGCTATGTAGAACAGACTGGCCTCAGTCTCATAGAGATCAGTCTCCACTTGTCTTCCAAACACTGGGATTACAATCTTCTTTTATATGAGCACACTGTAGCTGTCTTCAGACATACCAGAAGAGGGCATTGTATCCCATTATAGATGTGTGTCACCATGTGGTTGCTGGGAATTGAACTCAGGATCTCTGGAAGAACAGTCAGAGCTCTTAATCGCTGAGCCATCTCTCCAGCCTACAATCTTCTTCTAAAGAAACTAGATGAGGCTGAAAAGATGGTTCAGTGATCAAGAGTCCTTTAGTAGAGGACCTTAGTTCATTTCTAACATCCATATCAGGTGGCTCACAAACACCATTGCTCCAGTTAGAATATCTGACACCCTCTTCTGGCCTTAATGGGCACCTGCACACATGTGGTACACATATGCTCACACATATAAATAAAATAAAAATTTTAAAGCTATAACTTACTTTAAAATCTCAATATGAGTTTTTATAATTAAATAGCACCTGCATTTCCCTAAGACACTTAGGTAATTAACAAGATAAGGTAAAAGAAACAGAATCACAAGATAATCAGAACCCATTCAGTATTACTTGACGAATGTCAACAGTGATTATGTCACAGCATTTCATCCTTTATGAATCTCTCATTTTTTATAAAAGGACATTATTGGCCCCAAGCAACTGATTTACAATTATAAGGCCCTGTCTGTAAAAAGATTCAGGCTTAGAAACACCAACCCTAAAAAAAATGGATTTTTTAAACACAAAATTGGCAGAGACAGCCTACCTATCTTTTCTTCAACATATGAAGATACAAAGAAGCATGCATGTTACTGTAACAATAACTGCAATATTAAACACAACCAAGAAAGGTCATCAACAGGATGAACAAATGTAAGACTTACATTTACTTACCTATAAAGTAACTGGTTTGACAACTAATTCAACATCATAAACATGATTATTAAAATTTTAGAGATCAGGGCTCGTGAGATGGCTCAGCAGTTAAGAGCATGAGTACTCTTCCGGAGGTCATGAGTTCAAATCCCAGCAACCACATGGTGGCTCACAACCACCCATAATAAGAAACAAATAATAAAGAACCTATGGGCAAGAAAATTATATGTGGGAGGCCAACTTACAGCAAATCCCTGTTAAAACACATACACACAATCACTTAAGTTCTTGGCAACAAAGGAAAGAATAGTAGTATTTTAAAACATTAATTTGGTGTATTGATACAGATAAAAATATTATCTTGTTAAAAACAAGACACAAAAATAATTATCATTACATAAAAATAAAAACTATATCTCCATACATAGATGATCTATGGAAGGAAACAAGGAATAAGGAAACAAGGAATCCTTTCTATCTTTCAAATATTCATCCTACAAATGTATGTACAACTTCTATTTTTAGATTTTTATTTATTATTAATGTATATGAGAGATGTGTGTGAGGGCAGGCAGTGCTACAGACCTAGTATAGAGGTCAGAGGACAACTTTCAAGGGTCAATTTTTTCTTTTTTTTTTTTAAGAGACAGGGTTTCTCTATGTAGCCCTGGCTGTCCTGGAACTCACTCTGTAGACCAGGTTGGCCTCAAACTCAGAAATCTGTCTGCCTCTGCCTCCCAAGTGCTGGGATTAAAGGCGTGCGTCACCACCGCCCGCTTACCACTTTATCTTAAAGAGCAATTTAGTCAGCCAGGTGGTAGTGCACACACCTTTAACTCCATCACTTTGGAGGCAGGGGCAGGAAGATCTCTCTGATTTTGAGACTAGCCTGGTTACAGAGCTTGTTCCAGGACAACCCAGCCAAAGCTATATAAGAAAACTAAAACACAACAAAAATGTGGAAAGAGAAGACCAAGTCCACAAAGTTGTCTTCTTTGCACACTAGTCTGACTTGCACACTAGTACTTATGTCCTCCCTCCCTAAATTGAAATGTCAATTTATATCTTGTTATATATTTAATACACATATAAAATAATCTATCCTATGGTGGCATACACCTATAATCCTAGCCATGGATAGCTGAGGAAAGTAGGTGAAGAGTTCCAAGCCACCTTGGGCTATACAGTGAGACCCTGCTTCCAAAGAAAGAGGAAAAGAGGGAGAAAGGAGGAAAGAGAAAAAGAGAGGAGAGAAGGGGGGTACTGATGAAAGAGAAAAATGGGAAAGGGAAAAAGGAGAGGAAGAAGGGATGAAGGAAGGGAGGAAGAAAGAAAAAAAGGGAGATAGGAAAGAAGAAAAGAAGCTACAGTGCACAGAGCCTAAGTCCACTCTTGGGCACAACTCTGTTCAGTGTCTATTTTCCTTCCTCCCTCCCTCCCTCCCTCCCTCCCTCCCTCCCTTCCTCCCTCCCTACCTCCCCTCCCCCCCTTCCCTCCTTTCATTTTTACCAATATCCCTGCTTAAATCTCTATCAAAACTTATTCTTTATACTCCAACCTTACAGGTTAGAATATGGAGAAAAATGTTTTGAACTAAATCTCAAATTTTTAACATGCTATGCAAGAGCTAGAAAATGGTGCTGTGTGTTTACATATACATATATATATATATACACACACACACATATATACATATACACACACACAGAGAATATGTAGGCTTCCTTTCTTTTTCCATTCTCTTTTGCCTTCTTACATTTGAAAATTACAAGATTACAATGGTAAATTTCTTCACATTTAATAGTACAAACTTATTCTGGTTTAAAATACCATTACTTGGGAGCTGGAGAGATGGCCCAGTGGTTAAGAGCACCAACAATTCTTCCAGAGGTCCTGAGTTCAATTCCCAGCAACCACATGGTGGCTCATAACCATCTATAATGAGATCTGGTGCCCTCTTCTGGCCTGCAGAGGTACATGTAGACAGAGTGTTGTACAAATAATAAGTAAATCTTTAAAAAATAAAATAAAATACCATGACTTAATGCTAACTTTTATCATTTCATGAAAATTTGAACAGTAAGAATAGAGTCAGGTACATATACCTGTAATTTTACCAGTAACTCAAAAACTAGATAGAGGCAGAAGGAATAAACATTGAAGCCAGCCTAGACTACATGATACTTTGTCTTTTTTGGTTTTTTGAGATAGGAGGTTTTTTGTAGGCCTATCTAGGAACTCACTCTGTAGACCAGGCTGGCCTTGAACTCAGAAATCCGCCTGCCTCTGCCTCCCAAGTGCTGGGATTAAAGGCGTGCGCCACCACTGCCCGGCAATACTATCATTTTTATCAGTTTCAAACGTGGGATAAGAGTCTGAGGTGCCTATTAAACATATCATAGCAGACCTTGTCTCCAGGTTCTCCTAGCATCCCTCAGTCCCTACCTGTTACAAGATATGACGAACATATCCCCATTCTTAACCCTGAACTCTCTCCAGCCCAGGGGCTAGGCTAGACTGCCCCTCTTCCAGAGACTCTTCCCTATATAATCCAGACATTTTGGTTACCTACACTTCCCTTTTGTATCTTTGGCCTCTTGGCCGCTGCATCTAGCTCCCCTCTCTGCCTTCTCCCTGCCCCTCTCCACCTCCCCATATGGTTCTCAGGGTCATAGCCACTCTGGACTCCCAAATGTGTCTGCCTCTAGCTATGCTCTTCCGCATACCTATAATAAACCTTCTCCTCCAACATACCTAGGAGCACTCATGTCCTTTCCTTTCCTTTTTTCTTTTTTCATCCAAGTAAGTAATTTTTAATTTTTGTTCTTTTCAGTTTTAATTTACTACTTCACAAAGTGATTGTAAAGACATGGTAGTATATATACACTGTGAAAAGATAAAACCCTATATTGATATAAATTTCACTATTGTTAAAGAATTATGTATATATTAACTATCAGTACTATCAGCATTTGGTTGTGTAGCTCAGGCTGGCCTAGAACTCTGAGATTCTGCCTGGGTCTCTTACCTCAGTTTCCCCACTGCTAGAATTACAGACATGTGCCACCACATCTATCTAAAGAGAATTAGGCTTAAATACCCAGAACACTGACAGTGTGATAAACACAGATTTTCTTTATACTCATTAACTACCACTAGGAGAAACTTAGAAAATCATAGTATCGGTGGCTTCTGGGAAGAGAGAGGAATCAAGAGGCTGAAAGGCATAATATAAAGGAGATAACACTTTTACATTTTCTGAATGATGACTATACTTTTTGTTTTTAAGATCATTCCATGGGTGGCTAAGAGATGGCTCAGCTCTTAAGAGCACTTTGCTGCTCTTTCAAAGGACCTAAGTTCAGTTCCTAGCCATCACATCAAGTACCTCACAACTGCCTGTAACTTAAGCTCATCTGGCTTTGCCAGGCATCACAAGCACATGGTGCATGCACTTATGCTAAGGCAGGGACACACAAATACACCCACATACACATACAAAGTTTGTTTGTTTGTTTGTTTTTAATCTGACAATAAGACAAGAATGGTGGCACACACCTTTGATGCTGGCACTCAGGAAGCACAGTCAGGCAGAAGAACTCTGTGGTTTGAGAAAACCTGGTCTACAAAGTTAACTCCATGCCAGCCAGACCCACAAAACCCTGTGTCAAAAACAAAACAAAACCCACACTCTTGTATAACTGTGGGCAAATTTTAAACAACAAAAGATTATTAGGTCAATGACTGCTGTTGGTGTGAAGGGATTTTTTCAAATTAGGTATCCTAGGCATTATTTTTATTTAAGATCAAAATATATAAACCCTACTCTATTACAGTCTACTTAAGACACCTACAACGTAAACTAATAAATCTGAAAACCTCACAGAAATTTTTGTCAAAAAAAGGCTATTATCATCAAAACAATTATCTCAGACTCAGAGAAATGATGCTAAGGACAGACTGCATCGAGAGGCTAGAGAGATGAGAAAGAGTTCTTCCTGCTCTTCTACAGGACCCGAGTTCAGTTCTAGCACCCAAGAGGGGTCACTCACAACCACTGTTAGCTCCATTTCCATAGGATCCAACACCTGAGGCCTGCCTTAACACAAGTGGTATGCATTACACATAGACCCACACACATACACATAAACATATAGACAACTATTTGAGAGGTAGTAACAAAATTCAATGTATAGCTCCTGATGAAAAGCTGGTAACCCAACTTTAAAAGCTGTCATGAGACACAGATCACCTCATCCATCCTGGCCTGCCTTCTGAGGACTTTGTAGAGCCTTGTACCTCACACAGGTTGTCTTGCCTACCCCACCACCAGCCAACCAGGCTACCTGAGAATTCCAACTACACCTAGATTCCCAAAATGTCCTGTTCCTCAACATTTGGTTGACCAGAGCTTTCTAAAGGTTAGTGCATTTCTCAAACCTCATTAGAGAAGCTTCTTTCCGCAGAGACTCACAACTGGTTGACATGTCGAGATGAGACTACAAAATGCTCAACCCTAAATGAGACATCAATAAAGCCTTCTTCTCCAAAGGATCACCATAGAGGAGGAGGGCAGAAATATTTTAAGAGCCAGGTATAATGTTTGTAGTGAATCAGGATTTGCTAGACATTATTTCACTCACAGTAGCTGGATGACCTACACACGAGCCTGAATTCTAAAACGAGCCAAAATCCCAACACAGATTTAAGAGGAGTGTATGAATTCCTGTCCCTACCTGAGGAGCTACTGGTAATTCATGGCTACTAAAAAAAGTCAGTTTTCTTCAGCAATACCAGTCCTAAGAGGCTATCCAATGCTTCAGGAAATGGTCTTACATCCATGTACATAAAATAAAGGCAGAACTAAATGATCTCAGTGAGCATTAAATAAAAAAGAGCAAGCACACACATGACGCTGGGAGAGAAAAGTTGTGCAATAGGGGAGAAACTGGAGGGGAAGAAATAGAGAAAGATTTGGTCAATGCATCATGTGCATGTATGATTAAATTTCAAATACATTTTAAGGGTTGGAGAAATAGCTCAGGTTGAGAACACTGGCTGCTTGTCCAGAACACCAAAGTTTGGTTCCCAGCTCACAAATGTCTGTAGATCCAATTCCAGAAAATTTAACATCCCTACAGATATGCATGCAAGCAAAACATCAATGCACAGTAAATGAAAATAAATTAATTGAAAAAAAGTCATGTGCTAGCCTTGTATGGTGGCGTGCACTCGCATGCCAGCATGTGTGTTTTAACATAATGAATGGGCCAGTGAGATGTCAGAGAGTAAAAATGCTTGCTACACAAGCCTGGCAGCCTGAATTTGATCCTCAGAACACAAAAGATGGATGGAGAGAACCAACTCCATACAAAGCTCTCTTCCAATCTCCAGGTATTCAGTATAGCACATGTAGCACCGTCACCACTACCCAAATGCTGCTGCTACTGACACACACCCACACCCACACCCACACTCACACACACACCCAAGGCACACAGAGGCTTTTTACTTGTCTTTTCACAAATACTGTTGATTTTATAGTTCTCCAAATGAGAACTGTCTTAACATAGTTCAGCCTTACCTCCTATAGTGAAGGACTAGCTCTACTGACAATCAAATGTTTGTATTATTTTGATTATCAGATCTCAAAGATCATGCAGGCTGGACAGCTTGGCAGATAGGGGCATATGCCACTAACCTGGATGACCTGACTTTCATCCCTGGCTACATAACAGAGAACTCACTCTGGTAAGCTCTCTTCTTGTTTTGTTTTTGGTTTTTTTGTTTTTTGGTTTTTCGAGACAGGGTTTCTCTGTATAGCCTTGGCTATCCTGGAACTCACTCTGTAGACCAGGCTGGCCTCGAACTCAGAAATTCACCTGCCTCTGCCTCCCAAGTGCTGGGATTAAAGGCGTGCGCCACCATCGCCCGGCTCGGTAAGTTCTCTTCTGATCATCCATGAGATGCATACACTCATACACACATATATAGTCCTATGCAAATAAACAATTTTAAAATGATAATCTCAATAACCATCAAGATGGCTCAGCTGGTAAAGCTGCTGCTACCAAGTCTAACAACCTAATTTCTGTCCCCACAAAACAAATGGTAAGAAGAAAAAAGGCAAGTCTCAAAAGGGAATAAATTAATAAAATTAATACTTAACAAAAAAACCCCTCAGAGTTAAGTATGCTAAGGTTGTCAAAAAGTGCTAATCAGCATGAGACAAATTAGTCCATTTATCTGATAAACAGAAAACTCAAGTTACTATCCATATATTTGAGTCTCCAGTATCTCAAAAGCAATTAAATCAAAATAGTCCAGTCACTCAAACCAATCTTCTGAGTTTTCTATATAAAATATAAAGCCATCTTGATTATTATTGAGATTATCATTTTAAAATTGTATTTATATGTGTGTGGTTGTATGTATGTGCATTGAGTGTATACATTTCAAGACAGCTTACCAAAGTCTATCAATTCAGCAATCTAGAAACCTAAGAGCTATTGCACTACTTTATGTATTTTGCCTGCATATATGTTTGTGCACAACACCCATGCTAAGTGTTCACTGAAGTCAGAAGAGGGCACTGGATCTCTTGAAACTGGAGCTACAGATGGTTATGAGTTGTATGGATGCTAAGACTTAAACCTGGGTCCCCTGGAATAGCAGTGTTCTTAACTGCTAGATATCTCTGAAAATATGGTTTCAATAAGCATTAACTATGATTGTTTACATAAATGTGGTATAAACTCACATTTTGTCAAATTAAGATTTTTTTAAAGTATGATCTATACATTGCCAAAAAAAGCTTCTAATATATGTTAAACATACATTTTAAAACCTATATCTAAGTTTCTATAGGAATTTGCATGACTTTTCCATGTAACCCTAGCTCAGAAGAGGGTGTTGGTCCTCTGAGAGTTGTTAGATATCATCTTGCTCTGTAGACTAGGGTTGCCTCATCAATTTCAGAGATCCTCATGTCTCTGCCTCCCAAGTACTGGGATTAAAATGTGCACCACCACCACCACCTAACAGGAATCTACAAAAATTTTTTTATGAGCACCTTTTTCTTAGTAAGCATTAAGTATTAGAATTTTCTGCGGGGCTGGAGAGATGACTCAGTAGTTAAGAGCACTGATTGATCTTCCAGAGGTCCTGAGTTCAATTCCCAGCAACCACATGGTGGCTCACAACGATCTATAATAGGATCTGATGCCCTCTTCTGGCATGTCTGAAGACAGCTACAGTGTACTCACATACATAAAATAAATAAATCTTTAAAAATAAATAAATAAATAAAATAGAAAAGACTTTAAAATGAAAAGAATCTTCTGCAATTATGACAATATACATGGCTACTGAGCACTTCAAGTGTGGGTTTGGGGCTAGAGAAATGGCTAAGCAGTTAAAACTGCTCCTCTAAAGGAACCAGTTACATCCAGACTAACTCTCAGAGGATGTAACACTTACTAGGTTCCCCCATTTCTAATTTAGATTCAGAGTCCCAACTCTTGTTTGCTTCTTTTTCTTTTCTCCCCCCCCACCTCCACCTCACCCCACCCCCACCCCTGACGCTTCCTACAAGGCAGGATTTCTCTCTACAATAGACCTGGCTGTCCTAGAACGGATCAGTTGGGAGTATTTGCCTAGAATGCACAAAATTCTGGGATTAAAGGTGTGGGCTAGCTGGGCAGTGGTGATGCACACCTTTAGTCCCAGCACTCAGGTAGCAGAGGCAGGTGGATTTCTGAGTTCAAAGTGGGCCTGGTTTACAGAGTGAGGTCCAAGATGGCCAGGGCTACACAGAGAAACTCTGTCTTAAAAAAAAAAAAAAAGAAAAGAAAAAAGAAAAACAAACAAGGGGCTGGAGAGATCACTCAGTGGTTAAGAGCACTGATTGATCTTCAAAAGAACCCAGGTTAACTTTCAGCATCCACATGGTGGCTCACAACTGTCTATACCTCCAGTTTCAGATGATCTGATACCTGCTTCTGGCCTCCTCAGACACAGAATACACATGTAGTACACATACACATGAGGGCAAAACACCCATACACATTAAAATTAGAGGAAAAAAATAAAGACAAATTGACATAATACACAAACTGACATATAAGACAGAATAAAGGTTAGTGACTATCAGGGGAAGAAAACAAAGAAGATATGGAAGCATCTTTGCCTTGATGTTGAATCTGCTGTTAGAAAATGCTTTGAAGGCAGGCATAGTGGTGCACGCCTTTAATCCCAGCACTTGGGAGGCAGAGGCAGGTGGATTTCTGAGTTCCAGGCCAGCCTGGTCTACAGAGTGAATTCCAGGACAGCCTAGGCAATACAGAGAAACTCTGTCTGAAAAAAAAAAAACTGCCCGTCACCCTCAAGGTCCCCCACAATGCTTTGGCAGTACAACACTCTGAATGAACTGAATGTAAATATTTAACTTGGGAACTGGGAATGTAGCTCAACAGTAGTAAATGTTGCCTAACAAGTGCAAAGTCCTGGATTCTATCCCCAACACCACAATCAACTGGTCATATTTTTGAGTACACACACACACACACACACACACACACACACACACATATACACAATTAAAGACAAGGCCTCAAGCATGCTAAGCATAGACAGATGGATGGATGGACAGACATATCTCCAAACCTAATGATTCCCTCTTTTTTCTTTTTTTAAAAAGATTTGTTTATTTACTTTATATATATGAGTACACTGTAGATGTTTACAGACACACCAGAAGATGGCATCTGATCCCTTTACAGATGGTTGTGAGCCACCACGTGGTTGCTGGGAATTGGACTTCTGGAAGAGCAGTCAGTGCTCTTAACCACTGAGCCATCTCTACAGCTCCCCCCCCCCCCCGCTTTTTCTTAAACAAAGGCTCTAGCCCAGACTGACCTCAAATTCCCCATACAGCCAAGAATGATAATGAACTCTCAATCCCCTGTCTCTATCTCTTCAGTGCTAGAATTACAGACATGTCCCACCACACCTTCTTTATTAAATGTTGAAGAGCTATCTATGACTTAGTGCATGCTCAGCAAGCACTACAAACTGAACTATAACCCCAGCCCCTAAATGGTTCTTTGTTTAATTTATAAATATGTGTATATGTCTTGTATGTACATGCATGAGGAAAGGAAGCTAGAGAGGACAGAAGAGGGCATCAAATCCCCTCTATAAGCTTCCTGATGTATGTTTTGAGAATCAAACTCAGGTCCTCTCAAAGAGCAACAAGCACTTTTACCATTGATGTATCTCCCCAGCCCAAATGGTAAATTTTTAAAAGTTCATTTTAATTAGAGACAGAAATATTTTCTGAATCAGAGGCTTTTTAAAAAAATATTTAAGATTTATTATATTTTGGGTATGAGTATTTTGCCTACATGTAAGTATGTGCACTGTGTGTATACCTGGTGCACCCTCCACAGGTCAAAAATGTGGGAGGGATTCCCCAGAACTAGAGTTTTAGATGGCTGTAAGCTGTCCTATGAGTGCTGAAAACTAAACCCAGATCCTCAGAAGAGGAATAGTACACTTGACACTGAGCGTCTCTTCAGCACCTCTTCCACATTCTTATTTCTTATTTGTTAAGCACAGCACAGCAGATCTAACTAAACGTTTCCTGTTTGGTCAGGCTCATTACTGTGAATAACAACGACCAAACCAGCCATCTATCCTAACATTCTTTGAGTCTCAAGTGTTTAATTTGTCATTTTTTGCAAGTTCATAAGACAGTATTTTTTCAGTCAACATACCTTGAGAATCCATCCAAGTTATAAATTCTTACCTGTGCACAAACATATTGCATATATCTCAAGGAGTCCACAGATTATTCAGTAATTCTTATTTACCATGTTTAAATATAATATTACTTTTATGATCCTTTCTGGCTCTAAGTCTCTGACTCTACTGCAGGCTAACACAATGGGATAGCCTAGGATTTGCATAGGCTCATGGAGCTGTGCTATACTTTGTGCTTTTTGTAGTTTTATAAATAGCCGTCCTGGTTTACAGTCAGTTTCTCTCTGACTGCTAGCTGCTATCCAAAGCTTCAGCAAACAAACTTTAAAAATTCAATGAGATTCTGCTAAACTGTTAGGACTGCATGACCTATGTGAAGCACTAAATGAGGAATACATAACTGTTCTGCTAAAACTAAGGCAAAAAATTACACAGAAACAATGTATCTTATTACGTACTAAACTAGAACACCAAAATGAACTAAAAAGAATTCTGAGAGAACAAGGACAGAATAATTAGAGCACTAGAGACATAGTTATGGAAGAGTATTTAAACAGATAAAACAGGATTAAAAATAAGTGCAAAGAAGCACAAAAAAAATGATACCATATTACTAGCAGAGAAGGTATTATAAGAGTCACCACTCTTATAACTGTTGGGCAGTTATGGTTTTTCTTAATGCAAAAAAATATGGAGGGGCAATCACAGATAACGTTAAAAAACTAAACAAAATGGACCAGCAAGATAACTCAGAGGGTAACTGCCACACAAGCCTGATGTCCTATGTCTGATCCCCAGAACTCACGGTGGAAGAAAAGAAGCAACTCCTAAAGCTGTCCTCTGTTCTTCTTCTGCACACTGTAGCATGCATGTGCACACTCACACAAACACACATTCATAAAAAAAAAAAAAAATCACACACACTCACACACACACACACTCACTCATAACTTTAACTAAGCAAGATAATTTATAAAATAACCTGAGGCAAAGAAGTGAGAACATAGGTAGAAGAGATGATTACTGAAGTAGAAGGGACAAAAGGTACTAGAATGTTAGAAACCTTCACACAGAAATTTTTAGTGCTCTTTTCCCTGCTTAAATAAAAAACATATAATTTTAAGTGATGGATTAACTTGTAAATCTTCACTTATGTATTTGACTATAACTTTCTAAGTTTGAATAATCGAGTGATAGAGAGCTCAGTGGTAGTGCACCTATCTACATGCTTGAGGGCTGTGTTCAATCCCCAGCACAACAAGAAAAGAGGACTGTAGGAGATAAATCAGAACAAAAATAAGAGGATCAGAACTAGGAGAAAACAAAAGTCTTTTAAAAAAAATTTTTTTTACTGTATTATGTGCATGGATGTTTTGCCTGCATGTATGCCTATGTACCATGAATGTGCCTGATACCTGGTACTGGAGTTATTGTGAATGGCATGTGGGTGCAAAGAATTGAACTCTGGTCCTCTGGAAGAGCAACCAGTGACTCTGAACTGCTGAGCCATCTCACAAGCCCCAACCAAAAAAAAAAAAGCCTTCTGAGTAATACAGAATCAAGACAATACTAACACAATATGCCACATACTATTCTCAGGCCTATATAATGAATCTAATCCGCTTAGACCAACACTTAGAAGCATCCATGTGAGGTATGGTGGTGCACACCTTTGATCCCAGCACTCAGGAGGCAGAGACAGTAGGATCTCTGAGTTTGAGGCCAGCCTGGTCTACAGAGTTTGTTCCAGAACAGCTAGGGCTTTCACATAGAAAACCATGTCTTGAAAAGAGGGAGGAGGGCTGGTGAGATGGCTCAGCAGTTAAGAGCACTGGCTACTCTTCCAGAGGTCCTGAGTTCAATTCCCAGCAATTACATGTTAGCTCACAACCATCTGTAATGTTATCTGATGCCCTCTTCTGGCCTGCGGATGTATAGGCAGCAGAGTACTCATACATTAAATAAGTAAAATTTAAAAAAAAAAGAGAGAGAAGAAAGAAAAAAAAGAATGAAGATCATTCATGGCAATACTTCTTCACTGTGCCATAGCACACACATATAAATACACGTGAAGTAACAGGAAGGGAATTGGGAGTGACTGCCAACAAGTACAGGTTGGCCCAGAAACAGACTACATCTGACACCAACAGCGTTTATCCCAATCCTGTAACTCTGATATCAGCACCTTCCTCACCAATCAGTCAACATCTTCCCGTGACTATAAACCTGGCTCAGCAAATATACTATTTGCACCATCATCCTCAAATGTTCCACTCCTAGAATAAACCTTCATGGAAGTAAAAAGTAGTCTCTTAAGTATGTCACAATCTCTAATATACTTAAGAAGAAATGCCATGAGTTCATGATTTACTGTATAAAGATGAGGAAAGAAATTAAAACAATCAAAACCAATCCCAAAGTTTTCCACAGAGAAAACTTCAAAAAGGTTCGTTTCATATAAGTGTAAAAGCTGAAATTATTCAAATATTACAAACAGACAAATTAAAAAACTATAATATATTCAAGTATTGGGTAATACCTATGTAATAAAAAGAAATCAACTACTTCTAGGTGTAATAGCTTATATCTTTAATCCCAGCATTCAGGAAGTGTAGGCAAAAGGTCAAAATCTCTAAGAGTTTGAGTCCAACTTGCTCTACACAGTAATAGAAACCAAATCAGTGGCCCAACATAACACTTGTTAACATAACATAACACTGGATAACACTTGTTATCCAGCTCTCAACAGGCTGAGACACAAGGTGGCAAGTTCAAATTATACTCAGTTATATGTCAAATGCAGGCTACATGAGACACTATCTCAAAAAAAAAAAAAGAAGCTATTATTCAACACAAAACAAATATCTGCCATGACTAAAATAATTTAGTTCTTTTTTTCCAAGCATATTGAAGAGCTGTATCTCCTTACCTTCTATAAAACCTTTTTTTTTTGTTGTTTTTTTTTTTTTCCGAGACAGGGTTTCTCTGTGTATCCCTGGCTGTCCTGGAACTCACTCTGTAGACCAGGCCGGCCTCGAACTCAGAAATCTGCCTGCCTCTGCCTCCCAAGTGCTGGGATTAAAGGCGTGCGCCACCACCGCCCAGCTTCTATAAAACCTTTTAAGTCACACTTCACTTGGTCAAGTAGAGAACGTTCAAGAGCCAATGCCCCCTTTCCATTGTCATAAAGATTACAGAAACATATATGATAGAGCCTCCATAAACCTGAGACACTAAACAACAACAATCAGACTCCACCCCACCTCCTTTCTCTCAATACATAGTATGCTACAAGAGAAACCTTTTTTTCCTGTTAAAAGTCATGGGAGGGCCAGTGAGATAGCTGAAAGTGCTTACACAAGCCTGACAACCTCAGCTTGATCACCAGAATCCATAGTAAGAGGAAAAAAGTGATTACCAAAAATCAGATTTTTATCATGCTCCTGTTTTTATCATTTCACATCATTTAGAAATAGAACAAGGGGCTGGAGAGATGGCTCAGCGGTTAAGAGCACTGAGTGCTCTTTTGAGGTCCTGAGTTCAAATCCCAGCAACCACATAGTGGCTCACAACCATCCATAAGAAGATCTTGACTCCCTCTTCTGGAGTATCTGAAGAAAGCTACGGTGTACTTACATATAATAAGTAAATAAATCTTGAAGAAGAAGAAGAAGAAGAAGAAGAAGAAGAAGAAGAAGAAGAAGAAGAAGAAGAAGAGGAGGAGGAGGAGGAGGAGGAGGAGGAGGAGGAGGAGGAGGAGGAGGAGGAGGAGGAAGAGGAGGAGGAGGAGGAGGAGGAAGAAGAAGAAGAAAAAGAAGAGAAAGAGAGAGAGAGAGAGAGAAGAAAGGGCTGGTGAGATGGCTCAGCAGTTAAGAACACTGACTGCTCACCCAAAGGTCCTGAGTTCAAATTCCAGCAACCACATGGTGGCTCACAACCATCTGTAATGAGATCTGACGTCCTCTTCTGGTGTGTCTAAAAACAGCTACAGTGTACTCACAAATAATAATAAATAAATATTAAAAAAAAAACTTCAAGGAATAATGAAGGGCAGAACACAATGCCTAAAGTCTTTCTCTGACCATCATCTGAGAACACAAACACCACACACATGTATATACACCAAATATACATATACCACATATGCAAAAACAAAAACAACAAAAAAACTATAAATTTAATTTTTAAAAAAAGAAATAGAATTGGGGATATAACTCAGTATCAGAGTTGGAATGGTAGTATATACCTGTATTCTCATCATTTGGGAGTCTTAAGCAGAAAAGAAATTTCAGGTCAGCCTGGAGGAAAAGGGAGGAATTGCACTCCCTCATGAGTCATTCTTCCTGGACATCCCTTAACTTTTCTTGACCTATACTACAATATCTCTGTACATACGTTCTACGTAGCACTTCAACATCTACTATACCAACATGTTTCTCAGTGGTGATTTTGCTCCCCAGATAAGCTGGCAACATTTGGAGACAGATTTTACTGCCACAACTAGCAGATAAGGGCTTGTCACTAACAATATGAGCAGAATTCCGAGATGCTATAAAATATGCTCTAATGTACAACCTGCCCTTCCCAAAATGGTGATGTAAGGTTGAGAAACCTTGCAATTTATGTATTTATTACCACATCTCTATCATGTTCAACTACTCAACTTAAGAGGGTATCTATCAGGTGTTGCTAATTTCTGTATCCTCCTGCAGTATTTAGTAAACAGCACATTTTAAAACCCTATATTACAAATACAGATATATCTTAAATTAGCCCATTTTGATAACCACAGGCAGTGCAGAGATCAGACCATTCAGAACCAAACAAAACAAACAAGAGGCTGGATGGTTCAGGCACTTTTGGTTAAGGCACTTTTCTGCCAAGACTGACGACCTGAGTTCAATCCACATAGTGGAAGGAGAGACAAACTGCCTCAAGTCCTATGACCTTCCTGTGTGTGTGGCGTGCGCACGAGTGATCACACAAATAAATAAATGCAAAAAAATTTAATAGTAAAAGGACCATTATAGGTATGTTTTTGTACGCTATGTAAAAGTTTACCCTTGTGTTATTCAAATGCTGATTTCTCTGCCCTCACATATTGTTTCAATCCAGGCACAATTATTATAATGCTTATATACTAAGAATCTCCTGTCTCAAGTTTGTGTAAAAAATTCTTACCATTTATTCTCTGCCTTGTCAATAAATGCTGATCACCAAATGGCTGGGCAGAATAGAGAATAGGGCAGGATGTCTGCTAACCAGAGGGAGAAGAGGGGAAAAGGAGGGTATGCAAATCAACTCGGAGAGTGGAGGAATGGGAGCCATGAGGAAGGGGTCCAGAAAGAGATCACAGAAACACTGAAGCCTGAAGCCACAAAGCCAGATCAATGATGTGCAAGTATCCTGGGATAAGGCTTGGAAGGAGGTTAAGGAAGATCATTTAACTGATCAGCTATTGAGGTATAATTTTAAATAAATCTTGGTTTCTCTGTATATTTATTGGAAACTAGCATAAGATAAAGAAATACAGCCACTAGATTAATCCACAGCTAATATTTATATTAAAGATATTTCATTTACAGACCACTAACCTATTCACTGTTATAGTTTGTATTTTCCTAGCACATGCCATACAAATCATAATTTATAATAGTTATTTCAAAAAAAATTAAACAAATTGATTTCTGTACTTAATACACAATAAATTAAGCTAACTGGCCTACAAAATATGCTTTTGGTTTAAATTAATAAACTTTATTTTTTTTTTTAAATTTGCAAATAAATAAAAACAATGGAGCTGGAGAGATGGCTCAGCGGTTAAGAGCACTGACTGCTCTTCCAGAGGTCCTGAGTTCAATTCCCAACAACCACACAGTGGCTCACAACCATCTGTAATGGGATCTGATGCCCTCTGCTGGGTGTCTGAAGACAGCTACAGTGTACTCACATATATAAAATAAATAAATAAATCTTTAAAAAAAATTACACATCAGAATTAACCAGACTCAAAATCTATACACACAGTGGATTTCTTTTTATACACTTAAAATAGGCGTTTGAAAAGAAAATTGTAAAGCTTCACGTTAAACTTTACACTCTCAGTATTGTATATATTTTATGTACTTATCTACCACCAAAACCAAAAAAATCCAAAACAGAATCATAAGTTAAAAAAAACAATTAGTTTATACTTCAAAGGATCAAAAGGAGCTAGTCATAGTAGCTCACCTGTATAATGCTGCCCAGAGAGGCTGTAATAGGAAGACTGAAATGAGTTTGAGTCCAATCTAGTCTTATGAGTTTCAGACCAGCCTGAAATACATAATGAGATCTCACTCCCCAAAAGAGAAAGGGAGTGAGGGAAAACCCTTCAAAAGTACTTGAATCTTACAATGCTAACCAAATAAAGTGCAAAAATGAGTACTAAAATCTTGGAGAAAATCTGACCATGAATTCTTAACTCTAAAAAATAAAAAAACCTTGACCTTGTTTAAGTAATGATGTTCCCTCAACTTGTCCTGAAATCTCTTTCTTGGTTTTAATAGGAATAAATTGGTAGAAATCAAGCCAAACAAACTAGAAAACCAAAATTGTGGCATATGCTTGTAATCTGAGCACTTAAGAGGATCAGGAACTCAACACCAGCCTTGTTTACATACCAAGTTCAAGGTTACCACCCTAAGAGGAGACAGGGTCAGCAGATGGCCCAAGGTCAGCAGCAAGTCCCCTAACCACCCCCAAAGATTTAATGTAAATGTTTTGCCTGTATATATATATATATATATATACACACACACACACACACACCACACTCAAGCCTGATGCCCACGGAGGACAGAAGAGGTTGTCAGATCCCCTCTAACTGAAGTTATAGATGGCTCTAAGCCACCATATGGTGTTGGGAATTGAAGCCAAGACCTATGCAACAACTAGTGCTCTTAACTGTTGAGCCTTCTTTCTAGCCCCAAAGCTGTCTTAACAAACAAACAAAAAAAGTAAAGACTACTTCTATAAAGGGATTAAAAGCAACCAAAATACAAGGTCTATAGGAGCACATAGAAGCACTCTATAATCTTTTTAATACTTACTTAGCACACTACTCACATTAATTTTATGAAATCACATACCATAATACTTGAATATTAAATCTATGTTCTCAAGCAAAAATAAATGACATTTTCTTAATATGCTCCAAATAAAAAGTTTCACAGTGTTGCATACCTGTCAGTTGCAGTTATGTGAAAGCTGAAGCATGACGATCACTTGGGCCCAGGAGGATGCGACCACACTGAGCAACATAGCAGAACTTTGTCATAATTGAAAATAAGAGTAAATAAAAAATAACCAGAGATGGTAGCATGGTGGCATCCCCAGCACTCAGCTACATAACAACTTGAGGCTAGCTTGAGATACATGAAAACCTATCTCAAAAATAAGGTTTTTTTCCTTTCTGGGTGACAAGGAGACAGGAATGTATTTCAGCAGCAGTATGCAAAACTCAATAAAAACAAGGCCACGAGGCCAATTCCTAGCAACCCCCAGAAGTTTTCCTACAGTGTACAAGAAAATACAAATACACTTACATGTAAGATGTAACAAACATTCCCAATATAAAAATCTCTCTCAGGAATTATTTGCAAAAAGTATTAGCCCGGCCAGGCAGTGGTGGTGCATCCCTTTAATCCCAGCACTTGGGAGGCAGAGGCAGGAGGATTTCTGAGTTTGAGGCCCGCCTGGTCTACAGAGTGAGTTCCAGGACAGCCAGGGCTACACAGAGAAACCCTGTCTTGAAAAAACAAAAAAACCAAACAAAACAAACAAACAAACAAACAGATATCATGGTATCCAGAAACCTTACAGCAAACAATATTTCCATTAATAATCTTATAACCATACTAATGTACTACACTCTGACATTTCCCATCATTTAACTGATACTGTACTTAAATTGAGTTCACATTAGTCACAACCTAGAAGTAATGGCTTAGAATAACTGACAAGCATGAAAAGACCTTAGTGTCCCACGAATAACTATCTAGCTCGGAAAAAAAAAATATTTAAGGATATTTTAAAAAGAGGGGGCTGGAGAGATGGCTCAGTGGTTAAGAGCACTGACTGCTCTTCCGAAGGTCCTGAAATCCCAGCAACCACATGGTGGCTCACAACCATCCGTAAAGAGATCTGACACCCTCTTCTGGTGTGTCTGAAGACAGCTACAGTGTACTTACATATAATAAATAAATAAATAAATCTTTAAAAAAAAAAAGAAAAAAGAAAGCGTTTTAAAAAAAAAAAAGAGAAAACAAAACTCATTCAGAACAAGGACAGTATCTTAACAGCACACAATAATCTCTTAAGAGTTTGAATTACTCAGGCATGACAGCTCATACAGGTTCCCAGCACCTGGGAAGCTGACACAGGACTGAAACAAGTTCAATATCAGCTTGGACTATACAGTGAGTTCCAGGCCAGCCTGGGCTACAAAATGACACCATGTTTCAAGAAAACAAAATATGGACTAAAGAGATGGCGCAGCAAACAACAGCATTTGTTTTTCTTGCAGAAGATCTGGGTTCAATTATCACATGACAGCTTACAACATCTGCAACTCCAGTTCCAGGAGATCTGAGAGAGATCCTTTTCTAGCCTCTGTAGGTACCCAAGTACTCACTTGGCAAACATACATGCAAGCAAAATACCCATACACACAAAAAAGTAAAAAGTTATATACATACACACATATATACTAACTTGCCAATTAATATAATTATTATTGCCGGGCGGTGGTGGCGCACGCCTTTAATCCCAGCACTTGGGAGGCAGAGGCAGGAGGATTTCTGAGTTCGAGGCCAGCCTGGTCTACAGAGTGAGTTCCAGGACAGCCAAGGCTACACAGAGAAACCCTGTCTCGAAAAACCACAAAAAAATATATATATAATTATTATAATTTATTTATTAATTTATAAAATATATACTATTACTATATTTCAAGGTAAAGATACACCTACAAAGACTAAGACTATCTAAATAAAGACTATCTAAAAAAAAAGCTTAGCTGAGTTGAGTCAGCAGTTAAATGAGTACTGGCTATACTTCCAGAAGACCTGAGTTTAATTCCTAGCATCCACATGAAGTAGATCACAGCTGTGTTAACTCCAATTCCAAAAAGAACTGACACCATTTTTTTGGCCTCTGAGGGTAGTGCATGCACATGGTGCATATACATACACTTTGGGATATACACATGAATATAAAGTTTTTTTTTTAGGGACAATCGGTAGTGGCACATGCCTACAATCCTTGCCCTTGGGAGGCAGATGTAGAGGCAAGTGGATCTCTGAGTTTGAGGCCAGTTCTGGTCTACCAGACAACCAGGAATACGCAGAGAAACCCTGTCTTGAAAAAAAAAAATAATAGGTATGGCCCCGTAGATGCATGTGTTTGAATGCTTGGCCATAAGAAGTGACACTATTACAAGGTGTGACCTTGTTGGAGTAGGTGTGGCCTTGTTGAAGGGGGTATTCCAGTTTGAGGGCAAGCTGTAAGGTCTCCTATGCTCAGCCTACGCCCAGTATGCCACACAATCTCTTTCTGCTGCCTGCAGATCAAGATGGAGAAGTCTCAGCTCCAACAGTACCATGTCTACTTACAAGATGTCATGCTTCCCACCATGATAATGGACAAAACCTCTGAAACTGTAAGCCAGCCCCAATTAAATATTTTCCTTTATAAGAGCTGCCATGCCATGGTCATGGTGTCTCTACACAGCAAAAATGCCCAAACTAAGACAATAAATTATTACATTACTATTATTATTATTTAATACTTAGAAAGGGCTGAAGAGATGGCTCAGCAGTTTAAAGCACTGGCTTCTCTTCCAGAGGACTCAGGTTAGACTTCCAGTACCCACATGGTGGCTTATAACCATCCAGAACCCATAACTTAAGTTCTAGAGGCTCTGACTCTCTCAACTGACCTCTGAGGGCACCAGGCACACATGTAGAACACATACATACATACATACACACACACATATACATGTAAAACACTCATATAAAATAAATCTAAAATCTAATTTTAAAAAGTGTCACACATAAGTTATTCTTGGATGACTTCAACATCAAGCATGGAGAAATGAACTCCAGTTAAGAAATTTTACACCAAATTCTTCCTAAATAAGCAAAAAAGTTCTAAAGGGAAAAAAATAGAACTTCATTCCTTACAATAGGCTTTACATTGAGCAAAGGGGAAAAAAAAAACAAACTCACAGATTTAAAAACTCCAATCAAGCAAGTAGGGTGTAGCCTACTGGTATTTCAGTACAAGAGTGTTACAAGGCCCAGGGATCCATTTTTAGACACTATTCTCCCCAACCCATCCCACACACATTAGCATTAAATAATACATACTAGTCTATTCTAAACACAACACTCAGCTACTCTGATATTCTAACCATTTCTCCAAAAACTATGTCAGTCAAAGAACTATAGCTATAATTCGGTAGTACAAGTGCTTTCCTAACATGTGCAAGGTTCTGGGTCCAACCCAGAGCAGCACAAGGACATGCGTGTGTATAAGATGCCAATAAATATAGACCATTAATGGCTAGCAGGTAAGGGTACATTCCACAGAGCCTGACTACCCAAGTTCAATCCCAAAACCCACAAGGCAGAAGGGTTGGCAACTCCCACAAGTTGTCCTCTGACCTCCAAATATGCATACACTTAAACACAAAATAAGTAAGTTTAATATATATAAATAATTCTGAACAAAAAATATAAACTCATCTTCAAAAGTATAGAGTGCGGGATGGAGAGATGGCTCAAAGGTTAAAAGCACTGACTACTCTTCCAGAGGTCTTGAGTTCAATTCCTAGCAACCACATGGTGGCTCATAACCATCTGTAATGGGATCTAATGCCCTCTTCTGGTGTGTCTGACAACTGCAGTGTACTCATATACATGAAATAAATCTTATTAAAAGAAAAAAAAAAGAATATTTAAAAAAAGGAATAGAATGCAAACCAGTTACTCAGGAGTTTGAGGCAAGAGAACCCAAAGTTAAAAGCCTGACCAGGCAACTTAAGGAGACTGCCTCAACTCAAAACAAAGTTTAAAAGAAGGCTAGGAGCACTTGGGAGGCAGAGGCAGGAGGATTTCTGAGTTCGAGGCCAGCCTGGTCTACAAAGTGAGTTCCAGGACAGCCAGGGCTACACAGAGAAACCCTGTCTTGAAAAACCAAAAAAAAAAAAGAAGGCTAGGAGAGGCCAGAGAGATGGCAGCTCTTGTAAAGAAAACAAGTTTGGTTACCAACACTTACATTGGAGTTTACAACCACATGGTGGCTCACAACCACCTGTAATGGGATCCGATACCCCCTTCTAGTGTGCCTGAAGAAAGCTGTATTGTTCTCACATGCATAAAATAAATTGATTAATCTAAAAAAAAACAAAAAACAAAAAAAAAAAGGTAAAGTTCTGGGATAACTGCTCAGTGATATGGTACTTGCCTACCATAGTGCAGATCCTAAGTTCAATTCGCAGTACTGCAAAAACTAAAAACTAATACATTTTTTAAAAATACATAGAATGTAATTCACTAGTTTTTCCCCCCTCCAATAAGGGGACATAACTCAAAAAAAAAAAAAAAAGCCTCACACTTATAGTAGAAAAACATTTTATCAGCCGGGCGGTGGTGGCGCACGTCTTTAATCCCAGCACTTGGGAGGCAGAGGCAGGAGGATTTCTGAGTTCGAGGCCAGCCTGGTCTACAGAGTGAGTTCCAGGACAGCCAGGGCTACACAGAGAAACCCTGTCTCGAAAAACCAAAAGAAAAACATTTTATAAATAAGCTATATTCCTAGATCCTGTAACTCACTCTTAAATATTAAATCCCCCTGTCTGTTCATAAACATATATTAATCAATTAATATAAAGTCAACAACCTGCTGGGTGTTTGCTATGCACCGGGGTATATTAAGCAGGTAAAGATCATCCTATTTAAATCTAGCAACTCAGTAAATACTATTTTCACAAAAAAAAGTTAAGACAACAGGTAAGACAGTTCAGTACATACAGATGCTTCCTGCCAACCTTGATGGCATAAATTAAAATGTGACACACATGGAGGGCAGAACAGACTCTCAAGTTGTCTTCTTATGCACCCCACAATTGTGATTTAAGAAAAACATTTTTAAGCTAAGGAAAGTATGCAGCTTATAAATGCTATCATTAAAATATAGTGATTAGGCTAGAGAGAAGGGTAAAGGCTCTTGTTGCTAAGCTTAACAGCACAAATTCAATCTTCAAGACCCACATGGCAAATGAGAGAACCAACTCCTGCAAATTGTCCTCTTACTTCCATACAGATGATGGCACCTACACTCAGATAAAGAAATATATGTAATAATTTTTAAGGCTCAAATTTAAAATATGCACATTTTACTACGGTTGATTCTGTTCTCATTCCATTAACTAATAACTACTTCTCAGAAACTGAACTTTACATGTTTTTCTAAATGTAATTTACCTGATTAAAATTACTTGATCAAAAATTTCAACAGGGACTAGAGATGGCTCAGTAGTCAAGATCACTTGCTGCTCTTGCAAATGACCTTGGTTCAGTTCCCAGCAACCACATGGTAGCTCACAACCAATAAGCCAGATCCAGGGCATTTGATGGCCTCTTCTGGCTTCTGGGAACCAGGTATATACATGGAACACAGAGACATATAAGTGCAGACAAGGTACTCACACATTTAATTGATGTTAATTAAATAGGGCTGGAGAGATGGCTCAGCAGTTAAGAGCACTCACTGCTCTTTCGAAGGTCCTAAGTTCAAATCCCAGCAACCACATGGTGGCTCACAACCATCCATAATAAGATCTTACGCCCACTTCTGGTGTGTCTAAAGACAGCTACAGTGTACTAGTCTTTGGGTCAGAGCAAGCAGGGCTGGGGCAAGCAGAGCTGAGGCGGTCCTGAGTTCAATTCTCAGCAACCACATGATGGCTCACAACCATCTGTACAGCTACAGTGTACTCATATACATAATAAATCTTTTTTAAAAAATTAAACAATCTTAAAAGAATTTTTAAAAACTTATCAGGGGGCTAGAAAGATGGCTCAGTAGTTAAGAGCACTAACTGCAGCCGGGCAGTGGTAGTGCACGCCTTTAATCTCAGCACTTGGGAGGCAGAGGCAGGAGGATTTCTGAGTTCGAGGCCAGTCTGGTCTACAGAGTGAGTTCCAGGACAGCCAGCTAACAGAGAAACCCTGTCTAGAAAAAAAAAAAAAAAAAAAAAGAGCACTAACCGCTCTTCCAGAGGACCTGAATTAAATTCCCAGCAACCACAAGATGGCTCAAAACCATCTGTAGTGGAATCTGATGCCCTCTTCTGGTGTGTCTGAAGACAGCTATAGTGTACTCACATATATAAAATAAATAAATAAGTCTTAAGGGAAAAAAACTTATTTCAGGCTGGAGAGATGGCTGAGCAGTTAAGAGCACTGAGTGCCCTTCCAGAGGACCCAGATTCAATTCCTAGCACCCACATGGCAGCTCACAACTGTCTGTAAGTCCAAGATTCAACACCATCACCCAAACATACATGTAGGCAAAACACCGATGCGGATGGATGGACGAACGGATGGAGACAGACAACTTATAAAAAGAAAAAAGTGCCAGCCTGGTCTACAGAGCGAGTTCCAGGACAGCCAGGGCTACACAGAGAAACCCTGTCTCGAAAAAACAAAAAAAAAAAAAAAGAAAAAAGAAAAAAGTGGCCCTTCTTTTCTTAAAAATAAGCCAGCAAATTGTTAAACATGATGGTGCACACCTATAATCCCAGTACCTGCGAAGTACATTCGGGACAGCATAGCAAAAAGCAGTAAGAGCTGGAGAAGTGCTGATGTACTTCAGTTAGTGGAGTGTTGGCCACCCATGCACAGAGACCTGGGTTCAATCCCCAGCACCACAAAAAAAGATGTAGTGGCATATGCCTATTATCCCAGCCCTGAGAGGTGAAACAGGAAAATCGGAAATTCAGTCATCCTCAGCTATACAGCCAAGTCCATGGCCAGCCTGGCTACATAAATCCTAACTTGATAAATAAATACCTAGCACATAATTGATGCTTGTTTTAAGATGGAGTTTCCTTAGGTTGCCCAGACTGGCCTGGAACTAAAAAGACCCTACTACCTCAGACTCCTGAGTAGTAAACTGGCATGTTTAACAGATTAGCATATCTACTAAGCAAGGTATTTATTTTGTAAAGTATACTCTTACTTATTTATAGACAAGGTTTTCATTTTAAGAAACTCTTCCACCTTTTATTGACCTCTTAATTTTGTCACTATTTAAACTCTAATTCAGAACAACAAAAATCTGCTTCTACTGCAAATGGAAGAGACTGATACAGAAACAAGGTACATTCTGGGCAGTGGTGGCGCACGCCTTTAATCCCAGCACTTGGGAGGCAGAGGCAGGCGATTTCTGAGTTCGAGGCCAGCCTGGTCTACAGAGTACAGAGTGAGTTCCAGGACAGCCAGGGCTACACAGAGAAACCATCTCAAAAAAACAAAAAACAAAAAACGAAAAACAAAAAAAAAAAACAACAACAACAAAAAACAGAAACAAGTACTTGTTACCAAATGATGACCCAAACATCTCAACTGAAAGTAAATGTTTCCAGTAGCCAGGAATTCTTGTTCCTTTTTTTTTAAAAGCAGTGAGACACCATTAACAAAACTAAACATCAAATTTTATCACTAAAAATTCAATACTTTAATCCCACCAATAGAATAAAATGGAATGAAACAATATGTTTTTATCTTCTCACTTACATTTCATAACAGGAAATCTTGAATATATTTTTTAAAAATCCAGCCATGAACAAGTTCAGAAACCTAAAAGGTAGATGAACATATGTTGGCACTCTATTTAATGGGACAGTCCCAATTTTATGTAGAACTTGACTATACAAACTTGACTTTTTTAAGTGATTCATTCATATATAATTCTAAAGTGAACAGCAGCCCTTCACCAAAAAGCTCCTAATTTCTAAATAGTTAAGTTAGAAAAAGCGAAGTTTGTTCTTATAACAGACTGATAACCAAAGAGATATGAATGAGAAATAAAGTAATTTTAATATATAAACCAGCCAATCATAGAAGAGCATTTCTAGATGACATGAAGAAAATAATCTTAATTCTAGTTCAAATGTCAACAGCTGATCCCAATATAACGTATGGTTTTACTAAGTATTCATATCTAATAAAAACCATCAAATTTTGTTTTTAAGTCTGTAGTCCTGGCTGGCCTGGAACTCACTATATAGATCATCCTGTCTTGGCTCTCAAGTGCTGGGGATTACAATTATGTACCCTATGCATAGCTAAAATCAGCAAATTTTTAATATTCATTCTCTCTCTTAATATTCATCCTCTTTCCCTCCCTGTCTCCCTCCCTCCCTCTTTCTCTCTCTCTCTAGAAAAGAAAATCTGTGTAAGCCCTTGCTGGCCAAGAACTTGGCTAGCCAGACGAAGATCCACATGCCTCCCAAGTGCTGAGATTAAAGATGTGCACCACTAAACCAGAGTACAACAGAAATTATTAAACTATATTCTTATGGCTAGTTAAGAGCCTCCACTCTTAATGTGTGTGGTAGCAAATGCCTATAATCCCAAAACACAAAGCCTTGAGCTCGAGGTCCACATAGTAAATCTGGGGCCAATGTAGACTATGACCCAGACGCAAAAATTAATTAATTAATTAATTAAAATAAAATGCTTTTAACACTTGCTGTTGTTCTTGAAAGCAACCAGGATTCAGTTCTCAGCACCCACATGGCAACTCACAACCATCTATAAGTAAGTCCTTTTCCAGGGGGACCTCATGCCTTCTTCTGGACTCTTTGGGCACCAGACACACACACACACACACACACACACACACACACACACACACACACACAGTATACATACAAACATACATGCATGCATGCAAAAACAGTCATACACATTTGAAAGAGAAATTTGAGAAAAAGAGAGGGAGGCAGAGAGGAGATGGTGAGAGGGAGAGAGAGAACTCGACTGAACACCAAATTTAAGTATCCCAATTAGTGTGTTTGTTATTGGTAGAATAGCATTATAACATGGGACTAAATATCCCTTGATATATAGATATTTAGGTCAGGGTCTTGTATAGCCCAGTCTGACTTCAAACTTAATCTGTAGTCTTTAATTTTTGGATCTTCCTGCCTCCACCTTCATGCTGGGATTACAGGCCACTGACAGAATTACAAGCATATTCTACCATACCCAGTTTATACAGTGTTGGAGACTGAACCTAGGACCTTAAGCTTATCACTGACTTATATCCCTAGCCCTAAGATATACTTATTTTGTATTAACATATGAATAATTATCATATCCAAAACTCTTCAGAAATCTGTATTGTAGAATACATAGCAATTATTTTCACTTTAATTTTTACAAATATTTGGTTCTGTATACTACTATACCTCCTCTAAACCTTTCAAGCAGCAAGGATATAACTCAGTGATAAGATAGTACTTACCTAGCATCCTCAAAGCCCTGGGTTTCAGAACAGCAAAATAGGTAACTTTCATCAGTTTAAATTTGAGACATCTTTATAATGGAAGCAATGTTTTGATACTATTAAGATATTCTTGGAGCAAGGAAGATGGCTCAGTGGGTAACAGCGTTGCTGAACAAGCATGGAGGCCTGAGTTCAAGTTTCCAGAACAAATATAAAAACCTAGCTATGCTCATGAGCTCCTCCCCAGCACTGTGGGAGGCAGAGAAGAAGAATCAATGGGTCTTGTTGTCCATCAGCCTACCCCCAGATTCAGCCAAGATACCCTGGTTTTAAAGGACTATGACAGACAATGATAAAGCAGGACACAACATCCTCCTCTAGCACTCGCACTCCCTCTCCATCTCCGTCTCCATCTCCTCCCTCTCACACACAGAGACACTTTTTTTTAAAAGACACTCTTAGACCAATCCCGAAGGAGCATGCCTGTAATCCCTGTTCAAGAGTCAGAAGCAAGCCTCTGCAGCAAGTTCAGGATACCCTGGTCTAACTACTGAGTTTCAGGCCAGACAATATTCACAGTGAAATGCTTAAAAAAATAAAAAGCAATTAAAAAGTATTTTGATTATTAAAAGCCTCTAAACCAGTTGATTCTTAGAAATTTCTCTACTCATAAAGCATGAGAATAACCAAATTAACAAATCAGATATCAGAATGCCAAAAATTAAGTCATTAAAAGGGAATCCAGAGAAAGAGCCAGTTGTGAAAGAACAGGAAGTGATGTACACTCCATTTTGTGGATGAACTAGTTAGAAACATAAGCACCACGCTAATCTGGAATCAACTCAGACTAACAGCTCTCAGTATTGTCTGACAGTGCCATCAGGGGTCATGAAATAACCTTCGGGCAGTTTTTTCCTAAATAATGAATTTATTTAACTGGTCACCAACATTCTTGCCATTTTTAGGGAAGAGCTCCTACCAGCTATAAAAATGCCTTGGCTTTAATATGAATCAATAAAGCGATTAACCTATACCCTGTATATGTCCTTAAATTTTGTAGCTATTGATAAACCCATTCTTCTTACATCTTTCCAAGATAAAATCAGTCAATCTTTAGTAAGCAATATGTTTGGATTCATCCTTGCTAGTATGATAATTTATCAACAACAAAGTATAAAGCAGAGAATTAGGTATTACAGCATAATTTTTCCTGAATGAGGAGAAAGCTACATATTCTGCAAACAGGACAACATGCACTTTATGTCATGAAGTAAAGATTCAAATGAAGCTGGGCACAGTAGCTCAACACTCAGAAGGCTGAGGCAGAAGTACTGCCACAAGTTCAAGGCCAGCCAGGACTGCATAGCAAGACCCTGCCTCAAATTCTAGGCACACAGTGGCACAGGTGAAATAGGAGATTCAGTTCAGGGGTAGCCTCAGCTACACAGCATTTGAAGACAATCTGGGCTATATGAGATCTTGTTTCCCCAACACCATTCCCCCAAAAAAGAGAGACAGATTCAAATGAATGATGCTAGTTACATTAAATGGACTGAGATGAATATTAAAAGAATAAATAAGGCAGAAATGTCCATTTTTTGAGAAAAACATAATGCAGCTTTCCCAAATACTATGAAATTAAAAAAAAATAAATGATTTAGGACAGGCATGGTGGCCCACACCTTTAATCCCAGCACACAGCAGGCAGAGACAGGCAGATCTCTTGTGAATTTGAGGCCAACCTGGCCTACATATCAAGTTGCAGGCCAGCCAGAGAACTCACTCACCACTGTATACAGAGTATAATGAGATGCTGTTTCAAAAAAAAAAAAAAAGTTTAAAGTGGAAATATGAAGGCACACACCTGTAATCCTAGACTTGGGCGGTTGGAGACAGAGTTACAAGAAGTTTACAGTCATCCTCAGCTACACAGTTACACCAGCCTGGGCCACATGAGAAAGAACTTAAGTCAATGCCTAGCAGTACGGTTAATCCTTGTATTCATAATTTAAAAATAACTCATTAAGTAACGCTAGACACAAAATTGATGTTAATAAAATATCAAGATAATTCATTAGCATAGTTTAGCAATTTTTATTACTGCTAATATTCACATATAGAACATTTTTTAAACACTTCACTAGTAAATCTAAACAATTAAAAAAAAATGGACCCAGGTGTGAAGGCTCACACCTGAAATCCCAGCACAAAAGATGGTGAGGCAGAATTGCTGAGTTCAAGGCAGTACGAAGAGAGACCCTATCTATAATCGGGGAGAATTGTACATCAAGATTCTGTCAAAGATGAGAGAAAAAGTTAAAACTATACATCAAGACTTCTTCAGGACTTGAAGGCTAAGTTTTTGTTTCAAAAGACACTTACCAAAATGCTAAAACTGTTATTTTTGCTTCTACTCTACTAACCACAAAAAACAAGTACTACTGCCCAGACAAGATGGTTTCTTTTAAAATAAGTATGACATGTAGTAAAAAAGAAAAAACTGAGTACAGAACACTGATCATAACATAATTGGGTACATTGCCTTACATTTCCTTAAGAAGGAATATCTGCTACATGAAAGTTTGTAACATAGTTTTTTTTTCAGAAATTTTCTGTATCAATGTCATGCAAAATATTATTAAACTTAAAAAGTCACAGCCCAGGGGCAAACGTCTAACTATCCGAATTTGAATGCAATAATTTCTAATAATTTTCAAAGAACTACAAAAGCCAAAGGGGGAAAAGGGAAAGAATGGGAGAGATTTTTTTTAAATCCTAACGAAAACTACCGGACCCTTCAACAGTCCATCCAGGAATCCTCCCCTCTTTCAAAACAGAGTACGAGAGATATCAAAACTGTTCTAACACGAGGCCATATCCCAACAGTAACAAGAGCGGACATACTTCCCATGGACATATCTCAAGGGAAGAATCCGAACAGTACTGTAATCGATTTAAAAACCAAAGGGGGAAAAAAAAAAAAACCTCTCCAAGGGAAGCGCCATTGCTTGCCTCTTCCGCTCCCCCCTCCCCACTTTAGTGTATACAAGAGTATGTGTACAAAGAAACTGACTTAGACTCCTGCAGCACTGCAGTAGACTAGAAGATTGGGGGGGGGGGGGCTGTGCTTCCATCACCCCTTACATTAGGAAGGTATAGATTTCCTTGGGGAGAAGTGGAAATCGTCCAGTTGGCTACACCGAGCACTCTCCATTCCCAAGAATACAGACGCTACAAAGGAGGAGGAGCAGGATGAGCAGAGAGACCAGAAAGGGACCTCGCGCCTTTAAATCGGGGTGCACGTCAACTCAAATCTCCCTACTAGAGCCACACCTTCTTAGAAACATCCCCTTCCACCACCTCTTCCGGTGACCCTTAGGAAAAAGGAATGCAATTGCTCTGGCCCCTCAAAACAGGAGGGCGCCCAACTCACCAGTTCCTTCACCCCACCCACAGATTCACAGACCCTCCCTGTCTCCCTCCCCCACTCTGCCCCCAGATCTCTTCTTTCAACCAGAGAGGCCTGAGTGGGCAGAATTTCCCCGCCCCCTCCATGTCTTCCCTTCCCAAAGCAGAGGTGCCCTTACCCCTTCGCCGGCAGGTCTGGGGCAGAGCAGACGGACGCAGACCCCTGGAGCGCTCCGGTGGCCGCAGCACTGGAGTGCGAGGAGTGAGGAGGAGGGGGCGCCCCCCCCCCCAGCCACCCAGCCCAAGCTCTACGACAAGGGGCCGGGGGGAGGGAGGGGGATACGAGGGGACGACCGGGGTCGAGGAGGCGCCCTTAACGCTCGGGCTCAGTTAAGATGGCGCGGGGGAAGTGCCGGGAGTCGCCGCCGCCTCGGGGGAACCGGCCCGGGCCTCGGCCGCCTCCGGTCCTCACAGCCGAGGCCCTGTCGGTCCCCCGCCGCGGCCCTTTGGCGGGCGGGTCCACACGCACCCCTCCGCCACCACCACCACCCCTGGGAAGGGGGCGCTCACAAAGAGAAGAGAGGCCGCGGGCCGGCGGGCCGCGGGGCGGGGTCCCCAGGGGCCGAAAGGCCTGGGAGGTTCTCGACTACTCAGCGCTCTCAGCCCGCGAAGGGCGCAAGGCGAGTGGGACCCCTCCTCTCTCCTCAAGCGGGCGGCGGCACCGGCTCACTCTCTTCGCCACCCTCCCTCTCTCCTTCCAAGCCCTGAAGCCACAGAGCTCGGCCGCTGCCCAGGTTCCCCCCCCTTCCCGACACCACTCCCCTCCTCCCGACAGACATCTCAGTCTCAGATCTCGCGAGACTTCTTGCCTGACAGGCCCGACCCTGCGCGAGACAGGACCGCCTGCGCTCGCGGGCGCGCGACCTCGGGAGCGCGCGAATACTTACGCTGGGCGGAGTGGCCGGGATACCCTGAAGTGTTAGGCTTGGTCCAGTCCCACCCTCAACTCGCCATTACCACGCGGGCGTCAGGTGCCTGCTATTCAGCCCGGAAATCCTGGGGAGAAGAGCTCATCGCAGTCCTTCCCTCTTCCCACCTCCAGAACATCAGCCTCCCACTAATACTGCCAAAGTGAAACTTTGCTCCAAAGTGGAGAACATGTCATTCCTGCACACCTTAGTTGGACTCCTCGTGGGATCCAGGGGTAAACTTCGCAGCATAGTCACTATGTACCTGCGTTTGTGCGGTTCTGATGGCTAAATAGTTTGGGAACGGCAGTTAGACTTGCATATAAACCATCCTATATATTTGTGATGGAAGAAAAGGAATTCAAAGGGCTTTGTAGACTTAGAGTGAAAAACCTTTTTCGGTATAAAAGAAGCAAATTGGCCAATAATCAGAAAGCAGAGGCAGGTAGATCTGAGTTCTAGGCCAGCCTGTTTACAATCTGGGTTAGTCAGGGATACACAGTGAAACCCAGTCTGAAAGCAGCAAAGTAAAGTAACCTATGTAGGAAAGAGGTAATTCTTAGCGTGGGTTTAGAAGTGATTTTTAAGAATACACACATACACACACATACACACACACACACGTCTTCAGTCACCCCCTGATCGCTGGCTAGCCTAGGACTCTTTATCTCTTTATGTAGAACAGGCTGTACCTGTTATTGAGGAAATAACAAGTGATCTGGTGGTGATGGGACACACCTGTACTCTTGTAATCCCACCACACAAGAGGCTGAGGCCGGAAATCATGAGCCTGAGAGGCCAGCTTGAGCTAGATTTTAACAACTTCTCTAGATATTGATATAAAGATAGATAGATAGATAGATAGATAGGAGGTTCAGAAATGAAGAACAAATACTACTTGATCTTGCAGAGAACAGATTTCCAGCACCCATGTGGTGCAACTCATAACCAGCTGCACACGCGTCCACACATACACACACTAAAATAAAATATTTTTAATAAACAAAACTCTTTTAGCAGGGTATAGTGATGCACAATTTTAATTCCAGTACTCAGGAGGCAGAGAAGAGAGAATCTCTATGTTAGAAGCCAGCCTGATCTACACGGCAAGTTTCAGGACAGCCATGGCTACACAGAAAGACCCCATTTCAAAAAAACACTAATATACATACAATACATAGAAACATACATACAGACACAAAATTTGTGTATTTGTGTGGGTGTAGGTGTGGGTGTTTTCCTAGTGTGGTGGCCTATGGCTGTACCTCTCCCAGCATTTTTTTGTTTGTTGTAGATGCAGAAGAATCAACAGTTCAAAGTGAAAGTTATCCTGGCATAAGTAAGTTGAGCCAATCTGGGTTATATAAAACTCAATCTCAAAACCAAGCAAACATACAAAAAAAAAATGCCTAAAGTCATTTAAGAAAACATGCTGGCTGGGCAGTGGTGGCGCACACATTTAATCCCAGCACTTGGGAGGCAGAGGCAGGCGGATTTCTGAGTTCAAGACCAGCCAGGTCTACCAAGTGAGTTCCAGGACAGCCAGGGCTACACAGAGAAACCCTGTCTTGGAAAAAAAAAAAGAAAGAAAGAAAAGAAAAGAAAGCATATGCTGGGTTTGGGGAGACGACTCAGCTGATAGCGTCCTTGCTGAATGAGCAAGAGGCCATCAGCTTGGCTCCCCAGTATCCACACAGTGTGCACCTATAGCCCCCATGCGGGTGAGGTAGAGTTGAGAGGATGCCAGGGACTCACGAGCAGTCAGTCCAGCCTAATAGGGCAAATTCCAGCCTTAAGAGACGCTGTTTCAATAAATAAAGTGAAGGGTTATCAAGATGACTCAGTGGGTAAAAGGTCTTGCCTTCAAAACCTGCCAATCTGAGTTCAGTCCCAGGAACTCAGGTAAAGTTCCTGACTCCACAAGTTCTCTGAACTCCATATCTCTGCATTGCAATGTTCATGCCTACATACACCCACAGACTAAAAATACACATTTTTTTAAAAAGTGGAGAGCATGCCAGGCATGGTGGCTCATACCTTCAAACCCAGCACTGGAAAGGCAGAGGCAGGTAGACAGACCTCTGTGAGTTCAAGGCCAGCCTGGTCTACAGAGTCTAGGACAGTAGGATAGCCAGGGCTATGTACAGAAATCCTATCTCAAAAAAAAAAAAAAAGACGAAGAGTCGTAGAAGAAATCACCTGGTAGGGATGTTTAGCATCTAGCATCTCTATATACAAGCTCCCAAATACATGCACATTCATATACAGAATTATGGATTAGCCAGGCAGTGGTGGTGCACGCCTTTAATCCCAGCACTTGGGAGGCTTTCTGAGTTCGAGGCCAGCCTGGTCTAGTCTACAGAGAGTTCCAGGACAGCCAGAGCTACACAGAGAAACCCTGTCTCAAAAAAAACAAACAAGCAAACAAAAAAACGAAAAAAAAAGGAATTATGGATAGCACATGACTGTAATCTTACCACTTGGGAGGCTGAGGCAGGAGGATTGAGTTCCAGGCCAACCTTGGCTACATAGTAAGACCAAGTGTCAACAATAGCAATGAAGAGGAGAAAGGAACAGAAAATCTCTGGCCTGGGGAGAGTTCAGATGTACAACAGTTTGCCTAACACACATAAGGCCCTAAATTGGACTCCCTGGCGCTCTTTAACCAACATAAGAACTACAATTGGCCAGGATCAGAAAAGCAAGCCCTCTGCTTCAGTGTGGCTCGTTCTCAATGCTTTTGTTGGGGTCAAGAGCCTTGCACTGAGTCCTTGGTTCTTCTCTCTGCCTAGACCCTCATCCACTCTCAAATGACACCTTCCCCTCAGCACAGACCACATGCACTAGTTTCTCCTTGACGTTGTGGAGAACACTCTTCATCTTCCGTCCCCTTCACGACCCGTCTTTTTGGGTAACTGAGCAATCTCTCACTGCCACTGAAACCTGATCATATTGACCCTGGTTGCTCTATCTGGTGAAGACATTTAATCCTTTTCTTCCTGTAATCTACGATATCTGACATAGCTGACACTCCTTCCTCCTTGCCTTTTCAATGCTCCTCAAAAAAAAAAAAACAGTTTTCTTTCTATCCTCCTTTCCAAACAAGGCCCTCTTCCTCCAACTAACACTTAAAATATATGTATCTCTAATTTTGGTCTGTCACCATAAGAATTTTTCCATAGCCTGGAGCTACAATAGTAGAGCATTTGTGCTCATCATATGGAAAATCTGAGTTCAAACACCAGGATGCACGCGCGCGCGCGCGCGCGCACACACACACACACACACACTGTTCTTTGCCTCCTGGTTGCTTCATATATAGGACTCGATTATGATTTAATGCCAGGACCATAGCTCATGCCCATAATCCCAGCACTCAGGAGGCTGAGGCAGTATGATCGCTTCAAGTTCAAGGACAGCCTGAGCTCATGTGGGAACCTGTCTCAGAAAGACAAGCAGGTAGGGAGGGAGGAAAGGAGGGAAGGAAGAAAGGAGGGAGGGAGGGAATTTTCCACAGAATTTTTCCACATTCTGGACTTGACCATATATCCTCATGATGTGTGTGCGATGGGGGGTGGGGGTGGAGGTAGGGTGTGTGTGATGGTGGGTGGGTGTGGGTGGAGGTCTGTGATGGTGGGTGTGTGCATGTAAGTAAAGATCCCTGCAGAGGCCAGAGACTTCGGAACACCCTACGGCTTGGAGTTACAGGCAGTTATGAACCAGCTCAGATTCCCTGGAGCTGTATTTGCTCCAGGCTGGTTTCAGTTGTTGTTTTTGTTTTTTTGTTTGTTTGTTTCTTTGTTTGTTTTGATACAGGGTCTCCATAAAGTACCTCAGGCTGACCTTGAACTCATTGCATATCCTAGGCAGGCTAACTTCAAAGTTGTGGCCATCCTCCTGCCCCAATCTTCAACGTACTAAAATACAGATGTGCACCCCCATGGCTGGCTCCCATCTGGTTTTATTTTTTATATCTGCCACTACTCCACTCTTATATTTAACCTCCACCTCAGCTATGACAAGTAGACCCACTCCTCCCCATCTCCCTACCACAAGCTGTTTCAAGTTGCTTAGGGCTGAAAATTGAACTCGGATTCTCAAAAGAAACCAAAAAAAAAAAATGTTCTCACCATCTTGACCTATTACTATAGTATTAACCATTAATATGCTGTTGCCAGAGTGTAGATAAAATTCCTAAGCCTTCTCTAATTCACTAATGTCCTACAAAATTCAAGTTAAATGTCATCTCCCTTGAAAGTACTTTTCATATCTCAACTAGGTTTCCTTTGAATTTATAAATTGGAGCCAGAAAATTGTTGGAGGAAAAACTATTAATACCAATGTTTTCACCTTGATAGAAAACTTATTCTCAAAGTGACAAAATTCTACCAACATTAATACTTCCACTTACAAGTAGCCAAGGTACCAAAAGCTTGCTTCATATGCTCCAAATTATACAGTTTATAGAAAAGGGCAGAGCTAGAATCTGCACCTAGGGTAAATGAACCCAAAGCACACTATCATACTGTATTGTCAACTACTATTGACCAGATATGCATGATATATACATTTCTGGTATGTGTCAGAGATGCCCAAGTATGTGTCATGTCTGTTTAGTTATTGTCATACATACATCTGTGTGTGGAAAAGATAGCTTGTCGGTGTGTCATCAGGTCACTGAAAAACATGAGTATCTAGCCAATGCAACTCCTCAGTATTGTGACCCAGTAAAGAACCGAGTCATGGTGACCTCAATTCAACAAATACTTATTGGCATGTGATATGGTGCCTCATGCCTACTGATCCTAGCACTTGGGAGGCTGATGCAGGGGGATTGCACTGTGGCTGTTCCTCTTCACTCAGAATTGGTTTTAGATGGATGTGCAAATGATAGAGGCAATTTCACAGGCTGAGCATGTACAGGGTTACTTTGGGTGGGGGATGGTGGTTTTGTGGTTTGTTTTTTTTTTTTTCAAGACAAGATTTCACTATATAGCTCTGGCTGACCTGGAACTCCCTGTATAAATCAGACTGGTCTCAAACTCACAGAGATCTACCTGCTTCTGCCTCCCGAGTACTGGGATTAAAGGCATGTGCCACTAAGACTGGCTTCGGAGTTACTTTTTCCCTTTCTTAATGGCTTGTTTATTTTTCATTGATATGCATTGGTGTTTTGTCTGCATGTGTGTCTATGTAAGGTTGTTGGATGCCCTGGAACTGGAGTTACAGACAGTTGTGAGCTGCCATGTGGGTGCTGGGAATGGAGCTTGGATCCTCTGGAAGAGCAGCTGGTGCTCTTAACCACTGAGCCACATCTCCAGCCCCTAAACTTACTTCTTAAGCTCTGTGTTCTCCCAGGATGGGATGCAAATCGTGAACCTGTTTTTAAAACACCAGTCTTATGCTCAAAGTCATAGGTTTGATTCCAGAAATTGGAGAAAAGGAGAGAAGGAAGGATGGAAGGGTTGGGAAGAGACACAGGTAGGGAATACTGGAGGGATGCAATCTATTAAAAATAGTCTGCATATGGAAGGAACAAATTCTTCCATTTTAAACCACAAGGACAACTGAATGTTGGGTCAAGGTACCAAAAGATGGTAGAATGAAATTCAGTCTGAAAAGTCCTGACCTGGAAAGCTTAAGTCTCAAGTATCAGATAAGCTTCTGTACCAAGCCATAAATAAGTTAGAGCAGCTACCTAAAAGAAACCCAGCCTTGAAGAAATTCAGCAGTGGATAGAAAAGAGGTACAGCAGCCATTTAAAACACTGACTTGACAGTGGTGGTGCACGTCTTTGATCCCAGCACTCAGGAGGCAGAGGAAGGTAGATCTCTGAGTTCACGGCCAGCCTGATCTTCACAGTTCCAGGACAGCAAGGGCTACACAGGGAAACCCTGTCTCAACAAACAAACAAACAAACACAAAACATAGTATTGACTTGGTAGTCCCAGCTCTGACACCATGTCACTTTGTATCATTAAAATACCTAGACTGAACACAAATCTCTCCAACTGTGAAACAGGGTTAGTTGAGGACCATAGCCACAGATCATTAGTGAAATGCTTGCTTAACGTGCACAAGACACTGAGATCCATCTGAAGTACCACTAAAGAAATGGATTTGACATTAACCCCCTCAGACATTTACAGGAGCATTAAATCAAATAGAATGTAAAATGCTTAGCTTAGCACTGTGCCTAACCCATGGAAAATGTCTGACATGGTTAGCTCTGATTGCCTGTGTGTAAGGGGCTAAATATTTATCCCACTGTTCTGACACTACCCCACTGGCAGGCATGCCATAATCAGTGTCTTACAACTGGGATTGTCTGGGACATCTGTGACGATGGGAGAGGTTGGGCAGCATGTTTGTGGACTGAGAGGTTTCATTGGAATGTCTCTTCAAGACCAATTGGTGATTTTTGTCATGGCTTTTCTTTGTGAATTCTTACCAGCACTGTTATGTTACCACATGGGTTATGAAACAGAAGCAGCTGGCATTCAAACCACAGAAAAGCCAATGGTTTAACACCTGAAATTATCTTTGGGCTTTGTTTAGTTGTTTGTTTAAGACAGTCTCTTGTTGCTCAGGCTGGCTTTGAGTTTGTTGTGAACTCAAGGATGACCTTGAGAAAAATCCCTGACCTTCTGATCCTCCTGCCTCCACTGCCCACGTGCTGCAATCATAAACGTGTACTGGGAAATCAAAACTCAAAGTGTTGTCCCTGCTAGACAGCACCCTACCAACCGAAATACATCCCCAGCCCAACCTCAAATTTCTGGTCTCCCTGTCTCCTAGTTCCAGTGCTAAGATGACAAGCATGTCACCACCATGTTTGCCTTAGGATTTTGTATTGTTGGTGGGATGGTTTTGTTTGTTTGTTTGTTTGTTTTGGATTTTTTTGAGACAGGATTTTTTTGTAGCCCTGACTATCCTGGAAGTCACTCCTCCTGCCTCTGCATCCCAAGTGCTGGGATTAATGACATGTGCCACCACACCCAGCTATTGGTTTTTAACTAAGTACTAATACTGAACTAATAAGACATCTTTTTGATTTTGGTTGACAGTGGTTGTTCAGCCTGGTATTGTAGTGCATGGCTATAATCCCAAGATTCTGGAGATGGAGGCCAAAGGAGGATCAGGAGTTCAAATGCATGCTTGGTGCTGCCTCTAATTCCAGCACTAGGAGACAGAGGCAGGTGGTTATGAGAGTTCAAGGCCAGCCTGGTCCACATATCGAGTTCCTACACAGAGAAACCCTATCTCAAAAATCAAAGAGGGCTGAAGAGATGGCTCAGTGGTTAAGAGCACTGACTGCTCTTCCAGAGGCCCTGAGTTCAATTCCCAGCAACCACATGGTGGCTCACAACCATCTGTAATGGGATCTGATGCCCTCTTCTGGTGTGTCTGAAGACAGGTACAGTGTACTCATATAAATAAAATAAATCTTAACAAAAAAAAAAAAAACTGCTATGTTTGGCCACATTGCAAGCTTAAGGACAACTTGTATTATTTGAGTCCCTGTCTCAAAAAGAAAAAAGGAAAAAAAGTGACAATTCAAATTAAAATGGGAGGGAGGAGCATATACTTATTACACCATGAAAATTCGGGGGGGGGGGAGAAAAAAAAAAGAAAATTCAGGGTCTCAAAAACTAAACATGTTGTAGAGGTCAAGAATAGACTATGTAGCTGGCACGTACAATATCCTGGCTTTGATCCCAGTGTTGAGGGGGTGTAAAAAAATTCATGAATTTGTTTGCTTCTTTTTTCAGTGCTGGGGATCAAACCCAAAGACTTGTGCATACTAGGTAAGCCCTCTACCACTAAGTTAATGCCCATCTCTGTCACTTCTCTCTGTGTGTGTGTGTGTGTGTGTGTGTGTGTGTGTGTGTGTGTGTGTGTATTATACTCAACTCCAAGGTCCTGGGTATGATCCTTTATCTATTGGATTTTGTTTTAAGGTTCTATATATCCATAGCAAGAACAAGGGTAGGCTGATAAGTGCAAATTCTTAGGCACTTCCTACTACTGCCTTTAGTGCTATGTACTCCAATATACTGAATAGTATCATTGATACTATATACACACTGGAAATGAATCTAAAAGTTTTCTGATATTAGAATGCCCTCTTTTTTCCCTTTTTGTACTGAGGATTGAATTTCAGGCCTCATAAACCGTAAGCAAGTACTCCTTTTATTGATATGTTTTGGGTTTGTTTTTGTTTTTGTTTTTTCGAGACAGGGTTTCTCTGTGTAGCCCTGGCTGTCCTGGAACTCGCTCTGTAGACCAGGCTGGCCTCGAACTCAGAAATCCGCCTGCCTCTGCCTCCCAAGTGCTGGGATTAAAGGCGTGCGCCACCACCGCCCGGCTTATTGTTATGGTTTTTAAATGTTTATTTATTATATATGTGTAAATGAATGGTGTATTGTGGTGGTTAGTGGTCGACATTTAGGAATTGGTTCCTTCTCTCCAGCTCTAGGGATCAAACCCAGGTCATTAAGTTTGGCAGCAGGACTTTTACCCACTTAGTCATCAGGGCAACCCTAATATGGTTTTTATACTTACTAATAACAAAAGCATTTTTCTCAAAGTTCCAGTTTTATGCAATATTTCAGCTTGCTTAGTATATGAGCTTTTCCTACATAAACTGCTTTTCCTTTATACACCGTCAGATACTTCTGAGCAGGGGGCAGATGTCTGATCTAATTATTAAATGGCACAATATAAATGGTTACTTATCTATATCTCCTTTTCATAAGTTTTCCCAACACAGAGTGTGGATATTATAAAACAGAATTGAAGGCATCTGAGGCACCAGCAAGACAGTTCAGTGGCTAGAGGCCTGTGAACCAACTGAGAGAACCTGAGATCCATCCCCAGTACTACATGGTATAGGGAGAAAAGCAACTCTCAGTAGTTATTCTCTGATCCTACACACTAGGTGTGATACACACACACACACACACACACACTCACTAGAGAGAGAGAGAGAGTAAATCAAAAGCATTTGAGACTTCATGACGTCAGTTCTTTGTTTTTTTTTTTTTTGTTGTTTTTGTTTTTTTTTTTGTTTTTTCGAGACAGGGTTTCTCTGTGTAGCCCTGGCTGTCCTGGAACTCACTCTGTAGACCAGGCTGACCTCGAACTCAGAAATCCGCCTGCCTCTGCCTCCCAAGTGCTGGGATTAAAGGCGTGCGCCACCACTGCCCGGCATGACATCAGTTCTTAACCTGTAGGTCACAACCCTTTGATAAACCTCTATCTCCAAAGTATTTACATTACAATTCATAATAGTAGCAAAGTTAGAGTTATGAAAGAGCAACAAGAATAATTTCATGATGGGGAGTCACCACAACATGAGGAACTGTGTTAAAGGGTTGCAGCATTAGGAAGGTTGTGAGTCACAGCTTTATGTGGACCACTGAGTCAAAACTGGAGACTTGTGATCTGCTGTGGTAAGGAGCTTCACAGAGCCGGGCAGTGGTGGCGCTTGGGAGGTAGAAGCAGTCAGATCTCTGAGAGTTTGAGGCCAGCATGGTCTACAAATTGAGTTCCAGGACAGCCAGGTACACAGAGACCAACGCCCAACACACACACACACACACACAAAGAGGCTTTACAGAGCTCATATTGCAGAAAGTTTGCATCTTAGTGTCTTGGGGTTTGTTTTCATATAACAAAAGGATGCTGGACCAGCAGTAGAGGAAAAGAGGGCTAAAAAGAATGGCTATAAAAGATCCAAAGCTACATCATCCTGGTTTAGCCAGCCAAAAGCAAATAGAAACTTCTAGATCTGGTATAACAGTGTATAGACTCCAAATGAAAAACTCGGAGTAAGTTAGCCATGGGCCCTATATCTAGCACTAGGGAGGCAGACAGGAAGATGTCTATGATTTCAAGGCTAGCCAAGGCTACATAGTAAGACAACAAACAACAAAACAACAAGCAAAAACACTCCCTTGGGCCACTTCCTTCACCAAGCAGTACTGTGACTGAGTCCCTACCCTGTGGCAAGAGACTCAGAGTCACTCTCCCACAATAAGAACACAGAATGATAGAAAGGAAATTCCCAAAGGGAATGTAGGATACTTTTGCCAGAAAAAAAAAAAAAGAAATGCAGGACAGACAGAAACAACTACAAAATACAAGCGATGTTGGTAAAGCCACATGATGCAGCTCTGTGACATGCCAGGTAGAGAAGAAAATAAAGAAACCTACTATAGTCAGGTGAAAGGAAATAGACAGGGCGTGGCACACAGCAAGATGTATCATTATCATCATCATTATTAATGTTTTTGATTGTTTGTTTGTTTGTTTGAGACAGGGTTTCTCTGTATGGCCCTGGATGTCCCGGGACTCACTCTGTAGACTAGGCAGGTCTCGAATTTAGAAATTCAACTGCCTCTGCCTCCCAAGTGCTGGGACTAAAGTCGTGTACCACCATTGCCTGGCATTTTTTATTTTATTTATTTATTTTTTTTGAGACAGGTTTTCTCTGGATAGCCTTGTCTGTCCTGGAACTCACTCTGTAAACCAAGTTGACCTTAAACTCACAGAAATCCACCTGCCTCTCTGCCTCTGCCTCCCCAGTACTGGCATTAAAGGCATGCAAAATCCATCACCTGACTGTATATGTATATGTATATGTATGTGTGTGTATAATTTTATTTTAATTCCGTGTCTATGGGAGTTTGTCTACATGTATGTCTGTGAACCACCTACATGTAGTACCTACAGTGGCCAAAAGATTCCCCTGAAATTACAGTTACAGCCGGGCAGTGGTGATGCCGAGGCAGAGGCAGGAGGATTTCTGAGTTCGAGGCCAGCCTGGTCTACAGAGTGAGTTCCAGGACAGCCAGAGCTATACAGAGAAACCCTGTCTCAAAAAAACCAGAAAAAAAAAAAAGAAAGAAAGAGAGAAAGAAAGAAAGAAAGAAAGAAAGAAAGAAAGAAAGAAAGAAAGCAAGCAAGCAAGCAATTACAATTACAGACAATTGAGAGCTGCCATGTGGGTGCTGGGAATAAAACCCAAGTCCTCTGGAGGAGCACTCAGTGCTCCAAATTGCTCTAAATTGCTGAGCCACCTCTCCAGCCCCAGTATATACTGTTCAGACTTTCACAGGGACATCTCCTAGAAAATACATGATTCATGTGACAGTTGTAACTGTGGCATGTCCATCCCACGGAGACACATACTGAACATTCCTAGAACCTCAGACAGCCCTGAAAATATCCGGCATGTGCAGGCACCCAGAAACACCCACAGGCCAACCTCGGGGTACCAAGGTAACAGCAGTGTCTGAGGACTCCCTCCAGCGTAGGAGCCTATGTTGCCTGGAGTTTACTATCCTACTCACTTCCCAGCGGCTTCTCTCCCTCACACTGTAGGTGAACAACACTCACGCACTCACCCCACTCTCGACACCCACCCCAGCTTCTAGCACATCGTGGAAAATGTCTGAGGAATGATTGAACTGATAGACAAGTACTCACTGAGTGTCAGCTATGTCCATTATGGCCAGGCTCTGTGTGCAGAGGTGAGTGAGACAGTAGTTCTATCTAGAGACCACAGCCTCATGGGAAAGAAAACTCTTTGGTTCTAAATGTCATAAAACCAAACACAAAGCAGCTTAAGGAAAACAAGAATATTTTGGCATATAGATGCTTTTACATCACTCTTCGGTGGGAAGCGAGTGGAGCATTGTGCTCAGTGGGTGGATGATAGTAAAGAGTTTGCTGAGCGAGCATGAGTGCCTGAGCTGGGGTCCTTAAGACACGTGTAAAAAGTGTAGCACCTGCAGGAATAGGGAATAAGTAACTAATTAATTAATTCATCGGCTAATTAATTAATTCTTAAAAGCTGGGCTTGGTAAAGCATGCCTTTACCTCTAACACTTGGGAGGCAGAGGCAGGTGAATCTCTCTTAAAGTTCCAGGCCAGCCCAGTTTACATGATGACTTCTAGGACAGCCAAACTATGTAGAGAGACCCTATCTCAAAAGACAAAAAACAGCTGGGCAGTGGTGGCGCATGCCTTTAGTCCCAGCACTTGGGAGGCAGAGGTGGGAGGATTTCTGAGTTCAGGACCAGCCTGGTCTACAGAATGAGTTCCAGGACAGCCAGGGCTACACAGAGAAAGCCTACCTCAAAAAGAAAAGGCAAGGTGCGCAATGCATGAGACTTTCAAAAGGAAAGCAAAAAGAGGTCCAGATCAGCAGTTATAGATTTAAATAATCTGGTTGAGATTCCAGGACAAGTCGGCCAGTGTGTTCCCTCTGGCTTGGGAGTTTACAGCAAGACACAGCAGAAATTCCAGTCCCTATGTACACTCAAGCCTGTGAAAATACATTTTGACAGCTAGCACACTGTCAGACCCTTGACAATTTAGTCAAGTTTTCTGTGCCAGGTTGCAAGAAAGTTCAATGGAAGAATACATGTTTAGCATTTGTGAGGCTCAGGGCTAGATCTCTCTCTCTGCTTCAACTCTACCATTTATGAAAGGGAATAATAATCATACATACTTAATAAGGTTATTGTGAACACAGTAGAACAAGCTCAGTGTTTCCAACTCTGCATGATACAGGATAAACACTCAATAAACTCTAATTAACAAACATGAATTGATTAGATTAATAATTAATAACATTAATTAATGAACAAGATTAACTACTTCATTATTGTTGTCACCATTAGAAACTCTCAAAAGAAAGAGGAAGAGAAATTATTTCTCCAGAATGCCAGGGAAAGCCTTATGATATCCGCTGGCCCTGACTGAATCTGAAGGACTCATTTGCCACTCTTGAGCCAGACCTAGGGGAACGTTGGACATCATGGTTTACTCTAAAAACTACATTCCATCCCTGGAACACACTAAACTCAGCATTACCCACCCCAAGTAGACTGTGAATAGAGGAGGGTCTGCTTCCCAGGAGAAAACTAAGGTACATTGACCAGAAAGAAAGACAATGGTTGCTAGCTAGAGAAGACAAGAGCTAGCAGCATGATTGGCTTTGTGGGACAGTCTGACTGGCGCCATGATCAGGATAAACATCAAAGCTGATCTGAGGAACTCTGACCTAGATGGGAAAGAACTGAAGAATTGAGAACCCTCTCATAGACACACACCACACACACACACACACCCCACACCACACACACACAAACCACACATACACACTCCACACACCACACACACACACACACCCCACACCACACACACTACACACACACACACACACACACGCACACACTCTCTGCTGTTGGGGTTGATGACCTGAGAGCTCCCATGCTCAAGCAATCCTCCTTTTGCAGCTCCTAGCACCATTACATCACTGTCCCAGGTAAGGTTTTCCATTCTCTATGAACTCTCAAGGGTTTTATTTGAACTTTCTTTCTCTTCAGCTTTGTCATTCAAAACACCCAGCTGAAGCCGGAGATGCAGAGCAGAGAACTGGCCTAGCAAGCTCACCACCTACGATCATCCCCAACACACTCAGGTCACACACACACACACACACACACACACACTCCATCAGCTAGCGTGGTGCTCCACACCTAGAGCAATGACATTCAGGAGGCTGAGACAGGAGGAGTATGAGTCTAAGGCCAGCCAGGGCTACAGAAGTGAGACTCAATTTCCAGAAACAAAACAAGGTCTAGAGAGATAGCTTAGTGAGCAAGGCACTTGCTGCCGAGCCTAACAACCCAAATTTAATCCCCATGACCCACGTGGTAGGAAGAGAGAATTGATTCTGGAAGGACCATAGCACTTGCAGGCCCATATGCCCCCCCCCCCCACTAGATAGATAGATAGATAGATAGATAGATATAGATATAGATAGATATAGATACAGATACAGATACAGATACAGATACAGATACAGATATAGAAATAGTTTTAAATGTTTTACATAGGGTGCTGGGGAAATGACTCAGTCAATAAAGTTCAAGAAAGAAGACCTGTGATCTAATCCTCAGAACTTACTTAAGAGCTGGGTGCTGAGGCTGGAGAGATGGTTCAACAGTTAAGAGTACAGCTGCTCTCTTGCAGAGGTCCAAAGGTTGGTTCCCAGCACCCATATGGTGGCTCACAACCAGCCCTAACACCAGTTCCAAGGGATCTGCATGCAGTGCCCCATACTCTCATACTCAGGAAATAAAGATAAACAGATCTAAAAATAAAAAGCAAGCTGGGCGCTGAGGCCTACACCTATAATCCCACAACTGGGGAGGTAGAAAGAGGAAAGTTCTTGGGGCTGGCTAGCCAGTCATTCTATCCAAACTGGCAAGCTCCAGGTTCAGTGAAAGACCCTGTCTCAAAAACTAAAGTGGACAGTCATTCACAAAGACACCAGATATCAACCTCTGGTGTAAAATTTATATATTTAATATAAATATAATCAGTGAATTAAGCTGGTGGCTCCTTTACCTTATGCTAGTACCCAATAACTACACAGAGAAACCAAGATTTATTTAAAACTGTACCCCAATAGCTGAGCAGTTAAATGATCTACCTTAGCCTTATGGCAATCTGGCTGCCTCCCTGCCACATCTCATGATGTTTGCCTATTATTATTGATCTCTCTGGGCTTCAGGTGTGTTTCCATGATCTCTCTCCAGACCCTTTCTTTCCTCACACTCCAACTCCTCCACTCTCCGAGTTGATCTGTATCTCCTTTCCCTCTTGCCTGCCTCTGGTTGGCAGACATCCTGCCCTATTCTCTATTCTGCCCAGCCATTGGGTGATCAGCATTTATTGACAAGGTAGAGAATATCTGGTAAGAATTGTTTACACAAACTTGAGACAGGAGATTTTTGGTATATAAGCATTACAATGTTGTGCCTGGATTGAAACAAGATGTGAGGGCAGAGAAATCAGCATGGGTAGACTTTACACAGTGTACAAAAACATTATGCCTACACTCTGGCATATATATATATATATATATATATGCATATATATACATATATATGTGTGTATACACATGCATGTATACATACGAACACACAAGAATAAACAAACCCCTTCCAAAAAAAGAAATGTGTCTTTGGTTGAGACTATAGCTCAGTTGAAAGATTTCTTAGCATGCAAGAAGTTCTGAGTTTAATCTCCAGCTCTCTATAAACCAGATATGGTAGCTTATAGCTGTAATCCTAGCACAGGTAGAGGCAGAAGGATCAGAAGTTCAAGATCATCCTTGGCTACAAAGTAAGTTTCAGGCCAGCCTGGACTACATAAAACTGTCTCAAAAACAAGAAGAGGAAGAAGAAAGGAAGGAAGGAGAAGAAAGAGGATGCTGTGTTGCATTCTCATATTCCCATGCCACTTCTAGCTTTGATGACTCCCACATCATTACCAAATCACACAGTCAGCTCTTGCATGCACACATGCAAAGATTTCCCATACACACTTTGCTTGCAATCTAGATAATGTCTTGAGAAAGCTGGCCTTCCTCTCAGACCATGCTCTTCAAACAGTGGGGAGAGCAGAGGAACCAGACACTTTGGTTTCCTGGGAGGGAACACTCCAGCTGTGAAAAACCCAAAGTTGTAAATTGTCAGATGGTGACTGCCCATGAAACCTGTCAGGATGCCTGACAGCTCAACTGAGAACCTAATTACCAGTTACAAAGAAAGACAGGAAAAACATGTTACCAGAGAGTGCCTGGTCAGGCAGAATGAGGTGCAGTGTCCTAAGGTGCAGCCTCCTCCTTGCTTCAACTAGAGCAAAACACACGAGAATAGTTGACAGCACTGCACATGTTTACTGTCTGAACAAAGGAGCCATGTCCAGCCACAGCCCTGTGTCAGCTGAGCCTTTGGTAATCACATAAATTGAACAGTGGCATTTGAACTGACAGTACAAACACTTCTGGTATTCTTTTTTTATTTTTCTTTCCTTCTTTCTCTCTTTTATTTTTATTTTTATTTATTTTTCAGGACAGGGTTTCTCTGTGGCCTTGGGTGTCCTGGAACTCACTCTGTAAACCAGGCTGACCTTGAACTCACAGAGCTCCACCTGCCTCTGTGAGTGCCCGACTCACTTCTGGTCTTCTTGATGCCAAGGACAATACCAACCTATGCTTAACTTTTCACCTGTGGTTTGCAGACTTCAACCAATCCTCCTTGTTTCCTGAAGTGAAGAAGATCCTTTAAGAGGGATGATAAGTAACTCAAAGTCACACAGTCAGTCTGCAGCCCAGCATCTGATCTTCCAAGAAAGAATATTAAAGCATTATAAGAAAACCCATAGGCTGGAGAGATGGCTCAGTGGGTAAGAGCACTGACTGTTCTTCCCAAGGTCCTGAGTTCAATTCCCAGCAACCACATGGTGGCTCACCACCATCTGTAATGGGATCTGATGCCCTCTTCTGGTGTGTCTGAAGACAGCAAAAGTGTACTCACATACAGTAAAACAAATAAATCTCTTAAAAAGAGAAAAGAAAAGAAAACCATGGGCACAGTGGATAGAGACATCTGTGGCTAAGCCTGATGGCCTGACTTTAACCCCCTAGGATCTGCTCAATGGAAGGAGAGAGAGCCAACTCCTACAGTCTGTCCAGAGACCTCTATACCCATGACAGTGTACACAGTACTCCTCCACATACACAGGAAAAATAGATGTAAAAAAGTAATAATAGGTCTGGAGAGATGGCTCAGCAGTTAAGAGCACTGACTGCTCTTCTGAAGGTCCTAAGTTCAAATCCCAGCAACCACATGGTGGCTTACAACCATCCGTAATGAGATCTGACACCCTCTTCTGGTGTGTCTGAAGACAGCTACAGTGTACTTACATATAATAATACATTAGAAAAAAAGTAATAATAGTTTTTAAAACTAGAAAGAGAAAGAAAACTAGGAAGGAAGGAAGGAAGGAAAGAAGGAAGGAAGGAAGGAAGGAAGGAAACCATCATGCTAGGACTGATGATGAAATGGATCATGCCACTGAGTCTAATGAGTTGAGTTCAATACTTGGTACCTGTGATAGACGTAGAGAACAAATTCCTGAAAATTTCCTCTGACCTCTTCAGACATGATGTGGCACGCATGTACACACACAAATGAATAAATAAGTATAAACAAAAAGAGAAAGGCAAAATCCTCACTAAGAATCCCCAAGTTACAGAAAATCAGTGTTAGTTTTTCTTCTCACGTCACATTGGCACCCCTGGAACATAAATGAAATCTTTCTTGGTAGGAAACTTCCCCCCCCCCCCCGAAAACAATGACCTAGCACAGCAACAGGGAGCAAAGAAATCACTTAGTAGTCACCGAGTTTCAGATACTATCTAACTTAATTTGTAAGCCAATTGGTAAAGCATATACATACACACACACACACACACACACACACACACACACACACACATATATTCAGACTTCTTACTTCCAGTTCAGGGAAGTTAATTGTCTAAACTTGCACAGCTAGTAACAGGCAATCAGCTATTTGTGGTAGCTCATACTGCAGTCCTAGTCCTAGCTGCTTGGGATGCTGAGGTGGAAGGATCATGTGCGTCTACTCGTACAAGGCCCTGGATTTGGTTTCCAGAATAACTTTCTTTTAAACAGCCTGGCACACATATATGAAAAAATAAAAATGAGCAAATAAATTAAAAGTGTCTGACTCAAATAGAAGGCACTCCAGCACTCCTAACAGGGTTCAAAATCACAAAGAACAGTGAACTGGGGTGGAAAATAGGAGAATTGAAGGGGAAGAAGTGGTGAGGGAGAAGGGAATCCGGCTAGGAAATCTAAAAGACATGGAGAGTCCTTCCGGGAGACCTCCTACCAAGACCTCCAGAAGAGAGCTTGTAGACGCTGTAGAAGGTTTACTCTTTTCTTTCCCTTTCTCCATTTACCAGTTATGTTCTCTTCTGTAAAAGGATTAACAGGATGAGCTCAGTGGGAAAGGAGGCCCCTGTGGGATCCTGTTACCAGCCATCTGTGTTCTGTTCTTTACTTTCGAACAAGACGGCTCCAAAACTCTGAACTGGAGAGGGAGTTGGAGCTGCATACAGATCAGCGGAGCTGTTGCTACCCGCTCTGACGCCTGCGGGATGACTCAATCCTGTGTGCTGGAGGAGTCAGCTGTGGTCCCCTGGAGCCTCCTACTCTAGGGAGGAAAAAATCAGAGATGTGGGAAAGTGGATAGGGAAAAGGGAAGGAGGAACCTAGCCTTGGGGCAGGAAGTCAGGCTAGAAAGATGAATTGGGAGACCCTGAGACTTCAGCGAAGAGTTCCAGCTGATCGTGGGGGAGGGAATTTAGGCAAAGGCGAGAGCACAATCTTCTGTAGGTTTTAGCTGCTCTCCAAGAGGGGCATACATACCATGTGGAGGATGGCAGTCGGTAGAAGCCATATGGCTGTGTCCCCAGGAATTCAGTTCAAACGCAAACCTCACTCACCTCCCAGGTGGGTTTTATCCAGGTACAGGCAGCTCCCGCTATTTCCTGGCTTTCAGAAGATTGCGCCGACTCCTCCTGGTCCTACTGGGCACCATTAATACTTTAGAACGTGTTTGTGCTGAACAGTTGCTAGCTTCAGACCTCTCCCCTGGTCATTCACTCAGATCTCTGAGCTACATGCAATTAGAAGAAGAAACCATGCCAGGAAGCTCCTAGGTAGCTTTCCTGCTTGCCCTGCTTTCAGCGGCTTGCGTATCCATAGTGCCAAGAGGCATCTGGATTTACCCTATGCTAATACATAAACACGCTGCTCCACCCCCCAACAACCCCAGGCTTCCCTCAAAGAACTGTCTTTTCATTTGGCTTCTTATCACTCACCAATAAACAGTTCCCGTCCCCCCCGCCCTCCACCACCACCACCACCCGGGTTTGGCTTCCGGTTGCCATGGCAACTCAAAAGCAACGGGTTGAAGCTACCAATAAAGGCATCTGCGAGAGCTCCCTACAGCCAGACTCCTTTAAAAACAATAGTACAAAGTGGAATCACCGCTACATCCACCCTCCCCTTCCACCCCACATACACTCTTCATTGTTGGGTTGATGGAGAAACTGGCACTTTTTGGATAACCAAGAAAGTGGTTGCTTAGCACCAAAGGAAAGGTTTTCATACAGTATACAATGCTTTCTCTAGATACTAGCCTAGAAAGCTGGCCAACCTGTCAGGTGTTTGCAGCTGTACAAAGGCCAAGAAATTTACAAAATAAGTCTGTCCATGCTCTTTCCTTGTATTTTGACTCACTGTGCTTACAGGGAAGAATCTGGGTATTTCAAGAGTAGAGCTACTGGCTGGTTTCACACAAAGGGCTCTGAGAGATGGCTTTGCAGTTAAAAGCACTGACTGTTCTTCCAGAGGACCCAGGTTTAACTTTTCCAGCACAGACACAGAGGCTGTAACTATAACTCTGGCTCTAAGGAATTCAACACCCTCTTCCGGTCTCCAAAGGCACCAGGCACACATGTGATACATAGACATGAAGAACAAATACATGTAAAAATTAAAGTTAAATTAAAAACATGAGCTGGCTCTTGATATACTTGGATAATACGTATAAAAATGCTCTGAACAAATAGGGGCTGGGCAGTTCAATGGTCAAGAGCAGTTGCTACTGTTGCAGAGGTCTTAGGTTCACAAGCATCTACAACTCCAGTTCCAGGGGGATCAGATGTCCTCTCATACACATAGCATATATATTATAAAAATTATAATATATAATGTATTATATATATTTATGTATATATATATGTATATCTCACATCTTCATATTAACTACCTCAAGGCTTTCTCTGCTTCATTTTCCCTGCCTGCCAAACAAGGAGTGTAGCAGTATCTATTCGGAGGGCTTTCATACAAATGAAGTACATGGAAATCTATAAAGTGTAGAGAATAGTGTCTGCCTTCCTATGCCAAGTATCTCTGCTATATTATCATCTACTGCTGGACACAGTGTGCTGCTGAGAACAGACAAGGAATCCTGCCCTCAAAAAACTTACAGTCTAAGTCGTGTATAGTGGTGCACTTTAATCCCAACGCTCAGGAGGCAGAGGCAGGTGGATGTCTGTGAATTCAAGGTCAGCCTGGTTTACATACTGAGTTCCAGGACAGTCAGAGCTACCCAAGGAAACTTTGTCTGGAAAAAAATTGATAAAATTCCAGAGAAGACAAACCCACAGTAAGTCCTAGGTAGCATGGCCAATGCTACTCTAGAAGACAGAAAAGAGGCAGGAGGTAGGAGCTGCCTTGAAGAACATCAGAGTTCTCCCCAAACATAAACAGATAAATGGTTCATGTGTCAGTTAAGCATTTTGAGTTACAAAAAAGCAATTCACTCCACTTAGCTCAACCATTTTATTCTAAGATTCCAGAAAGGCCAGAGGAGCAAGACAGCATTTTGGCATTTTCACCCTACTGCTTAATCATTAGCATGACCTAGCTGTTTCCCCAGGCTGGGGCCTCTTTTAGAATTATCAGCTGCTTCCTTTCTTTAAAGTTAAGATGTTTGTTACCAGTATTGTTTTTCTTTTCAATGCTGGGGAGCCCCACATAATGCTAGGTAATATTCTACAACTGAGTTTTGTCTGTTTTTCATTTTCTTGAGATGCTGATCTTACAGTTTCTCTTTAGTTAAGAACCTTAGCTCCCGCTCCTTCTCACCGTTCATGTCATCTTTCTTGCTTGCTTGCTGTTGTGCATTCTCTCTTTTGGCAGTGCTGGAGATGGTACTTAGGTCCTCCAGTGCTGAGTAAGGACTCTCCGGATGAACTATATCCAGCCCTTTCCTCTTTCAAATTTAGATTTTTAGAGAGCAAAAGATAATGTGCCTAGGTATGGTGGCTCTTGCCTTTAATCCCAGCACTTAGGAAGCTGAGGCAGGAGGCCTAATTCAAGGACAGCCTTTTACTACACAGTGAGTTTGTGCTGGCTGGTATGCCAACTTGACACAAACTGGAGTCCTTTTAGAAGGGAGAGTCCCAACTGCAAATATGTCCCACCAAACTGGCCTGTGAGCAAGCCTGTGATGTATTTCTTGATGATGATGTGAGAGGCTCCAGCCCATGGTTAGTGGTACCACCCTGGGTAGATGGTCCTGAGGGTGTATAAGAAAGCAGGTTAAGTCAGGTTGGTGGTACAGGTCTGACTTTAATCCCAGCACTAAGGAGGCAGAGGCATATAAATCTCTGAGTTCAAGACCAGCCTGGTCTACAGAGTGAGTTCCAGGACAGCCTAGACTACATTGAGAAACCATATCTTGAAAAACAAACAACAAGAACAAAAACAGAAAAAGAAGGAGGAAGAGGACGAGGAGGAGGAAGAAGAGGAGGCAGGTTAAGCAAGCTATGAGGAACAAGCCAGTAAGTGGTGCTCCTTCAGGTTCCTGCTTTGCTTGAATTTAGCCTTGATTTTCCTCAGTGATGGACTTTGATGTGGATGTGTAAGGCTAGCCAAAAAAGTACCCAGTGAGACCCTGCCTCAGAACAACAAAACCCAGGTATGGTGGCATATTTTTCTAACTCCAGTGCTTGGGAGGCAGAGAAAGGAAGATCAGGAAGGAGTCCAAGGCCAATTTTGCTTACATACTGAATTTGAAGCATGCCTGGCCTATATGAAGTCCGTCTCAAGGAAACAGAGATGGGTGGGTGTGGGTATGGGGGAAGCAGCAGGATGTCTCAGCAGGTAAAGGGCTTGCTGACTGGAAATGCAAGCTGAAGACAGAGTTGGAGTTCAGAACTCACAGGCAGGTGGAAGGAGAAAGGAGAAAATTGACTTCTTCGCAAAGCTGTTCTCTGACCTCCGCAAAAATACCGTGCATACACACATACAGACACACTAAATAAAATCAAATGAGGGAGGGACCGAGGGAGGGAGAAGGAGGGAGGGAGAGAGAGAGAAAAAGAGAGGGAGAGAGAGAGGGAGGGAGGGAGGGAAGAGGAAGGATGGAGGGAGCGGGAGAGAGAGAGAGGGAAGGAGAGGGCAGAGAGAGAAAGGGAGAGAGGGGAGAAAGAGGGAGAGAGGGACAGAGGGGGAGAGAGAGGGAAAGAGAAAGAGGGGGAGAGAAAGAGAGGGAGGGAGGGAGAGGAGAGGAAGAGGGAGAGACAGGGAAAGAGAGAGAAGGAGGGAGAAAGAGGAAGAGAGAAGACAGAATCTGAACCTACAGTTTCTATGCCAAGGATGTTATAAATCAATATTCAGGTTCCAGTATGGCTCTGAAGGTGAAACTCAGTGGTAAAGTGCTTATCTAGCACAGGTAGGGGCCCTGGTTCAATGTCATACACAGAAAATAAATAAATCTAAAAACCTTTTAAAGAAAAAAAAAGGTTTCTCTGTAGCCCTGGCTGACATGAAATTCATTCTGTAGACCAGGCTGGACTCAACCCCCAAAACCCAAAACTCTGCTTGCCTCTGCCTCCCACATACTCAGATTAAAGGCATGTGCCACCGTGCCTGGCTGAAAACATTTTAAGAATAGCAGGATATTTATTTTAAAAGCAATGGAAGGCTGGGCAGTGTTGGTGCAGCCTTACTAAGATATAGACTAGATAGCAACTAAAGATGAATACCATGTCACATGCTGGCTTCTGATTGGCTGGCCCCAACACCCAGCTTTTCCACAGTACTACTTCCGTAGCAGAGGGTAAAAGGATAAAATTAGGAGCCAAGACCCAGGGCAAGTAAGGAGAGTCATGTATGCCATTCTCATTAGCTCAAGTTTTTTACTCTGGAGCCTTTAAGAAGCTATTGGAAATGTATGAGCCAGAAATATCTTGGACAGATAGATATATTTGTTAGCAAATTCAAGACTTACTCCTCTTTAACACTCAGAATTCCTCCAGGGCTAATTAGCCTGTTTGGGAGAGTGACACTGCTCCAGTCTTCTTTTCATATTCTGCCCTCTAGTGGTAGGAAGGAAAACAGCTATTTCAGTAACCAGAAAGGAAAGGATTTTGTTTGTTTGCTGCTTTGTTTTTTAAAAATTTGAGGTGAAGGGGCTGAAGAGATGCTCAGCGGTAACCAACACCTAAATGGTGGTTCACAACCATCTGTAACTCCAGCTCTAGATACCTTCTTCTGACCTGAGAGAGATGATACCTGTTTTCCCCCCCCACTCAACTTGTAATCAATCAGCTATTTTTACATTTATTCATTTGTTTAGTGTGTGTGTGTGTGTGTGTGTGTGTGTGTGTGTGTGTGCGCGTGCGCGCGTAGGTCATACGACAACTTGGAATACTTGGTTCTCTTTCCATCATGTGGTCCTAGGGATCAGGCTCGGAGGGAAGAGCCACCAGAACCATCTTCCCAGCCCTGTTTGTTTGTTTTTGAGACACTGTTTCTTGTTTAGACAAAGCTGGCCTCAAAAGCCATATGTATCCAAAGCTAACCCTGAACTCCCGATCCTTCTGCATCTCTGCCTCTCTGCCTCTTAGGTACTGGTATAACTGACCTAACTCACCTCACAGAACTGTACACCAACTGATTTGCTGTTTCCCTTCTGTTTCTCTCGGAAAGACTGTCAGCTGAGACCACACGTTCGTTTCAGGATCTCCCCCAGCTCCTGAACTCACCAGCCGGCTTCTCACACTCACCACCCCCACTCCCACCCCACCGCACCCCACCGTACCCCTACTCCTCCCCTCCCCACCTTCACTGTCTTCGCTGCTTCTCTCAGCCGGTAGCCATGAAGCAGTCAGCAAAGACTGATCTGCTGCCACCAGGTGGTACTGTAGTGAAGTGCACTTTCTTGGAACCATTTCCTCTCAGAAAGTTCTTTTTTTTTTTAAGATTTATTTATTATTATACGTAAGTACTGTAGCTGTCTTCAGATACTTCAGAAGAGGGCATCAGATCTCATTACAGATGGTTGTGAGCCACCGTGTGGTTGATAGGATTTGAACTCAGGACCTTCAGAAGAGCAGTCAGTGTGCTCTTAACCACTGAGCCATCTCTCCAGCCCTCTCAGAAAGTTCTTAAAACTTGGTGTTTTAGTGGTTGGCATCTACATCTCTACATCTGAGTTGTAAAAGGATAGTGGTCCCCTAGGCGCAAATCTAAAGAATGAATATGGAGAAATAGAAATCAAGAGTCAGGTCTAGATAGATGGCTCAGAGGTAAAGAACATTTTCTGCTCTTGCAGAGGACCTGGGTTTTGTTCCGAGTACCCACCTGGTCATTTACAACCACCATTTACTCTAGTTGCAGAGGACTGAATTCTTTCTTCTGACCTCCGAAGACTACAGGCACACACATGGTATACATCTTTGTAAACACTCATGAAATAAATAAAAATCTTTAAACTTTTTCACAAAACCGCAAGAGCTGCCTTCTCCCGACACAGATGCACAAATCAATTCTTCATTATTGACATTGCACGGGTATGAGCAACAGGTTCCCAGCAGCTTCGAGAAGGGCAGGTCAGTCAAGCATTTTCCCTGTTTTATTAGAAGAGAATTCTCTTCCCCATAACTCCACCCTCAGTCCTTTGCCCAAAGTCCCTGTGTCTCTAAGACAGAGCTGTGACAATGCCTTTCATGGTAGGAGTAGATGCAATCGGTGTATGTCAGAGCAGGCAAAATGGCTCAAGGGTAAAGAGCCACAGAAATCTGCCTGCCTTAGTTGGATCCCTGGAACCCACAGAGGACAAAGAGAGCTGACTCCTAAAAGTTGTCCTCTGACCTTCACCTGCAAGCTGAGGCACATGCTTGTATAACAAGCATGCTAACAATAGGTGGAATAAGCCGGGCGGTGGTGGCGCAAGCCTTTAATCCCAACACTTGGGAGGTAGAGGCAGGCGGATTTCTGAGTTTGAGGCCAGCCTGGTCTACAGAGTGAGTTCCAGGACAGACTGGGCTACACAGAGAGACCATGTCTCGAAAAACCAATAATAATAATAATAATAATAATAATAACAATAATAAGTGGAATAAATTTAAAGAAGGAACCTATGTTGGCTGGAAAAAAACAAAAAACATTGGGATCTCTCCTCAAAACCCCAGTTGGTTTAAACTCTCTGTGGCAACACTCCTTTAACCTCTTCACAAGGTCTGAAGAAGTTGGGTCACCAGTCCCCTCAGTCCTTGACTCACCACCCAGTGACAAGGTAGCCCTGTAAATTGCAGCTACCCCCTAAAAGGGAGATTTTACAACTGACCACTGATGTGGTTTTCTAACCTAGCACACACCCCACTTATAGAGAGGTTACTCCAGATGTTCCCTAAAGCCAGGGGATTTAAGATTTCAATAGATTCCTTTCCCCTATCTAAGCTCTATTCACCCAGGAATTGGAGATGGAAATAACCCTGCTTGCTGGGTAGAGCTTCACACCAGGGCCGCAGAGGGCAGAATGGCCATTGCCATGGGCAGATGTGAGGGTGTCTGTCTAGAACTGTACTATGTGAATAGACCTCAAAGCTGCTTAGATTCAGAGCTGATGGGATTAAAACTGAGCTAGTTCTTCCATATCATAGATGAGGAAACTAAGGGTCTAGATAGAGTCAACTGACCTGGACACTTGTGGCTCTCAGAAACTGAACCACCAACCAAAGAGCATACGCTGGCTGGACCTAGGCCTCCCTACACATATGTATCAGATGTGCAGCTTAGTCTTCATGTGGGTCCTGAACTGCTGGGGTGCAGGGTATCCTAGCTGTTGCCGGTACATGGGGTGTGTTCTAATAGCTGGGCTGCCTTGTCTTTCCCCACAGAGACTTGATATACCACCATGGGGGGATACCTAGAGGAGGTCCCACCCGGGGGAAAAGGTATGGGGGAGGGGATGACTGGGAGTGGACAGTGAGGGGATATAAAGTGAATAAGTAAAATATAAAAAAAAAGACTTTGGTAAAGAATTTCATCAAGGCCCTAGGGAAAGGTACAGTCAGTCAAATTTGTAGTTTTTGCAATGCATTTGCAATAAAATACCCACCCCATCAGGGGCTGGAACTCACTCAGTAGAACAGGCTGGCCTTGAATTCTGAGATCTGCCCGCCTCTGTGCCTCTTGGGTCCTAGGAGTAATGGTGTGTGCCATCACACCTGCCTTCAACACATCTTAAAAGTAAAATCTGAGTAAAGATAGTATCTTTCTCTTTGAGCGTGGTAGTACACATCTGTAATTCCAGATAATTGAAAGCTCAAGACCATCTTGGCATACCAGGAGACTCTGTCTCAGAAAAGAAGGTGTCTTGGTTACAAAAGATATGCTTTGAAGAGACACCATGAATGAAATAATTTAAAAAATGAAAACACTTAGGTGGGGACCTGCTTACAGTTTCAGAGGGTGAGTCCATGGTCATTGTAGCAGGGAACATGGTGGCAGGGTCCAGGAATAGCTGGGCTTTACATATTAAGACAAGAAACCTAAGGCAGAGAGAGAGAGAGAGAGAGAGAGAGAGAGAGAGAGAGAGATTGGAATGGAGTGGGATTTTGAAATTTCAAAGTTCATCCCCACCCACCTACCCCACCCCCATCACACACCTCTACCTCCAGCAACAAGGCCACACCTCTTAATCCTTACCAAACAGCTCCGCCAAGCATGCAAACGTTTGAGCCTATTCTCATTCAAACCAACTGAGAAGGATCAAAAGATTAAATAGAACAATGTGGTATTTAAACTATTTAGCATAGTCACTGACAAAAAGTATACTGGCTGGTTTTGTGTGTCAACTTGACACAGGCTGGAGTTATCACAGAGAAAGGAGCTTCTGGTGAGGAAGTGCCTCCATGAGATCCAGCTGTAAGGCATTTTCTCAATTAGTGATCAAGGAGGGAGGGCCCATCATGGGTGGTGCCATCCCTGGGATGGTAGTCTTGGGTTCTACAAGAAAGCAAGCTGAGCAAGCCAGGGTAAGCAAACCAGTAAGAAACATCCCTCCATGGCCTCTGCATCAGTTCCTGCTTCCTGACCTTCTTGAGCTTCAGTCCTGACTTCCTTTGGTGATCAACAGCAATGTGGAAAGTGTAAGCTGAATAAACCCTTTCCTCAACTTGCTTCTTGGTCATGATGTTTGTGCAGGAATAAAAACCCTGACTAAAACATAAAGTAACACTTATGTTCTTTGTTTTTAAGTTTTTTTAGATTCATATATTTTATTTGATGTGCTTGATTGTTTTGCTGCTATTTGTGTCTGTACCTGGTGCTCAGGGACTGGGGTGTAGACAGCTGTGAGCTGCCCTGTGAGTGCAGAGAAACCAAGCCAGGCCCTCTGCAAGAACAAGTGCTCTTAACCACTGAGCCGTCTTCCCAGTCTTGTTATGTCATTTCTATATCTGTTCCTGTGATGAATATGTCAGAAAGTGCTTTTAAGTCACTGAGCTAAACATGTTCAGTTTTTCATTTAGTTTTTCAACAAATCTTTGAATTAGTTTCCCATGTTATCTGTTCAGCATTGATGATAAAACTAAGCCTTGCTGGGCAGTGGTGGCGCACGCCTTTAATCCCAGCACTTGGGAGGCAGAGGCAGGCGGATTTCTGAGTTCGAGACCAGCCTGGTCTACAGAGTGAGTTCCAGGACAGCCAAAGCTATACAGAGAAACCCTGTCTCGAAAAATCAAAAAAAAAAAAAAAAAACAAAAAAAAAAAAAAAACTAAGCCTTGAGGAGTTGAGTATTTTGCCTGAGGCCACAGACTAGGAAGGAGTTGTACCAGATCAAAATTAGGTCTGTGCTGGGGTGGTGACAGCACTCAAGTCCAGCACTCAAGGCAGAGGCAGGTAGAGCTCTGAGTTTGAGACCAGTCTGGTCTGCAGAGTGTGTTCCAGGAAAGTCAGGGTTACGTAGAGGAACCCTGTCTTAAAAAAAACTTCTCGGACTGGAGAGATGGCTCAGAAGTTAAGAGCACTGACTGCTCTTCCAAAGGTCCTGAGTTCAAATTCCAGAAACCACAAGGTGGCTCACAACCATCCATAATGAGATCTGACTCCCTCTACTGGAGTGTCTGAAGACAGCTACAGTGTACTTACAACCGGAGCGAGCATAGGTCCTGAGTTCAATTCCCAGCAACCACATGATGGATCACAACCATCTGTACAGCTACAGTGTACTCGTATATATAAAATAAATAAATAAATCTTAAAAAAAAAAGAGCCGGGCGGTGGTGGCGCACGCCTTTAATCCCAGCACTTGGGAGGCAGAGGCAGGTGGATTTCTGAGTTCGAGGCCAGCCTGGTCTACAGAGTGAGTTCCAGGCAGCCAGAGCTGTACAGAGAGACCCTGCCTCTAAAAACCAAAAAAAAAAAAAAAAAGAAAGAAAAGAAAAAGAAAAAAAGCCTCTCTATCTACTGACTGACTGAATGACTAACTCTCTCTCTCTCTCTCTCTCTCTGTGTGTGTGTGTGTGTGTGTGTGTGTGTTTATCTTGTGTGTGTATGTGGGGGTGTTGGATGTGTGTGGATACACAAGCTACACCATGTATGTGACAACTTCCTAAAGTCAATTGTCTGCTTCCATCATGGTGGTCCCTAGGGTCAAACTCAGCTTGTCAGACTTAGAAGCAAGTACTTTTACCCACTGAGCTACCCCACTGACATCCCATTCCAATTTTGAAAATTTTTGAGGCAAGGTCTCACATAGCCCAGACTAGCCTTGAGATGGTTTGTATATGCTTGGCCCAGGGAGTGGCACTGTTGGGAGGTGTGGCCTTGTGGGTGAGGGCTTCAATACCCTTGTCCTAGCTGCCTGGGAGCCAGTATTCAGGTAGCAGCCTTCAGCAAAGATGTAGACTGTCAGCTCCTCCTGCACAATGCCTGCCTGGACGCTGCCATGCTCCTGCCTTGATGATAATGGACTGAACCTCTAACCTGTAAGCCAGCCCCAGTTAAATGTTGTCCTTTATAAGACTTACATTGGTTATGGTGTCTGTTCACAGCAGTAAAACCCTAAGATAAACCTCAAACTTGCTATGTGTGGCTAATGACCGTGAAGTCCTGATTCTCCTGCCTCCACCTTAGTAATGTAGGATTACTGGAGTGTGTCATCAAGCCAGCTTCATGATTTTAATCTTAATAGTTAGTTTATACATCTTGATTACAGAAAAGAGAATAGATAATTTGTCTGCTCTGGAGTATTTAGACTTTTTTGCTAGAACTCTAAATTCAAATATATTTGATACATAGTACATGTGGAATGGATTAGCCCATTCAGGTAAATACTTGTTTTGTTTAATATTTCTTGTTTGTTTTTCTTTTTTTTTCTTGTTCTTTTTTAAAATTATCTATTTATTTTATGTATATGACACATCAGAAGAGGGCATTGGATCCCATTACAGATGGTTGTGAGCTACCATGTGGTTGCTGGGAATTGAACTCAGGACCTCTGGAAGAGCAGTCAGTGCTCTTAACCACTGAGCCATCTCTCCAGCCCTCTTGTTTATTTTTTAAGACAGGGTTCTCTATGTAGCTCTGACTGTTCTGGAACTCATTTTGTAGACTAGGTTGGCCTCAAACACAGATCTGCCTACCTCCCAAGTGCTGGGATCAAAGACATGCACTGCCACCCCCTAGCTTGCTTCCTTATTCTTTTTTTTTTTTTTTGTTTTTTGTTTTTTCGAGACAGGGTTTCTCTGTGTAGCCCTGGCTGTCCTGGAACTCACTCTGTAGACCAGGCTGGCCTCGAACTCGGAAATCCTCCTGCCTCTGCCTCCCAAGTGCTAGGATTAAAGGCGTGCGCCACCACTGCCTGGCCTTCTTTTTTTTTTTAAAGATTTATTTTTATTTTTAATCCTGTGGTGTGTGTGTGCGTGTAGATATATGAACAGGAATGCAGGTACCCATGTTCCTATGTTCATATCTGGAGTTGGAGATATGTATAGGTGTTGGGAATAGAACTCCAGTCCTCTGTGATAGTAGTATATGTTCTTAACTGCTGAGCCATCTCTCCAGCCCCTAATGAGAGTTTTGTTTTGTTTTTCTTTATATAGGGATTGTACTTAGCCATAATGCACAAGGGACACTTCTCCAGTGACTGAAGTTTTAGTCAATTGCTTTAAAATCCCATTTGGGCCAGGTGTGGTAGCTAACACCTCGATCCCAGCACTTGAGAGACAGAGACAGGAAGATCACCATAAGTTCAAAACCAGCCTGGTCTACAAAGTGAGTTCCAGGACAGCCAGGGCTACACAGAGAAACCCTGTCTTGAAAAACCAAAAAAAAAAAAAAAAAAAAAAGAGCACTGACTGCTCTTCCAGAGGTCCTGAGGTCCTGAGTTTAAATCCCAGCAACAACGTGGTGGCTCACAACCATCTGTAATGAGATCCGATGCCCTCTTCTGGAGTGACTGAAAACAGCAACAATGACAGTGTCCTCACATACACAAAATAAATAAGTCATAAAATAAAATAAAATAAAATGGTCACAGAAGCTGGCAAGACAGCTTGGCTGACAAAATGTCCACTGCCAAACCTGATAACCTGAGTTCCCAGAACCTATGAAGTAGAAAGAGAGAGCTGGTCCCCAAGGGTTGTTGTTCTGACCTTCATATGTATACACGCTGTGGCACATACAACATTCCTCCATATAAATAGATACATTATCTATTATTACAGTGGCGTGTGTGTGTGTGTGTGTGTGTGTGAGAGAGAGAGAGAGAGAAAGAGAGAGAGATTGAAATTGATATTTTCACTCTCTACCTTATTGTTGAAGACAGGATCTTGCCATTGAAGCTTGCCTAGGCTGGTTGGTCAGTGAGTTTGACAAATTCACCTGTCTCTGCATCCCCCATGCCTCCAGCCCAGGGTCACAGAGTCTCCACCCAGCCAGCAGTCTTCCTGCCAGATCCTCCCACATGCTATCACCACAACTCTGCGGCACTCTACCTCATTCTACCTTAGATCTTTTTTTTTTTTAATGATTGATCGATTGATTGATTTCATGTATGTGAGTATACTGCCGCTGTCTTCAGGCACACCAGAAGAGGGTATCAGATCCCCATTACAGACGGTTGTAAGCCACCATGTGGTTGCTGGGAATTGAACTCAGGACCTCTGGAAGAGCGGTCAGTGCTCTTAACCACTGACCCATCTCTCCAGCTCTCTATCCTAGATCGTTAAGTGAAAAATACCCACAGGACAAATAAAACCAGGAGAGAGCTATCTTCACAAAAGCATTAATAATAGCAGTAATACATTGTCTTTATTGAAATGTATTTGGCTATAGTATTTTCATGTTTTATTATGGGAACAGTAAACTTTAAATTTCTCTCCTCATGTACTGTAAGAATATATTGTCGCTGGAGAGATGGCTCAGTGGTTAAGAGCACTGACTGCTCTTCCAGAGGTCCTGAGTTCAATTCCCAGCAACCACACGGTAGCTCACAACCATCTTTAATGGGATCCGATGTCCTCTTCTTGTCTGAAGACAGCTACAGGGTACTCATATACATAAAATAAATAAATAATTTTTTTAAAGTTAATCCTGAGGAAATATGGGGCCTGGAGAAATGGCTCAGGGGTTAAGGGTATCTGCTCTTCCAGAAATCCTGGGTTCAATTCCCAGCACCAACATTGTAGCTCTCAACCACCTGTGACTCCAGCTCCAGAGGATCCCACGACCTCTTTTGGCTTCCAAGAGCACCAGTCACACAAATGGAACACAGAGATACAAAACACCCATGCAGATGAAAATACAACTAAGAAAACTGGAGGGCTGGAGAGATGGCTCAGTGGTTAAGAGCACTGAATGGTCTTCCACATGTCCTGAGTTCAAATCCCAGCAACTACATGGTGGCTCACAACCATTTGTAATGGGCATCTGATGCCTTCTTCTGGTGTGTCTGAAGACAGTGACCATGTACTTACATACACGAAATAAATAAATAATCTAAAAAAAAAAAACTGGCCTGGAGAGATGGCTCAGCAGTTAAGAGCACTGACTACTCTTCTGAAGGTCTGGAGTTCAAATCCCAACAACCACATGGTGGCTCACAACCATCTGTACTGAGATCTGATGCTCTCTTCTGGGGTGTCTGAAGACAGCTACAGTGTACTTACATATAATAATAAATACATCTCTTTTTTTTAAGACTTTATTTAAAAAAAGAAAAGAGAAAATTGTAACAGAAGAGGGAGAAAGGCTACATGTGTGAGGACTCATTACACTGTAATCATGAAAACAGGCTTTTAAACAAGGGTGTTATGGTAACATATTTCTGAGAGCAGCAAGATGCTTAAATGAGATACTGCACATTTCTTAGCATGTCACTCTGTACAAAGCATATGCTTAAAAGGCTGGCTGGTTTGTTTCAGTGTTGGCAAAGCAAGCCACACTTCAGCCATGCTGATGATCCTCCTTGGTCTCCCAGCCCTCCGTACTTGCAGAGGCCTAGACAATGAAATGTCACAGTTGGGATGATACCAAACTTCTGCATCCAGTATTCAAGTGGGACTTTGCCATTTCAATTTCCTAAAATATCCACCTGCTTATTTAGAGCCTGGGATTCCACCTCATACCAGACTGTCTACTAAGGTTACCAGTAAGACCTACTATAACTTCTTTGAAGTCTCACCTTGAGCAAAGAATCTTAGGAGAGAAAGCTGCTGCTCTATCTGTGTCTTCTTGGTTTCCCTCCTCACATTCTCATGCAGCAATTTCTAGGAACCATGATAACTAGCACAAGTTTCTAAGAGGTCCCATTTCTACGAGTTGCCCCCAACTCCTGAGGATGGATGCTCCCTTTCCCACTTTGTTGTTGTTGGGTTTGTTTGTTTTGTTTTGCTTTTTTTTTTTTTGTTTTTTTTTGGGGTTTTTTTTTTTGTTTTGTTTTGTTTTTTTTTGAGACAGGGTTTCTCTGTGTAGCCCTGGCTGTCCTGGAACTCACTCTGTAGACCAGGCTGGCCTCAAACTCAGAAATCCGCCTGCCTCTGCCTCCCAAGTGCTGGGATTAAAGGCGTGTGCCACCACTGTCAGACTTTCTTTTAGACTTTTGAGCCTTAAAGTGAAAGAAACGGTCCTCTTCCTCCTCAATCTCTTTCTCCTCCTGTTTCTCCCAGCTCCCCCCCCCCCAATCTCTTTGTGATGCTAGGGATAAAACTCAGGGCCTCAAACGCACTAGGCAAGCCCTCTACCACTGAGCAACATTCCTAGGCCATCCCAAATCAGAAATTAAACTTTGAGAATGCTTTTTCTGAGTTGGAGAGATGGCTGATCTTCCAAAAGACCTGGGTTCAACTCCCAGCACCAACAAGGTAGCTCATAACTATTTGTAACATCAATCCCAAGGGTCCTGACACCTCCTCTTTCCTTTTTGTTTTGTTTTGTTTTGTTTTTTGTTTTTCGAGACAGGGTTTCTCTGTGTAGCCCTGGCTGTCCTGGAACTCACTCCATAGACCAGGCTGGCCTCGAACTCAGAAATCCTCCTGCCTCTGCCTCCCAAGTGCTGGGATTAAAGGCGTGCGCCACCACCGCCCGGCTTCCTCTTTCCTTTTTGGCACAAGCAAGATGCAGACTTATATGCAGGGAAAGCACCTATAGACATAAAAATGAATAAAATCTAAGAAAAAGTGTCTTTTCTGGGGTAGAGACACAGGCACAGAGCTTGATTCTCAGCACCCACGTGGCAGCTTATGATCACGTCTGTATCTACTTCAGGAGACCCAATGTTTTCTGGTTTCCAGGAGCACCAGGCACTCACATGGTACACATACATACACATGCAGAAAAAACACACCCATAAAATAAGAGTAAATAAACTTTTCAAAAAGGTGCTTTTTCTTGCTGAATGTGATGATATAAATCCGTAATCTTATTTTTTGGAAACTAGAGACAGGAGGGTAAGAATTTCATTGTCTTTCGCACCAGTATAGTGAGTTTTAGGCTGGTTTGGTTTATATGAGACTCTCTTTCAAAAAATAAACAGCTGGGCCTGGTGGTACATGTCTTTAATCCCAGCATTTAAGTCTTTGTGAGTCTGCAGTCAGCAAGGATCACATGGTAAGACTTCAATCTCAACAAACAAGCAAACAACAACATGTCGGGCTTGGTGACACACACCTGTAATCTCAGTATTCAGGAAGCTCATCTTGGGCTACAGAGTGAGACTATGAGTCAAAGAAACAAACAAGTACTGGAGACCAGGCTCAGAGGTCAAGAACACTTGCTCTTCTTGCAGAGGGCCAAGGTTCAATTCCCAGTACTCATATGGTGGATGATACCATCTGTAATAAGTCCAGTTTTAGAGGCTCCAATACTGCCCTCTGACCTTTGCAGGTACCAGACACACGGTGGTGCACATGCACATTTGCAGACAAACGCTCATATATGTAAAATAAAGTAATTGTTCTTTATTTGTTTGTTTTTCTTTTTCAAGACAGGCTTTCTCTGTGTAACTGCCCTGGCTGTCATGGAACTCACTCTGTAGATCAGGATGGCCTCACACAGAGAGGTGGGATTAAAGTCATGCTATGGCAAGTAAATCTTATAAGCAAAACAAAAAACAGGGTCAGTGAGTTGGCTCATCAAGTAAAGGCACTTGAACAAGTCAAGCAAACTGGGTTTGATTCCCAGACCTACTTAAGGAGGCTTTCGATCTGTGTGTGTGTGTGTGTGTGTGTGTGTGTGTGTGTGTGTACGCACATGTGCATATATAAATATATGTATATGTGTGCATGTATATATGTATATATAATGACTTGTGTCACACACATCATGTACATCCACAAACAACAATAATAAAAAAAAAGATTAGGGGCTGGAGAGATGACTCAGTGGTTAAGAGAACTGACTGCTCTTCCAGAGGCCCTGAGCAACCACATGGTGGCTCACAACCATCTGTAATGGGATCCGATGCCCTCTTCTGGTGTGTCCGAAGACAGCGAAAGTGTACTCACATACATAAACTAAATAAATATTTTTAAGAAAAGAAAGAAAAAATAAAAAAGAAATTGAAAGGAAGATGAGTGCTAAATAAAATTCGGTATGCTGACCTATGACTGGCAGAGTCTATTCAGTTAAAGTAACATTTACAAAGTGTTTGCTACTTGGCAGACATTGTTTGAAGTGTTGGGGGTATAAAACGAAGCAGAATAAAGTCCTTTATTTCTATTGGAAGAATTTGGCAGCGGGGCGGTGGTGGCGCACGCCTTTAATCCCAGCACTTGGGAGGCAGAGGCAGGTGGATTTCTGAGTTCGAGGCCAGCCTGGTCTACAGAGTGAGTTCCAGGACAGCCAGGGCTACACAGAGAAACCCTGTCTCGAAAAACCAAAAAAAACAAAAACAAAAAAACCAAACAAACAAACAAAAAAAAGAATTTGGCAAGTAGAGGAAACAGCTTATAGAAGTCAGCGGTCTTTCAACAACAAAAGGTCAATGGGTAACTAAGAATCACCTGTAGGATTAGGAAGCTAGGTTCACCGTTATGTGCCCCAGGACAACTACCCAAGTCTAATTATCCTTAGGAGTCCCACTGCCATCAATACATACAGATTCTTAGGACGTTAAACTGCCAATACTATTGGAACAGACATCAGACACCAATTTTCCATGGCTGTGTCTGTCACTCAGGAATTTTTTCTTCCTACAGGAGTCTGTCTATCCCACCAAATTTCTCTCACTTAAATTGCTAGTTCCTAATAAACAAGCCAGAGCAGAAAAGCCATGCATGATGGTGCACAGCACTTCAACTGAGGCAGGAAGATCATTGTGAATATGAGGCCAGCCTTGGATACATAGTGAGCTGCAGGGTAAGTCTAAGCAACAGAACGTGACTCAGTGTGAAATCAATACACAAACAAGCACACAGCCTGGCAACCATCTGCTGGGACGCTAGAAGCTGTGCCCACCCCTTCCTTACTTTAAGGGAAGCCAGAGAAGTACAGGGTACTTGTTGTTTCTTACAATTCTGCTCTAACCAAGACTTTGGGCCTGGGAATTCAGGAAGAGCTGTCTCATAATCACTTTCCCAATGCAACAACAAATGTCCGCTGGAGAGGAAGAGCGTGGGATGATAAGAGGTTAGAGAAATAAGCAGGGACCCAATAATTCATGGTTTATGGAGAAAATAAGGAAATGGTTTTTAACCTGGGGACTAGCATGATTGGATTTGTGGAGTTTTTAAAAAGATGATTGCAGCGACTGCTGCCGTGGACAGTGGAGAGGGAAAAGCAGAGAAAGGGAGACAAGTTATGAGGCCATTGAAGTTCAAACTAGAGTTCGTTGTACCTGGACTAATATGCCAGGAAGAGAGAATGGAAAAATTGCATGTGGGTGTCACCGTAGAGATCGGTGAGTAGTGCTTGCTCCTGAGGAGAGGGAAATCGGCGGCTCCTCACTGATCCAAGTCATCTGTCATGTCTTCCCTCTTAATTCTCTCTCACCCTTCTTCTGTCCCTCCCTCTCTCTCTTTTAAATACAGGGTTTCTCTGTGTAGCTCTGGCTGTCCTGGAACTCACTCTGTAAACCAGGCTGGCCTCGAACTCAGAAATCTGCCTGCCTCTGCCTCCCAAGTGCTGGGACTAAAGGCCTGTGCCACCTCCGCCCGGCACCCTCTTCATTCTTACTCTTCATCTCTTTGTCTCTCTTTGCAAAGTATACTGTCTTGATTACTGTAGCTTCATAGTAAATGCTCTGCGAGTGGGTCAAACTGGGGGTGGAGTCCGGTCTGTGCACATCCTACCCAGGATGCTGTGGAGCTACAGTCTTATCTACTCTGCTTTTCTTCCTTCCCGTTGGTCACATTGGAGTTAACGTGATCATCAAAAACATCAAGCAGACCACACCTCTTCTCGGCTTAAAAACTTTAGTGGCCCCTGTGGCTCTAAAAACAAAACCTAAGCTTCCACTATAACTTCAAACACCCTTATGACTGAGCCCTTTCCCTCCTCCCCAATCACTCCGTGCCCCATGCTCCTCCCTAGTCATTACCTTCAGCAAGTAGGGCCTATAGCATTTATTCATGCTATAGTCTATGTTTCCTTTAAAATTTTCCTTTTGGCCGGGCGATGGTGGCGCACGCCTTTAATCCCAGAACTTGGGAGGCAGAGGCAGGTGGATTTCTGAGTTCGAGGCCAGTCTGGTCTACAGAGTGAGTTCCAGGACAGCCAGGGCTACACAGAGAAACCCTGTCTCGAACAAAACAAAACAAAAAGCTTCTACGTTTAAGGCCATCCTGGGGCAGTAGACGTGGCTCAAATGGCTCAGTAGTTAAAAGCACTGGCTGCTCTAGCAGAGGCTCTGGGTTTGATTCCCAGCACCACATGGCAGCTCACAACCACCTACAACTGAAGTTCCGTGGGAATCTGACACTTTGTAACATCCTTGGACACTGGTACACATATATACACACAGACGAAACACTCATACACAATAAATAAACAAATCTCTAAGATCTCTGATTTTCCTGCTTCCCGCTTTCACATGCTTAGATCATAGGTATGCCGTGTCACACCCAACTTTATGTGGTGCTGAGGACCAAGCCCAGGGCTTCACGCACACCAGGCCAGTACTCAGCTAGCCCCACTGCATCCTCTGCCTTTGCAGGGTTCTTTCTATTTTGACTGTTAGGTTTCAGCCCATGTGACTCACTCAAAGAGGCGATCCTTTAGCTCACTGTTTCTCAGCAGAGAATGACTTTATTTCCCAGAGTTCTGCCAATACTAGAAACTCTTTTTTTTTGTCATGATAAAAAAGATTGTAGGTTACTGGCAGACAGAATCCAGGGATGTTACTAAATGTTCAACAGGACATCCTTGTGCAAGAAAGAACTAGCCAGGAAGCTAGCAAGATGGTTCATGAGTAAAGGTACTTGCCACCAGACCTCATGGCTTATAACTGTAAAATATACTTTCCTTATCAAAATTTTATTTTAAAAATTAATGTAAGTCAGATTCTCAACAAAGTGTTTATTTTTAATCATTACTTAAACTGATACTTTTGGAGTACCAACTTTGTACCAATCAAAGAGCTAGATACTGGGAATGTAATAAGGAACAAGAAATGATTCTTGAGGGCCAGTGAGATGACTAAGAGGGCAGAGGAGCTTGCCAAGACTGCTGATCTGTGTTTGATCCCCAGAGAAGGAGTGAATGACTCCACAGTTGTCCTTTGTCCTTTGTTCTACACACACACACACACACACACACACACACACACACACACACACACACACAAACACACCATGGAATGGACTTGTGAACATTTGTACATGGGCACACACACACATAGATAGATAGATAGATAGATAGATAGATAGATAGATAGATAGATAGATAGATAGATAAAATATAATTTAAAAAGGAGATGGAGGAGGATGAGAGCTGTATCTTGATCTCAAAGTCCTTACAGGTCAAGGTTTGGTTGGGAAGATACAGCGCCATTTCTACTTTGGAGCGCTGTAGGAAATGAGGGAGAATACAGGGTCTGTGCTTCATCAGTTCTTGGGGAAGGATGAGAAGGAAAGATGCAGGTAAACAACTACAGTTGCCAGAAAAGAAAAAAATCAAGAATGAGATCTCTGCCAGTGATGGAAATTGAGAAGTCTGCTGGAAGAGGGTTTGACTTGGACCTGCGGGGAGCCAGGTGAAGACTGGGTAAAGTACAGGGAGGACTTGAAGACAAGAGGAGAGGGCATTTGAGACAGAGAGAATGGCAAGAGCCAAGCACAGAGTGTGTGTGCCAGGAACACGCAGACTTGCTTGGCTAAGGCACAACAGGCCAGTGAGAGCCTAGTCTGGGTCCAAAGTGGGTCAGTTGAATAAGAATACCCATGACCCAAATTGTGCCCATATTTCCTATAATTTACAGCAGCGTTCCCAGGTGCACCCAGGGAAGAAGTTTTGAGAAATCTGGTGACTTAGCGAATTGTTAGCAGGCCAGTATTGCTTTGAGCAACGGGACTGGCTTATTATACCTCTCAGAAACTCAATGACAACACCCAAGAAAGGACAGAGATCCCTATACACAACAGAACATGTCCTTTCTCATTCCATAAACAATATGTTGCTAAATTTTATTTTCATGGGAAAAATATCTCAGAAATGAGTTCTTTCCTTTTGCTCCCAGGTATGGAAGAAATGAGTGGACACCAAAAGAGAGGGGGAAGGGAAAAGGGAGAAGGGCAGTGAACAGGGAGACTGCTCCCTTTGTCTGAGGAACAGAGCTATGCTGAAGTCATTTGCAAAAACTCCAGTTGCCATAGCAGTTGGTCACTGCCTTTTCCACTGTCCCTCCTTTAAAAGAAGTCTTGTCTCTACACAGACATCATCTTTGGCGTTGATCTTGAAGAAGATCGGGACTGTTCCTTTTCACCTCTTTTCACTTTCCTTTCTCTTCCATCTAAATTCAGCTGCACATCTGGGAAGACTGTGGTGGCGGCAATTCCAGAAGCAGGACCTTAGGATCAAAGGAGCAGGTTCAAGCTTGATCTGGGTTTAAATGCTCAGTGTCTGCCTCCTGAAGCATGCTGGCACTTATGAGGAGGATAGAGATTAAGGGAGGTGTAAGTGGTTTAAAAATAACATGGATGCCAGCTTGCAGGTTACAAACAGTGTAGTCAAAATTCTCTGAAACTCAAGGAGAGACACAGCCCTATCAGGACAGAGCAATAATGGTTAGAGCATCAGATTCTCCGGTTCCACTTCTTCCTCCCAACATCCCTACGAGGTGACACAGCAGTGTTCACTGAGCATGTGCTTTATGCCAGTCGCTAATCAGACTGTATTCCCAGCTAAGCTGTCACAGCCAAAACTAAAGTTGAACACAGGGTTCATTAACTGAACACAGGACATGTGCCAGAGCACTGTGCTGAGAACGTGGCAAGCATTTCCCATGACAAGTGTCTCTGGTTTTTTTTTTTAAAGATTTATTTATTTATTTTATGTGTATGAGTACACTGTAGCTGAGCATACTCCGTGTGGTTGTGAGCCGACATGTGGTTGCTGGGAATTTGAATTCAGAATCTCTGCTCGCTCTGGTCGACCCCAAATCCAATTTGTCTTCCTTCACTTTTATTATTACAAAATATCAGCATTTCAGCTCTTGTATTAGACAGACCTCCATTGAGATGCCAACCTGTGGCTGCTGGTTGTGACACCTTGAACCAGTCTTCCATTTCCATATTTGGATCATCGAAGCTCATGAGCTAGGGAGTACAAAAGCCTGCCTTGAATCCTGATCCTGGGGCTGTAGCTTTGAGCAACCCATTTATCCCCTCCGACTCCCCAGTAAAACAGAGGCACTGGGGCTGGAGAGATGGCTCAGCAGCTAAGAGCACTGACTGCTCTTTCAAAAGGTCCTGAGTTCAAATCCCAGCAACCACATGGAGACTCACAACCATCCGTAATGAGATCTGATGTCCTCTTCTGGTGTGTTTAAAGACAGCTACAGTGTACTTACATATAATGATAAATAAATCTTTAGGCCCTGTAGACCAGGCTGGCCTTGAATTTTCTGTAACCCTCCAGTCTCTGATTCCATACCCTCTACAGAGATCACAGGTATGCACTACCATGCCCTGCCTTTAAGGGTTACAGAAAATTCAAGGCCAGCCTGGTCTACAGAGCTGCCTACAGCTATTGGCAGAAGAGAGATAAGCGGGATTTAGCACACACAAGATTCTGAATTAAATCTGGAGCAACACACCTTCTCTCCCCCAAAACAAGCCTTAGCTTGAGCTACTATAACTAAACACCTTAGACTGGGTAATTAATTATATTTATTTATTTACTTGCTTATTTATTTATCTATTGATTGATTGATTGATTGATTAGTTGATTGGGTTTTAGAGAGAGGGTTTCTCTGTGTAGACCTGGCTATCCTGGAACTCACTCTATAGACTAGCCTACCTCTAGCTCAGAAATCCACCTGCTGGAATTAAAGGCGTTCATCACCTTAAAGGACAGGAATTCCACTTATGAAGGCTCCACCCTCAAAAACCTAGTTCCACCTCTCTCTGACTCTAGGCATTAGGCTTCAGTGCAAGAATTCAGTGCAAGAAGGATATATGGATTCAGGCTATTTAGATATAGAGCCTGTAGTTCCTAGACCATCTGAAAACAGAACTGCTTGCAGTATTCTTGTTGTGGTCATATGTTTCTAAACTGAACTCCCTGGGAGCAATATTATCAGAGACACTGAGGAGAAACACCATATTCCTGGGTTGGAGTATGAGATGTGCAGTACTCTTAGGACATCTTATTGTGTCAAACAAATACAAGAAACCATAGAAGCCGGGCAGTGGTGACACACGCCTTTAATCCCAGCACTTGGGACACAGAGGCAGGCAGCTTTCTGAGTTCAAGGCCAGCCTGGTCTAAAGAGTGAGTTCCAGGACAGCCAGGGCTACACAGAGAAACTCTGTCTGAAAAAAAACAAAAAATTTAAGGGCCTAAGAGATGGCTCAGCAGCTAAGAGCACACACTGCTCCAAATTTATCTTTTTTTATGTATATATATTTACTCAGAATGTAAACAGAAAGAAATCCTTTTAAAAAAATATTTATTATTATATGTAAGTACACTGTAGCTGTCTTTAGACACACCAGAAGAGGGCATCAGATCTCATTACAGATGGCTGTAAGCCACCATGTGGTTGCTGGGATTTGAACTCAAGACTTTTGGTCCTGAGCAATCTCACCAGCCCCAGATAGAAATCCTTAATTACTATAGAGCCATCAATACAAAACATTCCAAGGACTTCATGATGTTGAGTTGCAATGTAGTTAGAGTGGGCAATAAAGTCACCAAGCTATCCAAGGCCAGGTGATGACCTCATGTCCATGAGTCACACGCACCATGCATCATTTAGGAATTCCAAATTTGTTTTCTAGAGCCCATGTGAAACTGCTTACAATCATCTGTAACACTGGATGAGAGGATCCACTGTCCTCCTCTGGCTTCTTTAAGCACCCAGACACACATGGCATATACTCACAGAGACACATAAACAAATTTTAAAAATTATAAATATTTTTTAAATGTTTTGAAAAGAAAATTAAGGGGGAAAGGGTTTATTTTAGAGAACGCTCCATCATGGCAGGGGAATACTGAAAACAGGAACTTGGTCAAGTCGCACCTGAAGTCAGGAAGCAGAGAATGACAGTGCTGGCGGTCAGCCACTTTACCCTAGATACGCAACCTAGGTGCCACATCTTGGAATGGTACTGCTCACTTTAAGGGTGCATCTTCCCACCTCAGGGAATATCCCCCACAGGCATAGCCAGAAGTCAATTTAATGGATAGAATAATCCCTCATTCGGTATATCCAAGCACTTGTGTCTCCCATCACTTCAAGCAGAAGTTGGAAGTGTTATATTGCATGTCTATAGTCCTTATACTCCTGTGGTAAGATGGGAGGCAGAGACAGGAGAATCCCTGGAAACTAACAGGCCACCCAGCCTGAGGTACATAGCTTCAAACAAGAAACCCCATCTCAAACAAGGTGGAAGGACCAACACCTAAGGTTATCCTCTGACCTCTGTGAGTGTGCTATGCTGTGCTGTAGCGTGCTGTGGTGTGGTATGCTGTGTTGTGTTGTGTTGTACTGTGCTGTGCTATGCTGTGCTGTGCTGTGCTTGTGTGCTGTGCCAACACCTGTTTGTGCCTTCACTCAAACACATACACGAGATTATAAAATTATAATAATGCATACTATAAAACAGAAATCCACAAGTCTGTAAAAATAAATCAATAAGCAAATGGGAAATAGAAAAAGACATTTTTAATTATCTGTGTGAGAGTTTTGATGGTATGTTTATGGCACCAAAGGCATGCCTGCAGAGGCTGGAGGACATCAGATCACCTGAAAACCAAGTTACGGATGCTTTGTGAGCTGCCATGAGTGTGTGCTCTTAACCACTGAGCCATGTCTCAAGCCCCAGGTTTTTGCTTGTTTTGTTTTTTGTTTTTATAGTGCCTGAGGTAAACTTATGGCTTCACCCAGCCTAAACAAGTACTCCAGTACCCAGCCACATCTCAAGCTCAAGAAAAAAACTTCTTTACAGTAAATAAAATATGAATGAGTAAATGTAGATAGAATTCCAAGATTAGAAAAATCACCATTTGGAAACCATTATAGAAGTAGTTACATCGGCCAAGAAACATCACTAAGACCAGAAGCTGAAAACTGGATAAAGAACAGGCTATTTACATAGTCTCAAAATAGCTCCCTACAAAATGTTTAATAATTATAAACTGAAAGAGGGTTAGTTTCAAAGTGGAGAAGTCTGGCAGAAAGTTAGCATCACTAGCTAATGGCACCAACTGAAATCATGCATTATCTGATGAGATGGGGTAAGAAAAGCCCATGGTAATTCTTCAGAACTGCATTAGCTGACCAACCTAAACTGAGCAATGTTCTATCAAGGAACTTCCCTTTTAATCTTCAAAAGCATAATGAAAAATCAGGAGTGTAAGTGTACACCTATAATATAACTTGGGATTCTAAGGTAAGTTTGAGGCCCAGCTGGGGTTACATAGTGAGACCCTAACACACGCACACACACACACACACCATTACAAGTCAAGAAAAGATTAATGTCACAATTAAGGAGCTAGAACAGCAATTTAGAACACTTACTTTGGGTAAGTACATGGGCTGCTCTTCCAGAGGACCTGGGTTCAATTTCCAGCAACCACACAGAAATTCACAACTGTCTGTAACTCCAGCTCCAGGGAATCTGACACCTCACACAGACATACTTGTAGGCAAAACACAAAATGCATATAAAATAAAAAGGAGGAAGAGGAAGATTGAGAGGGACCAGGACAGGAGGATGCCGATTGCACCGACGACTTTTGGGCCACTGCAGTGACTGTGGCAGCGGCAGCAGCAGTAGTGCATGTTTTGAGTCCTAGCAGAGACAGGCAGATCTCTGTGAATTCCAGGCCAGCCTGCTCTACAGAGTTCTAGAGCAATCAAGGCTACACAGAGAAACCCTGTCTGGAAAAGCAAAAAGCAAAACCACGTACTGCTCTTTCCAAGGACCCAGGGGCACTTGCCCACACAACCATCAGCAGTTCCAGTTCCAAGTGATCCAGTGCCCTCTTCTGCCAGGCACCAGGCACACGACATGTTACACATATATGCATTCAGGCAAAACACTCACAAAAAATACACATAGGTACATAAATCTAAAATTAAGAATTAAGGCAAAAATACATATAACAGGTGACCTTGGGCTAACTCCTATACTTACAGACTTTATTGGATCATTAGAAAACATTTGACTGGGCAGTAGTGGTGCATGCCTTTAATCCCAGCACTTGGGAGGCAGAGGCATGTGGATTTCTGAGTTCTAGGCAGAAAAAAAAAAAAAAGAAAAAAAGAAAGAAAGAAAAAGAAAACATTTGGCTACAGAGTAGCAGGTGTTAGTAATCTTGTCAGCCACCCTGCAGAGGTTTCCAGATCTTGAGAGCCGTATTGTGGTAGTTTTGTAGGATACCCATCCTATGTTGATCCAGAGGGTAAATGCCAACGTAAGAGAAAAGTGGGGTGGAGCTTGTTCCTGACAATCTCATTAGCTGCTACATCTGTCAACCCAGTAACCTCCCGGTCTCCTAGCTGTAGGTAACTCTCATTACTCACAGCATCTGTATTTGCACTTTCCCCTAATGCTTGACTATACTTGCAGCTGTAAGATCACACCTGCGGGCCTTTTGCACTTGCTCACTGTTACATGCACCTGCTCAGCGGTGTGTCTAGCACCGGTGGTGGGCGTGAGTGTGGGAGATTAGGGCTTCATAGAGGGGGATGAGGGATAGACTCATCCTGGATACAGTCTCCTTCAATTCTAGTTATCTGGGTACCATGTAGTTCAACGCAGAAGTATACTTAAGCAAAAGTCAAGAAGTTCTAGACACTTCCCAACAAAATTCTCAGGCTGAGCTGTTGGATTTCCCTTGAGGAAGCTTCAAATAGACCATTTCTTTGCAAATAACAGTTTACTTTCACAAAAATAGATGACCTAGCTCATGATCATAATTAACCTTTTGGAACTGAATGACAAGCAAGTGGCTCTCATTTCCTTCCCTTTCCTGATGCTGTGGACTTCCCACTGTTCCTCAGAACATACATTTTACTAGTAGGTATGCCATGTTTTGTTAATTATCACATTACATACATGTTATGTAACATCATTAAAAGGGCAAGTATTTTGTAGATGAAATAGTATGATTTTGTTGTGTGTGTGTGTGTGTGTGTGTGTGTGTGTGTGTGTGTGTGTGAGAGATGGTTTCTCTGTGTAGCCCTGGCTGTCCTGAAACTCTCTCTGTAAACCAGGTTGACCTCAAACTCATGGATGCTGGAACTAAAGGTGTGAGACACTACTGCTTGACAGAATTAAATTTTAAAAAGCTTTAAGAAGGAAATCCATTCTCTCTCTCTCTCTGAGTGTCTATGTATGTGTATGAGTAAATAGGGTCTTGCACATGCTAGACAGTGCTCTATTATTAAGCTAACATCCTCAGCCTCTCTCTCTAATTTATTTGTTTGTTTGTTTGTTTTCAAGACAGGGTCTCATATTTCAGGGCCCAGACAGATCTTGAACTCCTGATCTTTTTGCTTCCATCTCTGAAGTGTTGGGGTTATAGGCATGCACCATCACTCTGGGCACCTTTTCCCTAATTTTTACCTGTTGCAGTTCCCGTTTGCATCATTTAACCACAGAGAGAGGAAGGGGAGGGGGAGAGAGATATCATCGTGATGGTTATACTAAGTTGTCAACTTAACTAGGTCTAGAATTAACCAAAGTGGCTAAGTACACTTGTGAGGGAAGTTCCTGTCTTTTTTTTTCTTTGAATTTTTCTCATTTTCTCTCTCTCTCTCCCTGTGTGTGTATTGATTGTTAAAGATGTATTTATTTATTTTATGTTTGTGAGTACACTGTCTCTCTCTTCAGACACTCCAGAAGAGGGTGTCAGATCCCATTACACATGGTCGTGAGCCGCCATGTGGTTGCTGGGAATTGAACTCAGTACCTCTGGTAGAGCAGTCAGTGCTCTTAACCACTGAGCCATCTCTCCAGCCCAAGACTGAACTTTTTTTAATGATTTATTTTTATTTTATATGCATTGGTGTTTTATCTGAATGCATGTCTGGGTGAAGGTGTTGGATCCTGTAAAATTGGAGTTACAGACAGTTGTGAACTGCCATGTGGGTGCTGGGAATTGAATCCAGGTCCTCTGGAAGAGCAGCCAGTGCTCTGAACTGCTGACCCATCTCCCTGACCCCAGGAAAGACCCACTTCTTTTTTAAAACTTTTTATTGTCTCCTTATAAACTTCACATCATGCACCCGATCCCATTCATTTCCCCTTCCCTTGTACCCACCCTCCACCTTTGTAGCCTCCTCCCTAACAGAGAAAAAAAATATCTTGTGGAAGCTGGAGTATGTCATAGTGCCTCCCATTTTATATATACCCTTTTGTCCATACTTCTTTGCTTGCAAATGTTCATTGCAATGATTCATTGGTCTAGTATGAGGCCTCTGGCTTCTGCTACTCTATACTGGAACCTGATTGGAACTCCTCTCAGATATCCTGTTGTTGCCCTGTGTCATGGAGATCCTGTAGTTTGGGATCAGTAGGGCTAACCCCTTCATGCACTCCAGCAGTTCGTCGATGGGGTAGATGTTGGGGTGGAGACCAACTCAAGGACCTGGATTTGGGCCTAGGAGGCATCTGAGCTAGTCAGCCTGCTCTCCTGATCTCCTGCCCTCCTGGCTGGTTCACCAGAAACCCTGCAACTAGGAACCGACTGTAGCCTGCTGTCAGGCGAGATACAGGGCCCACTCTTCCAAGTGTTGCAGCAGGTGAGGTACATGGCCAGTTCTCCTACTCTCGTGACCCTAGGGGGCAGCTCTCCTGCTTGCCACAGGTGACAAGGGATGAGGGAGAGGAGGTGTTATCCCACCACTGCACAACAGACAAGAAGCAGGGCTGGCTTTCCTACGCTCACACCCTTGGCACTGGCTCACCTGCAACCCCCACATCCAGGACCAACTCTACTGTGTTGCCCCAAGTACTGCAGTAGGTGAGGGGTAAGGATGCTCTCCTGCCTGCTGTAGGTGGCAAGGGTTGAGGCTCAGGGAGGGCACCTCTCTCTCACCCACACTGCTGCATGGCAGACAATTGGCAGAGCCAGCTATCCCTTACTCACACCCTTAGGGCCAGCTTACTTGTAACCCCCAGATCCAGGACCAACTCTACTGTGCTGCCCACTGGAGGTGCAAGGCATGCTCTCCCAAGGGTTGCAGCAGGCAAGGAGCAGGGACAGCTCACTTGTTCTCATGACCCCAGGGCCAGGTCTCCCACCATGCCCAGGTGAAAGGGGGAGCCAGTTTGCACAACCCTCAGACATCAACATGGGATGTCTGCCTGCCCTTTGGAAGTAACAGATCCCTGCTGCTGCAGGACCACTGACCCAGGTATGGCCCCTGGTGGCAGCATAGACCAGGGCCTTACCATGGTCCCAGGTGGCATTACCAACTTCTTGCACCAGGCTGTTCCTTTCTTCATTGTGTTCACATCCTTCTGTTTCTCTGTCTCTTTCTCTCCTCCACCACTTACTTGACCCAGGTCTCTGCGTGTCTGGGGTCGTCTCAGGAGTGATATCAGGAGTGCTGTGCTGCTCATGCCTTATGTCACTGGGCAGGGGTCATCTCAGGCATAGTCTGCATCCCCAGGCCTGTAAAGAACCAGACTGGTGGTCATTTCAGTCTAGCTCCCTGTTTGGGCCCCAAGGCAAGGTTCATCTGTCTCAGGCTCACTCCCACCCAGGCACAGTTCTTCTAATCTCCAGCTTACTCCTCACCCTGGGAACCCATCTGGGCCTGTGCAGCACCAGACTGGTGGTCATCTCAGGCTCTCTTTTTTTTTTTTCAGGGAATGTTAGGCTATTCCCTAAATATTCACAGGTCAGAACACTGGGCAGAGACAGAACCTCTCTCCTCTTTGCCACCGACTAATGCACATATGACACAACAGGCACACCTGCAACTCCTCTAGGGGCAGGAAGACCCACTTTTAATTTGTATCTTTAGAGGTGGGAAGATCCACCTCAAATCTGGGCCACACCTTCTGGTGGCAACCCAAATAAACAAAATGGAAGAAGGAAGCTTGCTCTCTTTGCCTGTTTGCTCTCCTTCTCACTGGCAAGTCCATTCCTACTTCTTTGGGATTCTGACATATACTGAAGATCAGCTGAGACATCCAGCCTCATAGACTGAACAATTACTAGATTCTTAGACCTTCTGTTGGTAGACAACCATTGTTGGACTAGCTGGACCACAGTCTGAAAATCAGTCCAATAAATCCCTTATATATATAAAATTCACACACACACACACACATTCATATATTCACATATTCAGACTTGTAAGTTCTGTCCCTCTAGAGAACCTGACCTGACAGCCTTCTTCACCACCTGCAGTTATATGCCTGTTTGTCTTCTCCACCAGCTCTTCCTCTCTATGAAGACAAAGCCCTCATCTATTTGTTCTCTGTTAACCCAGTGCCTAAGCACTGTTGCATGTATAACAGGGTGTTAAATACTGATTGAAGGAGTAAATGAATGAGCGAAATCTTGCTGATCACTCACTATTCCAGTAAAGAATAGCTTGGGGTGGAAATAGTTGTTACTAGCTGTAATATTCTGACGGCTGGTTGCGTTTATTTTAGTTATTCACTTTTTCCTTGGGGGATTGAAGTCAGGGCCTGGTACACATTCTACCACCAAGCTGCACCCTGGTTTCTCACATAGGCTTTCAGCATCCCCCTACCCCTCTTAGTATCTCCTTCTCTCTCAGGGGGGTGTCTGTTCAATGCCTCTCATCTTGTAGCACCCAATTAGAAGATTAATTTTAAGAGAACACACATGTACTAAGACTGAATTTACAGAGTTTTTGGTTTTGAAGTTCTTACTGAAATAGAAGTATTTGCTATTGTGGAGTAACTCCAAGCATTCACTATTCAATGTGAATAATTCAATATTATTCTGGAGGAACTCCAAGGCATTCACTATTCAAAGGAAAAATACATTTGTTTTGTTTAGCTAAAACTAGACTCGAGCTATATGAGACACTGCTGCTTTTGTAGATAGTTTTGTGCACTTTGGGCATTTAAGAAGGAGCATGGCTTTGGGATACTTACAGTCTTTCCCATTTTGCAGCAAACCTTGTATTACCTATTTAATTGAATGACTTGTTTTCTGACAGTCTTTTTCTGTAGCACATTCACTGTTCCCCCTCCATCCTGAGTGCTCAGATTTCAGACGTGCACTACAATACTTTTCCTAATTGTAAAAGTAAGCATGTTTGCTGTAGAAATTACAGAGAATATAGGAAAGATGAAGGAGATACAAGAAGGTATAAAGACAGCTGGCGAGATGGCTCAGCAGTTAAGAGCACTGACTGCTCTTCCAGAGGTCCTGAGTTCAATTCCCAGCAACCACATGGTGGCTCACAGCCATCTGTAATGGGGTCTGATGCCCTCTTCTGGTGTGTCTGAAGAGAGCAATGGTGTACTCATATAAATAAAAAAAATTAATAAATCTTTAAAAAAAGGTATAAAGAAACAAACAAACAAAAACTTAAGATTCTACCACCCAGAGTTAGACACTCCTAGAACCTTGGACTTCTGTTGTTATTTATTTTTGTTCTTCTATCTTTTTGAAGCAAGGTCACATTTTGTAACCCATAGTGGCTTCCAACTTCCAGTTACAGTCCTCCTGCCAGTTACAGCCCTGCCAAGGGCTGGCCTTACAGGCCTTACAGGCCGGGTCCACTTCTCAGACTCATTCCTAAGACTCTGATTTCATCTCTCTCAGCCTTGTTTCTATATGTGTGCAGTAGGTATACGCTTTTATAAGTTACATGCGCACATATGTGCAGTTAGTATCCATATAGTATGGCAGGCACCTTAATTTATTTTTTTTATCTCCCCATCACACCTCATGTAATTCTATGAATACAGTAGTGTAAGATGAGATCATCATTTTCCCTTGACAACTGAGTACACTGAGGCTGAATATAATGATTTGCCTAAAACTATAATTGGTGAATGTTAGATGTAGGGTGCACATGTCACTCCCTCATGTCAAGTATTGTAGTATTGTGTTATATGGATACGCATATATATACATATATATGTGATATTATTTATTTATTTTTATTTATATGAGTACAATGTAGCTGTCTTCAGATACACACCAGAAGAGCATCAGATCCCATTACAGATGGTCATGAGTCACCATGTGGTTGCTGGGAATTGAACTCAATTCTTCTCTGGAAGAGCAGTCAGTGCTCATAACTGCTGAGTCACCTCTCCAGACCCTTATTCATTAATCTTAATGTACATTTGGTGTTTGGCCTACATATATGTCCTGTGAGGGTGTTGGATCCTCTGGATCTGGAGTTACAGACAGTTGTGAGCTGCCATGGGGATGCTGGGAATTGAATCAGGCTGACCTCAAACTCCTAAGAGATCCACCTGCCTCTGCCTTCCCAGTGCTGGGATTAAAGGCATGCACCTCACCACCCAGTTAATTTTTTTTTCTTACTTTTGGAGGGGGATGGTATCATGTAGCCCAGTCTAGCTCTGAACTTGTGATCCTCCTCTGCTTCTCAAATGCTTGTTTATTGGTTTTCATAGAGCTGCAGAAGAATTCTGTGGTCAATTGGCTGAATTCCATTCCTTGGAGAGAAACCAATCTTTCTTTCTTTTTTTCCTCTTTCCTCGTTTATATTCTTGAAGGTGCTTCTCTTTATCTGTGACATATTTTTAAGATGTTGCTTGGTTAAGTCTGAATGTTGATTTATTTTTATTCACTAAACAGCAGACATAAGTCTTAGGAATGGTATTGATTCTTGCTACTATGTGTACACTGTCTCCTGATGTGCCTATTTCGTTCATTCAATAGCTATCATTGAGTGATGGCTCTGAACCAGGTACTATGTTGGGTACTGGAGTTACATCATTGGGGAATAAAAATGCTTACATTTTTTTTCCTGATGATATGTTCTTAATCTGGTCATTTCACCCATATGTTTATTCTGATGTTTCAAAGCAACCTTATTCTTATGAACTCTAGCACCTGTTGATGCCCCAGGATTTTTCTCCATTCATTCATCTTAACATTAAGAGACAGATCCGCATAAATACTAAAACAGAAATTACATTCGGTCTGCTGGGGGGAGGGGGTTGTTGCATACCTTTAATCCCAACACTGGGAAGGCATAGGTAGGCAGGCAGATCTCCGTGAGTTCAAGGTCAGCCTGGTCTAGAGAGTGAGTTCCAGGACAGCCAGGACTACACAGAGAAACCTTGTCTGGAAAAAACAAAACAAAACAGAACAAAACAAACATTGTGGTGGGCCAATTAGGTGCTGGAATTTGGGGAGCAAACCCTTACTCCCCTCTGCCCTCAGCCTGCCTTCTATCCTGACTAAAAGGTGGTTTGTATGATTCTATCAAAATGATAATATTTTTTCAAAGAATAAAATCATGGACCCTGTATTTGCATGTATACGCATGTGCACATACAAGAATGAGGTCGGATGAGGACACACAGATGACAGATCTCCCCCCCCCCCCCCCCCCCCCCCCCCCCCCGTGTTTCTCAGGGATTGAACTCTGCCTGTTTCAGGTTTGGCACAAGCGTCCGTCCTCACAGGCTGAGTCATCTTGCTGACCCAAGATGCTGAAATATATTATAGAAGTGGAATCTTGACCCAATCCCTCCTTCCAAGTGGGCCCTTCTACCTTCTAACTAGCAGAAATTCCTCAAAGTTTCTGGCATATGAGAGGTTTTCCCTCTATTTTTAGTCCTTTGATCATTTCAATGTGAATTTAGGAATGAGTCAGTTTAGAAGTCTGTCCCACAAAGACTTCTTATTTTAAAAACTACATAGTAACATTTTTTCTATGTTAAGAAGGTTAGGAGCCGGGCAGTGGTGGTGCACGCCTTTAATCCTAGCACTTGGGAGGCAGAGACAGGTAGATTTCTGAGTTCGAGGCCAGCCTGGTCTACAGAGCGAGTTCCAGGACAGCCAGGACTATGCAGAGAAACCCTGTCTCAAAAAAAAAAAAAAAAGAAGGTTAGGAAAAAGTGTTCTAGACTCATAATTATATGTAGTTTTACATTTTTTCATAAAAGGCCTCAATTCCCTTGGGAAGCTACATGCGGTAATGAAAGTGGGAAGAGGGGAGTGTGATGGTGATATGTAATTTTACTGTGGCTTGAAACAAACTATTTGAATTTTATGTTCTATAATTTCAGATATTCTTATGTCATTGTGTGACAGAGAAATGTGTGTGTGTAGACACACACACACACACACACAATGGAAGCTCTCTGAACTGCTAAAATACACACTAAAAAAAGCGGGTGGTTATTGTCTGAATGCTGAATGCTATTGGAGCTTTGTGTATATACAACCTGGCTCATAAAGTGACTTCTGGAGAAATAGCAAATGAAGGCTGGTGCTGGGAAGCTGGTATGCAAAGTGTTTCTGAAGTACAGCTGGCAACCCTAGCTTTGGACCCTGTTGTATTGCGTAAGACTTTATAGTGGTGAATGGAGAACTGCTTTCCCATTAGACCAAGTTACTAAGCCAGGTTTATCTGATTAATCTGCCTCCCCTATTCATGGAAATGAAGGCCTCTGGTTAACGATGGTGTTGTAAACAGCTTTTGTACTTCTGGCCAGCACAGGCAGCAGATGTTGTCTATTTTTGTAGGATGATTTGCAGTGTACAAAAAGAAGCATCGTATGGATATCTCAGAATTTTAAAGCAAGCATCTTCTTGCCTAGGGAAAACTTTCTAGGCTCAACCTATTAACCCTTTCTGTACGACACAATTCAATTTATTTTAAAATGAATAGAGAAGTCCTGAGTGAATGTGTATTGTTTGACAAAGGCACAGCCATGTCAAGGACCAATGCCTTAGCCCCATGAGAGTTTCAAAGTCTGCCCTGGTTGAGACTCAGAAGGATGGTAAAACCCGTCTCAGGTCTGAGTGCAGATGTTGATGGTGTGGGAAGAAAACATCCACCATCCCTTTCTTCCCATCCTACAGTGGCCTGGAGACTGCCTCCCTATAAGGACTGTTCCTGCTGAGATTAGCCAAACCAGCCTTCTCATTCATCTGTGTGTAATAACCCTGCCTCCTTCCTTATCAGTACATAATAACCTTGTTTCCTTATTCACCTGTATGCAATAATGCTACCTCCTTATGTATATAATAAACATGCTGAGCTTCCCGGGGGTTGCAACCTCTCCAACCCAGCTTTCCTGTGTCTGTGTGTCTGCCATTTCTTTATTATCTCGCCACCTAAGTTAGGTCAATCCCCAGAGATGTGCAAGGACACATCGTATTTATTTTCTTCTTCTCTTTTGATTTTCGAGACAGGGTTTCTCTGTATAGACCTGGCTGTCCTGGAACTCACTTTGTAGACCAGGCTGGCTTCGAATGCAGAAATCCTGGGATAGGGTGAGAGTGAGAATGTGCATGTGTGTATGCAATACTTGAAGAGGGCCGGGCGGTGGTGGCGCACGCCTTTAATCCTAGCACTTGGGAGGCAGAGGCAGGCAGATTTCTGAGTTCGAGGCTAGCCTGGTCTACAGCGCGAGTTCCAGGACAGCCAGGGCTATACAGAGAAACCCTGTCTCAAAAAACAAACAAACAAACAAAAAAAAAACACTTGAAGAGGCCAAAAGAGAGCATCAGATCACAAAACACCTGATGCGGGTCCTGGGAATCAAACTTCTGTAAAAAGTGCAGTAAACTCTTTATTTCAAAGTGATGAGCGAGTTTGAGGCCAGCCTGGTCTACAGAGTGAGTTCCAGGACTGCCAGGGCTATACAGAGAAACCTTGTCTCAAAAAAAACAAAACAAAACAAAACAAAAAACAAAAAGACAAACAAAAACAAAGTGATGAGCATAAAATGAAGGAATTTGAAGGAATGAGTTTCTTCCTTCTGCATGATGTTGTGATGTTTAAGTCAATGCTTAGGATAATATATCACAAATAGATTGTACTGTTACTTGACTTGTGCAGAAGGCTTACAATTACAGTGAATGATCACAATACAGTAGTTGACAGGGATGGGGTGGGGGAGGGAGTGATATAAAATAATTTGGAAAATGTCATGATTTGATTTATAAATGAATAAATAGGTAAATAAAATTTTGGTGGCACTAGGAATTGGACCCAGGTTCTCAAAGATGCTAAACGTGTTGATAAATATTTCTTTTTATTTTTTAGATTTATTTTATGTATATGAGTACACTGTCACTGTCTTCAGACACCAGAAGAGAGCATCAGATCCCATTACAGCCACCATGTGGTTGTTGGGAATTGAACTCAGGACCTCTGGAAGAGCAGTTAGTGCTGAGCCATACCTCCAGCCCCTGATAAATATTTCTTACTCAACTTGACACAAACCTAGATATACCCAGAAAGAGAAATTCTTAATTGAGGAATTGCCTCCATTAGACTGACTTGTGGCCACCTCTGTGGGGCATTTTCTTGACAGCTAAGTGTAGAAGGGCCCTGCCCATTGTGACTGATATCATCTTTCGGCAAGTCATCCTGGGGTGCATAAGCAGGGTAGCTAACCAAGACAGGGGAGCAAGCCAGTAAGCAGCATTCCTCTGTGGTCTCTGCTTCAGTTCTGCCTCCAGATTCCTGCCTTGGTTTCTGTAACCAGTAAGCCAAATAAACTCCTTTTTTTTTTGCCCAAGTTAGCTTTTATCAATGTTTTATTACAAGACAGAAACCAAACTAACATCAGGGAAGAAATCTAATGCCAAGTTACATCTGCAGAATGCAGATTTATATTTTAAGATTTTGCCACCTCTTTTGTGAAGAGTGGTAAGGGAGTTATGAATGGAAGTCCAGAGATCAGAGCAGAGATCAAACGGAAGTAAAGATAGAAGGAAGTGAATGTGATTAGAATATCTTTAGATGCAAAGATGGTGGAACCTGGTCAGGGATGGGACAGAGAAAGGAGGAGCAAGGGCGACTCCTAAGTTTCATTCAGTAAAGGTAGCATCACTTCAGATTAGGAGTAATTGTGAAGAGAGATTTGGGAGAAACAGTCAAAGATTTTTTTAAATTTTCTGGGATCATAATTACACAATTTTCCCTTTCCTTCTCCTCCCACCACACCCTCCCATATGCCCCTCCTTGCTTTCTTTCAAATTCATGGTACATGTACATAACCTGTTGTTACGTACATATATGTATATACATAGCATACATATGTATATACATAGCAGCTCGTGTTTTAAGCAATCATGGTAAGGAGATTTTATGGGTGTACCATTTGGTTTTGGACATGGAAAATTTGAAATACCTATGAGGTATCATCACAAGTACTTACCTGTGATATTGGCATGGAGGTGTAGACCTGTAATCCCACCACTCAGGAGGCAGAGACGGGATTGTCAAGGGTTCCAGTTTGATCTGAGCTACAGTGTGAGATCCTACTAAAAAATCAAAACCAAAACATACAACAACAATATCCAGTTATGAGTGTGGAGTTTAGAGAGCATGGAAACACAAGTTAGGAGTGAATGCTTTCGGAGATATTTTAGCCTTGCAATCAGAAGACTGAGGCAGATACATTACTAAACCCTTTTTTGGGGTGTCTGAAGACAGTGACAGTGAATGAGCAGGGCCAGAGTGAGAAGAAAAAGTGTCTCAAGACAACTTGTGTGTCTTGAGACACTTTTTCTTTTTTTTTTTTCAACTGGTGTGTCTTCAGACACACCAGAAGAGGGCATCAGATCTCATTACAGATGGTTGTGAGCCACCATGTGGTTGCTGGGATTTGAACTCAGGACCTTTGGAAGAGCAGTCGGTGCTCTTCACCACTGAGCCATCTCTCCAGCCCCCAAATAAATAAATCTTAAAAAAAAAAAGAATTTGCCCTGAGTAGTTGTCTTAGGGTTTCCATTGCTGTGAAGAGACACCATGACCTAGGCAACTTTTTTTTAATAGATTTTTTTAAAGATTTATTTATTGTATATGAGTACACTGTTGCTGTCTTCAGACACATCAGAAGAGGGCAACAGATCCCATTACACATGGTCATGAGCTGCCATATGGTTGCTGGGAATTGAACTCAGGACCTCTGGAAGAGCAGTCAGTGCTCTTAACTGCTGAGCCATCTCTCCAGCCCTAAGCAACTCTTATAAAGGTGAACATTTAATTGGGTCTGGCTTACAGTTTCTTTTTTTTGTTTGTTTGTTTGTTTGGTTTGTTTTTTGTTTTTCGAGACAGGGTTTCTCTGTGTAGCCCTGGCTGTCCTGGAACTCACTGTGTAGACCAGGCTGGCCTCGAACTCAGAAATCCGCCTGCCTCTGCCTCCCAAGTGCTGGGATTAAAGGCATTCGCCACCACTGCCCGGCTGGCTTACAGTTTCTAGGTTCAATCCTTTGAACCTCATAGTTTGAAGCCTGGCAGCATGCAGGCAGACATGGTGCTGGAGGAGGGGCTAAGAATTCTACTTGATCTGAAGGCATCTAGGAAAGGATCATCCTTCAGGCAGCTAGGAAGAGGGCGATAGACTTCCTCCAACAAGGCCACACCTCCTCCAATAAGGTCATACCTCCTAATAATGCTATTTCCCGGGAATTTGAGGCTAATCTGTTCTATAAAGTGAGTTCCTGGAGAACTCACTTCTATAAAGTCAGTTCCAGGACTGTTACATAGGGAAACCCTGTCTTGAAAAACCAGAAAATGTACTGGCAAACCATTCCAATGTGGAGGAGGAGGTGGAAATGGTGTACCCTCAAGGGAACAGTTTGTCACTTATGTTTAAAATTGCTTACCCACATAACTGGGAACATAGTTTACTAGAGCATGCACTTCATGTATGTAAGACTTACCCAGCATCAAATAAAAGATGGAGAAAGGGCACTGGAAAGGCGACTCAGTGGTGTAGAGAGCTTGCTTTTCTCTTGCAGAAGCCCTGATTCAAGTCCCAGCACCTACATAACATAGCAGCTCACAAATGTCTGTGACTCCAATTTTAGGGCATCTGATGCTCTCTTCTGGCCTCTGTGGTCATCAGGCATACAAGTAGTACACAGACAAACATGTAGGCAAAACACCCATATACATTAAAAAACAAAAGACCAGAGCTGGAGTTCAGTGTTTAAAAGCAAACACTGCTCTTCCTGAGGACCTGAGTTTGATTCCCAGCATTCGCACTGGTGAATTCTCACAGCTATGTGTAACCCCAGCTCCAGGAGGATCTCACACCTCGGACCTTTGTGGGTCTTCCGTTCATGGGCACACACCACCCAATGCACATAAACAAAATAGTAAAATAAAATAAAAAACAAAAATGCACCCATACACATAAGATTAAATAAGTTTAAAAGTTCAGGGGTAAGGTAGAGAAAGCTCTAAAAACAACACAAGATCTGAATAGATGCCTACATGGTTGGATGGATGGATAGATGGGTTGAAAAAAATTAAGTAAATAACCAATAAATGGTAAACCTGCTGTTAACAAAAGGCTGTACAGAAAGAAGCCCATCAGGTGGTTTATCAGGCAAAGTCATTAGCCTAAAAGCCTGATGACCTGACTCCAAATTCCTGAAACCTATTTAAGAGTAGAGCCAGAGCCGGGCAGTGGTGGCGCACACCTTTAATCCCAGCACTTGGGAGGCAGAGGCAGGCAGATTTCTGAGTTCAAGGCCAGCCTGGTCTACAGAGTGAGTTCCAGAACTACACAGAGAAACCCTGTCTCGAAAAGAAAACAAAAAAATAAAAACAACAACAACAAAAAGAATAGAACCAGAGAACCAGTTCTACAGAGCTGTCCTCTGATTTCCACATGTGTGCATGTGCGTGGTTTGTACTTGCTTGCACGTGTTCATGTGCACACACACATACAACTGTCTGTCTGCAGAATTTTTAAGATATAAAGTTGGGGACTAGAGAGATGGCCCAGCAGTTAAGAGCACTAACTGCTCTTCCAAAGGTCCTGAGTTCAAATCCCGGCACCCACATGGTGGCTCACAACCATCCGTAATGAGATCTGATGCCCTCTTCTGGGGTGTCTGAAGACAACTACAGTGTACTTACATATAATAAATAAATAAATCTTGTGTGTGTATGTGTGTGTGTGTAATTATTTTTATCTATTTATTTATTGTATGCATATGAGTACACTGCAGCTGTCTTCAGACACCCCAGAAGAGGGCATCAGATCTCATTACAGATGGTTTTGAGCCACCATGTGGTTGATGAGACTTGAACTCAGGACCTCTGAAAGAGCAATCAGTGCTCTTAACCACTGAGCCATCTCTCCAGTCCAATAAATCTTTTTTTAAAAAAGATATACAGTTAGGTTATTCATGATTAAGTCACTTATGTTAGGATTCTGTCTAAACTCCACCCCACAGTTAACTGGCAACAGCCAGATAGGTCTGGCCCACTATAAAAGAGGCTACTTGCCCCTCCTCTCTGTCTTGCTTCTCTTATTCTCTCACTCTCAGCTTCTCTCTTTCCCTCTTGGGCTCTTCTCTCTCCTCCTCCCCTCCCCCCTCTCTCCACGTGGTCATGGCTGGCCTCTGCTTCTCTACTCTCTCCTTCTCTCTGCCTCTACTACCTCCTTAGCTCCCCTCCGCATGCCCTGAATAAACTCTACTCTATACTATACCGTGTCTGGTCCCTCAGGGGAAGGGATGCCTCACCATGGGCCTGCCGTAGAACATATTCTCTTGCCTCTTTCTCTTTTTATGATCACAACAACCTACAATTTTTTGTTTGTTTGTTTTAAAAAAAGATTTATGTCAGTATATCAGTGTGAGCCACCCAACATGGGTGCTAGGAACAGAAGAACTCAGGTCCTCTGGAAGAGCAGGAACTGTTTTTAAACCCTAAGTCATCTCTCCAACCCCATGATTTTTTTTTTAGTGAACAATGGCTTTGATCTAAGTTTTACTTCATTTTATTTTCATGTATGAATATCGTTTTCATTTTTCTTTTTAAGATTTTGTAGCTCTAGCCTGGTGTAGTGGCACACACTTTTAATCCTAATACAAGGGAGATTTCTGTGTGTTAGAGCCCAGCCTGGTTTACAGTTACTTCTAGGCCAGTTGCCAAGTCCTGCATGGCCATGTGCAAGCTATGGAGTGACACAGTTCCTGACCCCAGAACAGAGTCAGCAGGGCATGGTGTAGACGGTTGCTGGATGTGAGGCTTATTTGTATAAAAAAAAAATTCTTTTTTTTACTTCATGTTCCTCCTTCAGGAAATACTCTCCCTGCCAAGGTTATCGGGGAATGTTATTCCTGCCAAGGTTAATGATTCCATGATAATCAGAGACAGCACTATCCTGGGAGGTAAGGGTGTGTCTATGACCTTAGTAAAAATGATAAACACTGCCGGGCGGTGGTGGCGCACGCCTTTAATCCCAGCACTTGGGAGGCAGAGGCAGGAGGATTTCTGAGTTCGAGGCCAGCCTGGTCTACAAAGTGAGTTCCAGGACAGCCAGGGCTACACAGAGAAACCCTGTCTCGAAAAACCAAAAAAGAAAAAAAAAAGAAGATAACCACTGAGACCTCAGGAAGGCCCTTAAGGCTGTGGAGTTCAAATATATATAACTTCTCAACTATGCAAAATATAAGGATGCAATATGAATTGTATGAGGGGCTTCAGGAACCTAAAAGAGCAGAGGCGGCTGCACTATGAGCCAGCTTGTCAGAAAGATACAAAGACAAGCATATTCCTGAGTTCAAGGACAGCCTGGGGGAGAGAGAGAGAGAGAGAGAGAGAGAGAGAGATCAGGCTCGGGCATCGTAGGAATGCTGATTTTAGAGTGAGATTCCCACCCAGCTTGCTTATTGTCTGTGCTTCTAAAGGCAGGCAAATCTCTGAATTTATATGCAATTTTTTGAAAAAAAAAAGATGTATTTATTATGTATACAGCATTCTGCCTGCACGTACACCTGCGCGCCAGAAGAGGGCAAGAACAGACAAGGTTCCTTAGCCAACTTTCCAGCCCTCATTTGCAAAGTTAAAAAAAAAAAGTGCTTGAATCTAAGAATCAAGGGGCTGGGCTCAAGGAATGCTGATTCATAGGATAATCCAGAGGGAACCCGGAGTAAATGACTGAATTGATATGTAAATAAAAGACTGGGCTTTAGCCTACAAGCAGGGAAAGCTGTCTGAAGTGCAATCACAGCTCTTTTAGAATGTTTTCTAGCAGCTATCCAGAGAAAACTGCTTTGAGACTTTTTTTTTCTAGCTTTCTGATTTTGATCGGAAAATCCAAGAATTACTTTTAGAATTTTTCTAACAGGGTTTCTGACTTGGTCTGAAAATCCAAGAATTGCTTTCTTTCTTTTTCTTTTTTTTTTTTTTTTTTTTTTTTTTTGGTTTTCAAGACAGGGTTTCTCTGTGTAGCCCTGGCTGTCCTGAAACTCACTCTGTAGACCAGGCTGGCCTCAAACTCAGAAATCCACCTGCCTCTGCCTCCCAAATTCTGGGATTAAAGGCGTGCATCGGCTAAGGGACTGGACTCTGCATGGGCCGGGAACTGAACCCGGACCTCCCGCGTGGCAGGCGAGAATTCTACCACTGAACCAGTCATGCCATCAAGAATTTCTTATAGCAGTTTTTCTGACTGTGCTAGAAAAACCCATGAGCTATCCAAAGAGTTTTTAGAATGTTTTCTAACAAGAGAGAGCTGTCTCTATTAGAGAGTTGTCTCAAGCAGAGATCTATCCGGAGAGACATATCAAGTAAAACACAAGCTGTCAGCTTGGACCCACAATTTGACTTGGAATCCTTTCTTTCCGATGCTCTCAAACATCCCTTCTCTCAGGAACCCCTCTTTAAGCCAAGACTGGTCCTTGGCAGTCAGTCAGGACTACATGGTAAGAGATAAGAGAGCAAATGAATGAGAATGAGATTGATTATATTCATTGGCAGGTATGATAGCACATATTCGTGATCCCAGCACTGTATGTTTTGCCAATTTAAATAAGTAAGGAACTTGAGGCTGGAGAGATGACTCAGTGGTTAAGAGACCTGACTGCTCTTACAGAAGGCCAGGGTTCAACTCCCAGCACCCACATGGCAGCTCGCACTCTGTAACTCCAGTTCCAGGGCATCTAATACCCTCACACAGACATACATGCAGGCAAAATGCCAATACACATAAAGTAAAAATATAACAATAAAAAAATTAATTAAAAAAATCAGGAAATCATGACTTGTGTATTCTCCAGTCACATATGAAATAAGACTATATTTGGAATGTAGGTGCTTCCTAGCTATACAATATGCAAAGAGAGTCTAGGAGTGTATTTTTAAAACATTTTTTTTGTTTTTGAGTCAAGGTTTCTCTGTGTAGCCCTGGTTCCCTTGGAACTTGATTTGCAGACCAGGCTGGCCTTGAACTCACAGAGATCCTCCTGCCTCTGCATCCAGAGCACAGAGATTAAAGGCATGTGCATCAACACCACATTGGGTCATCCTTGAAAAAAATTTTTACTATTTTATTATTTGTATTTTATTACATTTCTTTGGGGGAGGGTAGGCACATGTGATGGCTCATGTTTGGAGGTCAGAGGATAACTTTGGGGAGTCAGCTCTCTCCTTCCACGGTGTAGGTCCAGAGATTGAATATAGGTTGACAAGGCCAGAGGCCAGCACAGTTACCAGCTAAGCCATCTCAATGTCCTTAGAGCATGTGTTTGGATGGCAGTAGACACCCTCTGAGGTGAACCAGAGATGCTGCCACATCAAATGAAGGCCTCAAGGCCTCTCTTGTGTATAACTCAGATAAATGACTCATTTTCTAATGTTTAATAACTTTATTAAAAAGCTTTATTGGCCGGGCGGTGGTGGCGCACGCCTTTAATCCCAGCACTTGGGAGGCAGAGGCAGGAGGATTTCTGAGTTCGAGGCCAGCCTGGTCTACAAAGTGAGTTCCAGGACAGCCAGGGCTACACAGAGAAACCCTGTCTCGAAAAACCAAAAAAAAAAAAAAAACACAAAAAGCTTTATTGATTGCACATAGACAAAAAATGCAGGTAATTAATTTATTTAGATTTTTTTAAGCATATAGAGGTGTTTTGCCTACACATTTATGCACCCATGCATAAGGTGGCCCTGCAGGTTAGAGGGGGATATCAGATCCTCTAGGATTGGAGAATTGTACACTGCCATGTGGGTGCTGGGATTTGAACCCTGGATCCTCTGGAAGAGCTACTAGTGGTCTTTCAAGTCCAAATGTACATAACTTTTGAATAGTAAAAATTTGATGTATATTATTAGCAGAGAGAGTGTGTGGGGTATGTGTGTATAGAACTGACCATCCTTGTGGGAGGATACCTATACAAGGCACAGCATGTTAGACTCTACCTAGGTAGCTTACATCAAAATCCTGGTGTCTAGTGAGCTTCTGCCCAGTGTTCTTGTAACTGGGGACAATTTTTCCTTAGGGAGTCACATACAAAGGAAAGAAATAAAGTGCGACCAAATGTTGAAGATCCAGGAGCATTACTTAGCCCTATCTTTTCTTTCTTTTTTAAAAATATTTTTTTGAAGCCGGGCGGTGGTGGCGCACGCCTTTAATCCCAGCACTTGGGAGGCAGAGGCAGGCGGATTTCTGAGTTCGAGGCCAGCCTGGTCTACAAAGTGAGTTCCAGGATAGCCAAGGCTACACAGAGAAACCCTGTCTCGAAAAACAAAAAAAAAAAAAATATTTTTTTGAGTTGGGTATAGTGACACATACCTTTAATCTCAGCACTTGAGAGGCAGAGGCTGGCAGGTATCTTGGAGTTTGAGACCATCCTGGTCTACAGAGCAAGTTCCAGGACAGCCAGAGCTACACAGAGAAACCGTCTCAAAAAAAAAAAAACCTTCAAACCCCAAAACAATAATTTTTTTTTGAAATTTTACTAGATACATTAATTTTATGTTAGCAAGTACAACATATGTGTACATTGTCCACAGAAGACAGAAGAGGGCATTGGACCCCACAGATTTGAGTTTCTGATGATTGTGAGCCACTTGGGAAGGAAACCTTGGTCCAAGCCTGATGACCTGAGTACAATCCCTAGAACAGACATGGTAAAATAAAACCAATTCCTAAAAGTTGTCCCTGGATTCCTCCCCTCCCCTTCCTTCCATATACACGTAAATTTAAAAAAAATTGTTTTTAAGTTTTAAAAATCATTTTTATTGGGGTCTGGAGAGATGGCTCAGCAGTTAAGAGCACTGATTGCTCTTCCAGAGCTCCTGAGTTCAACTCCCAGCAACCACATGGTGGCTCACAACCATCTGTAATGGGATCTGATGCCCTCTTCTGGTGTGTCTGAGGAAAGCGACAGTGTATTCACATAAAATAAATAAATAAACCTTTTAAAAAATCATTTTTATTTTATTGTATTGTATCACTGTGGCCTGGCCTGGAACTCAAAGAGACCAATTTGCCTGCTTCTGCTTCATAAGAGCTGGGATTAAAAGCCAACGTACTTGCCCACACTCCTAAAAAAAATTAATTACATTTTGTTTGGTTGGTTAGTTTTGGTTTTTGGAAATGAGGTTTCTCTGTGTAGCCCTGGATGTCCTGGAACTCACTCTGTAGACCAGGTTGAGCTCGAACTCAGAAATCTGCCTGCCTCTGCCTCCCAAGTGCTGGGATTAATGGCGTGCACCACCACTGCCCGGTGGTAATTACATTTCTATACTAACAGCAAAGTTTCTTTTTCTTTTTTCTTTTTTTAAGATTTATTTATTTATGTGAACACCCTGCTGTTCTCTTCAGACACACCAGAAAAGGCATCAGGTCCCATTACAGATGGTTGTGAGCCACGATGTGGTTTCTGGGAATTGAACTCAGGGCCTCTGGGAGAGCAGTCAGTGCTCTTAACTGCTGATCCATCTCTCTAGCCCTGTAAAAATTCTCTTTAAAAAAAAAAATCTATTGGGCTGGAAAGATGGCTTAGCGGTTAACAATACTGACTGCTCTTCCAGAGGTCCTCAGTTCAAGTCCCAGCACCCACATGGTGGCTCACAACCATCTATAATGAGGTCTGATGCCCTCTTCTGGTGTGTCTGAAAACAGCTACAGTGTACTCATAAAATATAAATGGGGGAGGGTAAGAAATAAAAGAAAAGAAATGATTCTTTAAAAAAAAAAGATGTTTAAAAAAATCTATTTCTTATTTTTATGTATATCAGTGTGTTGGCTGCATGAATGTTTGTAACCCGCATCCATGCAGTGCCCAAAGGACAGGACACGGTGCTGGAATCCATGAGACTGAAGTTACAAACAGTTGTGAGCAGTCATGTGACTGTAGGAAACTGAACCTGAGTCTTCTGCAAGAACACAGGTATTTTTTATCTACTCAGCCATCTCTCCAGTCCCAACAGCAAAAAAATCTTAAAAAGAAATCATCTCAATGATTAATTTTTACAATAGTATCAATATCCTTCTCTGTTCTATCTTAAGTATCTGTAAGCCTGGAAGCTTTTAGCTTCCATATAATCTGTTCTTCCAAGCTGACTGATTCAATCTGGTTTTTCTCAGCTTCTGACTGAATTGCTCTGCCTGGCCTCGTATTAACTTTAGCAATGTGTTCTTCTGGCTCTTTTTCATTCTCTGGCTACTTCTGTCTTTATCTGTGTCTGTAGCACTGTCCCAATAAAACTGCAATATACATACACTAACCCCTACCCCGCCCCGCCCCGCCCCACCCCACATTTTTATCTTATGAAGCTTCTCTTCCTTTGATGTTCTCCTGTGAGTTGGGCATATCCTGTCTTTGATTCATCTTGTCAAATCTTTCTCTGAGTTGTCACTTTGTCTGTCCCTCAAATAGAGGTCACTTTTAACATTGCTGCTTCCTTCTACAAACTAACCTTACTTTCATTGTTAATGACTAAAGGTGTGTACTAAGGACATGTCTGTATTCCTGCTGAATCATATCTTGGATGTGAACTCTTTGCTAGAGCAACATGCTGCTGGATTAAAATTCCCGTAGAGGGGCTAGGGATATAGCTAAATGGTAGTATGCTTGCCCAACCCATGGGAACCCTGGATTCTATTGCTAGCCTCTTACACAACCCAGTGTGATGGTGAATTTGAATAATCCCAGTCCCCAGGAGGTGGAAGCAGGAGGATCAGAAAGAAGTTCAGGGTCATTCTGGGCTACATAGAAAGCTCAATGCCATGCTGGAGAGATGACTCAGTGGTTAAGAGCACTGACTGCTCTTCCAGAGGACCTGTCCTGAGTTCAATTCCCAGCAGCCACATTGTGGCTCACAACCATCTGTAATGGGATCTGATTCCCACTTCTGATGTGTCTGAAGACAGCAACAGTGTACCCACATACATGAAATAAATAAATAAATCTTATTTTTTTTTTAAAAAAAGGAAATTCAAGGCCAGAGTGATCAACATGAGACAAATCACAAGATAAATAAACAAACAGCCAGGCATGATGCCACACACCCTTAATCCCAGCAATTGGAGGCAGAGGCACTAATCCCTGTGAGTTTAAGGCCAGCCTGGTCTACAAAGTGAATTCCAAGACAACCAGGACTGTTACTCAGAGAAACTCTGTCTTGAAAAATCACAAGCAGAGTAAAAGTAAATTTGACCAAAGAGGGCTGGAGGCCTCATGGTTAAGAGCACTTGTTGCTCTTTCAGGAGGCTCAGGCTCAGTTTCCTGCATCCACATGGTGGCTCACAATCACCTGTAACTTTTTCCAGGGAAAGTTCATGGGCATCAGGCATGTGTGGGTACACACACACATAATATATATATATATATATATATATATATATGCAAAACACTCATATACATAAATATAAATTAACAAACATTTTTTAAAATTTTAATTGAGGAGTTAAAAGCTGTATATATTGAACACTATAGAACACTGCTAGAAGCTTATGAGATACCTCAGTGGGTGAAAGTCCTTGCCTCTGAATTTAATCCCAGAACCCACATGTTAGAGAGATAGAACTTCCTCAGGTTCTCCTCAGGATCAATTTTACAATAGTATCAATTTAATAAAGTCCTGATACCTACATGTGTACCATGGTACACTTGTGCCTGCGCGTGTGCGCACGCACGCGCGCACACACACACACACACACACACACACACTCTCTCTCCCATACCCAGACACAGAAACACAGAGTCACAGAGAGAAACAAATTAACATACTGGGGAAATAATAAATTTCAAAGTTGCACAAAGTAATTAAAATACTAACTTTGTTAAAGGCCATAAAGTAATTAGGTAAATTATTATACCACAATCAATAATTAACAGTAACAATCATATGACTTTTGAAATACTCTGAGGATGAAGAGAGGCTATAAAGCCAGTAGGCTGTAGTTTCTATGATTATACTATTTCCTTATAGCTTTGTAATCATTCTGACCACAATGACTATATTCTGTATTGCTAATTTAAGCTGGTTTAAGTTTACTCTCAGGCAAACCTTTAGTCCAATTTCTGGATGCATCTAACTACTGACTCCAACATTTTACATATATATATATATATATATATATATATATATATATATATATATATATAGAGAGAGAGAGAGAGAGAGAGAGAGAGAGAGAACTAAATCTTTGTTTTGAGATGGTTTTTCTATGTAGTCCAAGATATCCTGGTACTCACTATATAGACCAGCCTAGTCTTGAACTTACAGAGATCCACCTGCTTCTGCTTCCTAGTAGTAGGATTAAAGGCATGTGCCACCATGTCCAGCTGACAGTTAAAGTTTAATAAATCTACATATAAACACATTTTATCTGTTAAAGATTTGATATGCAACAAAATGACATTTTATTTTGAATTTATGTTGAGAAGACAATTATGTGCTGATTTTGTTCTTTTTGTTTTTGTTTTTCATTTCTGGCCTTTAACTTTCTCTGTAGATGAAATTAGCCTTGAACTCCCAATCCTGACTCTATCTCCCAAGTGCTAAGATTACAGGCATATACCACCAAGCCTGATTCATTCTCTTTTAAAATATTGTTTCTTGGGCCTGTGAGATGTCTCAGAAAATCAGGGCACTTGTTGCCAAACCCAAGTTCAGTTCCTATAGCCACCATGGTAGATGGAGAGACGTGACAACCCCTGCTTGTCCTTGGACCTCTGTGCACCTGTTCTGGCACACATGCCCCTCCTGCTCACACACACTAATATGTAAGCATCAAACACCAAAGAAAAGCAGCTAAAAACTCTTGCTTACAACTGTCTTTAACTCTAGTTTGTTTTAGAGTATTTGACATGTTCTTTTGGTTTTTGTTTGTTTTTTTGTAAATTTATTTAATTCTATTTTATGTGCATTGGTATGAAAGTAAGTGTAACTCCTAGACCTGGAGTTACAGACAGCTGTGAGCTACCATGTGGGTGGTGAGAACTGAACTGGGGTGTTTGGAAGAACAGCCAGTGCTCTTTCTTAACAGTCGAGCCATCTCTCCAGTTCCCAACCTCTTCACTTTCTAAAACAAGGTCTCTCTGTACATAACCCTGGCAGTTCTAGAACTCACTACATAGATCGTGCTGTCTGTCAATGAACAGAGGTCCATCTGCCTCTGCTTCCCGAGAGCTGGGATTGAAAGTGCGTGTCCTCACGCCTCGAAGAAGCATTCTTCTGGCTTCGGCAGAAACGTCCATGCATGTGGGGTATAAACTCTACACGTAAGTAATAAATACTTTTAAAAAAAATATTGGGGACTAGAGAGATGGCTCAGAGGTCCTGAGTTCAATTCCCAGCAACCACATGGTGGCTCAGAACCATCTCTAATGGGATCTGATGCCCTCTTCTGGTGTGTCTGAGGACAGCTACAGTGTACTCATACAAATAAACCTTTAAAAAAATCAAATATTTATGTATTTATTTTTTGTACTGCGAGTTAAATTCAAGGTACTAATGTTTAAGGTACAATCTTTGAAAAATGAGAAACAAAAAGAACACATGGAAAGGCACCCTAACTTTCCCTTTTTGATCTTTTTTCTTTTTTTTTAAGATTTATTTTATGTATATGAGTACACTGTTGGTACCAGGACCTCCAAAACCTATGACATCACCCAGGCAACAGTGCGACCTGTACACCTGTTGCCAAGGGAACAGCCACCACATTCCCAGAATCCATTGGGCTCACCTTTACCTGAGACCACGTCACCATTCATATATATATAAGAGCACCCCCCTCTCTCTCTTCCCCTCTTCTCTTTCCACCGACACTTTTGCCCTTTCCCCTTTCAATAAACCTCACGTGGAACTGTTTGGCCTGGTGTGGTCTTTTTGGAGCTGCTGCCGCCCGCCAATCCCAACATACACCATTGTTCTCTTCAGACACACCAGAAGAGGGCATCAGATCCCATTACAGATGGTTCTAAGACACCGTGTGGTTGCTGAGAATTGAACTCGGGACCTCTGCAGAGAAAGGCAGCGAGAGGGAGAGAGTAGAGAAGCAGAGGCTGGCCATGACCACGTAGAGAGAGTGGTGGAGGGGAGGAGAGCCCAAGAGAGGCAAGAGAGAAGCTGAGAGTGAGAAGTAAGAGAGAGGAGGGGGTGAGCAGCCCCCTTTATAGTAGGCCATGCCTACCTGGCTGTTGCCAGGTAACTGTAGGGAGGGGCATACCTGGCTGTTGCCAGGTAACTGTGGGGTGGAACTCAGACAGAACCCTAACAACTACAGCTCAGCAAAATGTCCTTGAATTTCAGTTACTGCTTTTCCCGCCCTTCTGAAACTTGGGAAAACACTAACCTCATCGAGCTTGCTAACTGCCTTATTTAGAACCCACTTCAATCACGTATCTGGAAATTCTGTCAAATTCTACCATTGTTGAGAGAAACTACCTGAGATAAACAGTCAAAGGGAGGGAAGCTCTCTTAGATCATTGGTCTTCAGATCTATGACAAGGGAAGACTGGAAGCACATGCTCACTCCTTGCCCAGAGGTCCTCCTTTCCCTTTTCAAAGGCCACCTCCCAATGACCTAAATCCATGCTAGTTTTTAGTCAATTTAACACAAGCTAAAGCCATCTTGGAGGAGGGAATCTCAATTGAGAAAATTCCTCCATAAGATCTGCTAGCCTGTAGGGCATTTTTTAAATTGTGATTGGTGGGGGAGGGTCAATCCCATTGAGCATGGGACAGCCCAGGATAGGTGGCCCTAGATACTTTAAGCAGTTTTAAAACAAAACAAAAGGCTTGGCTGCGGAGGCCCACACTTTTAATTCTCGAAGTCTGGAGAAAGGGGCAGATGGGTCTCTGAGTTCGAGGCCAGCCTGATCTACAGAGAGAGTTCCAGGACAGCCAAGGCAACTCAGAAAAACCCTGTTTCAAAACAAACAAACAAAAATGAATGAATGAATGAGTGAATGCATGCAAGCATGAATAAAAAGGAAGCAGTCTTCAGTGTGGTGGTAGCACATACCTTTAATTTCAGCAGAGGCAATCAGATCTCTGTGAGTTCAAGGCCAGCCTGGTCTACAGAGTGAGTTCCAAGACAGTCAAGGATACACACAGAAACCCTGTCTCAAAATTCAAAACCATCATCCAACCAACCAACTATCCAAACAAACAAACAAAAAAGCAATTGGAGCAAGCCACTAGGAGCAAGCCATCAAGCAGCACCCTCCAGGGCCTCTGCATCAGCTCCTGCCTCCAGGTTCCAGCTTTGGTTTCACTCAGTGGAAAGTGATTCGGGACACGTAACCCTTTCCTTCTTAAACTGCTTTTGTTCACAGTATATCACAACAATAGTAACCCTAACTAAGATAACCAAACTTCCTTTTACTTGGTTCACTTTCTAAAGAGTCAACAGTCTGTCAATGGTACCACATGCTGACAACCAGCTTTAAACACACAAGGCTGGGGGACATAGTTAAGTTCCAAACTGAGCCCAGATATTCAAAACCAGTTTGGATACAATAGGAAGACCCTTTCCTGGGGCAGCGGGTGAGGTGGTAATGGTGGAATATAGACCATAACATGTATAATATTTAATCATTTTGTAGCATCAATATTTAAAACAGTATCGTGACATTAGAAGTATTTGTTAGTGGGGCCTGGAAAGATGGCTCAGCAGTTAAGAGTACTGACTGCTCTTCTAGAGGGCCAGTGTCCAAGTGGCAGCTCAGAACTGTCCTTAACTCCTGTTCCAGGGAATCTGACACCCTCACACACACATACATGTAGTCAAATCACCAATTTACATAAAATAAAAATAAATTATTTTTAAAAAGTATTTGTTAGCAACTTTATTTAAACCTACCTCATTAAAACCCATGAATTAGGTTTTTGGATGAAAAAAAAATAGTTTAAAGGGGCTAAGTGATCTACCCAAATGAGGTAAAATTGGAACAGAAAAGAATTCCATCTCAGTTCTGATAGAAAACTTAATCTATGTCCATATCAGGGAGTCAAGGTTGCAGGAATTTATCTTCCAGGAACTTGAGTCAGAGACAATTATTAGGTACCAGCATGGAAACCTAGCACAGAAATGGAGTTTCCTTAGCCATCAGAATATTTTTATTTTTTTAAAGATGTATTTATTTACTTTATGTATATGAGTATTCTATAGCTATCATCAGACAAAACAGAAGAAGGTGTCAGATCTTATTGCAAATGGTGGGGGGCCACCATGTAGTTGCTGCGACTTGAACTCAGGCCCTCTAGAAGAACAATCAGTGCTCTTAACTGCGGAGCCATCTCTCCAGTCCACCATTAGATTCTTTTTCCTGCTAAAATGAAACAGTGAATGTTACCAGTGATTTGCCTTATTTTGAAACTGTAACTATCATTAGAGAGTAATTTTCTATTTACACAAAACTACCTAATACTGTTTCTGATTAAGATTTCCATAAAGTTAGAATTGGTTGTTACATTTAAAAACTATAAATTTGCTGGGCGGTGGTGGCGTACGCCTTTAATCCCAGCACTTGGGAGGCAGAGGCAGGTGGATTTCTGAGTTCGAGGCCAGCCTGGTCTACAGAGTGAGTTCCAGGACAGCCAGGGCTACACAGAGAAACCCTGTCTCAAAAAAACAAAAAAAAAAGTATAAATTTTCAGTAAAATTTCTTGCTGTTTAGAATTTGTTATAATAAAATAAAGGGAGTAGGTAGCCTCTGAGAAGGAAGAGCAGGAAATAAAATCTTAGGACATTGGAGTGGGAAGAAGTTAGAGGCCTTGCTGTACATTCTCCATAACTTAGAGATGAGAAAACTGAAAGTCAAAGCTCAGAGTTAAGTTTCTGTATTTCTTAAGTTGCAATGGTACCCAATATAAGAGTAAAGGCACAGGAAAAATAAGGTGTTTGACTTGTGATTTTCATTTGATAATTGTAGTCTTGCAACCCTACTTAGTTAATCTTCCAAACTGTTCAAGGAGAAACAGCAAAAGTCCAAAAAAGCACATAATAACTAGTAAAGAGAAAATGTTCACTAATTAGCCAGGTGTGATGAGCCAGGCCTGGAACACTGGCATTCTGAGGGTGGAGACAAGGAATAATGAATTCAATGACAGCCTTGGCTACAGGGTGAGCTGCAGGCTACTGGGACTGACCTCCAAGAAAAAAAATCTAAACAAGCTGGCTGTGGTGACCTTTAATCAAGAGGCAGAGGCAGGTAAAACTCTGTGAGTTCCAGGCCATATGTGGTTACAATAATGAGAACCTGTTTCACAATAACAACACCCCTCCACACACTAAAAAACAAAACAAAACAAATAGAAGCTGTTCAATAAATATTTTCAAATGTATAAGTTAAACAGATTTTGTTTTTATTTTCCAGCTTCCCTTTTCATTACTTTTTTATATGCAGTCATGCCCTATAGATAAAAATTGTGACTCCGATTTTGTTGTTTTGCTGTTTGTGGGTTTGTTTTTGTTTTGTTTTAGATTTATTTATTTATTTATTTATTTTATGTATATGAGTACACTGTCATTGTCTTCAGACACATCAGAAGAGGGCATAGAATCCCATTACAGATGGTTGTGAGCCACCATGTGTTTGCTGGGATTTGAACTCAGGAAGAGTAGTCAGTGCTCTTAACCACTGAGCCATATCTGCAGCCATGTATTTGTTTCTTTTCTCCATCATTTGGGACAGGGTCTCACTGTGTAGCCCTGGCTGGTCTCTAACTCATTATTGTAACCCAGGCTGTCCTAACTGTTGTACTAATCACCACGTCTCACCCTTCTTCGTGATGGAATGAAAAGCATAAACCACCATATATGACCTTTTGATTTCTAAGTCAAAGTCCAAAATGTTATTAACATTTTAATAGGGAAGGATTCAGGTTTAAGATGACTCTCAAAAAGAAAAAAAAATATTCAGGAACTGGAGAGATGGGTCAGTGGTTGAGAGAATGGCCTCTTGTAAAGTGCCAGGGGTTTGATTTCCACATCTACCTAGTAGCTCACAATAGTTTATAACTCCAGTTCTAGAGTATCTTATGGTTTCTGAGACACCAAATACACATGTGGTACCCAGACATACACACAAAACACCTATAAGACACACATTTAAAAATATTTATTTATTTATTTATATGAGTATACTGCAGCTGTTTTCAGACACACCCCAGAAAAGGGCATCAGATCCCATCACAGATGATTGTAAGCCTCCACGTGGTTGCTTGAATTCAGGACCTCTGGATGAGCAGTCAGTGCTCTTAACCATTGAGCCATCTCTCCAGCCCCACAATATTTTTAAAAAGAAAAATATTTATATTATATTTTCAAATATTACACAATGAAAAATATCACCCTACAGTAGTGGCGCATGTCCTCTGAGTTCAAGGACAGACTGGTCTACAGAGTGAATTCCAGGACAGCCAGAGTTACGCAGAGAAACCTTGTTTCGACAAACAAAAAGCCCCAGGGGCTGGAGAGATGGCTCAGTGGTTAAGGGCACTGACTGCTCTTCCGAAGGTCCTGAGTTCAAATCCCAGCAACCACATGGTGGCTCACAACCATCTGTAAGGAGATTGGATGCCCTCTTCTGGGATGTCTAAAGACAGCTGCAGTGTACTTACATATAATAAATAAATAAATCTTAAAAAAAGAAAGAAAAATACCTTGTTCTTTCAGTAATTATTTCAAGGACTAGGGTAGTAATATAGTTGGTAAAGTTCTTGTTTAGCATGCACCAAGCCCTGCAGTTGATCCCCAACACCACATAAATCATGCATGATGGCACATAGTTTCTGTCTGTCTTTATTATTTTCTATTGAGACAGGTCTCACTGTCTGTCTTTATTATTTTCTATTGAGACAGGTCTCACTATGTAAGTCTGCTGGCCTGAAAATTACTATGTAGACCAGTCTGGTCACAGATTCATAGGGATTCACCTGGCTTTATCTCCTGAATGCTGGGACTAAAGGCGTGCATCACAACATATAGCTGAAAACATTTTTTTTTTTTCGAGACAGGGTTTTTCTGTGTAGCCCTGGCTGTCCTGGAACTCACTTTGTAGACCAGGCTGGCCTCGAACTCAGAAATCCGCCTGCCTCTGCCTCCCAAGTGCTGGGATTAAAGGCGTGCGCCACCACCGCCCGGCAGCTGAAAACATTTTAAGATAGGAATTCTGTCCTAGAGCAGGGAAAACCTGTGGGCCAAGCAGAGGCTGGAGGGTAGCCGGAGAGCACACGGAAAGGAAACACAGTGCACCAAGGTACTGCTAGTTTCTCCAGTTCTGATGAGCTCCGAACCAGGCTGGGGTCTAATTTGGCCTGTATCTACCTTAGTAGACCAGAGACCCCATCTAAAAAGCCTTCTTGCAGTAGCTCCCCTTTCCAAGTGGCCAGAGGGGAGTTCCAGACCAGTGTTGTTTGATGGGACACTGACAGCCAGGTCCTAGGGCTGGTGTGACTGGATCAGGGGCTGGCACCAGAATGGTGTGGTATCTTGATTATTGGTTATGCCAGGAACCTATCTCTTGAGCTCCTCTCTTAGGCCATTCTTGCCCTGGCTGAGGCCACGGGGCTCTTCTGCTTGATGGCTGCCCTACTTCACCCTCCTTACCACATGACACTCCATGGGTTCACCAGCTATTCCTGCTGCTTGACTCACCCGCCAGTCCCAGTGCCGGGACGCGTTAAGTTTCACCAGTAACAGGTTCAGTAACAGGTTTCTTTCTTTCTTTCTTTTTTTTTTTTTGGTTTTTCGAGACAGGGTTTCTCTGTGTAGCCCTGGCTGTCCTGGAACTCACTCTGTAGACCAGGCTGGCCTCGAACTCAGAAATCCTCCTGCCTCTGCCTCCCAAGTGCTGGGATTAAAGGCGTGCGCCACCACACACAGGTGACAGGTTTCTTAAAAAAAAAAAAAAAAAAAAAAAAAAAAACAAAACAAGAAAAGAAAAAGAAAAAGGAAGAAAAATACAAATTCTAATCCCAAAAGAAATTCATTTAATGATTTAAAAAAAAATGACACTCAAGTCATCAAGAGAAAGAGCAGTTTTTAAAATAAACCATATAGGCCAGAAGAGACGGCTTATTGAGGTCCAGGCCAGCTAGAGATACACAGTTAAGATCATGTCTCAGAAAAATGCTCTCTCTCTCTCTCTCTCTCTCTGTGTGTGTGTGTGTGTGTGTGTGTGTGTGTGTGTGTGTGTGTGTGTGTGCTTAAGGATACCAAAGTGGGGCATTAGATCATTTTGACGAAGTTAAGGCTTTTGTGAGGCCCTTGATTTGGGTGCTAGGGTTCAAACTCCTGCTGGACAGAATTTCATCATTTCTGAAAAGCCCTAAACAACTTTCAGTCATTTTGTACTACAAAAGTATAAGAAGTGACATTTTAAGCACTGTCATAAAATGAAAATGTTAAATCAGGTGTGGTACCTTATGCCTTTCTTTATTCAGCACTCGGGAGGCAGAGGCAGGCAGAGCTCTGAGAATTTGAGGCCAGCCTGGTCTACACGGCGAGTTCTAGGAAAGCCAGGGCTGTATAGTTATTTTTTTTTTTTTTTGGTTTTTCGAGACAGGGTTTCTCTGTGTAGCCCTGGCTGTCCTGGAACTCACTTTGTAGACCAGGCTGGCCTTGAACTCAGAAATCCTCCTGCCTCTGCCTCCCAAGTGCTGGGATTAAAGGCGTGCGCCACCACCGCCCGGCTTCAGGGCTGTATAGTTAGACCCCGTCTGCAAAAAGTAAAAATGTCAAACAACTCTGAAAAACATGTAGTATAAAATATTAGGGCAAGATTTAACTCTTTTCCTCCCTTTTTTCTTTTTCCTTTTTTTTTTTTTTGGTCTGTTTTTTGAGACAGGGTTTCTCTATGCAGCCTGGACTGTCCTGGAATTAGCTCTGTAGACCAGGCTGGCCTCGAACTCATAGAGATCTGCCTGCCTCTGCCTCTTTTTTTTTTTTAAGATTTATTTATTATAAGTAAATACAGTAACTGTTTTTCAGACACTCTAGAAGAGGGCATCAGATCTTGCTACGGATGGTTGTGAGCCACCATTTGGTTGCTGGAATTTGAACTCAAGACCTTCGGAAGAGAAGTCAGTGCTCTTAACCGCTGAGCCATCTCTCCAGTCCCCTGCCTCTGCTTCTTAAGCACTGAGATTAAAGGCACGAACCACCACTGCCTGACTAACTCTTTTTCTTTTTTCTTTGTTTTTTTCTGTGTAGTCTTGGCTGTCTGTGAGAGAAGGGAGACTAGCATAGCAAAAAAGCAAGATGGTAACAGGAGATAGAGATAATGATGAATTCTATTTACAGTTTAAGTGTGTGTGGAAATAGTTTACTGATATACTACTGGGCTCTTAGTTCTCAAAACTAAGTAATTGTGGGCTGGAAAGATGGCTCAGTATTTTTTTTTAAAATGATTTACTTATTTATTTCATGTATGTGAGTACATTGTTGCTGTCTTCAGACACACCAGAAGAGGGCATCAGATGATTCCATTATAGATGGTTGTAAGTCATCATGTGGTTGCTAGGAATTGAACTCAAGACCTCTGGATAAGCAGTCAGTGCTCTTAGCTGCTGAGCCATCTCTCCAGCCCTGATGGCTCATTACTTATGAGCACCATCTGCTCTTGTAGAGGATCTGAGTTTAGTTCCCAATAAGAGCAGATCACAGCTATCAACAACTCCAGTTCTAGGGTATTCAACTTGTTTGGTCTCTAAGGGCACTGCACATACACACACACACACACACACACACATACACACAATTAAAGAAAACTTGTTTAATGAGTCTTACTAGGCAGCCCTGGTTGGCCTTACCTCAGCTATGTAGACTAGGCTGGCCACAAACTCATAGTCAGCTGCCATCTCTACTTCTCTTAGTCACACTGTAAAAGCTATAAAATATATATACCTATTATCAAATAAATTCATAATAAAATTGTTGTATACACCTTCCCAAGATATACTTACTCACCATGAACTAATCATTCATAAGAAAGGAAAAGGAAAGACCTCTTTGTGTCATATGAATACATATTAAAGACATTATGGTAGCGTGCACTTGAAATACCATCATGTGGGAGGTAGAAGGATCAAGAGTTCAAGGTCATCTTTGACTACAAAGTGAGTTGGAGGTTAGTCTAGGCTATAAGAGACTCTGACTCAAAAAAAAAAAAAATCAAAACAACGATAAATGCCAAGCAAACAGAAATGCATGATTGAGCCAGGTAATGGTGGTGCACGCCTTTAATCCCAGCACTTGGGAGGCAGAGTCAGGCGGATTTCTGAGTTGGAGGTCAGCCTGGTCTACAGAGTGAGTTCCAGGACAGCCAGGGCTATACAGAGAAACTCTGTCTCGAAAAACCAAAATTAAAAATAAAAAAATAAAAAAAGAGAAAGAAATGCATAAATGAAACAGGAATGACTCAGTGGCTAAGACTACTTGTTGCTCTTGTAGAAGACTCAAGTTTAGTTCCCAGCCCCACACAGTGATTCACAACCATTCTTAATGCCACATGTAAGGGACCAGACAAGCTCTTCTGACTTTAGCAGGCACCAGGCATACACATGGTGCACATACACACATGCAGGCCAAAAAAAAAAAAATCACACATACAAAATACACTTAATTATATGTACCGTGTGTGTGTGTGTGTGTGTGTGTGTGTGTCTAGTGCCCTTGGACTTCAGCAGAGGGGTTGGACCCCCTGGAACTAGAGCTATAGATGATGATGAGTTGCTACATGTGAGTACTCAGAAATGAACTCTGGTCTTTGCAAGAGCAGAAAATGCTTTTAACAGCAGACCTATTCCTCTAGCTTTAAGGGATTTATCATTTAAAAGGTATGGGGTTTCAAGAGAGATAGGTTCTAGAGACACACTTGATTATGGTTGCAGAACAATGGGAATGTTGTAACCTTGAATTGTGTACTCAAAATGGTTAAGTAGAACTGGGTATGATGGTACGCTTCTGCCTGCAATGATGGGATTTGTGAGGGAGAGGAAGGGGGACTGAAACTCTTTGAAGCCAGCCTGGGCTACATAGTGAATGACAACAGGCCAGTCAGCGATACAGAATAAGATCCTGCTCAAAAACAAACAAGACAGGACAACAAAACAAACAAATACAAAAGTAAGATGGTAAACTTTACATTTAAAATTTCCCTTTTATTACATAGACAAATGTATATCTAATTTCATGAATTATAAAGCAAGTATTCATGTAATAGTAGATTGTCTGGGTATGCTGGTGTGTAGGACTTTAATCCCAGCATTCATGAGGCAGAAACAGGGGGAATCTCTTAGTTGGTGAATCTCTTAGTTGGCCAGACACTTCTACATAGGTAGTTCCAAGCCAATCAGGGTTACATAGAGTCATTTCAAAAACAAACCAATCCAAAAAAAACAAAGAAAACCCCAGCCACCCCCCCAAAATGTATTTTGAGGGTACCCAATGTCTGTTCTCATCACAACCTTCTTCCTTCCTATCATAACAGCTTATAATAACAGCATAAAATGCAAATACGCCTTAAATTTCAATGTCTTTAAATTTCAAACAAAAAAATGTAAAAAAAACCTCAAACCTTAAGAACTTTTAAAGATTTCCTTTCTCCTTTCCTTCACTTTTGAAAGTCTTATTCTAAAACCTACTTTGGTGACCTCACCTGTAGTATTTAATTAAAAAAAAACAAAAAACAAAAAACTTCAGTGTGTTAATTTTTTTTCATTCCTCCCTCTCTCTTGCCTTCAACTACAAAGAAACAATGATTTAAGCCCTTTGTGCCCTTTTAGAAAATTACACAGATACCCTATTGTGGAACCCTATAATCCCTCCGTGGAAAGGAAGAGATTAGCATATGAATACAAAGCAAAATGAATCCAGAATACAAAACGATCTATCGAGTTGTGAAGCTCTTGTATTCTTAAAAATGTATTTATTTCCTCTTTTTTGTATTGCCCCTTTCGTGGTTTAAGGGTTAAGGAAATTGAGCTTACTCCTCTGGCTACCCGGAAAAGAATTAAACACACACACACACACACACACACACACACGCACACACACGCACACACACGCACACACACGCACACACACGCGCACACACACGCACAACCCAACACATTCTAGGAGGTGCAAAACCAACAGATGGCTCCTAGCGCCAGTAGAATCGTCAGTAGAATCTGCTACACTCGACATCAGCTTGCCCGCTGTGAGGAGTGTAGAAAGTGCTGTTCGCTAACTGCGTGGTGGAGAGAAAGAGATAGAAGAGAGAGCCATAATGCTGACGTTGAAGGCCCGGCCCTGTGAGGTTGCATAGGGTAAGTGGCGTTGGCCAGGCGGCGGTGGCGAAGGGGAAGGGAAGAGGATTTGGGCTAGGGGCGGGCCTTGACGCGCAGCGTGGCTCCTGATTGCTGGAGCGCGGCTGCCAATCTCGCAGATCCTCTCGCTTAACCAGTGCGCTGGCGAGACGCGCTCAGATATACTGAGGGAGCGCGGAGAAGCAGTCTCAGATCCTGACGGTGCAGCAGCCCGCAGCCTCAGCCAGGGAGTCCCAGCCGCTTTCAATGGAGGAGAAGCCCGGCCAGCCACAGCCTCAGCACCATCACAGTCACCACCATCCGCACCATCACCCCCAGCAGCAGCAGCAGCAGCAGTCGCATCACCACCACCATTATTATTTCTACAACCACAGCCACAACCACCACCACCACCACCATCACCAGCAGCCTCACCAGTACCTGCAGCATGGAGCCGAGGGCAGCCCCAAGGCCCAGCCCAAGCCGCTGAAACATGAGCAGAAACACACCCTCCAGCAGCACCAGGAAACGCCGAAGAAGAAAACAGGTCTGAGAGGGAGGGCGGTGGGGGAAGGGGACTGGGGGGGGGGGCGAGAGGGATGGGGGTGGGGCTAGATGTGAAAAGCGCGGACCCGGTCGGGGTGTGCGTCCCGCCGGGCCGGGGATGCCCCCTTCCATTCTTCCCGGGCCGCGAGGTGGGGATTGCAGCGCCCTCTCCTTCCTTTTAGCATGGGAGAGGCCCAGCCAGGCCAGCGTGACCTTCCTCGGCCCGCGCCCCGGCAGGAGGCAGACCTGTACGGTCGGCCTTGGAAGTCCAGCCTTATTTTTTCCTCTAGTGCGGCCCTGGAGTTGCCTGAATGTGGGGACCCTAAGAAGGAGTGAAACTCGGCCGCCCTAAAAAAAAAATTCCTTCGAGGTGTATGTAATTCAGGCCTAGTGAATCCCGATTCAGGTGGTGTCGCGAGACCCGCTTGCAGGCGGCGCGGAGCGGGGCTGAGGGCTGAGTTGAGGAAGCGTCCTCCCTCACCCGCCACCCCAAGCCCACCTGTGGCCTTGGGGTTTGCTGTCTGGGTTGGGGGGGGGGAGGCTGGGACCCCATCGTCCCTCGGGTCATCTCTACCCCTAAACGCCCATATTGGGCGCCGGAGTCCGCTGTCTGTACAGACGGCTCCTCCGAAGGCCGGCGCCCCTGGCCCGTTCGCCTCCGAGCCGGCGAGGCTGGAATGTTCTCTCTTCCTCGCGGGGCCGCTTCCTGTCCGCCATGTTGGAAGCCGATTCCTGTCACCGACTCCGGCCGGCTGAGGAGCGGAGGGGGAAGGGTGCCGAAGGCCACACGGCACGCTGGCACCGCTGCCCCGGGACCCTCTGCGGCCCCTTCCGGGTCCCCCGCACTGCGGGCGGCCGCCGCCCGCCGCCCCTCCCCCGCCCCGCGCCGGGTTGTGTAACCCGGTGGCGGCCGCGCGGCCCCGGGCGGGTCCCTGGGGTGAGGGGCGGGGGCGGTTGGGGTGGGGGAGGGAAGCGGCCACGAGGGGAGCGGCCTGCACCGTGGACCCGCGCGCCGACTGCCGCGTTTCCCGCTCCCGGGTGCGGCGGGAGGCGCGGGCGGGGAGCGGGCCTTAAAGAGGAGCTTGAGGGGGAAGGAGGCCCGGGCGGCGGCCGCAGCGTTCCTCCGGCCTGCGAGGGGCGAGGGGATTCATTTTGGGTAGAGGCGGTGCCTGAGGCCGGGTGGGGTACCCAGCGGGAACCAAGCTCCTGGGTCACGAGTTTCTCTGCCACAGGAATCTCTTCTCCTGCCAGGTTCGCTCACGACTCCGCCTCAGAGGCTTTTTCACTTAGGCCTTTTTTCTTTATAGCAGCCCGCAGCCCGTTTCCTACCCAAAAAAAAAAAAAAAATGGGGGTGGGGTGGGGAACAATCTCTCAAACCTTATTCCGTTCGTTTTCCATTGAATATCTAAACTTCTGAGCTGAGGTAGTGACTTTGTGGGAGGGATAAATCAGATGCTCGACTGGGTGGACAACATGGGCAGTTTTGGGGCCCCTGTTTCTTTAACGATGAACTGGAAGTGACTGGACCATGAGGTTGTCACTAACCTCTTTACCTTGGAAAAGACATTTTTAGTGGTTAAAGTGAGGCGTTTGGTGCATTTTAAAGCCGACTTCCATCCTCAAACTGAATATTATTTAACATACTAAATGTGGAGTCTTGAGATACTTCAACAGTAAGCATCAGAGTTTATACACATGTTTTTATTTTCCCTGAAAAGGGAATGTTTAGAAAAACAATGTTAAAACTTAGCTTGTCGCATAATACAAGTAGTTACTGGTGAAAAACTTACTGTAGACATTGTAACTTTGAAGACAGAGCTGGATGGATATCAGATTTTCTTTTATAGATTTGACTTTATCATCAGTTTGTAGGAACTGATGATAGAGGAGCAGAAGTGTTTAATTGTAAGGATTTACAAAAGCCTAGAAACAGGAATTATGTAACTGTATTAGTTTTGGTTTTCATAAGGTGAGGAAGTATCAAGGTTACCCAGTGGTACTGTTCACAGATTTAGAACTTGTCTCTTATAAGATTTATGTATCCCCACAGGACTCAACACTGCATAGAGATGCTGACCCTGAACCATCATTGGAGGTGGCCCTCCTCAAAATTTGTCTTAAATTGGGATGAAGAATAAGGAAAGGAACTGGGTTTAGAAAATTGAGAGATTGTTAACAGTTGGGCTGAGCACTTTTTCCGTGTGTGGTTTGGTCATTGGGTCTAGAAAATGTTTGGAACATACTTATATATGAACCATTACTCCCAAACTTATGAGAAACTGGTTTTCTGGTTCCACAAGAGAGGGCATAGGAGACCAAATTGAGTAATTGCAGTCATCAAATCCAAAAGCTATATTTATTGGGACTCAAGTTTTGCTGAGTCCATTTGAAGTGGAGTTATCATAGCCCTAAACAATAAAGACACAGGGATTCTTTAATTGCTTTCTGTAATAACTACCATTTTCATATTTTTCTTAAATATCTAAGCTTTAAAAGGTGCTTTTCATACTTAGTGCATACATACCAAGACCACAGAGAGACAAATACATAAAATGAGATTAAAAGCTGCATAGTAGGTTGCATTTTGTAAACTTAGAATTGAACCCAGGACCCTTGGTGTAGTAGGTAGGAGATAGCTACCACTGAGCTACAAACTCAGCCCTTTATATTTTAATTTGTAATTCTGGTGCCTGACCCTCCTAGGATCCTGGAATTAGTGTGGGCCACCATTTGCTACCTGAGCTTTTTTTCCCCTGTGATTTTATTTCTGGAATCTGAGCTACTAATAAACTTAAGTAGAATTGTTTTAGTTTACTTAAAAATCTGTGTTGTGGTTCAGCTTTTTTGGATTATTATTATTATTGCATGTAACATTGCCTATCTTTAGTTTAAATATATAAAATTATGATTAATGAGCCAGAAGATACAGATATTGCTTAACTTACATTAAATGGTAAAGTAGTTCTTCTCTTGGTTGCCTTTGGTCCAGGCTAATCTATTGATTTGGGTCTCCTTGCCCCTAATTTTTGTTTTTGTTTGAGACAAAATTTCAGGGGTACATTACATATCACTAGATCTGACTTAACATTTTGCATTTTTTAAAGAAAATGTTATAGAAAACAAAACCACATACTGTTTTTGCCTTATAGTTAGCCACTTTCTGAGGAAAAAAAATACATTTGAGACAGAGTCTTAGTAGCCCTGACTGGCCTGGAATTTATTATGTAGACTGGCTTCAAACTCAGATTTTCCTGCTTCTGTCTCCTCAGTGCTAGGATTGAAGGCTTGTCCCACCATATCAGCTCCATGAAAGCTTTTATTGTGGACCTGGAGCTTAGTGGTAGAAGACCTGTCTAGTATGACAAGCTCAGCTCACAGCAACATAGGACGTCTGATTGGCTAGCATAGTTTTTAGAAAATGAAAAACGGTAATGTAATGCTGGAAATAAGGAGTTTATTTTTTTTCCTAACTACTAAGGGTTGAGCCTTGAACTTGATACATATGTACATATCACAATATGTATGTATTTCTGATGCAGGGCAGTGACTACACAGAAATCCTGTGTCAAAAGACAAAGTATTGTCTGCAATTATGTTTATTTTCTGGAAGTTCATATAGAAGAAAATGTATTTCTGTTTGATTACTGTTAGAATTGAGAGTTTCCCAAAGATCTTTTGAGGTCATAAAACAATTGATAGCTAATTGCCATATTATTAGTGAGTAGAAAGAGCTGTGATTGATCCAGTAAATCACTTGTATTAAGAGTTAACTGTAAGCTGGGCAGTGGTTGTGCATGCCTTTAATTCCGGCACTTGGGAGGCAGAGGCAGGTGGATCTCTGAGCTCTGTCAGTGAGATCCAGAACAGTCAGGGCTACACAGAAAAACTTGATTAAAAAAAAAACAACAACAACAAACAGAAAACATTAGCTGTAAAGAGTGAATTCTGTGTTCAAATACTTGACTGCTTTAGAATATTAGATTCATTTCACTGTAGTTTTGTGAGCATGCAAGTGTTACAAGCAGGCAGAAAGCTGTGGGTTCTAGACAGATTTCTAGTTCTTCTACTCTGTGACCTGGGTGTTAACTTTTTTTATCCTGGTCCTTTAGCCCAAGTAGAACTAAGTGAAAGTAAGAGAAAGAGTCTTTATAAGGGTTAGAAACATTGGTACATATTTTTGTTTCATGAGTTATGGTATGCTCTTATGTGGAGTTAAATTTGACTACTTTGGGAAAGTCCAGAGGCTTTGTCTGATAGACATTGGCAACTAGTCACTTACAGTCCTCAATATCCTCTTTGGGGGTGCAGGGAGGGGCAGTACTAGGGATTGAATTCAGTGGTCATACAAGGGAGGCAAAGACCATGGCCTTATTTTTATTTTCCTTTTACAGTTTATTGCATCTGAAGTAGCACTGGTTCTAAATAGTGTGTGTTTGAGACAAGGTTCCACCCTGTAGCTCAGGGTGGCTTCAAACATGCAGCAATTATCTAACAGCCTCATTGCTATAATTCATAAGGTTTTTTTCTGTTTAAATAATTTAGAGGAGTATTATGACTTGTTGCTTAAAATGTCCTGATCTTTTTAGTTAATTCTGGCTACTGGTCCAGAAGATGGACCTGATATCAGTTGTTTCCTAGGTCTGCCTCTGACAAGTTTCTTTACATAGAGATGTGATAAACCCTACAGCTTTGGAGTTCAATAAAGTTGTTCGGTGTTAATACTACAGTGATTTAAATGTATGTGTTTTGTTTGTTTTTCTTTTCCTTCTATAGGCTATGGTGAAATAAATGGTAATGCTGGAGAAAGAGAAATATCTTTAAAGAACCTCAGTTCTGATGAAGCTACCAACCCTATTTCCAGGGTCCTCAATGGCAACCAGCAAGTTGTAGACACAAGCCTGAAGCAGACTGTAAAGACAAGCACCTTTGGAAAAGCAGGAATCAAAACCAAGAATTTCATTCAGAAAAACAGTATGGACAAAAAGAATGGGAAGTCTTATGAAAATAAATCTGGAGAAACCCAGGCTGTAGATAAGACCGATACTATAGCAATTCCAAATGGTGTTATAACAAATAGTTCAGGCTATATTACTAATGGCTATATGAGCAAAGGAGCAGATAATGATGGTAGTGGATCTGAGAGTGGATATACCACTCCTAAAAAAAGGAAAGCTAGGCGCAATAGTGCCAAGGGTTGTGAAAACCTTAATTTAGTGCAGGACAAAATAATGCAAGAGACTAGTGTCCCAGCATTAAAACAGGGACTTGAAACTTTAAAGCCTGACTATAGTGAACAAAAGGGAACTCGAGTAGATGGTTCGAAGCCTATTTGGAAATATGAAACTGGACCTGGAGGAACAAGTCGTGGAAAACCTGCTATGGGTGACATGCTTCGTAAAAGCTCAGATATTAAACCTGGTTTGAGTAGCAAAAAATTTGATGATCGGCCTAAAGGAAAGCATGCCTCAGCTGCCTCCAAAGAGGACTCATGGACCTTGTTTAAGCCACCCCCAGTTTTTCCAGTGGACAATAGCAGTGCAAAAATAGTTCCTAAAATAAGTTATGCAAGCAAAGTTAAGGAAAACCTCAACAAAACTGTACAGAACTCTTCTGTGTCACCATCTTCATCTTCTTCATCATCATCATCTACTGGAGAAACTCAGACCCAGTCATCAAGTCGGTTATCCCAGGTCCCTATGTCAGCTCTGAAATCTGTTACTTCTGCCAGTTTTTCTAATGGGCCTGTTTTAGCAGGAACTGATGGAAATGTGTATCCATCTGGGGGTCAGCCACTGCTAACTACTGCTGCTAATACTTTAACACCCATCTCTACTGGGACTGATTCAGTTCTTCAGGACATGAGTCTGACTTCAGCAGCTGTTGAACAAATTAAGTCTAGCCTTTTTATCTACCCTTCAAATATGCAAACAGTGCTGTTAAGTGCACAAGTAGATCTGCCCTCTCAGACAGATCAGCAAAACCTGGGGGATATATTCCAGAATCAATGGGGTTTATCATTTATAAATGAGCCCAGTGCTGGTCCAGAGACTGTTATTGGAAAGTCCTCAGATCATAAAGTGATGGAAGTGACATTTCAAGGAGAATATCCTGCCACTTTGGTTTCACAGGGTGCTGAAATAATTCCCTCAGGAACTGAGCATCCTGTGTTTCCCAAGGCTTATGAGCTGGAAAAACGGACTAGTCCTCAAGTTCTGGGTAACATTCTAAAACCTGGGACTACTGAGAGTGGAGCCTTATCCTTGGAACCCAGTCATATAGGTGACCTGCAAAAAGCAGACACCAGTAGTCAAGGTGCTTTAGTGTTTCTCTCAAAGGACTACGAAATAGAAAATCAAAATCCTCTGGCCTCTCCTACGAACACTTTGTTAGGCTCAGCCAAAGAACAGAGATACCAGAGAGGCCTAGAAAGGAATGATAGCTGGGGTTCTTTTGACCTGAGGGCTGCTATTGTATATCACACTAAAGGTAACTCATTTGTTTCTTTTTTTAAAGATTCCAATGGACTCTGTGTGTGTGTGTGTGTGTGTGTGTGTGTGTGTGTATATTTGATATTCTACATTATGAATGACTGGGTGAGAATTAGTATCAGTTAATTGTTAATTGGTTTGAGATTTTTGGAAATTATTAAAGTTTAGAGGAATGTAGTTTTCCAACATAAAATGATCAATAAAGACATAATTGATCACAATTAGATAAAGGGGTTTCATGTTGCTTAAAGGATAACCTTATTTTGTATGTGGTCTCAAAGGTTTTTTTTTTTTTTTTAAAGTGATAGAGTCAAGGTTTTATATTACCCAAATGGGCTTTAAATCCTGATCGTCTACATCCCAGTTGCTGCTGGGATTGCTTGTGTATGCCACCAAATTTGGCTTCCCTCTCTTGCTTCTTAAGTGTATACTACTTTATTAGCGAAAAATTTCATAGTTTTAATTGTTTATAGTGAATTGGGCAATGCTTTTGAAGAGCTAGAAAAGACTCTTCAAAATTGTCAAACTTCTCCCTTAAAAAAAGTGCTAGTGGTTTATTAAAATAATTTAGGTAAACAGTGACAGGCACATGGATCAATCAGCTTTGTAAAAACCAGGTTTGTTTGTTTTTTTTTCTTTTTCTTTTTGAGTCTTCTGTAATAGTAAAGTCATGTAAAGGAACCAGTGCTAGGCTTGGCAGACTGTATTTGTTCCAGTTATTTGGAAAGTCTGAAGTAAGGTAGTTGCTTGATCATTCATAAATAAGGAACTGAATATACTTCAAGTTTTGGGCTAATGATTGAATATAACTAACTTTTATTTTAAGAATTTGCTGTTGGAAGTGAGTTCCAGGACAGCCAGGGCTATACAGAGAAACCCTGTCTCGAAAAACCAAAAAAGAAAAAAAAAAACATGCCAGACAGGGAATTAAGAACTTCCATACAATGTTTTTTCTGACCCAGGGCAATGGTGGTGTAATCCTATCAGCACTTGGGAGTCAGAGGCAGGAGGATTTCTGAGTTGAGGACAGCCTGGTCTATAGAGCAAGTTGTAGGATAGCTAGGGCTACACAGAGAAACCCTGTCTTGATAAAACAAAACAAACCACAAACCCAACAACCCCCATTTAGTAACCCTAACCCCACCAACAGAACTCTTTGGAGCTGGTAGAGATGGCTTTCAATAGGCAAAGGCACCAGCTTCCAAGCCTTATGACCTGATTTCCAATTCCTGGTTCCTACAAGGTAAAAGGAGAGAACTGACTCCCACAAGTGGTCCTCTGACTTCCATACTTGTGCTGTGGCAGATCCCTCACCTGGAAAATTAAAGAAAAATTGCTAAATAGCATAACTTTTTTTTTTGCAGACAGGATTTTTTTGTGTAACCCTGGCTATTCTGGAACTGCTTTTGTAGACCAGACTGGTCTGGAACTCAGACCCACCTGCCTCTGCCTCTGGAGTGGTGGGATTGAAGGTGTCCTCCACCACACCAAGAGAAAACAGTTTTGCTTTTTTTTTCTTGTTTCTTTTTTTCTTTTTTTGGTTTTTCGAGGCAGGGTTTCTCTGTGTAGCCCTGGCTATCCTGGAACTCACTCTGTAGACCAGGCTAGCCTCGAACTCAGAAATCCGCCTGTCTCTGCCTCCCAAGCGCTGGGATTAAAGGCGTGCGCCACCACCACCCGGAGAGAAAACAGTTTTTATTTGCATTCTTTTATCTCATTTCTACTCCTTTGGGTATAGACATCTAGTACATACTGTAGGTGGTAATTTGTTTTTAGAGACATTATATGTAGTCCTGTCCTGGCTATCTTGGAACTAGCTATATAGATTAGGCTGACCTTGAACTCAAATACCTGTCTGCCTCTGCCTTCTGAGTGCTAGGATTAAAGGTGCATGCTACTTTTTAATTGAATACTGGTTCATTTTGGTGACTTTTCATCTATAGGAAAGAGGGAGCCATCAGATTGTAGTGATGAAGAATTACATTTTCTCTAGAAGAAACTTGCCTTAGAGAAGAATAACTGTGACTTTCTTTTTTAAGAAGATGAATTTATATGTTTGAATTTTTGGTTTGCACTACACCAGTGCCTGTAAATTTTAGAAGAGTGTTGGATCCTCTGGATCTGTAGTTACAGATGTCTGAGCCACCATGCAGGTCCTGGGAACCAAACTTGGAAGAACACAAGTATCCTTTTTTTTGTTTGTTTGTTTTTGTTTTGTTTTTTCGAGACAGGGTTTCTCTGTGTAGCCCTGGCTTGGCCTGGAACTCACTTTGTAGACCAGGTTGGCCTCGAACTCAGAAATCCTCCTGCCTCTGCCTCCCAAGTGCTGGGATTAAAGGTGAGCGCCACCATCGCCTGGCTGATATTGGGTCTTCTGGAGGTGGAATTATAGGTAGTTGTGAACTGTTCAGTGTGGATTCTGGGACTCTTAATTTGGGGTCTTCTGCAAGAGTAGTAGGTGCTCCTAACTGCTGAGCCATCTTCAGAGCCCAGCCTTTCACAAATTTAAAAAAGTTTCCGATAATACTGTGACAGTATTTTCACATCACTCCTCTCTTCATCAGACTTATGCTGTGTCCCCAAGTTCACAACCTCTTTATTATTTTTACCCACATAGTCTTATTAGACACACATAAGAATATAGTATGCTTAAATGTTTGTTTAGGACTTGTTGCTTTCCTACTTTTCTAGCAAAGACTGATTCTTCTCAGTGTCGATTAATTTCCTGAAGCTCTTCATCTAGGGGTGTAGGATCTTGAGATTTCTCACAGTAGTTTGCCTTTCTTGATCTGCAAACTGAAAGACACGTACTTTTTTTTTTTTTTTTCCAGAGCTGAGGACCGAACCCAGGGCCTTGCGCTTGCTAGGCAAGCGCTCTACCACTGAGCTAAATCCCCAACCCCATGTACTTTATTTTTTAAAACTTTTCTTAAAAGATTTTTTTACTTATTTTATGTGAGTACACTAACTTTTTTCAGACATAACAGAAGAGGGCTTCAGATCCTATTACAGATGGTTGTGAGCTACCATGTGGTTGCTGGGAATTGAACTCAGAACCTCTGGAAGAGCACTCAGTGCTGTTAACCACTGAGCCATCTCTCCAGCCCCCAACATGTACTTTTTAATTTTTTTTTTATGCATTTGTTTCCTCCTTTTTTTTTTTTTTTGAATAAAGAGGGCAAAAAGGGAGTTTGGTGTTGTTGCACACCCTTAATCCCAGAAGACTGATCTGTATTCCAGGCCAACCTTGTCAACATAGCCACTTAAGGACAGCTAGGGCCACAAGGTATACTTTGTAGAAGGTAGAAGGCAAGAAGGGGTGGCAGAGGTTGACTAAGTTTCTTTAAAGTTTTTATTTAAAGGCATACACTACCATAGCTGCTGATATATAGAAGCGTTTTAGGAATCTTGACAAGTAAAGATTATTTTGACTTGCTCTTCAGGTCTCCTTGGAAATAAAAGTTTAGAAGCTGAAAGTAGAGCAGAAGAGAAATGCTTATTAGGCTCTTAAGGTGTGTTTAATTATATATGTTAAATTCTGTGCGTATAGTTGGGTGGTTTTGGTGTCATTTTTCTGTGTCAGCTGCTCTCTAGGGCCTACTATAGAAAATCACAGTGCCTTGTAGGTTGTGATAATTAGGGAGAAGACATTGAGATGATTTTGTTCCAGTAGGTGGTTAGTTGGTGGCTTTTTGTGAAGTACATCAGCTTGAATTTTGTAGTTGAGCATTAATAAGTGACCAAACAGGTATTATTTTGCCTAAATAGAACAGAACTGAGCAGATGATCCTTCATTTGGTTCCAGGCGGGCAGGTTCTTTGAAATTACTACTACTAAATATTTGTTGGTTCAGCAGTGCTTCATTGGCTTACTCATTTTTCTATTTGAATCTGTTTTGAATGATTATTTTGAAAATATGGAGTTACAAATAGTTGTGAACTGCCCTATGTGGGAGCTGATTAACCAAAGTCCAGCCCTTTGGAAGAGCAGCAAGTATTAACCATTGAGCCATCTCTGTAGTCTGTCTGTCTTTTCTTTCTTTCTTTCTACTTTAAAAGGAGAATCATTTGGGCTCAACTGGACTATCAAGAGAACCTGTTTATATATTGTGTTAAGTGTTCTGGTCTTTTTCAGTGTTGAGTAGTAATTTACTATGTTTAAGTTAGGCTTAGAATTGGAAATTCTATGCATTTCCTCTAGCTTCAAAAATAGATCATTCATCAACTTAATTTAGTAATATTAGGTAGGAGGGTGTGTTATGTCATTTCAGTAGGAATGGTACATATTTTAGCTTTTTTTTGTTTGTTTTTTTTGTTTTTTTGTTTTTGTTTTTGTTTTTTTGAGACAGGGTTTCTCTGTGTAGCCCTGGCTGTCCTGGAACCCACTTTGTAGACCAGGCTGGCCTCGAACTCAGAAATCCTCCTGCCTCTGCTTCCCAAGTGCTGGGATTAAAGGCGTGCGCCACCACCGCCCGCTTTTTTTTTTTTAAAGATTTATTTATTTATTTATTTATTATATGTAAGTACACTGTAGCTGTCTTCAGACATACCAGACAAGGGCATCAGATATCATTACAGATGGTTGTGTGCCACGATGTGGTTGTTGGGATTTGAACTCAGGACCTTCAGAAGAGCAATCAGTGCTCCTAACCGCTGAGCCATCTCTCTAGCCCTTTAGGTTTAATATTAATAACTTGCAGTACTGTTAATTTTTCTTTTTAATGTCAAAGCTCATTGCAATTAAAGATAAAATGACAGATTAAAGCACAAGGAACATGCAGGATTTATAGTGCAGTTACTATTTTTCTCTTCCTTCTTCCTATGTATGTATTGTGCCATGCACTTTAAGAAATGACCATGGTGTGATGATGAATCAGTCCTTTTAATATTAGCATTCTAGCAGCCTGATTTACATACGGAGTTCTAGGACTATATATAAAGACTCCTCTCACGAAGAAAGAAAATTAAGTGACTATTAAACTGAAAACCCAGCTAGGTTTGTGTAAGCCTGTAATCTCAGCACCTGGGAGGGGAAGATCATTTAGACTTCAAGAATATCTTAGGACTTGGTTGGAGCCCTTCTATTCCCTCACACCACAAATTTTTATCTTTGTGTACCATGATAGAGCAGTGTCAACTGTCAACTGAAAGGTTCTTTTTCTTTATGTCATGATAAAGTAATAATTAATGTTTCGTTTTTGAGACAAGATCTCATTATGTAGACTAGGCTAGCCTAAAGAACCAACTGCTGCTTCTTTGTGCATCATGATCCCTGGCCCAGCTCATTTCTCCTTAGCATAAGTAAATTCTGAGGAGTCACTGTGTTTTAATATTATGGCAGAGTCGAATCAACCTATCTCTGTTTCTTCCTCTCTTTTCTGGGGATTGAAATGAGGACCATAGCCATGCTAAGAAGGTATGGCCTTCATTTCTTTTTAAAGTTGGGAATGTGAGTGTTGTATTTCTCCATTCTTCTGTATCTGTTATATAGACACTTGTTTTGCTTCTTCTATATTTTAGCTATTATGATACCACCCTGAGGATGGATGCAGAAATAGCTTTTCAAAACTAAGTCCGATTCTTGTGTTTTTGAAAAATATTGTACTGTTTTTCACACAGCAGTTTTACATTGTACTATTAAGAGTACACAAGGGTTTGGATTGCTTCATATCTTGGCCAACTCAGCTTCTGTTTAATAGTAACCATCCCATTGGTTATAAGGGGTGCGTAGGGTAGTATCTTATAATTTATACTTTAAAAAAATTATCTTTATGTGATGAATGGTTTGCCTACATCTGTATGTATGCTTGCTGTATGTACCTGGACGTGGGCCAGAAGAGACACTGTGAGACTGGAGTTGTATAGTTCTGAGATACCATATGAATGCTGGGAATTGAACTAAGGTCCTCTGGAAGAGTAGCTAGTGTTCTTAACTGGACTATCTTCCCTGCCCAGTTTATGTATACTTTTCTGATGATTAATAATTTAACATCTTTTCACTTGCTTATTAATCATTTCCATTTGTGTGCCTTTGCAAAGATGTCTAGTATTTGCCACAGTTTGGTACCCCACTCTGTACCCCTTTTAGAGGCTGCTCACTCATTAGCTCTGGCTGTCTTAACTCACTATGCAGACTAGGAGATCGATCTATTTGTCTCTGCCTCCTAAACCCTGAGATTATAATTATAAGGCCTGTGTCATGCCTGGCTTTTGTTTTTTAGTTGTTGAGATTGGTGATTATTTCTATATTCTGGATATGTTTTTTGATAAAAGATACAATGGTTTTTTTTTTTTTGGTCAGATATTTTCTTTATTTACATTTCAAATGTTATCCCCGCCGGGCGGTGGTGGTGCACGCCTTTAATCCCAGCACTTGGGAGGCAGAGGCAGGAGGATTTCTGAGTTCGAGGCTAGCCTGGTCTACAAAGTGAGTTCCAGGACAGCCAAGGCTACACAGAGAAACCCTGTCTCGAAAAACCAAAAAAAAAAAAAAAAAAAGAATCAAATGTTATCCCCTTTCCTCGTTTCCCCTCTGAAAACCCCCTGTCGTCCCATCCCCCCCTCCCCTGCTCACTAACCCACCCACTCCTGCTTCCCTAGATAAAATGATTTTGAGACGAGCCATTGGTTTTAAATGGTTAAAGAAATTTGAAGTCAAGTCTATAAATGAGATGGGAGTTGCCTACTTAGTTGAAAAGCTAACTTAAAAGTTGATCTTGCCTGGGTCATTTCCACTGAAGCATCTCAAACATTCAAAATGCTGGTATTTTGTAATATTCATTAAAAAAATAGACTTTGTATAGTAATTCAGGCCTTTACCAGTAATTTGAAACAGACAGGAGACTCAGGATTTCAAAGTTACAGTCTTAAGCAAATGTAGCGTTTTTTAAATTCTATCCCTGGGTTCTCTCTGGGACCCACATGGTAGATGGAGAGAACCAACTCCTGTGATTATGTCTTATGATCTTTTCATACAGGTTGTGTATACATACATACAAAATAAACAATGTAATAAAGCAACAGTAATAGAAATTTGGGTCTTTTGCACAGGCCTGTGATCCCAGCTACTGCTGAGGCTGAGTCAAGATAATTCCAAATTTAAGACCAGCCTTGACCATAGAAAAAGTTTGAGGCCAGTCTAAGCAACATGGAGCAGAAGTTATTTCAGTGCTTGAGAACCAACCATCTGCTCTTCAGAATATCTACATGGTAGCTCACATGTCTTAACACCAGTACCAGGGGGTGGGATCTATTGCCTTTTCTTTCTGTCTTCTTCAGGTACTGGGTACACAACTACACAAAATAAAAATCTTACAAAAGGTAAAAAGAGGGACAACTGGGTATATATAATATAATTCAGCAAAAGGACAGTTGTCTTCTGGTGTGAGGGGGAGTATTCTTTTTTTTTTTTTTTTTGGTTTTTCGAGACAGGGTTTCTCTGTGTAGCCCTGGCTGTCCTGGAACTCACTTTGTAGACCAGGCTGGCCTCGAACTCAGAAATCCTCCTGCCTCTGCCTCCCAAGTGCTGGGATTAAAGGCGTGTGCCACCACCGCCCGGCGAGGGGGAGTATTCAAACTCCAGTGTATACAAAAAACAGAGATGATAGAATTTAAAGTTAGTGGTGGATAAATGGATAAGTTATCCATCAGCTAAAGTCAATTAAGAATAAAAAATTATGACATTTATCATCTAAGGATGAACTAGTGGGAGTAGATCTCAGAGGTCAGGCTAAGGTCTAGGCTTGGCAGTAAGTTCTTTACCTTCTGAATTTTTTTTTAATGATTTTATTTCTTTATATATATGATGAGTACAGTGTAGCTGTCTTCAGACAGACCAGAAGAGGGCTTCAGATCACATTACAGATGGTCGTGAACCACCATGTGGTTGCTGGGAATTGAACTCAGGTCCTCTGGAAGAGCAGATAGTGCTCTTAACCACTGAGCCATCTCTCAAGCCCCTGAATTTTCTTAAAATTGCAGTGAAAAATAGTTAAAATGATAGTAGTATAAATGGTTTCCAAGATCTTCATGCCAGCTAGTGTATCTGATCACCCAAAGCTAATGTCTTTTCTGTAGATGGAGAAGCTACCAGTATAAAAATTTATTTCGCCGGGCGGTGGTGGTGCACACCTTTAATCCCAGCACTTGGGAGGCAGAGGCAGGAGGATTTCTGAGTTCGAGGCCAGCCTGGTCTACAAAGTGAGTTCCAGGACAGCCAGGGCTACACAGAGAAACCCTGTCTCGAAAAAACCAAAAAAAAAAAAAAAAATTTATTTCAGACAACTGTTGAGTGCAATTTGTAGCAGGTTATTAGCATAGATAGTTTGGTCTTCCAGTTTCAGGTTTGGCCTAGCAAAAAATATTTCTCTTTTATTACTTTGTCAGAAAGAAACTTTTCTTTGTAGAGGCTAGGCATATATTTCAGTTTTGATAGAGTTACCTAGTACCACATAATTAATGTATTAGTGATATGTGCATATAACTTTTTATATGGGCATTAGAAAAGTACTATCCTGTTTTTGTGATAGTTCATTCCTTTTTCCAAATAGTTTTCATTTCTATTATCAGGGACTAATTCTTTGGGTTTTGTATTATAAGTTTATAAGCTATGTATGGTCTTACTCATTTAGATGTCTGTTGTAAAGCTTTGTGTACGGGGGTAATAGGTAAAAAATAACTAATATGTGCAGACTTTTGCATATCTTTGATATTTGAACACAGAATCTTGTTAATTTCACATAATTGGCTTTTATGTACTTACGCACATGTATCTCACCAATGTGTGAAGTCAATGAACAACCAGTATTCTTCTACCACGTAGGCCTTAGAAATTGAACTTGACATTAGGCTTGGTAGGAAGTAATCCTGCCAGCGTAATGATTGATTTTTTTCATAATCAGCATGTACATAACCTAGATGCGGCTAAAAGTTATTTAAAAATTTTAGTGCCTTGTATTACATAGAGCTATACTATTATCAATCAGCCTTACTTTTATCCCAGCAGTAATCAGTCTAGGTTTTTCAGATGTAAGAGATAAAAGTATAGCATTATTATAAGGGCAGCATTCATTAATAATTTTTTCTCTCTTACAGAAATGGAATCTATATGGAATTTGCAGAAGCAAGGTAAGAATGGTTTGCTACTTAAAGTGCTAATACTAATAAAAAGTGTTTTAGTGAGAATAATTGAAATCATGACCTATCCAATGAACAAACTTTATTTCTTTGTATTAAATTAACTTGTCTACCAGGCAGTGGTGGTGCATGCCTTTAATCCCAGTACTTTGGGAGGCAGAGGCAGGTGGATTTCTGAGTTCGAGGCCAGCCTGATCTACAGAGTGAGTTCCAGGACAGCCAGGGCTATACGGAGAAACTGTGTCTTTTTTTAAAAAATATTTATTTATTATTATATGTAAGTGCACTGTAGGTGTCTTCAGATACATTACGTCAGATCTTATTACAGATAGTTGTGAGTCACCATGTGGTTGCTGGTGGGATTTGAACTCAGGACCTACGGAAGAGCAGTCAGGGCTCTTAACCGCTGAGCCATCTCTCCATCCCCGAAACCGTGTCTTGAAAAAAAAAAAATTAACAATTTGTTAAAAGAAAAGACAGTAGTTGCTATACCAAGACTGCTAAAGAGTGACTTGTAATTCTTTGAAGGCCGAAGCTTTAAATTTAAGTCTATCCTAGGCTACTGTTTTGCAGGGAACATGGAAACTACCTTTTATAATAGTTTTGTTTTTTTCTTTTCTAGGCAGGTTTTCTCTGTATAGACCTGGTTAGTCTTAAACATACATAGATCCAAGTGCTGGGGTTAAAGGCGTGTGCTACCATGCCTATAGAGGCTAAGAGTTTTATACATAGTGGTAGATAGAGTTCATGGTTAATATACATAAGGCCTTGGGTATGACTCCCAGTTATAGCCCTTCATGGTGCCTTCCTGTTCCTTCCAAATACAAATGTTTTTGAGGAAATCAATATAAATGTTTTACCTTTAGCCATTCTGCCTGTGTTTATATGGTAAGCAAAGGAATATCCTAAGAACTAAAATTTTCATATTTTAGGATAATATTCAGTGTTAGAGACTATATGGAATGGTGTTTGGAAATAAAAACAATAGCATTCACTTTTATCCTCCCGTAACCAAAATTGAAGAAGTAGGACAGAGAATGGGTAGACAATCTACATGTTGTCTTTGATTGCTTTCAAATTCTTAATTATATAAATAACCTGTTCAGTTTGTATAATGTTACTTGTATGTGTATGTTTAGGACTGACCATTTGGTATTGGATAATCAGTTTGGTGTGCTCTTTTCTGGGGAAGACTTTCTCAGCTCTCGGGTGTTTCTTAGTTGCCTGCGGTTCTTTGTGTTGGGTTGAAGCTCCTGGACTTGCTCATTCACTTTAGTATGTCTATTGGTTTTCCTTGTTCATTTCCTTTTTCAGCTCATATCTAGGCAATCATGTTGGTGAGACTTAAATGGGTATAGCTTCTGTGTCATTACTAGGAGAGGATTTCTTTAACAGTCTTTGTGTGTTGCAGAGAAGTTTCTTTTCTTTTGTCCCTATAGGAACAATTATTTAGAGTATAGTTAGGATTATGCACTGGATTAGTGAGTTGGTGATTATATGTTCTCACCCAAGATCCATGATTTTACTAGCCATAGGTATTTGGCTAGGTTTCCAGTACCAGGAATGATTTTTCCTTTTGTTGAGTGGATCTTAAGTCTCATTAGAGACTCGTTGGTTATGCCAAGGTATGTGTGCCACTGCTGCACCCTTAAGGTTATCATTGTTGGTTGTTGTGGTTCGTGGCATCATAGCTACTCTCCCTTTCTTAGAGTCAAGGATCAAGTCTTTTGTTTAATACGGCCATGGCTTATTAAGTAAGCCAGGTTAATTCTTTATGCTTTGGTTTGCTTTTTTTTTTTGAGATGGGGTTTCTCTGTAGTTGTGGCTGTCCTGGAATTCCATCAATAGATTAGGTTGGCCTCAACCTCAGAGCCTGGCCTGCCTCAGATATGATTTAAAGTGTGAGCCACCACTTTAAGCTAAGATAAACTGTGGTAACTTGAGTTCTTAAATATTATTTTTTTTAAAAAAAATTTAAATAGTATTATTTCCTTTCCATTAAATAATGAATTAAAGGTATGCATGTTCATCTTGAGGGAGGGGGAGAGATAGAAAAATCCAGGACCTCAAGCGGATGAGGAAAGTACTCTACTACTGAGCTATTTTCCTGGGTTTTTTCTTTTGTTGTTGTTGTTTTGTTTGATTTTTCCAGACAAGGGTATCTTTTATCTTTGTGTAGCTCTTGGCTATCTTGTAACTTTCTATGTAGACCAAGCTGTCTCTTTAATGCAGAGATCTACTTGCCTCTGCCTCCCAAGTGTTGGAATTTAACATGTGCCCCTCTACCACCTTACTTCCTGATTTACTAAAGCATACTAACTTTTTTTTTTTTTTAAGATTTATTTATTTGTTTGGACACACCAGAAGAGAGCATAGGATTCCATTACAGATGGTTGTGAACCACCATGTGGTTGCTGGGATTTGAACTCAGGACCTCTGGAAGAGCAGTCAGTGCTCTTAACCATTGAGCCATCTCTCCAGCCCGCATACTAACTTTTTAAAAGTATAGCCCACCTGGACTATATATTGCAAGAATCCCAGTAGTTCTTAGAAATAATGTAGAACAAAAAATATTGTCTCTACTGATACTAGGCTTAATTATTATCACACACATTTAATCTCACCAGAGACAGGCTATTTTCTGAGATCAAGGCTAGCAAGGTTATAATAATAACAATAAAATAGTCTTTACTGGTTAGATGTTTAGCAGGTAAAGGTGCCTACTGCCAAACTTGGAAATGTGAATTTAACTTCCAAAAACCTGTATAAATAAAGGTGATCAGGAGGAGAGAATTAACCCCAAAAAGTTGTTGTCCCTTGCCCTTTCTTTATATGTGCCATGCCATACACATGAACATACACAAACATAAGTATGTAAATATAAAACAAATTTTTAATGGTCTGTCTAGAAGGGAGTACAAAATAGCTAATTAGTAATTTAGGATAGCATTAAAAAAAAGTTAGCTTTGTAATCTTTGTCCAGGCATGTTTTAACAGTTTTATATTTCGAAGTCACAAAGATTTCTTCTGATATGATTAGACTCAAGGCCTTTTATATTTTAGGCATGTGCTCTGTATGATGGGTTGTACATTTATGTTTGCTGAGAATGAAGATGGAGATACTATTGTGGGAAATAAGAAGTAAATAAAGTGATTAGAACTAAGCTAGTTATTGTGATATAGTTGATTATTACTATGAAATATTTGGTGTTTTATTTGAGCCAGTCATTCCTTGCCGAACATCCCACTGTGGTTAAAATAAATTTAAGACTTTAGGCTGGGGCATGATGGCACATGCAGCACCTGGCAGCAAGACACAGGAGTTCAATCAAGGTCAGCTTCATAGCAAGTTTTGAGACCAGCCTGGATTACATGGTTCCTTGCTAAATTCCTTGCTAAAAACAAAATAAGACCAAGAAAATTGTTTTATGACTTGAGCTTCTTTCTCCTTTTGTAATCACAAGGAAAACTTCTTACTAAATGAACTTAAACATGGTTAGTCTCTGGAGGTTGAAGCCTTTACTGGGTGGTAGAGGACATTGTTGTTGGAAATTTATTGGGAGTGCTGAACAGCCACAGTTTGGGTTGAGAAACAAGATCTGTGGAAGAAGAAATGGCCTTTAAATTTATTTTAATCAGAAGGGTCACAATTTAAATGATTACCTGGGAATTGCTTCTGGGTTAATTGCAAGGTTTTGTTTTGAATATGTTTAATTAGTTTACTTTTTTCACTTTGCCTCTAGATCCCAAAAGGATAATCACTTACAATGAAGCCATGGATAGTCCAGATCAATGAAGGACCAGACTGCCTATTTGTTACCTTTCTGCAGCATTAGAGCCACCGTTCATGTGGGACACAAGGCTTTTATGCTCCTAGATCTTCAACGCAGCAGAGGAACCATAAGTAGAATCACAGGATAATATATACAAATATATATATATACATATATATATATATATAGTTATTTAAAAAAAGGCAACTGAAAGTAATTAGACTTCTTAAGGAATCAAATTTATTTCAAGAGACTACACATGGTTATTTAATCTCCGGTACCGAATAGTCTTTTTCTTTATTATTTTGTTAGTTTTTGTTTGTAAGTGTGAATGCAAGTGATTAATGAATACAGACTTAAGAAGCGTGGTTCTAAAGTTCCTGCTGTCATCTACTTGGGCAACAAATGACCCACTGGAAAGGCAAATCCACTTACTTCTAGGTATCTGTACCTTGTTCTGTGACTAAAGTGATACACTAATCACGGGGAACCCAGAATGATTCGATTCGACGTTTTCCCCTACTCCACCCTTGATCTTTTAGTTTTATTTTGAGCCCTGCGAGAATGCTGGATAAATGCCTTGAAGTTTGCAGGGATGTTTTTTGTTGTTCGTTTTGTTTTGTTTTTTTTTTTTAATCCAATGATTTGCATGTCTTGCCAAGAGTTGTGCAGCCTCTGTGGGGTGTTGGGGAAATCGTTCCTTTCCTTTTATTTTTTGTTGGGTGGGGACAGGGGGCGGGCATTGAAGTTCTACAATCCTGGAACAGTTTGTGGGTGCATAGTTAACCTGCTTTGGTTACATGTTTGACTTTAGCAGCTGAAGAATCTAAGAGTGTCATTCAAACAAAAGTTTCAGAACAAGTTATTGGCTGATAATTACCCATTGTAATTGTGTAACTGGGAGCAAAAATATATTCTGCTTTTCCGCTGTAGGTGCTCAGACTTGCTCTCTGTCACTAACACTAAGTGTATACTCTTCTTGTTTTTCATCAACCATTTAAGAGAAACTTATGTACCTTTCTGTAAATTCTTTTAATTTCAGTTTCTCAGCAAAATCTAAAAAGGAAAAAAAAAGTTCATGAAAACTGTCTGGTTTTTGGTTTTTTTTTGGTTTTTTTTTTTTGCCAGTGAGGAGGTAATGAACACTGATTATATAGAAGGTGTGTTTTCAGGCAAATTCTACTTCTGAACTTACTTGTTTCTAATTATATTTTAATATATTTTATCATTAGAGCAAGATTGGGTGTTTTTTTTCTTTTTTTTTTTTTAAGAAAAATAATGTGAAATTCTGAAAATTTTGTTTTGGGCAGAAAGCATTAGCCCTGTCATCGCATTACCATCCTGTTGTGCTGCGGCTTGTGTATAGCATGCTAAAGTAAGTGTGTGTGTGTGTGTGTGTGTGTGTGTGTGTGTGTGTGTGTGTGTAGAAACTAAAGGGTCCAATTTAAGACTGGGTGATGTTAGTGGCATAAAAACAAGTTCTCTGGCCTGATGTAACATCACATCACGCACATAACACATACAGAGAAATTATGTATCCATGTATGTCAAATACAAGTTAAACTAGCAGGGCATTTATAGAGTTGCAGTCCTAACAAAGGCAAACTGGGTCCCCTGGACATTTTGGGGGAGAAAGTAGTTACTTTTTATTCTTGTTTTCTAAGACATGTCCAGTTTTGAGCGATTGTAGTGTGGATGGATTTTCTGGTTTTGTTAATTATTTCAGGTTTTTAACAGATGTTCATGAAAGAAGCTATTTGATTTACTACAGAGAAAAATACTTTTTAATCTGGATTTCTGCCCTGCTTAGATTTTTTTTTTTAAAGTATAAGCATGGATTGCCAATTCCACTTGGTGTAAACAAAACTTTTTATACATAGTATATATAATAACTTATTGTATCAGTCCAGGTTCAGAAACTTGTGGTAGGCCAGTTTCAGATAGTTTCATTTCACCTGTAAACTGTATCACTTTTACTGATATTGTAATTTTCAAATGTATAATATGTTTACAGATGTGCCCTGCATTTAGTCGCTTTGTTCCTATTTTGATTTTTTGTTTTTGTTTTTGTTTTTTTTTTGTTGAGTCTCCTGCCTGCTTGCCAAAAGCTAGGATGCTTCAGGCCCGTGTACATCAGTGAGGCATCTTTGAGCTTTAAAGCATTGAACAAACTGGAAAATGCAACACGCCACATACTGAACTGAAAAGAGTCTGTGTTTTGTGTTTCTTTTTTTTTTTTTTAAATAAAAATTTTCAAAAAGTTAAAAAAATTGATTAAAGAAAAATGAGGCTCCAGTTTGTTTTATAGGTTTTAAAGTTCTGCTGTGTGTTTAATTGCCTTGTGTGACCACTTGTCGCCTTAGGGCCTAATCCTTACCCCACGTTTTTTAAATGTCCATTTTGCTTGCCTGGAATTTTAAAGTTCTTCTGTTGCACAAATCACAAAAACAAAACAAAACAAACAAATACTTCCTTTATTTATGGCATACAAGGTTGGATGAACATACTCAAAATGAAAAGAAAAATCCAGTTTCCTGAATTGGGGTTTTTAACTTAGAAGTAATATTTAGTACCTTTAAAGACCTTCACTTTCATAATTCCTTTTCCCATAATTTTTCAGGCCTCTGTGCAGAGAAGCTAAAGAGAATGTACCCCTTCTCTGTCCAAGGTTTGAGAATCTCACTTCTTATAAATGAAACAATGCAACATTTCACTTTGATTTCTCCACTGAAATTTTCTTGATAATGTGGTTAGAGGTATATATATATATATATAGTAGTTAGAAATGTCTCTTAACTTTCTGGGATCCCTAGTGGCCCATCATATTAACTGTCAGTATTTTTTGGACATTGGGTTAATGGACTTAATTGCCTCAGTACAAGCAGGACTTTGGGACAGATATCTTTTGTGCTGTTTGATACTTGTCTCAACCTTTCTCCTTAGGTCCTCACACAATTCCTTACAGAGCACTTATTAAAAAAGTCTTATGAGTTACTCTGTTTTCTGATTTTTTTTTTGTGTGTGTGTAAGCTTCTAAAGAAACATCAGCTGTGATTAATTTAGCACATATAAATAACAATATGTTGTTGGTATATAGAATTTTCCTTCAACTCAGAGTATTAGTACTGTAGCATAAACCAAATACAGTCTAGAAGGGATTTTTAACATCCCTCCATTTAAAAGACTGAAAAAAGATGTGTGTGTATGGCTGTATGTATGTTGGGGTGCTTGTATGTTGGGAAAAGATGAAGATACTAAGAATTAGTAAATGAATGTGTAAGACGTTAGTATTCAGAGAATGAAACTTGTATTTATTTTGTGCCATTTGTTTTCTTTACATGGAATAAAGTTCAGGTGGTTTAAATCCTTCAAGGGTAGTACTATAAAAATGGCACTAAGGATGTAATCATGACCTATTTTTTTAATAGCTAAGAAACTAATTATGGGTGATGATTTCCTTTTCAGTTTGTCTTGATTGTAGGTTTTATGTCACATACCACTCAATTTTGTGTAAAAGTCTTGAATAATCTCCCTTCCTCACAAAAGACAGGGTGTATTTATCTTTTCTCTATTCATCCTCAACAACCTCAAGTTAATTGCATAGTATTTCTTCTAACCTTAGTAATGAACCTTCACATCAATAAAGCTTCTATGGTGTCTATAGTAGCCTGCCCTTCTCTACTTTCTAGAAGGGGATAGCCAATATTTTAAAATTTGGTAGTGACACCTTTTTTTCCCCCTATCCTCCACCTGCTTTCCTAGTTACCACTCTGAATCTGCAAAACAAACAAATTTTTTCCAAATGACAGTTTGTAGAGGAAATAAGGTAAACCTCAATTGATGTGGCAGTAGTTTCTTCACAAAATAGGACACATTAGCAGTAATTGCACACTTGGTAGACTTCTTGCCAACCTTCACCAGAAGCTTTTTAAGGGGGAGGGGGACTTTAAGGTCAGAGAAAAGGCATGTAATGTGAACTTCTACCAGATGGGCACATGCAAGGAAATGGAAGACTTGGCTCAACTTAAAAACCTGTCTAAATAGAATGGTGGTGGTGGTGGTGGTGGTAAGGTGTCTCACAAGTAACTTAGTGTGCAAATTGCTAAGGGTTTGATACCACTTCACCATATTTTCAAATGATACACTTCCCTTTTATTATATATTAACCAACTGAAGAAATAATATAGTGTAGTGGACCAAATATGTGGAGAATAATTTCTATAAGGCCTCTTGATGTATGCCTATCAGTGGTTTTTGATAGGACCGTATTAGAAAGGATGGGATTTATTTCCCCAGTCTCCTAGAAGTTTGGTAGGAAAACACAGAACAAGAGTAAAGGTGTAAGTAGCTGCTTAAAGGTGACCAGAAGAACAGAAGGCCTGAAAATATTGATTTTCCCTTTGATGGCATCAGTAGACTTCTGTGTTGAAGAAGGTAGGCTTTTGCTGTGGGTATCTTAAAATGTTTATGAATACTTAGATATGTGAGTGAGTGGCAAGACCATTCTGTTGGTGTAAAGAATGATAACTCCACTCAAGGACTGATCTACTAAGTTTTAAGAAAGGTCTTGAAGCAGTTAAAGGATGCCAGCAGTAGTGTGAGTTTTAAGTTTTCCATAAAATGCCCAGCAAAGCAGCAGTAGTATATTACTATTGTATTCTGAGGACTGTCAAATATGGAATGGAATCTCAAAAGACACCCTAAGCTGTAGTGGGATTGCTGGTTCAAATATTTCTTATTTAGAAAATTTTGTTCTGTCCAGAGTTCTGAAGCTGTTCTATAACATTTAGCTGTCTGTTTGAAGTTTTGTTTTGTCTTTTGGGGTGTTTGGGGGTCTTGATACAGGGTTTCTCAGTGTACTCCTGGCTGGCCTGGAACTTGCTCTGTAGACTAGGCTGGCCTAGAACTTAGATTCACCTGCCTCTGCCTCCAAAGTGCTGGGATTGCCACCAAGCCTGGCAATGTCTGTTTTTTAACAGTCTTATTTGAAGTAGTTGCAAGTGTTTCCCCCAGTTCAGTTTTGTTTTCATTGCAATCTGTTTTAATCTACAGACCAAACAACTTAGATCAACATTACAATAGCTTTCTATATATATATATATATATATCCCCTTTCCTCAGGTGCTAAACAAAGGCTCCAAAATGAAAACTGCTTTAGTAACATCTCTCTTATTCTTAAAATGCATATTTCTTTTACTAATTGTAAAGATTTGGTGTTAACAAAATGGTTTTAATATGTAAATATGAATGAATACCTTAAGTTCTACTTGTCTATTAAGTCTGTTTGCATTTATCTTTTGTAGATAATTTTTCACAATCTTTAATACATTTCATTAGGTATTGCATCTTTAGAATGAAAACAACTGTTTTGTCTTAGATTATGCCTGCTGCTGCTGCTGCTGCTGCTGCTATGGGAAACTGAAAATCAAGAACGATGCACTTTTTAACATTACTATATACCATAGGTTGCTTTAATACCTTTTTTGGTAGCACAGCCACTAACAAAAGTGAACAGAGTTTATTATCTTCAGGAGTGAGTAGTAGTCTGTAGTTTGTGTTGACTTATGAAGGGGACAGTAATTTTTGGTTAATATTATTTGGCCTTAAAGTGTCTTCTACTACTGAAAATAGTTTAAATCATAGCTTTGTTTCTATTATTCCCTCTGTTTCAAAAAGACTTGGAAAGAATTAGAGGAAGTCATTTTATTGTTTTGTTTTTAGTTGTCAGTAAGCTGGTTTTTTTTTTGTTGTTACATTTGTTTAAGAGAAGTAATGCAGTCCTAAACCAGTCATATTTAGTTTAGTTTACAAGCTCCAAACTATTCTGCTTCTCTAGTATATATTCAAAGATAAACAAGGTATAAGAATGCTACTTGACAAAAGAAAAATATCTTTGCAAGCACATACTCAAACATGAAGGGGAAAAACCCAAAAAAGTATAGAGAAGGGACTCCAAATGAGGTGGAGGAATATGAGAATGATGTGTGGTCCAAAGCTATCTGGTTATATTTTGATGTTGCCAATATTGCAGAGCCAAATTTTTAATTTGCTTACTTAATGTATTTGTTGGCCAGAGATCTATTTTTATATCAGTGTGCCTTGCATGTATATTAACTTTGGAAAGGCCATGTAGTTAATGCCTGAGATGTTGATGGTTCTTACCACCTCACTGATTTTTATGCAGTTGAAATGTTCACTCTATTGCCCAACTGGTGCTCTCTGTTTAAAGTTATAGATCTTGTCAAACTGGAACTCTTTTATAAACTGGGGAAGTGACTTGCTTTTTCACTAATCCTCCCCTCCCACTCTCCCTTTATAGTCTGTTAGTGGCTGGTCTGTAGTGGGAAATAGTAAAAAAGATTATTCACTACCTACCCCCACCCTTAACATACCTTTAAGTGATGTGATAATACCATTTCTTTGTGTGCTTTGAAAAAAGTTTCAGCTTGCTGTCTCCTTTAGTGTTATGAAAGGTATTATTAAAAGCATTGTTTGCAAAAGTACAGGAAGATGGTGGATGTCCACATTAATTTGGGATTCTTTGTGAGCTTTAATCCAAGTTATTGGCTCATTCCAACAAAAATTTTATTGTTGAAGCACCTTGCTTAGGAATTTTTAAATATTCATGTCTGCAACACTTGTCTCAAAATAATAAACTGTGCAATTCTTGTCAAAAAACAGAAAACAAAGACAGATCTGAACTCTCCCTAATGTGACTTGTTAGTTTCTGTATTTCCTGCCAGTGTAAATGTGAAAAGCTTTGCTTGCATTACGTTTTAGAAATGCATTTTGCACACTCAGTTTTGCCGAAGCTCCGTGAAAAGGTTAGATTTAAGTAGATGAATAAAGCTATGCACATGTTTTGAAAGTTTAATTTGTGTGTCATTACCAAAAGTAATCTGTAATTATTTTGCTGTTCTTAGCTTTACCATCTTTGGAAACATGGTTCAAAGTTATAATTCTGGGCTAGCTCATCAGTAGAACTAAAATGGAGGAAAACTGGCATCCTCTGAATAAAGTTCAGTGGAAATGAGAGCTTGACTTGTATCTATTAAAGGGCTTTTCTTCAAACAGGGCAGTTGTATCAGCTTTATAAACCAATGCTCTTCTCAGTGAAATTTTGAATATTTATGAAAAAGAAATTGAAAGTCATTCAAACTGAAATGAAGGAAAGACCTTTGCCATATGAAGCTCTGACAATTTTATGTCTTAAAGCTGGTTTAATGGTAGGATAGCCTTTATTGCTGTAACATAAATTTGACTAACTGGATGATTTAAAATTAAAGTCACTAAATTTAAAGATCAAAACACAAGGTTGTCTTAATGATAAATTAAAAAGCCCAAGTTGATCTGAGAAAGTTCAGAAGTTGGGCATGTATGGTTAATTCACTGCAGTTGCATGTACTAAGTAGTCTCACATGAAGTGTGTGTGCACTTACACGGGTTGTGTAGATGTGCTGGCCACGTCATTCATCTTTTAACAGATAAACTTCAGTAATTTCCTTAGGACATTTGTAGACAAGTTGAGTAGAAGATATTATCAATGGTGTTTTCCCCAGGCTCTCAGATATAAGATATAACAATCTAGTAAAGATTCAAAATGTGATAAATGATGCGTAACCTTATAAACACAGGCAGTAGCAAACAGCTTGAATGGCTTTGACTACTCTCGAATATCTGTCGATAGTTGGTTTACATCTTAGTTGATTACACCTTTAATCCTGGCAACCAGAAGGCTGAGCAAGAGGAATGTGAGTTCAAAGCCAGACTGGCCTGCATGGCAACAACATAGTAAATATATTGGAGAAAAGTAATCTCTATTGTGTGCAGACATTTATTTATGAGCTGGGTTGCCTTTTAATTTTGGAAAAGGATAATTAGTGCATTACAATTATGTTAGAAGATGTTGGCCCTTTCCCACTGAAATTTTTTTCAATACCTGTTCTGCCCAGTTTAAGAAATAATAAAAGTAGGTCTTTTCTAGATAGAACAGTGACCAGAAATTTACTGTTTTTGCTAAATAACTTAACTGCTTAGGTATTTACTAAAGCTGTTGCTGATGTTATGAATTCCAAGGAAGTGTCAGTTACATGATGATCTTCCTTTATTAATGTCTTACTTAATGTTCAGTGTTTTAAAAATACAAAATTACACTCTACAACCATATTCAGATTTACTTATTTTATCAGAAAAACTTGAGATTTGTAGATCAAATAAGACAAGTGTACATTGAATAAAAAAGTTTAAAAGTTTTCAAGGTGTTTGTGTTAGTTTTTTTGTGTGTGTGTGCTTTAATTTTTAAATTCCTTTCTGAAAATTTAGGTAGGATTGTAACAATGACTATTTTCCAAAGGTTAATTGTGCAAAGAGCTTCGGTCTCTTTTCGAGACAGGGTCTCTATAGCTCTGGTTGAACTCACTGTATAGATCAGGTTGACCTCAGTCAAACTCAGATCCACCTGCCTCTGCCTCCCCAGTGCTGGGATTAAAGGTTTGTGCCACCACTGCTGGGTGGTTTGGGTCTTTTTCAATACTTGTCTTTTAAAAATAATCAGCCACAAAAGAGATTTGAACAGTATTTGAATCAAGTCTCCAAGGCACTTTTTTTAAATGACATTTATTGTGTGGATTTTAGCGCTAACATTTGGAAGCAGTGTCTGGGCAGAACGTAAAATTCTAGAGTGCTTAGCAAAATTTCATGCTTGAGGAATTTTGGAACTTTTACTCTACTATTGTTGTATTCGGCGGATTGATTGGATCTGGGAAGTCTGGGCATGAGATCCCCACTCTCTCCAGTGTTTGTAGTCTCCTCCATGATGGTCGCATTCCAAGATATACTGATAACCACGATATCCAGGATACTGGTAGCAAACCCAACTAGAAAATTCAAATCATATTTATTGCGTTATTAAATCTGATATGAACATATACCCCCCCCCAACCTGTGTCCTTTTTTTCTCAACATCAAGTCATTAGTATGTTAGGTTCCAACTGATTAAAGATTAACCGTATGAAAAAGCAAAGGGGGCTGTCTCTGTGATTTAGAGCCCTGGGTGCACTTCACAGAGGTCCTGAGTTCAATACCCAGAAACCACATGGTGGCTCACAACCATCATTAGTGAGCTCTGGTGCCCTCTTCTGGTCTTCAGGCTTATATGCAGGAGACTTGTATACATAATAAATTTCAAAAATCTTTTAAAAATAAATAGAAAAAAATAATGGTGTCAGAGTAACTTCTTCTACAGAGATACCCAGTTGAGGAAAATAGAGCAAGTGGTATTCCAGACCAGTATTAATATGCCAGTGTATGACATCTAGTAAACCATTATCCTTGATATCTTAGTATTTACAAGTTTTAGAAATGAAGGAATTATTTTGAAATGGGTTTCATCCTTGTTTTTGTACTTACGCCCCACACTGTATCTTCATGGAACCAACTTCATTGTTGAACCAACCCATGGCTTGCAAGGAAGGGTAATCATCACAGATCTCCCACTGGCGTCCAATAAAGTTCTCTTTCTCAAAGATGGTAATCTTAGATTCTTTATGATTCTATAATCCAGAAGTTTAAAGACTTTAGTAGTATAGTTACCCTAACTTAATAAATTAGTATTATACTCATTTGCTGGCATAACATTGTTGTCGGGTTTAACGGATTTTATAAGAGAAAAATCCAGCTGGGCTGTTAGATGTACACGTTTGAGTTAGAGGTATAGAACTAAACTTAGGGAAGAATCATAAGATAGAATATCTGGCAAGTTTCTAGGCCTCCCAAAATCAGGACCATTTTCAACTCAGATCTAATGGTTTCTGCTTAAACATTTTTTATTCAAAGGTTGCTGGGTACCCTAGACTGGCCTCATGTTCAAGATTGTATTTTAAATTTCCTGGGTGCTAGAATTACAAGTATATACCACCATGTCCAGCTCTCACAGACTAAATGCAGCCTCATGGAGGCTTCTATTTCCTTTTTTTTTTTAAAGATTGATTTATTTATTACACATAAGTACACTTTAGCTGTCTTCAGACACCAGAAGAGGGCATCAGATCTTTCTACGGATGGTTGTGAGCCACCATGTGGGTGCCAGGATTTGAACTCATGACCTTTGGAAGAGCAGTCAGTGCTCTTAACTGCTGAGCTATCTCTCCAGCCCCCGGAGGCTTCTATTTCCAACTGGGGTCACCATGTTAGAGGAATAATGTGGAGATTCAGTATTGAAGAGGGTACTTCCTGTATACCTTATTCCTGAAGTAAGTTATTTGCTTGTTGCCGGGCAGTGGTGGTGCAAACCTTTAATCACAGCACTTGGGAGGTGGATTTCTGAGTTCCAGGCCATCCTGGTCTACAGAATGAGTGAGTTCCAGGACAGCCAGGGCTATACAGAGAAACCCTGTCTGGGGGTGGGGGGAAGGGGGGAAGGGGAGAGATGTTTGCTAGTTTATGAACAACTGGCTGTGATATTCCAATGATGCTCTTAGATCCAAATTCCTGCCACTATGCTTTCTTGTTTGCCTTGCTCTGCCTCACCACAGTTTGAAACCATGAGCTGAAACAACTGTCCTTTTAAGTCAGGTACTCTTGTCAACAATGAGTAAATGGCAATACAAATAAAAAGGGTTTTTTTTGTTTGTTTGGTTGGTTGGTTTTTGTTTTTTTCTGAGACAGGGTTTCTCTGTAGCCCTGGCTATCCTGGAACTCTGTAGACCAGGCTGGCCTCTAACTCAGAAACCCACCTGGCTCTGCCTCCCAAGTGCTGGGATTAAAGGCGTGCACCACCATGCCCAGATAAAAGGTTTTTCAAAATTAGAAAAAAAGACCAAGTTTAGCTAGTTCAGTTAGATCCTAAACAAGAGCTTAATGGAAAACTAGATATTATTAAGGAACTGAAAGAGATGAATTGCTCCCTAAATTTCAGGAAGAAGTTATTTTAAAGATTTTATTATATATATATAATATATATACTGTAGTCTTCAGCCACACCAGAAGAGGGCATCGGATGTCATTACAGATGGTTGTGAGCCACCATGTGGTGCTGGGAATTGAACTGAGGACCTCTGGAAGAACAGACAGTGCTTTTAACTGCCGAGCCATTTCTCCAGCCCGAAACTACTTATTTTAAATGTGGACAAATAATGCAAGAAATATTTAGTTACGGAGAAGCAGTTTATATCTTCTCAGAAACAGCAATGGTGCCTCTCTATTTACACATAGTATAATTCACAAAAATGTTGTGTTACATCATTTTAAAGATAGACTTAAATTTTACAATTTAATTTAGAACACGGCCTAATTGTTGAGTTATACCTGGTCTTAAAAATGTACATATCAATGTAGCAAAGTGATATTAGAAGACTTGTCTATATAGTACCTGGTGAAGTTGTACTTAAACATTACCCTGGCTCTTCAGTGGAATATTAACACACTCCTGTTTAACTGGTCATAAATTTACTTTTTACTACATGGTAAGTAATTTCTCACTGGTTGTCCTATAATAATTTGATCTTGAATATGTGCTTCCTGCCCTAGTCAGAAGACCCTTTCTTTTTAGCATAAGGAGGAATATCAAGTGGTAGATTTAAAGGAAGGGCACCCAGTTATTCTTTACTTTTGTCCTTCCTGTTTCATTCAACATAATTGACAGAAGCAATACAAATACCAGTCTGACCTCATCCTTTAACCGGCCCCAATTCAAGAAAAGTGGACATTTCAGACTCACAGCGGCACAGATGGGTCGGAAGGACATGAGACGCTCAATATGATAGGCATTGCTCCCGCTCCAGGCATCCCATCGAGGGTATTCTCCTCTCTCCAAGATGAATTGTTGCCCACAGAAGCTGGTGTGTTCATAACCAATCCAGCTGCCAAAAATAGGTAGTGGTTGTTTATGGTGCTCAAAACCTATATGGCCTTAGGGAAAAGGCCTCTTTTGGGTAAATTTATAGTGAGATAAAATATCAAGTCAATCACTAATGCACACTCATGACTAGGTTTTTAAGTGTATTTTGAACTTAACCACTGAATATAGGGGGCCCTAGTTATGTGTATTAACAAAGCTCTGTTTCCATTTTAGTGATTCCGGTCCATCTGGGGATTGATGATCTAGTGACCATTTCTTTGTTTCTAGAGCTTATAAGCCTCTTCCTAAGAGCAATAGCATGAGTTGGGTATCTGTACTTTCTTCTTTATTTTTTTTAAGATCTATTTATTTTGTGTACAATGCTCTGCCTCCATGTATGTTTGCACCAGATCTCATTATAGATGGTTATGAGCTATCATGTGGTTGTTGGGAACTGAATTCAGGACCTCTGGAAGAGCAGCCTGCACTCTTAACCTCTGAGCCATCTCCAGGCCCTCTCCTTGTTTAGTTACATTGAAGGTTCTTCCTCTTGCTGTTCATACTTCATCTTCTTAATGGAGCATCCTAACTAAGATGTTAACAACTTAGTCTTATTTATTGAAGCTATTTGCCTGTTCTAAAGGGCTAAAGAGCTCGATTTTGGTACAGCACAGCTCGTGGAAGCTTCATCACATGCAAACCCACTTCTGCATAGGCCAACGAGAGTACTAATATGGGTCAGCCTACCAAAATTCAGAAGACAAAAGCCAAAGAATATCACCAAGATTGACTATCAACAAGAAATTTCTGGAACACTGAGAACTAATATGTCTCTGGATTCTTGAGGTTTTGTTCCTTTAAATAGAGCTGTAGTGGTGCACACCTTTAATCCCAGCACTTAGGAGGCAGAAGCAGGAGGATCTATGCATTTGAGGCTAGCCTGGTCTACAGAGAGAATTCCAGGACAGCCAGAGTTACACAGAGAAACCCTGTCTTGAAAAGAAAAAAAAAAGATTTTCTCCTTTCCCTATTTTATATGGGCAAGAAAATCAGGTAAACTATGAACTTCAAAAGCACACATACAATTACTGTCCTACCCCTTTGCAAGTCTACTACCAATATGTGAACATCACCCTTAGCTTTGAGTTACTTAATTTGGCATGTAGTGATTTCCTTTAGAAAAATAAGACACCTTTTTCTAAAAAATTACTGGAATCTGGGGAATATCTTCCTAGATTCTTACTTATATGGTACCATGTCTAAAGAGATCTATCTGACAAGGTCCTGAAGCTTTCTGTTGGTACCCATACTCACGCGCCACACTCCACCTTAAGTGACCGGACATTATCAAAACTACGTTCAGAGACATTTGGGCAGGAGCTGGTGAACTCCATCCTCTTGCCCTGGAAGTTCTCCTGATCGTAGATGGTTATCTGAATGGGGTTGAATGGGACAAGGAAGAGAACCAGGTACAGCAGTAAGAATAGGGGTGCAAGTTAAGAGCATGTTTATCCTGTAATTTTCATCACTAGCTACAACCCAGGATGCCTGATTAGGCCTCTTCCAGTGTAGACAGGGCAAAAAAAAAAGGGGAGTTCAAATTGGTACCACTGCTCAGTGACTGACATGTTCAGGCTAAGTTTATGATAGAAATGGTGTTCCAGGGACAATGCAGAGCTCAATAGATCAAGGCCTTGTGAACTCTGGTTCCATCATGTGTCCTGTACCCAGAGGTCAGGATTCTGGGACTTCTAGAAGCACCCTGTGGATTTTTTTTCTCTGCTTCTAAGGCATTAGGGGAGGATTGTGTTAAATATTTCATTCTTTCAACTAGAACCTGGTTCCTGATCTGACAAACTTCCCAAACTGTGAACTTGTCTCAGAATTGACAACCGAAGAAAGGATTAAGTGTTAGGAGAACAATGAAAGACCCAGCTTGTGTCTAAATCCAACATCAGATTAAGGAGAGGGGCCTGCATCCCATGGCTTTTGGGAGACAATGGCAAATTAGAATTGGCCTAGGAAACAAGCATCATCTCCCATCCATCATGGACCTCCAGAGTCACCCATCAGGAAAGCCACCTTTCAACACTGTCTAGGTGTCAGATTGGCCCTTTCTTCTACAGAACAGTTTTGTTGTTTTGTTTTTTGGATGGGCATTGTCTTAAGAATAAGTACAGCCTGATAGCTACTATGCGCCAGCACCTTAGCCCTGCCCGACCTGATTCTTCCATTTTCCATGTTGTTGGCTTAGCTTACCTTCCATGGCCCCAAAGACCCTGGCATAGGGTTGGTCTGAGCCATCTTGGTGGTTGGAAGAGTTTCTAGAAGAGAAAATACATATCAGTGATGTGACTTGCAGGATGAGGTAAGGTATAGGAAAAAGGAAAAGAGGTTTACAGTCCCAGATTTTGGTTGAGACCCTGGCTCTGGGGCTACTACCAAAACCTCAGGTTTTCTATCAACAAACCTTTTATATGCAGTCAATGTCAGTCAAAATAAGAAAAATAATACAGATAAAAGACTGCAAAGGCATTTGGTACTCTTGATAACTATTCCTTCTGTCCTCTTGCTTTCCTTCAAAGAACATTGCCTGCGTCTCACAGTATTAACTCCCTGACAACTGTCTAGACTCCTCATATCTCTAGTCATTCAGTCAGCAGGGCTAGAATTTCCCACCTCACCTGCCACTTATTAAAAATGCAGTCTACTCCAAGCCTTCTTGTCTTCCCAGCACCCAAATTGACCTGTTCTGCATGTCCATGCCACCTGTCTCCTCTCTCATAGACCTTGATGTTTTGACCTTGTTGCCTCAAGACTCCTCTGCCTGTTCCAGCCTGCAGAGTTTGACTTCTCCCTCACTTTTCAGCATCTATTACAGTACTCATCTATGTCACTACTGAATGTACACTGGGTCAGTATCTCCATAGCAGAAATTTCTGTGTGATTGATACAGCACCATGCCAAAGCATAGAGTAATTTGACATTAATGCCTGCTATTTGAAATGGCAGGAGGATTGCAAGTTCAAGATCTTGTTGGACCACTTAGACTCTGTCTCAAATTAATAAGTAAGGGCTACGAGTTCCAGGCTAGCTAGGGCTACATCATGAAACTTAGGCTTAAAAAGGGAGGGGTGTGTGGCTGGGTGTATAGCTCAGTACTAGAGTGCTTGCCCAGCATGTGTGTGAACCCTTAGATTCAATTCCTAGTACTGTCTGTGAAGAAGAACGAGTAATTATAAAAATATAATGGCTTGGGCTGGGTGTGGTGATGCATGCATTTAATCCCAGCACTTGGGAGGGAGAAGTAGGTGAATCTCTGTGAGTTCGAGGTCAGCCTGATCTACAGAGTGAGTTTCAGACACCCAGGGCTAAACAGAGAAACCCTGTCTTGAAAAGCCAAACCAAACCAAAACGAAAGAGCCAATGACTTACTCGATGTCAGATCCTGTCTTACTTAGTCCTCAAGTTAAATACCATCACTACCCCATTCTATGATGAGGACCAAAGACTATAGAAGTTACGCAGTTGATGAGAAGGATGGGGGAAGGAAAGGGAAGGGAGAAGGATATCAGGTTTCTAGATCCAGAACCAACATTGAGGCTTCTACTCTGGCATCCAGCCCAGGAGCTAATGCATGGAAATTTCAGTATTTCTTTCTATATGGAGTCTTCAAATTAGCATCTCCTCCTTGCTACACCTGCTCTGTGCCCAATAACCTGCTGACTCCCAGTCTTGATTTCTAAGAATGTAGTTATTGCCACGGGCAACGATTAAAGGTAGCAAATGAAGCTTTCCCCCCCACTTTCTCTACCTTCAAAGGTTCTAACCACTAGGCAGGATACAACTGGTTCTTCCTCTGCATCTGTCTATCGAGGAAAGGAAAGACAAAGGCACCATCAAGGCCTTACTCACCCAGCTCCCGCTGCACAGTCTGGGTCTCCATCTGGTGCAGCTTCCTCTCCGGAGCCCCTCTTTATAGTCCCACAGATGATGGCCAACGGCTCTGTCAGCACTCTCTTTTCCCTCTCTCTTTGTTTATCCTGATCCCCAGAGCTTTAGTGGCTCAGTCTACTCAGGGAGGTGTCCCTCAGAGCTTTGTTTAGGGTTCCAGAAGTGCAGAGGCCCTACTCTTGGACAGGGCTGACTGCCTAGGGAGGTCTTCTCAGAGCAGCTAGGAATTAAGGACAGAAGTATTCTACAGTGAATGCTTGTTCCTATCCTGTTCGGCCTAGGACCCACCTAAAATCTTGAAAGGTTCTATAAAACACATCAACATGGACCATATGTATATGTACGCGCACACACACACACACACACACACACACACACACACACACACACACACAAAGAAAGTAAAGCCAGGAGTCAGGGGGCACTGCTTTGATTCCAGCACTCAGGAGGCAGAGGCAGTTGGATCTCTATGATTTCAGGGCCAGCCTGGTCTATATATTGAGTTCCTTGACAGCCCCAGGATATACAGTGAGATCCTGTCTCCAAAACAAACAAACAAACAAACAACCTAAAATAAATAAATAAATAACTGAAAGTATTTTTATAAAACTAGCATTTTCAATAAAACATAAATGTTCTCAAAACTCCTTTTTATTATTATTATTATTATTATTATTATTATTATTATTATTATTTACACATCTGTATAGGAGCTAGGAGCTAAGTTTAATTACAATTGACAGGTAGACCTGAATCTCACTTTGTTTTATTAAATATTCCCTTTAATACTGTAGTTTGCTTTTAAAAATTTGGGGCTAATAATCTGGGGAATGGTCTTTTTATTGTTATAACTTGTGTGTGTGTTTGTGTGTGTGTGTGTATTTACATTTGTTTACTTAGTGTATGTGCATGTGAGTTCTCGAGCATTGGTCAGAAGACTTCTTGTATGTGAGCATCAGTTCTCTCCTTCCACCGTGTGGGTTTCAGGGATTAAATCCAGTGGTGGGACCCAGCAGTGGTGGTACACACCTTTAAGCCCAGCACTTGGGAGGCAGAGGCAGGTGAATTTCTGAGTTGGAGGCCAGCCTGGTCTACAAAGAGTTCCAGGACAGCCAGGGCTACTCAGAGAAAATCTGTCTCGGAAAAACAAAAACAAACAAAAGTGTTGGGACTTAGCAGGGAGTGGGGGCATCTTCACCAACTGAGCCATTTTGCTGTCCCCCACCCCTTTCTTAGTCCCTTTTCTCCCTTCCAGACTGCCATCTTAGAAAAATACTTCTTTGGTCAACTACTTCTTTCATTTCCTAGCTTCTGGACTGACTTAGATGGCCTCACCTTGTAGAAATTTCTTTAGAAGCTAAAAATATTGGGATCCAAAAGAGGTAACTGAGCCAGTTGATTTAGGACAACATTTTTCACAATATATTTTTCTGTAGTCTTTGAACTTTAAGCAACAAGAATACATTTTATATTAGCCAGGCAGTGATGACATTTAATTCCAGGCAGAGTTAAGCATGTGTGTTCATGTTCAGCCTGATCTACAGAGTGAGTTCTAGGACAGCTAGGGCTACACAGAGAAACCCTGTCTTGAAAAACTATATATATTAAAACAGTTATTTTTGAAGAATAAATATCACATAATTATCTGCTTCTTCTATTTTGAGAAAATGAATGAGTCTTGTGATCCCGGAAGAGGCACAGTGAAAACGTGACAGCTTTACTGCCATAGCACACAGCCGCTCATCCAGCCTGCACTGCCTGGGACTTTTTCTTTACTCCCCGGATCTTTGGAGATTTATATTCGAAGGAATTGTTGGTTCAGTAAAGACTGAGCTGGTTAATTTTTCATTTCAGAGAGGAAATGGAAGCACAAAATCATTGCATGGGAGATTGTGTGTGGTTCAAAGAGTGTGCAAACCATCGACATATGTCCACCAAGAGTTCCTAAGCTGCCACCCCCACCTCCACCACACACATTATTTTCTTTTATCACCTTACATCCCAGAAACTTGAGGATTGTGAGGTCTCCTGTGCTAATTACCAAGTTTTCAAAAGGATAGCCTGATATGGGGGCTTGAGGGGATGTTGCTTCTTTCATGATACCACGAATCAACCCAGGGCCTGCACATGGCCCAGCACTCTAGCCCTGAGGCCCGACTCTTCACAAAGACATGGAATATTCCTTGTTATCTGAGACTCCGCTCTGCCTGTCCTACATGGGTCACACCTCAAAGCTCCAGCTCCCAGTTCCATCTCTTTTCAGGGAATTTAGGGCACGGACTACCCAAGGAGGAGAAATGAGGGGAGCAACCAGGATGGAATCCCTTCCCAGACTGGGTTTCACACTTTCCTGTTCATCCTTATCCTTAGTAACTGCAGCATAGAGAACATGGACAGTGAGTCTGGCATTTTATTCCTGATCTTCTCAGGACAGCCCCATGAAATAGGTCAGTGCTGCAGTCATTTTACAGATGAGTAAACCGAGGAACGGGAAGGCTAGATTATAAGCCAAGAAACCTAGCAGGATTCAGCCCATATCTATTTGACCGCAAAGTACATGTTGTTTCCTCTCTGGCCTGGCGCCTGGCATTGGATGATCACTGCTGGCCCATCTACGGTTGTCAGACAAAGCAGTTGAAGCAATCAAGGCAGTGCTAGGTACTCAGAACTCAGCAAATAGTAACTGTCTCACTAATTGTGTTAAATAAGATTCCATCTTATGTTAGGGTCTCATAGAGACAAGGAGAAATAGGCAACAGACTCTAAAAAAAAAAGTCAGATAAATGTTTTCTTTGAGTTGGGAAAGCCACATTTATCCAGTTTTCCAGTAGTTTTATTATTTGTGCACCCATGTACTTGTGTGTGTGCATGTGCACACACACCCTGGGGATAGAATCCAAGAGACTTGAGCATGGTTTGTCCCTAACCCCTGCCATCTTTCTGCAGGTCTATCAGAGACATGGATTGGGAAACATTTTCTTAGCCCACATACTCATTGCAGGAGCAAGTAGGACGACTGTGAGTGAGATGAGCTAGTGGTTAGGGGTGATGACTGACAGACAAATATGGTAACTTCCGCCTGCAAAGTGTCAGCTGCGCAAATTTGGATTTCTTCATGCTTTGGCCACATGTCAGGGATCGTTGATGCTCAACCAAATTTTGTGGGTGGTTTGTCCCTCTGGCCTTGCCTCTGGGCCCAGGGGTAGGGGAGTCAGGCCATGGGGCCAGGGAAGCCCTTGGACTCAGCACATTGTGGAGAGGACAATGGGGCTAGTCAGGCAGCAGAGCAGCACTTCTGTTGGACACAGCAAGAAAGTTACAAAGCAAAGGGCCCTGTCAGCGTTCAGCCTGCTCCTGCCTCCCCCACAAGGGCCTGCTCTGGGGGACCTTTTCTCTCCTGTCCCTTTGTATGTCCTTAAACAGGAAGGAGAGCTGGAGCCTGGCTGATTTTGAAAAGGTTAAGAAGGCTAGGCAGTGGCAGAGAACTTGGGAGACATCTCAAACTTCAGCTTCCTCTGCTTCCAGGCATGGATAGATGTGCACTGGCCAGAGAACTAACTCCAAGGCCTGCTTCTTCCATTTGAGACACGCTTGCAAGTATTTCAGTCCAGTGCAGCCTCACAGAATTTTCAGTTCTGCAGACCAACCAGTTTTCTTCCAGTAGAACCCATAAAACTGATACAAGAATGGGTGTCTAGGTACAGCATGTCCTGTCAAGCACACAGCCCACTCTCTACTCCTGCGCGTGCGCACGTTGTGTGTGTGTGTGTGTGTTTATGTGTATGTGTATGTGTTTGTTCACTTGAGTGTGTGTAGTCAGGAGCCCATGGAAGTCAGAGAGGTATTGGATCCCCTGGAACTCAAGTTACAGATGGTTATGGAGAACAGAAAGCACTCTTAATCACTCAGCTATCTCTTCAGCCCTAAAGATTTGTTTTTAACTGCAGGCACGCATGCATGCAGGTACCCATGGAAGCCAGAAGAGAGCATCAGATTGCCTAGAGCTGAAGTTACAGGCAGCTGTGAGCCAGCTGACATGGATTCTGAACACAGGACTCAGGTCCTCTACAAGGGCAGTATGTGCTTTTAACTGCTGAATACCCATGGTTTGGATATTGTTGTGGCTTTTATTTTGTTTTGGGGATTTTCTTCTTAGAGACAGGAATAGAAGTCTGTATGTATGAAAGCCCACCATACCTGGCTCCTTTTATTTAACATTTGTTTGCTTGTTTGTTCGTTCATTCATTCATTCATTCATTCAGAGACAGGGTTTTATGTAGCCAAGGCTGGCCTCACTGCTTGGACTCAAGAATCTGAGACAGAAGGGTTGATCATGAGTTTGAGGCCAGCCTGGGTTAAATGCATAGTGAGATCCTATCCCAAAGAAACAACAAAAAATATGTAAAATTATTATGTGCCCATTAAAAGAAAAAAGATACATCTTTTAAATATCTAATTTTGGCCAAGCATGGATGTACAAATTCCAACACTGGGGAAGTAGAGGCAGGAGGGTCAGAGTTTGAGGCCAGCCTAGGTTATGTGACACCGTGTCTCAAAAACAAAAGCAAACAAAATGCCTGCTTTTTCACTGGTTCCATTTTCTTTCTTTTCTTTTTTTTTTTTTAAAGACTTATTTATTTTATTTATTTGAGTACACAGTTGCTGTCTTCAGACAGAAGAGGGCATCAGATCTCATTATAGATGGTTGTGAGCCACCATGTGGTTGCTTGGAATTGAACTCAGGACCTCTGGAAGAGCGGCCAGTGCTCTTAACCTCTGAGCCATCTCTCCAGCCCACTGATTCCATTTTCAACACCTTCCTTAAATATATTTACTAGAATGTTCTACATGCTCAAACCTATCAGATCAATCCCTGTTCCACTGGTCATCTCCCTCTGGCAAACCCCATCTTCCCAGAGACAGAAGTTTCTTATGTTGCTGCATAGCCAATGCCCAGAAATTCACACCCTGCAACACACACACACACACACACACACACTTTTTTTTTTTAAAGATTCATTTGATGGACTAAAGAGATAGCTCAGCAAAGTTGAGTTCCCAGCACCCATGCTGGACAGCTCGCAGCCACCTTAACTCTTTTTTTTTTTTTTTTGGTTTTTCGAGACAGGGTTTCTCTGTGTAGCCTTGGCTGTCCTGGAACTCACTTTGTAGACCAGGCTGGCCTCGAACTCAGAAATCCTCCTGCCTCTGCCTCCCAAGTGCTGGGATTAAAGGCATGCGCCACCACCGCCCGGCTCTTAACTCTTACCTCTGTGGATTCTACACCTTCTTTGTCCTCTACAGGAACCAGGCCCACATGTGGTACACAGACATGCAGGCAGACAAAACATTCATACACATAAAAACAAGTGCCCCGAAGAAAAAGGATTCCTTTTTTTGGTGTGCACCAAGACACTATTTTTTATTGTGAGTGGGTGGATGTGTCTATGTCTGGGTCCAAGGAGACCAGAGGCATTGAATCCTCCTGGAGCTGGAGTAACAGGTAGCTATGAACTGCTCTACATGGTTCTGGGGAAGAGCCCTAAGTGCTCCTAACCATTGAGCAATCTCTCTGGCCTTAACATGCCTTTCTATAAGGACACCAGCCATTGTACTTACTGTCAATCTTGATTCTGGGGAACCTTAACTTAGTTTCCATTACCTTCTCTTCAAAGATAACCATTTCCGAGCCTGATCATATTTGAGGTCCAAGATGGACATGCATTTTAGGCAGACACTATTAAGCTGAGGATAGTCTTCAGGTCCAAAGATGAACAGTTAACTACCTCCCCACCATGTCCAAATAGAGATGTTTTCCAACAAAGTTCTTAACCCCACCCAGCCACAACTGCCACTAACTGGTCTTCTGATAGCTCTCTCTCTCAGAAATGGTACCACTCAAGCAAAATATCCAGGAGCCCAACTTGTAGTTGTTGGTTAAGACAGAGTCTAAACAAAAGATGGGGTTTTATGGATTTATGTACTGCAAGCTGGTCTCTAACTCACAATGTAGCCAGCCAGTGATGACTTTGAATTTCTGATCCTCCTGTCAAATGCAAACTTAAAGGCTCTTTGGAAAGTCAGTTGGATGGTGTTTCACTAGGGCAAACACAGGAAGGAACGTTTAGCTGAAGTGGACACAGGTGAAAGACTAAGGCTGTAAAGGAATGTTTAGCTGAAGCAGACACAGGAGGGAGGATGCTCTGCTAAAGCAAGCATATGAAAGCACATGTGATGAAGGATTCTTTGCCTTGCATTGTGTAGTTGAGCTGCATTGTTGGGACTCTACAGAGAGAATCTCCGCCAAAAAACTTCTGAAGGTGTGCTACAGTTTCTTGATGCTTTCGCAGACTCAGGCTGATTGGCAGAGTGATGTCAGCTGAGACAGATGCTAGTGCTGAGGCAAGATATGTGCTGAGGCAAGACCCATGGAGGACATGAGATGCTTGGAAGATATAATTAGGACTTGAGGGACCGTGACAACGGTTGAGCTTGGCTTGCTTATAGAGCTAGCTATATAATGCTTGTGGGTCTCGAGTCGTCACTGATCTTCACTTCACTGACAGAGGCACCTTCCCTGGTGTCCCTCTGGGTCCCTCCTGCTGACTCGTGCCAAGGCTGAGGCCTGGCTGTCTCTGCTAGGTAGTGTCCCCGCTGCTGATTGATGTTTGCTATCCCGACTCTACCGAACTGGACTGCTGGTGTCTGTGAATTGTTTGCCAGTGGATCAAGCTGTCGCTGCTAACCTGTGAACTGAATTGCCGATTTCCATACAACACAGATGGGAGTTGCTCCAAAGAACCTGTCTAAACAGGTCCACTTCCCCTGGATCCTTTCTTTTCCACTACTTCTGGTGGGTGGTGGGCTAGAAAGAAGGTTAGAACATCTAAGAACCATCATTAGAAATAGATGTTTGAAAAAAATTAAAGGTGCAGTCCTGTCTCCACTTCTCAAGTGCTGGGTGGGTGATAAGAACAGACAGCCATGTCTTTCTGGGAACCAATTCTGGACCACTTTTTCTCACCTCTGTACCCAATTGTTGGCTGAATCTTTCAAATTCCCTTCTCCAAAGTTCTGTGTATCCTCATTTCTCCAGTTCTGTTATATTAGTGTCTTATACAATAACAGGTGCACAGTGCCTTATACAATAAGAAACTTATTTAACTTTTTTAAGAGAAAATAACACAGGAGGGTAAGTGTACTGGCTGGTTTTGTGTCAACTTGACACAGGCTGGAGTTATCACAGAGAAAGGAGCTTCCCTTGAGGAAGGGCCTCCATGAGATCCAGCTGTAAGGCATTTTCTCAATTAGTGACCAAGAGAGGGTCCCTTGTGGGTGGTGCCATCTCTGGGCTGGTAGTCTTGGGTTCTGTAAGAAAGAAAGCTGAGCAAGCCAGGGGAAGCAAGCCAGTAAGTAACATCCCCCCATGGCCTCTGCATCAGCTCCTGCTTCCTGACCAGCTTGAGTTCCAGTCTTGACTTCCTTTGGTGATGAACAGCAATGTGGAAGTGTAAGCTGAATAAACCCTTTCCTCCCCAACTTGCTTCTTGGTCATGATGTTTGTGCAGGAATAGAAACCCTGACTAAGAAAGTAAGTTTGGGCTCTAGCCCTTCAGTGATGATGTTTCTGAGATTTAGGCTTTTTCCATCCTGTTCTACTGACGTCAGTGTTGACTTCCTTCTAAAGCTGAGTGTTTTCTGGTAGCAACTAGGGGCTGTGTGCTTCTTTGTTCATAGCCACTTTGGATATGCGTGTGCGTGTGTGCTTGTGTTGGGGGGGTGGTTCTAGAGAGGAGATGCAGAGAGACAGACACGGAGAGACAGAGAGGATCCTGTGGCTTTCTAAAAGATCAAGGATTAATTTTCTTAGGAGCCCCTATAATTCCCACTCCATGCCTTACAGGCAGAGATTAGCAAAAGTTACAGATATGTAACTGTGCATCAGCAAATCTCTTTCTTTGAACATACATCCCGCCGGGCGGTGGTGGCACATGCCTTTAATCCCAGCACTTGGGAGGCAGAGGCAGGAGGATTTCTGAGTTCGAGGCCAGCCTGGTCTACAAAGTGAGTTCCAGGACAGCCAGGGCTACACAGAGAAACCCTGTCTCGAAAAACCAAAAAAAAAAAAAAAAAAAAAAAAAAGAACATACATCCCTCCACATATCTCTATCTTTGAAATCCACCAATTTTAACACTTTTTTTATGACCTAGAATTTAGCCTAAGATAGTATAAGTATACTTACTAAGTATACTTTCTGTAGTATGCATTAACTTCAATGTATAATATTATTTTGTATCTCCCACTTGTAATTCTCTGCTTCTTGACCCCTAGTCTTGCGTGTGTGTGTGTGTGTGTGTGTGTGTGTGTGTGTGTGTGTGTGTGTGTGTGTGTGTATAGCTCTATGGTTGACCCAGGACCTGGTAGACAGGCACTTTATTCTTGAATCACACCCTGGCCCCTATTCCTGCATTCTGAATCATGTATGTGTTGTGTATGTTCCTGTGAAATGTGGGAGCTAGAGATTTGGATTTAGGTCCTCATGTTCACAAAGCAAGCACTCTTGGCTGAGCTATCTCCCCAGTTCCATATGTAGTTCTTTTTCAAACACGTATAAAGTGGAAACTTAGGGTTCTTTGGAAAGTCAGTTGTATTGGATGGTGTTTTGCATGGGCAAACTTGTGAAGGAGTGTTTTCATAAAGCAGACAGAAGTGAAAGAATGTTCTGCTAAAACAGACACATGAAAGAACGTTTCCCTGATGTAGACACAGGTGAAAGGATGTTCTGCTAAAACAAACATGAAAAAGGACACATGATAAAGGATTCTTCACTAATAAACGACAATACATGTATTGGTCCATTTGTCTGGACTCTGAACTCCATAGAGAGAAACACACTAAAAAAACTTCTGGTGGTATGTTGTAGTTTCTTGCTGATTCTACAGACTCAGGCTGACTGGCAGAGTGATGTCAGATGATACAGATTCAAGTGCTAAGGCAAGACCCGGGGAGGACATCTGATGTTTGGAGGGAGTGTAAATAGGACTCAACCAACTGAGAAGAGCTTGCCTGTGCAATGCTTGTTGGTCTCGAGTCTTCGCTGATCTTCCATTTGCTGAAAAAGGCACAGCTGAGAACTTCTCTTGTCATCCTTGGTGATCCTGGTCCTTCTTGCTGACTCATGCTGATTCAGCTGAGGCCTGGCTGTTCCTCCTAGGTTGTGCCACCACTGCTGCTATCCAGACACGACCGAACTGGACTGCTGGTTTATCCGTGAAGTGCTTTCAAGTGAATCGAACTGCCGCTGCTGAACTGTGAACTAAACTGCTGATTTCTTGACAATACAGACGGAACTGGCTACAAAGAACCTTTCTTTTTCACTATGTCTGGTGGGTGATGGACTAGAAGGGAGGTTAAAGCCTTAATCATTAAAAGTAGGTTTTGAAAAATTAAAATTATACACATATTCCTACAGGATATCTCTATCTTTTTTTTTTTAAGATTTATTTATTATTATGTCTAAGTACACTGTGGCTGTCTTCAGATACACCAGAAGAGGGCGTCAGATCTCATTACTGGTGGTTGTGAGCCACCACGTGGTTGCTGGGAATTGAACTCAGGACCTTCAGAAGAGCAGTTGGTGCTCTTTCCCTCCAGCCCCGCAAACCCAGGTCTTATACATGCTAAATAAACATCCTGCTGTTGGTCCTCAGTATTTACTTGAAATTCATTTTCACTCAGAAACTTCTTTTGTGCTTGTACTATTGGCTGTAGCAGCCACATTATGAATTTTCTCATTCATTGCATGTCTCACCCTATCATGATGTTTGTGTCTTTTTGTGAGGGAAGATCTCACCAGGTAACTTAAACTGGCTTCAAATGCACAGGAATCCTCCTGCCTCATTATTTTAAATGCTGAAATCACAGGTATGAACTACCAGGATCAAATGGCATTTGGTTCTTTACTCATTTGTTTCTTTAGCAGGTCAGGTCATGTTCATCTCTAGGTTTTAGAGAAATTCCCATCAAGTCTATTTTGGGCTTCTGTATTTTACCATCTGACCTCTCTGCTGATCTCTCTGATCACAGCTGAAGAGCTTTGACTGACTAACCTCTTGGCCAGGCATTCTCAGGAGGTCTAGTGTGTGCTCAGGTAAATCTCTGACATTGGCACAATGCTAGAGCCCTGATTTTCATCCCACAGACTGCGGCAGACACCTTGCTCTTCTGCTCTGTTCCACAGCCCAGTGGGACAGTATTTCTGGAATCGGCCTTATCTTCATTTCAGGACAATCCTTCTGTTGTTGGCTTTCAGCAGGATATCTGGATCCAGCTCCTGGATCTGAGGTGACATCTTGCCTCCCTAGAGGAGCATTACATTCCTCATTCTGACACCTGAAGGGACACTGGGCTTCAGCTGGTGATAAGACAGTCCTGGGCATCGCCCTACCCAGAAGAGTTCTTTGTTGGGCTTGGTGGTGGTTGTTTGAGATAGGTCTCCCAGTTTAGCTAGTTGACCTTGAACTCATGATTCTCCTGCCTCTGTATCCTACATGTTGGGATTACAGATGTGTACCACCATAGCCACCTCCCACTAAGAAATTTTAGATACCCCTTTTTTTAAAAAATATAAGCACAAAATTGTACAAATTATGAACAAACAATCTGACGAGATTTTTATGAAATACACTGAGGTCAACTCAGGGAGCTTACCCAGCATCCCCGCTGAGTCCTCCCCAGGCTCCTCCAGTCTCTCCACGTAAAGCCAGCTCCTAGTCCATTCTGGCGCTGCAGATTCTTTTGAGCTATGTGTGGTATATTGCATGCGTGTGGCAAGCACATTGACCCTTCGGTGCTGGACTCGTTTTTCTCACAGCTGTATGTTCAGGCTCTGCCACATAGTTGTGTGAAGCTGGGCTTCGCATCCTCTCGCTGCTGCTGAGTGGTACCATGTGTGAAGCTGGGCTTCGCATCCTCTCCCACGGCCTGAGTGGTACCATGTGTGAAGCTGGGCTTCGCATCCTCTCGCTGCTGCTGAGTGGTACCATGTGTGAAGCTGGGCTTCGCATCCTCTCATCGCTGCTGAGTGGTACCATGTGTGAAGCTGGGCTTCGCATCCTCTCACTGCTGAGTGGTACCATGTGTGAAGCTGGGCTTCGCATCCTCTCACTGCTGAGTGGTACCATGTGTGAAGCTGGGCTTCGCATCCTCTCGCTGCTGAGTGGTACCATGTGTGAAGCTGGGCTTCGCATCCTCTCATCGCTGCTGAGTGGTACCATGTGTGAAGCTGGGCTTCGCATCCTCTCGCTGCTGAGTGGTACCATGTGTGAAGCTGAGCTTCGCATCCTCTCACTGCTGAGTGGTACCATGTGTGAAGCTGGGCTTCGCATCCTCTCACTGCTGAGTGGTACCATGTGTGAAGCTGAGCTTCGCATCCTCTCACTGCTGAGTGGAACCATGTGTGAAGCTGGGCTTCGCATCCTCTCACTGCTGAGTGGTACCATGTGTGAAGCTGGGCTTCGCATCCTCTCACTGCTGAGTGGTACCATGTGTGAAGCTGGGCTTCGCATCCTCTCACTGCTGAGTGGTACCATGTGTGAAGCTGGGCTTCGCATCCTCTCGCTGCTGCTGCGTAGTAACCATGGCCTATAAAAGTCTTATTCCAGAGCTACCACTGGTTCTCAGCCTTCCTAACACTGTACCCTTTAAAACGATTCCTCGTGTTGTTGTGATCCACAACCACAAAATTATTCTGTTGCTACTTCATAACTGTAATTTTTCTACTATCGCAATGTAAATGTCTGACATGTAGCATATCTGATATGTAACCCCCATAAAAGGGCCCTTTGACCACCACGGGTATCTACCCACAGTTTGAGAAGCGCTAACTTAGAGCTTCCTTACTTTGTAGCTATTATTCACAGAATTGGTAGAAACCCTCTGTCTTTCAAGTTCACATAGGGGTATACACAGCTTTTTGGGAGATACGCGGGAATGGAATAGCTGGGTAAGCTGCACACTCACTTTTTGTAGACACTGTGAACAGAATTTTAACACATACTGACGTATTTGCACTCATACATAACTTTGAGGCCCATACATCACAGAAGACTCAAAACTAGTCCATGTGTTGCTCCTCAACTGCGTTGAAAATTATTGGTCTTTCCTTTTTTAAAGGGTTTATTTATTTATTTTACACATATGAGTGCTCTGTTTTCCTGCACACCAGAAGAGGGAATCGGATTCCATTACAGAGTTGTGAGCCACCTTGTGGTTGCTGAGAATTGAACTCAAGACCTTTGGTAGAGCAGTCAGTGCTTTTAACCACTGAGGCATCTCTCCAGTCACCCCCTCTCATCCTCCCTTTCTCCCCCCTCCCTCCCTCCTTCCCTCCCTCCCTTCTTTCCTTCCTTTCTTGAAACAGGATTTCTTGTGTAGTCTTGGCTGTCCTGGAATTCACTTTGTAGACCAGGCTGGCCTCGAACTCAGAAATCCTCCTGCCTCTGCCTCCCAAGTGCTGGGATTAAAGGCGTGCGCCACCACTGCCCCACATGCCTCTGCCTCTTGAGTGCTGAGATTACAGGCTTGGACCACCACTGCCTGGCACTATTTCTTTTTAAGGTAAATAATTAAGACTGATGTGAGGCCACATCTGTAATCCTGAGGCAGAAGGATCTGAAGCTCCAAGGTGGCCTGAGGTACATGTGAGAATCTTTCTCAAAGGGGAAACAGAAAACTTTGTGGGGAGAGGTGTTCCACGCTTGTAAACCCAGCCTGGAGGTGGAGATCAACCTTGGCTACATGAGAACTTGTCTCATCTTTGCAGCTCTGTAAAGTCCCAGAATCTAGAGCCACATATTGTAAGATAAGGATAACTGGACCAGAGAACAGTTTGCCCATTTGCAGCTTGGAATGAGTCTATTCATAGATAAAAACAGGTGGCCAGTCACCCTGGAGGATCTGTTGTATGAAGTCTTGTTTCTGTTAGGTATATTGTGTGTGACACTGGCTTACTGCTGGCAGGGGATCACTGGCTGAATGGAGTTCTAGAATATTGGTATTTGTCCTGTTGACCAGGGATCCTTTCTACCCTCCTGATCTTTCGTCTCTGATCACCAGGGGGCGCACATCAGGCTTCAGCGCACAAGCATTCCCGGCTTGTCTGGAAAGCAAGTTCTTTGGGGAAGAGGGATCAGAGGCATAGGAAAGACTTTTGCTGGAAGAAAAGATGAGAATTTTCAAAGTGTGGTCCATGGAATCTGCAGTTAAAATGCAGCCCTGCTTGTTCTCTCAGGCCTAGTTGGATTCTGTGGGGATGGAACCTGGATGGATGGAGCAATGCCAACAGCCGCTCCCCACTCCCCTGCGGCTAGGACTGTATTCACACTACTTGGGCTCAACAGTGTTTTGGGGCGCATTAACTATCAATCTCCATCAATTTAGTTAATTTACAATTCATTATCTTATAGGCTGATACAAACACGCACCCAGCGCTTAGAACTGCTGTGAGCAGAGAAGCGTTAAAGCATAGTGACTGGAAGCACCTCTCTCTCTCTCTCTCTCTGTCTCTGTCTCTCTCTCTCTGTCTCTCTGTCTGTCTCTCTCTCTCTCCCCTCTCTCTCTCTCTCTCTCTGTCTCTCTGTCTCTGTCTCTCTCTCTCTCTCTCTCCTCTCTCTCTCTGTCTCTCTCTGTCTCTGTCTCTCTCTCTCTGTCTCTCTGTCTCTCTTTCTCTCTCTCTCCTCTCTCTCTCTCTCTGTCTCTGTCTCTCTCTCTCTCCCCTCTCTCTCTCTCCTCTCTCTCTATCTCTCTCTCTGTCTCTGTCTCTCTCTCTGTCTCTCTGTCTCTCTCTCTGTCTCTCTCTCTCCCTCTCTCCCCTTTCTCTCATTTTTTCCTGTTTCCCCCATACACTTTTAAAAGGCTGGGTGGGGTTGGGGGAAACTGGGTGGGGTGGAGTATGTCTTTAACCCCAGCCCTTGAGAGTCAAAGACAAGTGGATCTCTATGAGTTCAAGACCAGCCTGTTCTATTGTGTTTCAGGACAGCCAGGTTACATAGAGACAGCCTGTTTCAACAAACAAACAAACAAAACTCCAAATAAATAATGTCCCTTCTAGTAGGGGAAGTAGAAATATAAGGAATGTAAGAAAAAAAATGAAGGTATAAAGATAATTTTCATTCCTTTTTTTTTTTGTATTTCTTTGAGGGACAACTTTGAAATAGGTCTCACTATGTAGCCCAGAATGGTATTGAACTTGTCCCAGTTTCCCTACTTCTCCCTCCCAAGTGCCTGACCCTAACCCATTTTTTAAGAAGATAGCAGAAAGGGCTGGCAATATGTCTTAGCAGTTAAGAGCAGAGAACTGAGGTTTGGTTCCCAGACCCGCATCAGGTTCCCACCTGCAACTCCAGCTCCAGAGGAACCAACACTTCTGATCTCTAAAGGCATCTGCACTGGTGCTCAGACCTGTCCAAAGAAATGTAGATAACTTAAAATAAAATATCTTTTTAAAATGGAGATGACAGGAATGGCAGGAGGTGGCCTTGAGGCCTAAAGAAGGGAACCTGGTCAGGGAATGGAGAAAAGAGAAACAGGGTGACAGAAGAGCTTAGAATGGGCCCGGGTCACACTGTTAATCCAGCACTCAGGAGACAGAGGCAGGTAGATCTCTGTAAATCCCAGGCCAGCCTTGTCTACAGAGTGAGTCTCAAAAAACAAAAACAAACAAACAAGCATCCCTCCCCCCAAAAATCCAATCAAACAAACAAACAAAATGGTTGGCATGCGGCTCACCTGTCAGGGTCCTCCAGCGATCAGCTGGCTTTTCCTGATAGACCTTTTCTTCTTCTCTTTTCTTTTTTGAGGTGGGGAGAAGGTAGGGGGAATGGGGTTAGTGTCCTGTACCCTGCACTTAGTTTAAAATAATTTAACCTTAGCTAAAATCATAATCATAGGGCTAGAGAGACAGCTAAGAGATTAGAGCACTGGCTGCTCTTCCAGACAACTCCTATTGGATTCTCAGCACCACATTTGGGCTCACACCATCTATAACTCCAGTCCAGGAAAACTGATGACTTTCTGCCTACTCAGGCATGGAAGTGGTATCCAAACATGTATGCTCAAAAAATGCACTTTAATCCCAGCACTTAGGAGGGAGGCAGAGGCAGGTGGATCTCTGAGTTTGAGACCTGCCTGATCTACAGTGTTGAGGTTTGGTATGTTGCCATGTATCATAATGCTAAATACTGGTCCCCAAGATCTGGTGGCCTCAGGGAAAAGGAAATTCTCACATACACCAAGTGATGCTATGTAACCCTGATCCTTAATTTAAAACTATTGGTTGGATAAAGATGCCAATAACCTATAGCAGGGCAGAAGGGAGGTAGGTAGGGATTTGGTTCCTAGAGCTTAGGGTCTGAGGCAGAGATGAGAGGAGGAGGAGGAAGATGAGAAAGGAAGACACCATTGGGTAAGTGATTAGGAGAACTGACCATGATGTCTGGCCAGTCAGAGTAAAAGTGGCCCAGGCAGAACATGGCAAGTCATATCTGGTTATTAACAGGGAAGTAGACAAAATAGCTTAGAGGGTTGGTATCTGCTTAGCTCTCGTGTTATTAAGGCTTATTATAAATGTAAAGGTTTTATGTCTTTTATCTGGAAACTGAATGATCTAAGGTAAGGTAGAAATCCCCAATTAATATTTTCCACAACAAGAGAACAAGTTCCAGGACAGCCAGTAGAAGACTGGGAGGCAAGGGGAGCGCCTTCTTGTGGGCACACATTGGGGAGAGACTGATGGGAACTTGGGTCTGGCTCCTTCCAGCCGTGTTCCTGTCCTGGAGGCTGATTCCTTCCATGCTCTGCAAAATGAGAGAGACTTACAGGCTCTGAGGAAAAATCCAGAGCCTTCACTTCAGAGGAGCCATGAACACACAAGGCAGAGGTGATCTGAATGCCTACTGTCATTTCCTTGGATCCCTCGACTCTGCACTGGCTATCTTCTGGCTTCCCCACCCCCTTGTAGTTCAGTGGGGCTCACACTGAATTTTTTACCATATGTCTGAGCCTCCTCCATCTCCTCTCTCAGCAAATAGTGACCCCATTTAAGTCCACTTTCCAGATCAGAAACCCGGGTGCTATCTCTGCCTCCTGCTTCCGGAAGTCTTCTCACATCGGTCAGCACCTGTCAATCTGTCTCCTGCTTTCCTCCCATTTCAGCCCTCCCATTAACTGAGGTCTGGCTGGAGTGGGCTTCTAACCAGACTCATGACTCTATATTCATCTCTGGTCTCCAGCCGCCCACAGTGTCAATGGAAGGCTATTTGTACAGCATGAACCTGGAGCCCTGAGCTTGGTGCTAAGAGAACCATGACAGTGTAAGTTGACAAGGGCAAGGATGATACAGACAAAGATGTTTTGGATCACAGTAGGTGCACGGCGAGGAGCGCTGGACAAGAGGAGCAGAGGGCAGGGTGGTGAGAGTGTTGGAGAGGGAGTTGCTACCTGTGGTGTGTTGAACGAGTTTCTGTGAGCACCCTGAAACCATCCTGTGCCATTTCAGTGTCTGCTGATTTCCTCCTGTTATGTGGGCCAAATGCACTTATCTTGGGAGAATATCTGTGTGTGTATGTGTGTGAGTTAGGACAGGAGTGACAGATAAGATAACCAGTGGTGTAAACCAGTTCAAAGTTCACTCTTTTCTCTTAATTAGTGTCCAATCTAAATGGTATGATCTTGCTTAGCATTTAGTTGTTGGATTGGATGGTTCAGTGGTTAAGAATACTTGCCAAAGATCTGGGTGAGGTGGCTCACAGCTGTCTGTAACTCCAGTTCCAGATCTCATGCCCTCTCTGACCTTGGCACTGCATGCACATAGAGCCTTCAAATACATACAGGCCAAACAGCCATATACATAATTTTTAACCTTTATTTTTATTTTACAGTGTTTTGCTTGTGTATATATGTACACCATGTGTATGCCTGGTACCCTCCGTGTTTATAATAGGACTTTGGATCCCTTGGAACTGGCGTTACAATGATCACAAGCCTCCACGTGGGCGCTGGGAACCAAACCTGGGTCTTCTGGAAAAGCAGCCAGTGCTCCTAACCACTGAGCCATCGCTCCACCTCAAAACACCCATATACATAAAGTGAGAATAAATAAATCAGTTTTTTGTTTGTTTGTTTCTGTTTTTTGAGATAAGGTTTCTCTGTGTAGTCTTGGCTGTCCTGGAACTCACTCTGTTTAACAGACTGGCCTTGAACTCATAGAGATGTGCCTTCTTCTCCCTTCCCAGTGCTGGGATTAAAGGCATGTGCCACCACTGCCCAGTGAAAATAAATAAATCTTAAAAACAAAACAAAGTTGTGGACTAAAGCGGTGACCCAGTGGGTAAAGCACTTGCCGCACAGCGTGAAGACCCGGACTTGAACCCCTGGAACCTGCTTAGAAGTCGGGGTGCTGCAGCTGCGATGCCGGTTCTCCAGCAAGAGCAGAGGCAGAGGCAGACTATTCCTCTCTAGGGCCGCTAGACTGGTAAACGTGACAGACGACGAAGGGATCCTGTCTCAAGCAACGTGATGGTGAGGACCGATATCTCCACAGGAGGATTGTGCCCAGACTGTGGTGCTCATACCCCCGCACTCACACAGGAGCATGCACATACATACAAATAATACAGGAGGAAGGGCCTGCAGGGAGGAGAGAGAAGTGCAAGATTAAAAATATTGCAAATTATTTAACAGTTTTTCCTTTTGAAATGATGGGGTATATAGAGTATCCCAGGATGGTAGGCAGAAGTGGTACCAAGTGGCTTCTGAAACTCAGATGCAAAGGGACTCAGGAGTCTCTCTCTCTCTCTCTCTCTCTCTCTCTCTCTCTCTCTCTCTCTCTCTCTCTCTCTGTAGCTGGAGCAGTTCCTTTTGGAGTCCTGAGCATCTGGGTAAGAAGGCGGTGTCTCTTGGGCTTTCATGATGGAGAGGCCACCTGTGGTATTCCAGCTGATAGGTCCAGTAGGGTTTGTTAGCTGTTCCTGCAGGGATGCCAGACGTGAGTGGTTACTGTGTGGCCTCCGTGCCCTAGACAAATGGCATGGAGTGTCCTAAGCCAATAGCACAAGGAACAAATAAATTGTCCAGCTGAACCTGCCTGAAATTTGCCGAATTGTGACCACATATACCAGCATTCAGCAGAGTATAGGTCACATGGCCACAGCCTGCTGAAAAGCAAACTGGGAAATGAGGTTTTTATATGAGTGGGCAATGCCTAGCTATAAAGGATTCTACCATCAGGCAGAAATAAGCAGTCTCTGTCCGTGTGTATGTGTGTGTGTGTGTGTGTGTGTGTGTGTGTGTGTGTGCACGCGTATACATGTATGTATGACATGGTATGTAATGTAGGATGCTTGTGCACGTGTGACATATGTGCATTTGTGTGATGTGGTGTGTTTATATGTTTTGTGTGTGATGTGGGGTATGTTTGTGTGTGATATATATGTGGTGTGGTATGTGATGTGAGGTACGTGTGATGTGTTGCATTATGTTACGCATATCATGTATGCATATATGTGTTTGTGTGTATATGGTGTGTGTGTGTGTGTGTGTGTGTGTGTGTGTGTGCTGCACCCAGTGAGTAGTTAGACTTAAACTGCTGCTTCTGGTCCCAGACCTGACCTCTCACTTCTCATGTTATACTGCTCCATCCGGCAGCTCATTTCCTTGTAGATGAGGCAACCGGGGCAGTGTTTTCCCAGGAGATGAAAGATAGGCAGGGGTTTCCAGCTTGGGTTCTGAGATACCCTACTGAGCCACTGGCCAGGTAGACTCACCTGGATGAAGGATACATGATATGGGTTTTGGGTTCTCCCTCCTGACCAGCTTGGGCCTCTGCACGGTGAAACCAGCTCACACCAGTGCTCCATTACCTCAGCGTTTAGGGAGGTACTCTTCTGACCTGCTTGAACTTGATAGTTCTTGGTGCAGGTGGGGCCTCCTGGGGCTTCTGGAGGACGTGGCTCCTCAGGTGTGTGTCAGCTTGTTCCAGCTGTTTTGTTCTCTGGGGATTGGTGCCTTTCTGGATAAAATGGGGATGGTAGGAAGTGTTTCAGATTGAAGATGTGGCTGAAACTCAGGTGGCAGAGGGCTCTCCTAGCTTTCACAAAGCCTGGGGTTTGGTCCCCAAGGCCACATTGGCAGAGCAGGGTGACAAACACCTGTAATCCCAGCATGTAGGAGATGGAGGTGGGAGGACCAGGAGCCCAAGGTCATTCTTGGGTACTTTTCAAGTTTGATGCCAGTTTGAGGTATATGAGAGCCAGTCTCAGAAGAAAAAAAGTGTCTGTTACAAGTTTAATGATAATAAAAGGAAATAAAGTAGGTAAAGCACTTATCACAGTGTTTGACTTAACCAAGAACATGCTACATGTGGTGGTGCTGCTGCTGCTGGTGGCAATGGCAGTGGCAGTGCTGGTGCTGGTAGTGACAGTGGTGGTGGAGGTGATGGTGGTGGTGATGGTGGTGGTGGTGGTGGTGGAGGTGGTGGTGGTGGTGGTGGAGGTGGTGGTGGTGGTGATGGTGGTGGAGGTGATGGTGGAGGTGATGGTGGTGGTGATGGTGGTGGTGGTGGTGGTGGTGGTGGTGGTGGTGGAGGTGATGGTGGAGGTGGTGGTGGTGGTGATGGTGGTGGAGGTGATGGTGGAGGTGATGGTGGTGGTGATGGTGGTGGTGATGGTGGTGGTGGTGGTGGTGGTGATGGTGGTGGTGGTGGTGGTGATAATGGTGGTAGTGGTAGTGGAGTTGATGGTGGTGGTGGTAGTGGTGGTGGAGGTGATGGTGGTGGTGGTGGTGGTGGTGGTGATGGTGGTGGTGGTGGTGATAATGGTGGTAGTGGTGGTGGAGATGATGGTGGTGGTGGTGGTGGTGGAGGTGATGGTGGTAGTGGTGGTGGTGGAGGTGGTGATGGTGGTGGTGGTGGTGGAGGTGATGGTGGAGGTGATGGTGGTGGTGGTGGTGGAGGTGATGGTGGAGGTGATGGTGGTGGTGGTGGTGGTGGTAGTGGTGGTGGAGGTGACGGTGATGCAGAGCTGTAGCATCCCATACCCTCCCCTAAAGGAAGGGAAACTGGTGCACATCTGGAACCCAGCACTCAAGAGGCTAAGACAGGAAGATTGCAAGTTTAATGCTAGCCTGAGTTACATAGTAAAACCCTGTTTCAAAAATGGAGTAGGGGGTAGAGACATCAAGGGGAAACTGGAAGTAGTAATCATTGTACATTTATGGCTGGAGAGAGATATCTCAGTGGCAAAGAGCTTTCGCTAATCCAGTAAACCCAAATTCACTTCCTAACACCCAAATCAGGTGACTCATAACTACCTGTAATTCCACTTTTGGGAGAATTCAGGGCCCTCTTCTGGCTTCCACATGTCCAGAAGCACCTATACTATACACACATGACATCACACAAATAAAAATAATTTTAAAAATATATTTTTTGTAAAAACTGTAAATTTGGGGCTAGAGAGATGGCTCAGTGGTTAAGAGCACTAAGTGTGCTTCCAAAGGTCCTGAGTTCAAATCCCAGCTATGGTGGCTCACAACCATCTGTCATGGGATCTGATGCCCTCTTCTGGAGTATCTGAAGATAGCTACAGTGTACTTACATATCATAAATAAATAAATCTTTAAAAGAATTATAAATATACATGTAGTGTTTGTTCGCTTGTTTTTGCTTTTAGGGATAGGGTCTTTCTATGTATACCTGGATGTCCTGGAACTCACCAGGTTGGCCTCCAACTCATAGATCTCTCTCTCTCTCTCTCTCTCTCTCTCTCTCTCTCTCTCTCTCTCTCTCTCTCTCTGTGTGTGTGTGTGTGTGTGTATGGTATGTGCACACATGACTTCAGATGTTCTTTTGAGTCCAGAAGAGACCATTTTGGATCCCCTGGAGATGGAGCTCCAGTGTGCCGTGAGCCTCCTGACATGGGAGCTGGGAGTCAAGCTCAGATCCTTTGCAAGAGCAGTACACCATCTGGGTCACAGAGTCAACTCCCTACGGTTTTCTTCCCAAGGAGCTTGTCTGTCCTGTGCTCCCTGCCTCAGAGATGAGGCTTAGGAATTGAGCTTCTTTCTGACCTGGCCTTTAGGGACCAGAGTGTCCTTCCAGCCTGGATGACCCAGGATAAAAGCGGGTGCCCTGAGCACGAGGGTGCAGGAAGCCAGAGAAACTAGAGAAGAAACAAGAAGCTAGGGCTTCCCCATGCTCAGAATGACAGAGGGGAAGTGATGTCTGTGGAGGTGACCACCCCAGCAAGAAAGATCCTATCGTGTTTGGGGGGACAGAGCCTGGGGGACACAGTAAGGGAATGGCTGGGAAAGTAGAAATGGCCTCAAAGTACTAGGACCTCATGCCTGCATGGAGGGAGCAGGGGAAGCCATCAGGCTACCTGTTAAAGCCACTTCAGTGGAAACCCACATGTGGGGCTTTTAAGTGGATGGATGGTGGGTGACCTGGAGATACCGACCAGGGGCGGAGGACTTGGTGGCTGAATGCTTAACACCTGTCTTAAGGACACTTTGATAAAATGCTGCTGTGGATGGAAGAGGAACTTAATGCTGTGTGGGTATACAAAAGTGACCATCTGTTCCCTATGGCCTGCAATTAAGAACAGTCATTTCTGCTCCACTTAGGCCAAGTACTGTGTGATTGATGACGTGAAGCTATGGCCTGGCTTTCCATCTCCAGGCATGGCTCTGGCTTCCAGCTATGTTGCCCAAGCTAGCTTCCCCCCCCCATTAAATTTATATCTTCATGTATTAATGTTTTTCCTGTGTGTATATCTGTATACCATACGTATGCTTGATGCCTAAGATGACCAGAGGAGATCGTCAGAGCCCCAAGAACTGGAGATAAGCTACCATGTAGGTGCTGGGAATTGAACAAGAATAGCAAGTGCTCTTAAGGGCTGAGCTACCTCTCCAGCACCCCAGCCTGCCTTGCACTTCCCCAACTCCCAGTGCACTGTGTGCATGCTTCGTCAGTACTTTTCTACTGAGCCACACCTCCAGCCCCCATGACAGAGATTCTGTTATCAACCTCATATTGTTGGTAAGAAATTTTGAACGAAGCAAGGGATGTTAAGCATCCGTGTGTTTGGCCCTAGAAAGTCATCAGATGTAGTTGTTTTTTTATACAGATAAGGACCAGAGAGAGATTATGTTTCCCAGGGCCACTCAGAACGTAATGGGGCTCAGGAGCCCTGTGTTCAGGCTGATAAAGGATCGGGAGCCAGAGAAGCAGGTAAGGCCTCTAAGATGGAGCTGGGAACTTTCTTCCTGGGCTTAGCTCTTCATGCAGGTTTTTTTTGTGAGCTTGGTTCCTGGGACGTCTCCCCAGCCCTGAGACCTGCATACAGAAGAGGTGCAGGGCCTGCCTCACTAGGTGGAGTTGGATTGCACATCATGGCTCATCACTGCTGAAACCTGGGGGCCACTGGTCCTGACCATGCAAGTCTCTCTGTGTGATTCCGGAAGACCAGCTCGAGTAATGCCTATTGCCTGTGGCCTGGACATCTTCTCAGCATCTTTTTTATCCTCTTGTGGAATTTGACATTTTGGATTCTGGAATTTAAATGTCAGCTCTTGTTGTTCAGAGCCATCCTAGACACCTTAGTGAGACCTTGTCTCAAAGCAAAAAGTAAAAAGAAGTCTGAGGTCACTGAAGAGATGGGTCAACGGATAAGAACACTTGTTGCTTTTGCAGGGGACCTAAATTTGGTTCTCAGCACCCATACTGGGTGCTCCAAGGGATATGACCCCCTCTTCTGGACCTGCATTCAGATACCTGCATTCATATGTACACACACACACACACACACACACACACACACACACACACACACCCCTCTCTATACACATAATTAAAAATAAAAAAAAATTTGAGACAGGGTCTCACTGTGTCACTCTGAATAGCCTGGGACTCACTGTGTAGACCAGTGAACTCACAGAGATCCACCAGCTTCTTTAAAAAACAAAAGAAGGCTTGGGGTGCAACTAAATGGGGCACCAGATGCAAGTTCTCAAGGCCCTGGGCTCCATTACCAGCATTTCCAAAGGAAAGAAAGAGGGAACATTTGGCAATAGATGGTTTTGATTGCCATGGCTAAGGATGAGGCTGTTGCCAGTGTATGGGGTAGACCAGGTCAAGATATTGCCATAGCTCCCACAGTGACCTGGAGAGACCCCCAAACTGTGTCCCCTGTGCCACTGTGCGGAGGTTACAGCTGAAGTTGAAAAACTGCCCTGCAAAACTGGAGTTCTGCCCCACTTTGAAAATCCTCCTAAGCCGGGTGATGGTGGCGCACGCCTTTAATCCCAGCACTTGGGAGGCAGAGGCAGGAGGATTTCTGAGTTTGAGGCCAGCCTGGTCTACAGAGTGAGTTCCAGGCCAGCCAGGGCTACACAGAGAAACCCTGTCTCAAAAAACCAAAAAAAAAAAAAAAAAAAAAAAAAAAAAAAAAAAAAAATCCTCCTGAGAGTCTGTTTTCTGTCATTACCTTAGAGCCCTGGGCTATAGAACTATCTAACCCTGATCACTCTTTTTTTTTTTTTTTTTTTTGAGACAGGGTTTCTCTGTGTAGCCCTGGCTGTTCTGGAACTCACTCTGTAGACCAGACTGGCCTCGAACTCAGAAATCTGCCTGCCTCTGTCTCCCAAGTTCTGGGATTAAAAGCATTCACCACCACTGCCCGGCCCCTGATCACTCTTAATGTTATTCTTATGGCCTTTTCTTCCTACTAACCCTAAAGACTGCCAAACTCCTCAGTCCCATCCTCTCCTTGAGCTACCTGGCATTTCCCATTCCAATCCATAGGTCTTATTGATTTCTTTCTCTATTATCATTTTTAAAAAAATATTTTTCATTAGTTTATATGTAAGGGCACTTTGCCTGCATGTATGTTTGTGGACCACATGTGGGCCTGGTTTCCTCTGAGTCTAGAAGAGGGTATCAGATCCCCTGGAACTGGAGTTACAGATAGTTTGAGCTGCCATGTGGGTTCTGGGAATCAAAGTCAGGGTCCTCTGGAAGAGTAGCTGATACTCTTAACCACTGAGTCATCTCTTCAGCCCCTATTTTATTTATAATTATGTGTGTCTCTGTGTGACACACGTGAGTGCAATGTCCTCAGAGGCCAGAAGAGTGATCATAGTGCCTGGAGGGAGAATTGTAGGTGCTTGTGGACCATGCAACATGGGTGTTAAGAATCAAATTCATGCCTGGCAGTGGGGACGCACGCCTTTAATCCTAGCACTTGGGAGGCAGAGGCAGGCGGATTTCAGAGTTCGAGGCCAGCCTGGTCTACAGAGTGAGTTCCAGGACAGCCAGGGCTATACAGAGACACCCTGTCTCGAATAAAACCAACCAACCAAATAAACAAACAAAAGAACCAAATTCAGGTCTTCTACAAGCAGTTCACACTCTTCATTATGAGCTGTTCATTAAGAGCAGCTCCTAATGGCTGAGCTATCTCCAGCATCTGACTTTTTTCTTTTTCTTTCTTTCTTTTCTTTTAAATATTTATTTATTTTATGTATATGCATTATAGTTGTCTTCAGACATACCAGAAGAGGGCATCAGATTCCATTACAGATGGTTGTGAGCCACCATGATGTTGCTGGGAATTGAACTCAGGACCTCTGGAAGAGCAAACAATGCTCTTAGCCTCTGAGCCATCTCTCCAGCCCTGACTTTTTTCTTTTACAGGTTCAGAGTTTATCCAAGGGCTGGCAAGAAAGCTCAGCTATTAAGGCACTTTTTGCCAAGCCTGACAACTTGGGGTTAATCCCCAGGATCTGTGGGGTGAAAGGAGAGAAGCAACTCTTCCTGAGTGGTCATCTGACTTCCATATACATAGAGTGGTGTATGTGCCTTAAATAAATAAAAATATAATAAACATTTTTTTTAAAAAAAGGGTTATCTCAGTCTCAGAAGAGATTTATACTTTTGGTTTTGTATTTTTCTGATACAGAGTCTAACTGTATAGACCGGACTGTCCTGGAATTAAATATGTAGATCAGGTTGCCCTTGAACTCACAGAGATCTGCCAACCTCTGCCTTTCAAGTGCTGGGATTAAAGTTATACCTAACTTCTGCATTTAGACAGTTGAATAGTGTTAGGCTTGTTAACACTTTGGCTATTTTTGAAGATTTGTTTATTTTTATTTTATGTGTATGAGTGTTTTGCTTAGATGTATGTATGTGCACCTTGGGCATGCCTGGGGTCAATGGAGGTCAGAAGAGGCCATCTGATCCCCTAGAACTGGAGTTACAGACAGTTGTGAACCACCATGCATGTGCTGGGAACTGGATGTAGGCAGTACCGTCCCTTCCCACCATCTCTCGGACTGGGTTCCTAAGATGAATAAAAAGGAGACAGTGAAGCCTCGTGTGGTGGCACATACAGAGGCAGGTGAGTTCTCTGTGAGTTTGAGGTCTGTCTGGTCTACAATGTGAGTTCCAGAACAGCCAGGATTACATAGACTCATCTCAAAAACAAACAAACATACAAATAGGCAAAACAGAAAAGGTTAGCCCTAGTGCAGGACCGCCTGGTTTCTGGTCGAGCACAGGCTGGAAACCCCGGTGACCCTGAGGAACGGCAGGTGTTTTGCCATGCTCCCAGACACTAGGCCCCTAACACCAGACCGCAGCCCTCTATAGATTTGTCGCCATCAGTTACATAAGGGCAATTCCCCAAGCCCCTCCACAGGTAGAGGGCATGACCACAAGTCACATAGCCTCAAGACAGATCTCCATTTTAATGAGATACATAAAGGCCTGGAGGCTTAGCCAATAAACTCCCCTTCCAAAAGGTATTTAACCTCAGGCCTGCCCTGAGAAAGTGGGGTACAGTTTTATTCATCATCGCCACTCTCCACCATGACAATAGATGTCTTAAAACCATGGACTGTCTTTTTCATCAGTATCCGCCATGGGGAGCAATGGAGCAGGCCTTCATCTAAAAAGCCAGCACCTAATCTCCCTCAGGGGGCCTCTCAGTGTCCCCAGCCACAGCCTCCACCAAGCCAAGCCTCCTGCTGAACAAGCCAAGGACTCTCTCCTCCTCGTGGGACCCAGCCGGAGCTTCCTCCCCTCTTTTCCCCTTTGGCCCTGGGTTAGATCCGGCAGGGAGGGGGCACTCCATTCTCAGCTCTTCTACTGCATCCAGCAGAGCCTGAGAACCAGTCAGCCCCAGCCGGCCCAGGGGCCCAAAGCCAGCTCTGCTGGTCCCACATGCTCCCCGACCCCCAGAGTTCAGTGGATTCCCATAGCCCGATACCTGCCCAGAACCAGCATGGGGTAAGCGCAGTCAAAACTCCCATGTCCTGCCTCCCTGAGTGGCCCCCTCCCAGTGGCGGAGCAGACGTGGGACACCACAAACTCTACACCCTGGCATCCATCCCTCTGCTTCCTGGCTGCAGGTGAGATGTGACCAGCTGCCTCATGCTCCTGCCACCGGGCTTCCCCACCATGATGGACTGCATCCTTACACTGTGAGCCAAGATAAACCCTTCCTTCCTTAGGTTGTTTTGTTACAGCCGAGAAAAGTAACTAACACGGCTTTCTAGCGCCACGTGGCCATGGGCAAGTTGATTTACCTTTCTAAGTTCATGTTTCTTCGTCAGTGTAAGAGGGAGGGAGCACCGTGGTGTTGGTCTCATCACGTTGCGCTGGTTTCTTGAACGAATGCATATAAAGAGAAAACAGAGAAAAGACCTGGGTACAGAGCAAGTGTTTCATTAGTAATCAATACTATTGTTGCTATTGTTGCTCCCCAGAATGTATCCATCTTCCTGTGTTGGTGAATGGCACCATTGTCTAAACCAAAATCTTACCCATACTTAATGTCTTTTGCTTCTTCTCCATAGTTAATTGTCGCCCCAAGTTACCATTTTAATATAGCTCCCATCTCATCGTAGACAGGCTGTGTCTCCCTCCCTGAGCAGAGAGGTGATCTGGGACACAGAGTCAGAGATGGTTGCTGTGTCCTAGCAGATTGATTTCACCAGGACTAGACAGAAACTGAGACATCTTAAGAGACCTGTGGATGTTTTCAGCAGGAAGGAAAGGGCATGTCAGCCACAATGGATCGGCCATTTCCTGAAAGCTAACGAAGAGGTCTACAGGCAGCCTACGGTACAGTTTCTGAGGCAGGGATAGCAGTCAGTGAAGGCTTGCCTGGGGCTGCTGCCCCCTTCCTGTGTTTATGTGAGAGGTTGAGGGAGGGTGTTCATTCTGATCATGGGGTATTGCTGTTCTCCCTAAACTACAATGTACTAATTTTTCCAGAAACTCTCAGGGTCAGAAGCTACAGGGATAGGACAGGAACCCATGCTGTCACCGATGGCAGCCTGAGGAATTCCCCTGACCTTTTAGAGGCCTTGATGCAGGTCATATCAGGGTTCATGGCTTTGTATGCTGAAAAGGAATTTCAAGAATAGACAGTATGATGAAGAAGCATTGGAGAGTTTATTAAGCATACTAAGGCAGGAGGCAGGTAAGATGGCTGAACAGGTAAAGGCGCTTGCCACCAAACCTAATGGCTTGAATTCAGTCCCTAGGACCCATGTGGTAGAGAAGAGAACTGACTCCTGTAATTTGTCCTATGAGCTCCCATGAGTACTTTCTTGGACTTTCACTCACTGAGCCAGCTCACCAGCCCGATTTTGCTCTTTGATAAATGAGTCAAATGGGGCGGCCCCGAGAGGCCTTGCGTGGAATTACAATCTGATAAGATAGATTCAGAAGGCACTAGGGTTACATAAGGAGTTCAGTTCATGCCTGTTTCCTGTAAATGTTTCTGGTGAGATCCCTAGAAAATTGCAGCTTTCAAGCTGGAAGGCAGAAAGGCCTTAAGTTAATGGTGCTGGAGGTTTTTGTTTGTCTTGGTTTTCTCTGTGGAGCTCTGGCTGTTCTGGAACTTAATCCATAGACCAGGTGGGCCTTAAGCTCAAGAGACTCACCTGCCTCTGCCTCCTGAGTGCTGGGATTAAAGGTGTGTGCAACCACTGCCTAGCTTTCGCTGGAGTTTTGGCTTCCTTGTTGGCCAGCGGTTTCAACTGGTTACCTGAGTGAGAGGCTCTTCTCTCTTCCCTGTCACGTCCCCATACTTTCCCTGTCTTTTCCCCTGCCTCTGTAAGTTGAGTTTCCCAGCACCCTGAGTCCTCCACAAACACTGGGCAGAGACACAGTGACATCTGTCCCCATCCACCAGGACATGGTGATCTTGGAACCCAGAGGAAAAACAAAATAAGCCAGGAACTGACCATCAAGACATCTTGGAACAGATTCACCTGCTATGCTGCAGGGCTGGAGAAAATTTCTGGGAGACCAAAAGGCCTATTGCACTGGGAACCTTTCAGTAGGAGACTGCTAGGCTTGCAGTCCAGGGAAGTAATTTTGGGTTGAGGCTGGGCTGCTTCTGGGGAGGTTGTTCTGTCCTTTCTGCCTCTGTGTCTTTTCTAGTTTGCGCCTCCTGTTCTTGTCAGAGCTAATGGTATGCCTGGTCATTAGGAACAGATGCACTGAAGCTCTTGCTGCCGGCTTGAAATAGTTTTGCAGGCACCTGGAGAATTTATCTTTTCATCTCTCCTAAGCCCCATCCTTTCAAGCTCCTTCTCCTCCTCTTCCTTTTCTTCCTCCTCTTCTTCCCCCTACCTCAAATTAGACTACTCTGACTAGTTAGCTTAATTAATTTTGAGACAGTGTCTTTGCTATGTAACTCAGATTTGGCTTGGAACTCATGATCTTCATGCCTCAGCCTTCTAAGTGCTATAATTACAGGCATGTGTCACTATATCTGACTCTGACTCCTCCTCTTTCTCTTTAATTAATTTGGAGACAGGTTTCCTTATGCATCCCAGGTCAGCATTAAACTCACTATGTACCCAAGACCTTATTACAAAGTATAATTCTCCTGCCTCAGCCTCCTAAGTACTGGGATAGCCTTTTGTATTACTGTTGTGCCAGGAAGTGTTCGTGAACTCCAAAAGACCACGAAGGAGCCGTTTCCGATGTAATCACTGAGTCCTCCACAAACACTGGGCAGAGACACAGTGACATCTGTCCCTATCCACCAGGGCATAGTGATCTTGGGACCCAGAGGAAAAACAAAGTAAGCCAGGAACTGACCATCAAGACATCTTGGAACAGATTCACCTGCTATGCTGCAGGGCTGGAGAAGATTTCTGGGAGACCAGAAGGCCTATTACATTGGGAACCTTTCAGTAGGAGACTGCTGGGCCCTCAGCTCAGGACTCTTTATTATAAGCTCAGGTTTAGGCTTCCCTCCAACCCAACCCTGACAGAGCAGGATGGGAAGGCAGAGCCGCCTCGAACCCTCAGCAGGACAAGGTTTTATAGGAAATCAAAGTAAGTGAGGGAGAGTCTATCCTGGCAAGTATCTAACTGAATGTCTATTGTAAACTGACAGGAAGGTGCTGTAAAGCAAGATCTTATAGAGTCACAAATGGTCTGAAAGTACATCTGAAACAATCAGACTAATCTTTGACTAACTGTTGCTAGAAAGTTGCTAGGGAGTAACTGGGGCCCAGGACAAGCCCTGGGGTCCTTCCTGGTACGTGGGTGCAGCTTGGGTTCAGCTGCAGGTCAAGGTCTCAGGCTTTTTTTTCTTTTCTTTAAGATAAAGGCCAGTCACAAGATGGAGTAGGTTTGGCCTCTCACTACTACACCTAGCCTTTCACCTTCTTTCAGGCTTGACATTTCTGGGTCCACAGATGTTAGACTGGTCCCTGGTGGTCTCATCCTCCTTCTTAAGTGCCCAGACAGACTACTGTGATTGTAACCATAACTAAATGTCTTGTGGTCACTCTGGCGGGAGATGCTATGAAGACAAACTATCCAAGTCCATTGGCCACATGTTCTCTGTGGCAGTCAGGCCACACCAAACCACTGCATCTGCTTCTCGGGCATTCTATGTCTACTTGCGGAGTTTCTCTGCTGCAAGCCACACCTGCCACTTTCTAGGTTCTGTAACAGTTTGTAAAAGAAGTGAGGTTGGATGGTCATGGAGGGGAAGCCTTATAGAAGCTGCCAATCTGAGGCCTGAGTTCTTGGTCCTTCCTAGAGGGGCATTTGGCAAAAGAAGTGGTCACCCTTACATTCTTGGGGCTGCAGCCTAGTAGGCCAGCCTGTAGTCACAGGGTCTTGCAGTGTCTAGCACTGCGGGGTGCTGCAGTTACCCATGGAGCTGGGCTTCCTGGGTAGTGCTCTCCGGGTTTAGAATTGTGCATAAATTTCCCTGTCAGCTTTCCCCTATCTCAGAAGTACCAATCACATTTTGTCCAGTGCCTCAGAGAAGATGGTCTTCTTGCTATCCACGCGTGGTGAAGTCGAGCAGCTTCCTTCTCTACCTGGTGGAGCTTAATTTGGCTATTCTTGGTTGTCAACTTGACTACATCTGGAATTAACTAAAACCTAGGAGCGAGGTACACCTGTGAGGGATTTTGTTTTTCTTAATTAAATCACTTGAAGTGGGAAGACCCACTTTTAATCTGTATCTTTTGAGGTAGAAAGATCCACCTTGAATCTAGGCCACAACTTCTGTTGGCAGCCTCTTTGTTTGCTCTTGATCTCACTGGCAAGTCTATTCCTTCACTGGAATTAGAACCTCCTTATTTGGAATTTGGCATATACTGAAGACCAGCTGAGACATCCAGCTTCTAAGAACTAATATCATACTGTTGTGCCAGGGAAATGTTAGTGATCCCAAAAACACACACCGGAGCTGATCTGATGCAACTCACAGCAGGGTCTTTAATCTATTCAAGCTAGCTCGCCCTCTGCCCCCCCCCCGCCCCCAGCGCACCACCATCATGCAGGATGGCTTTGGTGGTGGGGGAGCCCTGGATGTCTATTGGGGCAAGGCTTTATAGTAAGCAGCAAACAGGGAATACATATGCAAGCATCTTTTTGAAAAGTTACTGTGGCCTTTACCATAATGCTGGGAGTCATACCATAAACTTCATTTCTGCTCCCCTCTGCATTGGTGGTCATTAGGCAGGGAGTGGACTTGTAACCTGGGGTGCAGGTTTGTTGGAGGAATAACCTGGAGACACTGGTCTTGTTGAGGGTGTAACCTGGAAAGGCTGGTCTTGTTGGGGATTAGCCTGGAGACTGAAGCTAGGCTTAGGTTTTGTTGGGGGGCAACTTGGAAACTAATGTTAGGTACCAGCCCATTAGTCTACTTGAGTTCAAACTTAGGTCAGGTTCTCTAAAATGTAGTCTGAATTTAAAAGCTTTGGCATCTCATGGTTGTGAGTCAACATGTGGTTGCTGGGAATTGAACTCAGGTCCTCTGGAAGAATAGTCAGAGTTCTTAACCACTGAGCCATCTCTCCAGCCCCCCAGGCTACTTCTTTACTGCCAGCATTCTTCCCCCCTCCCCCCGAGACAGGGTTTCTCTGTGTAGCCCTGGCTGTCCTGGAACTCACTCTGTAGAACAGGCTGACCTCAAACTCAGAAATCCACCTGCCTCTGCCTCCCAAGTGTTGGGATTAAAGGCATGCACCACCACTGCCCGGCTCATACTGCCAGCATTCTTTGTAGCCTGTGCCAGCTGAAACCATGGTTGAGCGCTGTCTGTCTACCCTCTCCTGCTGCACTCTGAGTAAGGACTGAGCTTCAGCTGTCTCCGTTCTTCTGTTTATTGCCGAGGTAAGTAAGGCCCTAAGGGTGTTACTCTCCAGGCTCACAGCCCACTGTAGCAGGAGGGACCCAGCCTGTGACCAGGCATCACCATTATCTTAGTTAGGGTTTCTATTGCTGCAATCAAACACCATGACCAAAAACAAGTTGGGGAGGCAACGGTTTATTTGGCTTACACTTCCACATAGTAGTCCATCACTGAAGGAGGTCAGGACAGGAACTCAAGCAGGGCAAAAAGCTGGAGGCAGGAGCTGATGTAGAGGCCATGGAAGAGTGCTGCTTATTGGCTGGCTCACCTTGTCTTCTTATAGAACCCAGGACCTCCAGCCCATGGATGGCACCACTCATAACAGGCTGACTATCATCCCTCATCAATCATTAATTAAGAAAATTAGTAAGATCCCCACAACTGGATCTTATAGAGGCATTTTCTCAACTGAGGTCCCCTCCTTTCAGATGACTCTAGCTTGTGTCAAGTTGAACTATCCAGAACAACCATCCAGGAAGAAATCCTGGCATCTTGTTTATCCTTGAAAGTGCATTAAATCTCGATTGTTCCTCCTGAGGGTGCTACCTCAACAGAGATAGTGATACAAGAGACCTGTGGTGCTGGGGAGAGGGCCCAGTCAGTACAGTGCTTGTTGGACAAACATGAGAGCCTGAATCTAATCCCAACCCCCAGGGAGAAGCTGAGTGTGGTGGCATGTACTTATGACTCCAGTGTTGGAGAGGTAGAGACAGGAAACTTTGCTCTCCACAACCAGCCTACTGCAATCTTGTTTCTCGAGGTTCAAGGAGAAACAAGGTGGAGGAGGGCGATTGAGAAGACGTGTGACACTAACCTCTAGCCTACACACCTGCCTCCACTGACTGGCTGTGTTGCCTTGGGTAGGCGATCTGGTATTTGGGAGACACTCTCCCTATGTATAAACGGAATCTCATAATGCTACTTGTTACAAAGATTAAATAAAGGAACGCGAGTGCCAGGCGCACACAGTCCTCGAGAGGCAGGGGAGGCTGGGTGGAACTCCACAGGAGAGCCTGGCTAGCCTGCATGAGGCCCTTAGGTGCCAGATGCCCTCTCTTTCTGGGAAGCCCCTGCCCTACCCTTTTGTCTCCCGCCCTTTTCTCCCTCTGAGGCTCCAGGTCCCGTCCATAGCTAGTCACACATGGTCCTGCTATTTACTCCTGTTGTGGTCTCGAACAGTTCAGCCTGTCCTGATGAGCTGCTGTGAATCACCTCAGCCTATCCCACTGGGTTGCTTGCACTGGTCTCCAACTGGGCCATTCGGCTCAGTCTCGAGGAAGGGCGGGGTCAGGGGGTGTGATGTGGGGTGTGGTATGCGTGTGTCTTGCAGGGGATACATGCATTAGGGGCTCAACTCATTATGCTAATTTAATCACTTACAGCCTATTTAGATGCCACACTAGGGTGGCACATACCTGTAACCCCTGCATGGGGAGGTGGCCATGGGAGGGTAAGAACATAGATCAAGGTCATCCTCAGTTATGGTGAATTTGAGGCTGGCCTGGGCTATATATAATTCTGTCTCAAAAATAAATGGGGGCTGGAGAGATAGCTCAGTGGTTAAGAATACTTGCCGTCCCTTGACCTAAGTCAAGTTTCTAGCATTCATGTTGGGCGGCTCCCAACTGCCTGTAACTCCAGCTCCAAAGGACCCAACACCCACACACATTGGCATTTGCTCATGCAGATACATACACAAGCACATAAATAAAAATTAAATCTTAGATTAGGTGGCGGGGTGGTGCATGTTATTAATCCCAGCTCTTGGGAGACAAAGGCAGGCAGATCTTTGAGTTCCAGGCCAGCCTGGTCTACAGAGTGAGTTCCAGGTTAGCCAGGGCTACCCAAAGAAACTCTGTCTCAAAAAACCAAACCAACCAACCAACCAAACAAACAAACAAATAAAAATAAATCTTATGAAAACAACCCTCCCACACACACACACACACTGACTCTTAAGCAAACAAGCAAATGGTAACTACTGAAGTTGAGATAGGAGCCTACAGGTTCAGGTTTGTCATATTACTTTGCTTACTTTTGTATTTTTCTGAGTATCCCCATACAAAACCTTTTTGTGTTTTATTTTCAAGTCAGGGTCTCACTATGTATTCCTGGTCGGCTTACAACCTCATATGTAGATAAAGCTGGATTTGAGATCTTAGAGATCAGCCTGCCTCTGCCTCCAAAGTGCTAGGATTAAGGGATATACCAAAACACCCAGCTATTTTATTTTATCTATTTGTGTGTGTGTTTGTGTGAGTGTGTGTGTGTGTGTGTGTGAGAGAGAGAGAGAGAGAGAGAGAGAGAGAGAGAGAGAATGTACGTGTGTGTGTTTGTGTGTGTGTTTGTGTGTATGTGTGTATGTGTGTGTGTATGTGTGAGTGAGTGTGTATGTGTGTCTGTCTGTCTGTCTGTCTGTGCTAAGGCAGTGTCTCACTCAGCTGGCTTTGAACTTGCAATGATCCTGCTCCTTGTGTTTCAGCCTCCCCAAAGCTGAAATTACAGGAATGTCCCACCACACCCAGCTTCACCTGTGTTCCTAAAGGGAACACAAAAATTTGAGGGCCTGGAGAGATGGCTCAGTGGTTAAGAGCACTGGTTGCTTTCCCAGAGGACCTGGGTTTGATTTCCAGCACCCACACTGAAGTAAACAACCATCTGTAAGTCCTGTTTCAGGGAATCTGACCCCTTCTTCTGGCCTCTGTGGGTAATATGAGCACATGATGCACTGACATACATGCAAATAAAACACCCACACAATAAAGTAATAATAATAATATTTTAAAGTTGAATCTCTTGATCTGCAAGGGTTTGCTGTTGGTATTTGTTTTAAATCCAGTCTTACTTACCATTTGCCCAGGCTGGCCACAAACTCCTGGGTTCCAGGGATGTTCCTTCAGCCTCCCAAGTATGGAAGGCTACAGACCCTATCTCTGTTCTTTCTGGAGGGGCATAGCATGATAGCTAGTCATTCTGTGAGTTCTACACAGGCTGACTCCTAAGCCTTACACTGACTCTAGGATGTACATATTATTAGCACTTCCCATTTTACAGATGTGGAAATAGAGGTTCAGAGACACTAATAATAGCTAACCACGTACCACATTTCAAGTCCTGGGCTAATTGCTTTAATTGAATTTATTCATTTAATCTTCTCCCAGCCTTCAGAACTGAGCTAAGCACTATTATCATCTCTACTTTATAGGGGAGGAGGAGATTGATGTTTGGAGAGGGTAAGGAGCTTGCTAGCAGCTGAGAGTATCAAGCATCCTCTCTGTGTGGCCCCAAAGCCCAGCTGCTAGTCATGGAAAGTCTCAGGATGCAATTCATCTCAGTGGTTCTGAGCAAGTGCTCAGACCTGTTACCTGTTAGACACAGGGCCTTGGGTGGGTGGCTCAGCTTTCAGAAACCTGGTTTCTAACCTGTAAATTGGAAATAAAATAATAATAACTCCATAATAGGGTAACTGTGGAGATTAAATAAATGAGACAATTCTATCAAGGAGTCAGCCTTGTGTCTGACCCGTACTAAGGAGTCAGCGGATGTAAGGGATTTATATTATCTTGTTTGTTTCTCCCTTGGCCCTACCAACGTCAGATTATCTTAGAAGTGTAGAAAAAAAATCTTTAAAAAATGAGATGGGTATGATGACTCATGTCTACAATCTCAGTACTCTAGAGGCTGAGGGCAGAGCTGTGTAGCAGGACCCTATCACAGAGAGAGAGAGAGAGAGAGAGAGAGAGAGAGAGAGAGAGAGAGGAAGAAGAAGAAGAAGAAGAAGAAGAAGAAGAAGAAGAAGAAGAAGAAGAAGAAGAAGAAGAAGAGGAGGAGAGAGAAGAGAAGAGGAGAGAGAGAGAAAGAGAAGAGAAGAGGAGAGAGAGAAGAGAGAGAGAGAAGAGAAAGAGAAGAGAAGAGAAGAGAAGAGAAGAAAGGAAGAATAGAAGGAAAGAAGAGAACAGGAAGGCTGGAGTACAGCCCAGTTCTTAGTTTGCTTGCCTGCCCTGCATGAAAGCCAGGATTTGATCTCAACCCAGTCTTCCCATGTAGGCATGGTGACCTACATGAGTAACCCAGCACTTGGGAGGTAGAAACAGGAAGAGAGAAGTTCAAGTGCAGTCTGGGCAATATAAGACTGTCACTCAAAACCAATTACTAAGCAAATGGCTCCTTGGTAATGTGAGGGACATTCCTCTGGTATTTTCTGTGAAGGGAAGAGAAACATTTTACTTTTTTATTCATATATAGCCAAGACAAGATGGTGGTGCACACCTTTAATCTCAGCACACAGGAAGCAGAAGCAGGGGATCTCTGTGAGTTTCAGACCAGCCTGGTTTACATAGAGAGTTACAGGCCATCCAGAGCTGCATAGTGGGACCCTGTTTCTATCACAAAAACAGTCAAAAAACAAAAACGAAAACCCAAAACAAATCCAAACAAACAACCCTCAAAATTTGTCACTTATAGCAAAATTGAATGGAAAGTGCAGAGTTTTCTCCACCTTTGCCCTCTGTCATTCTGAACTATCAACATCCCACACTAGAGCTACACACTTGTCACAGTGACCAGACACTGACTTATTGCAATCACCCAGAGTCTACAGCATATAACTTCTGTTGTGTTGTCTTGGAATATGCCTCTTTTCTCTACACAGCAAGTGTTGGGGCTGTAGGCACATGGCACTCACTATACCCAGCTTTCTTAGTCAGGGTTTACTATTGCTGTGATGAAACACCATGACCACAAGCAACTTAGAGAGGAAAGGGTTTATTTGGCTCATTCTTCCACATCACTGTCATCATCAAAGGAAGTCAGAACAGGAACTCAAACACCGCAGGAACCTGAGGCAGGAGCCAATGCAGAGGCCATGGAGGAGTGCTGCCCCTGGCTTGCTCAGCTGGCTTTCTAATAGAACCCAGGACCACCAGCCCAGGAATAGCACCACTCACAATGGGCTGGGCCCTCCCCCCATTAACACTAATTAAGAAAACACCCCACAGGCTTGCCTGTAGCCTGATCTTATGGAGACATTTTCTCAATTGAGGCTTTGAGGCTTCCTCCTCTCAAATGACTTTTGCCTGTGCCAAGTTGACGTAAAAAAACAAACAAAAAAGTATCTAGCACGTCAGCTGAGGTTCATCATGGGTGATATACAATCTATGGATTTCCAAAAATGTATCAAGACATGCTCACCAATTATCATAGAGAATAGTTTTACCACCATAAAAAAAAATTCCCTGTGCTCTGCCCTCTGTCTTACCTCCACCCTAGCCCCTGACACCACAATCTTTCACCACCTCCATAGGAACCTTACTAGCTCTGCCCTTTCCAGAACTACACATAATGGGAATCACATAGTTTATAGCCTTTCTGATTGGCTTCTTTCGCCTAGTAATATGCAGTAAGGCTCCTCCACATCTTTCCAGGACTCGGTTGCTTATTTCTCTCTTTGGCATTGAATATTTCATTGTCTAGACATACTGAAGCGATTTATTCACCTACTGAAGATATACTGAAGATGCCATTTCCATGTTTTGATGATTATGAATGAAGCTGTTAGAAAGTCATGTGCAGGTTTTTGTGTGGACATGATTTTAATTCATTTGTGTAAATATGAGTTATATTTTGTAAGAAACTGTCTTTCAGCCGGGCAGTGGTGGTGCATCCCAGCACTTGGGAAGCAGAGACAGGCATGGATTTCAGAGTTTGAGGTCAGTCTAGTCTATAGAGTGAGTTCCAGGACAGCCAGGGCTATACTGAGAAACTGTATCAAAAAATAATAACAATTAAATAAATCGTCTTATTTTAAAGTACTTGTATCATTTCGTACTCCCACCACCAGCTGGTGTTTGAACTTGTGGCTCCTTCCCCCCTCCCATGTTGGGGTCTGGAGTTGGACCTGTGGGTGCTAAACAGACCTCTTAGAACCTCCGGGTTTCACTCAAACTAAGTCATTGAGAGCCTGTTCCTTCCCACTTTGGGGTGTAGCTCTGGAAGTGCCCCCTTGGATTTAGCCACTGGCACCATCCAGCAGGACTCTGTCTCTGCAGAGCCACTCTGGGAAGTGGCAGACACCAAGACTCACTCACATTTCTGAACAGCTCCATCCTAATCAAGCCCATGAATATCCAGTGCCTGCCTTGGGTAGAATTCTAAACATTTAGCGCGTCCCTCTGGTGTCTTCCCTGGGCAGTGCAACTCAGCACCTTTCAGACAAGCCCCGCCGTCTCCAGCTGCTAGAGCGGACAAAATCTCCAGGCATGGCCTCTCGGACGCGGACGCGGGGTCCTCGGAGTCCATCGCGGACAGTGTCTGGGCAGCACCGGGCTCCAGCTTGGCCCGAAGCTGGCGATGCGCCCGGGCATCAGGCCGGCGGGCGTCTATGCCGCCAGCCGCCAGCAGGGGGCGGCCTTCGGTTCGCTCGGCTCGCGCGGGCGCGGGGGGCGGCGCTGCGCCGCGCCGTGCTGCGCTCCAGCCGGGACCCGGCCGGGGCCGCTGGATGCAGCGTCTCCGCTCCTGCTGCCTGCCGGGCGGGCTCCGGCAGCCGGTGAGTGCGGGGCGGCCCCGCGGTGGTGAGCCGGGCCCGGGAGGGTGGCGTGGTGGGCTTGGGCCGGCCGGCGGGGCCCGCGGGCTCCTGCTCCTCCCCTGTCCCCTGGAAGCGGCGGCCCGGACGCCAGGCTCTGTCCCTGGCGGCGCCGCGGGGTTGGACAGCCCGGGCGGGGGCCGATCCGGAGCGGCGGGCAGGGAAAGCGCGGGGCCCGAACTGGCAGGCTGGACGCGGGAGGCGGGATAGGGTGGCCTTCGGCTTGGGAGGGCTGAAGGTTTAGAAGACCCAGGTGGCCCAGAGCTGCGGGATGGGGGCTGCAGCCTCGGGGCTGGGTCGGGGGGCATCCCGGGGCTAGGCCCGAGACCCCCAGATGAAGCGAGCGGGGTGAGGTACTGAGGAAGACAGTGAGGAAAGCGAGCACCTCCGCCGAGTCCTTTATCCCTGCCAGCGGCCTTCACCCTTTCACTGCCAGGCCGACAGCGGGCTCCTCTCAAAGGAGCAGCTGCTAGACAGCTGGCAAAACAATGGAGACCCTGCTTCCCGGGCCCCCTGCTCTTGGGACAGATGATTGGGGGGTGGGCGAATGTCAGGCTAGGGGATTTAGCCGGGCAGGCTGCCCGGAGTAACTGGTTGCCCACTTCACCTTTCCCTGCAGGGGGTGGGGTGTGTGTGGGAAGGTAGGGCAGTCTGCCCCAGGCTTCTGGGAGAGAGCACCGACGCCCCGCCCTGCGAACCTGCCGTGCCAGTTGTTTCACCAATGGAAGGGGAGGTGGCAGGGTTAGGTGCCCCCGCCTCTCCCTGTGTCAGAGGCACGCAGGTTGGTACCCAGCATGGCCCAAGGAGTGGGGTCACACTCCTGGAAGAGATAAGGCCTGCAGGGACACACCACAGGTTGGGGCTTTGTTGTGTGGGTGTCGCCCTGTGTCAAGGCTCATGTGTCTACTGATTAGCAGGAAAGGCGGCTGCCAGGATGAGCTAGAGGTGGCTGGAGGTGGGAAGAGAGGGCAGTTTTGTATTCATTTTGCTTGGTCTTTTAGCCAATGAGGCATGTGTTTGTCAGCCTCATAGTGTGCGGGGACTGCAGGGAGGTAGTTCCAGAAGCGGGCTCTAGGTAGTCCAACAAATGATAGAATTAGGATCCTTCTCCCTTCATCTCGCTAATGCTCTGGGCTTCTTTGCAAAGGCAGCCTTTGCCTCTCTGTGTCTCCGACATAACTGTGGCTGAGGAGACCCTGAAAGTGCTCCTAGGGTTGTTGAGTGAACACACTGGGGGCATATTGGAAAGAAGGAAAAGTTCACCCCAGGACCACGAGAGGAGCACGGCCACCCTAGCAGGATGATGAATTAGAGGATGCTGATTCAGGCTGCCTTGGCTTATGCTCACCAAATCTGGAGCCTTTTTTTTTTTTTTTTTTTTTGAGCAGGTTGGTGTCCTGTTGCCATGGCAATAGGCCTGGCTAAGCCGTGCTCCCACCCTCTCTGGTTCTGGGGCTACTTTCTATTTGGGGATATTGAAAGTTGCTCTCCTGAGGTCTCCAGCTTCCCGGCAGGCCTGGTTGGCTCTTTGTCAAAGGTCATCCACCTCCTTGGGCTTCCTCGCCATCCTTTTGTGATGAGGTTTTCCAGGAAGGATCTTCCTGCTTGTTGGACAAGACTTGGTTGGTTATATATAGTCTTGGGTGGAGGTGTGCTTGGCTATTTGGGATTGAGGATACTTGGAGTGGGGCCTCAGTTCCAGGAAAACAATGGCTTTGGAATGAGCTGTTGTGTTGTAAGTTAGGGAATCAGGAAAGGTTGCAGGCAGGGAGGAGGGGGGCAGGAGTAGGAAGGGTCACAGGCTATGGGCACTTCCTTTGAGAGCTTGGACTTTGGATAGTTGACCACAGGATACGGCGTCTCTAAGTGTCTCATTTGTTTGCTCTCTCCTGACCTGGCTCAGGTCCCAGGCTGTGTGTCTGAGGGCTTCCTCCTCAGAAGCCCTTATCCCATGGATGGAGTCCTTCCTGACTCCAGGGCGGTCTGGGCTGATTGCCCAGATCCCCTTTAACGGCTTTGCTGGAGGCTGCTCACTGAGAGGGGCATGCTCTTCAAAAAAATGGGCCCGAAAGTCTAGGGTACCCAGAAGCAGGTCTGAAGGTGAACTAGGTAGGGCAGAATTGAGTTTATGTGGAAAGGGAATCCACCCTCCTGGGGTGGAGCGGGGAGGTGCTGGGACTCCGGAAGTCTTCATCCAGACTTAATGTGCCAAAGGAATTCAGGGCGGCCGGGCCGCTGTGACTCCTTCAAACCACAAATCTGCCCCTAGCCCCTGGAGTGGACACTACAGCCTAGAAGCAGAGCATCACTGTGAGTCCGTGTGGAGGGCAGAGCCGAAGGCCTGGGGATCCACTGTATCTTGATCGATAGGTTCCCACAGGACTCGGAACCCGCTGTGTGTCTTAAAAGTTGTGCTTTGGGTTAGGCCCTGTGTGCTTTAAAATCTACACCCCTTCCTCTCCCCATCATCATTTTCTTTCCCCAAACCGGCTCTACTGAGGCCTTTTATTTTTATTTTTAAAGCATTTTCTGAGGTAGCCAGAATTAGAGGGTACAGGAAGTGGGGTGGTAGTGAGTGGGTGTTCTCCACTTCTCCCCTTGCTTTACCTCCCTCCACTGTGGAAGTAGGAATTGTGGGGCTTGTACACGGTCCACGGTCCCTTGACATTCCTGTTTCGAGAATTGGAGTTTTTGATGATTTTACAGGGCTCTAGGGTGGCTTTCTCTTTGCCAGGTTTTTCAATACTTCAACATCTCTGACTAGGGTGTGTGTGTGTGTGTGTGTGTGTGTGTGTGTGTGTGTGTGTGTGTTTGTGTTTGTGTGTATACAATTCTCTGTTATTCTGAGAGATGCTGGTGTTGGGTTCAAGGTCACACAAGCAAGTCGGAGGCAGAGAGGGCTTTGAACCTGAATTTTGTAGTAGAGCAGAATTTCCTTCAGGCAGAGGTTTGGGGCCAATTTTGTGCTGTCAGGCCCTTGAAGACTTTACAGTTGGAAGACCCCGGGCTTAAGAGGAGATGCCAGTAGCTCAAGGTCACACAGAAGGGGTGGGTTACCTGCAGAGCTGTGGCAGGGCCAAGCTGCGGGGCCGGGCTGCAGGCAGGAGGCGCTGGAGGCTGAGGTGACACTTGGAAAGGGAGGGCTGGGCCTCGGGCATTCCCCCGCCCCGGCCCTCCCTGGCCTGCAGCTTTCAGCGTGCCGTGGGAGTGGGTTCCGCAGCAGCTGGGGAGCTGCAGATGCTGCCGTGCGGGCCGCCTGGCGAGGAAACGCAGAGGGCCGCGGGGCTACTGGGCTGCTTTGGGCGAGCCGCTGATGTCATGTGAGAAGCCTGCACACCTGGAGCCCAGATAAGCTCCGTGTGACCTGGCAGTGAGTCACGCGGCGCTGCGGAGCTCAGCAGAACCGGCGGGCGCGGCGGGCGCGGGCCAGGTCAGCCTGTGCGACCCCGCATGGCGCTGCTCCATAGCGTGCCGGCCTGGGAGAGGGGCCGCGGACTGGAGGGAACCACAGCTCTGGAGGTCAGAGGACGAGGGAAAGAGGCCGGCCCCCTCCGGAAGGCATTTCCTTTGTATTTATTTATGAGTGTGGGTTGGGGTGGGGGCTGGGGAACTGACCTAAGGATCAATCCACGACAGCCAAGTCAGGGTCTCCAATTTGGGGAGGCTAATGCTATAGTAGTTTCCATTTCCTGGAGTTTCTGCTTTGCCTGCGGCAGGATGGCCCATTTAACTCTGTCCCAACGCTGCGGAAGTCACTGAAAGTTTTTGAAGACAAGAAGGCAAGCCTTGTACTGGCCATGGCAAATCCTCTTTACTGCTCTGATACCCGTGGATTGCTCACTACCTTGTCAAGACTCCTTTTTTCGTTTTTTTTGAAATGGACACTCGTCCCGCCTCTGACTCTAGAGTCAGACCTTTTGGTCTGTTTTTGGCGCAGAACTGGCATCCAAACCCAGGTTTGTCACAGGTGCCGCCAAACCCTTTACGGCTCTTTGAGCTATGCGGCTAGCTCCGCAGAACTTTTAAAGACTTGTTATATGGATATGTAGAGGGTGTTAAATATTACATTAAAATGTAATTTAATGAACTTATTTTTATGTTTTCTGTAGAAAATAAAGCTGTAGAAAAGTAGCTGAACAAAATCCCATTCCACTCAATTTTCTCATCTACACTTGGACACACACGCGCGTGCCCCCCCCCAGAACATGCAAATAAAATATGCAAATAAAATATGTAATATGAATGTGTATGTACAGATACACATACATATATTAAAATGTTTTGTATCATGGGTCTGGGGAGATAGCACAGGACCTGAGTTCAGTTCTTTTCACTCACATGGTGGTTCATCACCTGTAACTCCGATTCTAGGAGATCCAGTGCCTTTGTAGGCACCGGACATGCAAGCAGTGCCTACAGGTACATACACACAACACACTTACTCACATGGGGAAAAAAATCAATATATACTATCCCACAAGTTGCCTTTTAAAAAATTTAACAGTATAGAATTTTTCTAGTCAGTATACAACTGTACCCCTCCCCCACTTTTAGCCTGGGGAATTGAACCTAGGACCTTGTGCATGCTAGACAAGCACTCTAATGCTGTTATACCCACAGCCCCTGCCTCATTCTTAATAACTTCCTAGTTATTTTATAATTTAGCAATTTCCCCAGTGATTTATGTTTATAGATTTGCTATTATAAATAAAGCCACAAAAGATTAGTTATGTTTATTGTGTGGAAGATATAGATGACCTATAGTAGAATTGGCCAAGCAAGGGCTGGAGAGGTGGCTCTGTGGTTAAGGGCACTTGCTGCTCTTCTAGGAAACCCAAGTTCAATTCTGTGTAGTTCATAACCACTGTAACAACAGTTCCAAGGGATTGGACACCCTTTTCTGGCTTTTTTGTGTACCTGCACACATGGTGTTACTCAAGTGCACATATGCACATAAAATTGAAAAAATATCTAAAAATAATGGACTGGTCAAAAAACCATGTATATAAGTAATTTCACAGACACCACCCATTTGCCCTACTAGAAAATTATGCCAGGGCTTTACTCTCACAGTATGTCTACTAAAATGGAATGATCCAGGCATTAGCATGACTCCTATGTAAAGATAAAATACTAGTTCATGAAGCAGTCCCTGTTTCTATAATAGAAGTGGCCTGGGCTTTTTGTTACTCAAAAAAGAAAGACATGGGGTCAGTGAGATGCCCCAGCAGGCAAAGGCTCTTGCCTCCAAGATTGGTGACCTGAGTTCTGAGTTTGCTCCCCTGAGCATACCTAGCGGAAAGAGAGCAATGGTTCCTGTAAGCTGTCCTCTGACCTCCACCAGTGCACATCAGCTCCTGCACACAGAATAAATAAATGTCATTTACAGTTTTACAAAAAGAAATCATATGACTCTGTACTTTAATCAACATAGATAAGAGTTTCCCATTCCCTAATGGATGTTGCTCTTATTTAAAAAACTATGTGCCCGTGTCACATGTCCGTGACTATTACAAAAGCTGCGTTGCTCTTGTTGGCTGTTTGTGTTTCTGCATCTGTGAATTTCCTGTCAACATTATTTTTTTTTAAATTTTTTTCTAAAGATTTATTTATTTTATATATGTGAGTACACTGTCACTGTCTTCAGACACACCAGAAGAGAGCATCAAACCATTACAGATGGTTGTGAGCCACCATGTGGTTGCTGGGAATTGAACTCAGGTCCTCTGGAAGAACAGTCAGTGCTCTTAACCACCAAGCCATCTTCTCCAGCCCTCCTGTCAACATTCTTAGCAGTAGCTATGGAGGGCTGTAGACTTCAGTCAGTAGACCCATCTGATCTTGGGCTCTCCGGATCACCTTTACACCTTTGGACTTTACTGTCCATATACAGAGGTCTAAAGTCCAGTGGAGGTAGCTGGTGGCGCACGCCTTTTAATCACAGCACCAAGGAGTCAGTGGCAGGCAGATCTCTGAGTTTGAGGTCTTCCTGGTCTACAAAGCAAGTTTCAAGACAGCCAGGGCTACACAGAGAAATCCTGTCTTGAAAAACCAAACAACAACAACAAAAATAAAAAACAAAACAAAAGAGAAAACAACAGAGGTCTAGACTTCATTTAATCACGTGTGCTGGTTTGTACTGACCTTCAGTATTAGTCGAATGGCAAAGACTGTGCCTTTGGAGGTGGAAGCAGCAGGTGGGTCCCTTGTTCAAGGTCATCCCTTGGCTACTTGTTGCCTTTGAGGCTAATTTTTCTCAACCTGTCCTTTCAAAAACAACAACAAAAAGAAAACTTTTTATATCACATATGCTACAGGATTTGGAGTTGCGCATACAAATAGCTTTAATTTACTTTGGGAATGTGTCAAGTATATACTCAATTGCATATCATTAACTAGAAAATATTAATGTATGTGTGGTGCGTGTGTCTGTATTTGGGGGAAGTGCATGCTGTGTGACACATGTGGAGGTTGGAGAACAACTTTGTGGAGTTAATTCTCCTTATGTGGGGTCTGTGGATAATTCAAGTCATTGGGCTTAGATTTCAGATGACAAGTACCTCCCGCTGTTGCACTATCGTGGCAGCCCTTTGTTACCGTTCTTGATTGCCGCTGTGTGGCTAGGCATTGTAAGAACACCTACATGTTCATGTAACCTGTTAGGTGCCATCTATCCTCTTGGTTTCCCACTCCTTTTGTGGTAGGTACTACCATTGTGTCCATTTTACAGATGAGGAGAAGACAGTGTTCCTTGTCTCTAAGTGACTTATCCCAAGCAACATAGGTGTTACCTCTCTGTTCCTATGTCTTCACGTGACGGCCAAAGTCTGAGCTTTTTACTAGGTTTATTTACTTTGATATAATTTGTATTTAGTAGGTACTTGGTACACACGGGTTTTCCAGCATCTTATCACAGAGATCTGCAAAGATTCCGAAAGTTAAAGAATTTTATGGCTACCGAGCTTCCTAGATCCTGCACCCACCGCTTCTCCCTCTTGTTTGTCGCATTCTTATCCCTTGTCCACCTACGACATTATATGAGAAGATTGACGCATCCCAAGGAACATTAAAGCAATCAGCAAGCTCCACTCAATCCTGTAGCTTATATTTATTAACTAGGATTTGGCATTCGTTTACAGTTGTTTGGGTTTTTTGTTCTTTTTTTGTTTGTTTGTTTGCTTGTTTTTTTTTGAGACCGGGTCTCACTGTTTAGCTCTGGCTGTCCTAGAACTCGGTCTGTAGACCAGGCTGGCCTGGAACTTGAAGGTCCACCTTCCTCTGCCTCCCAAGTACTGGGATCAATGGCATGTGTCACTATGTCCAGCAGTTAGTTTTCTCTCTCTTCTTCCTCTTCCTTCTCCTCTTTTTTTTTTTAGTAAATATTTAAGCTCAAGCAAATGCACTGATAGCAACCGACAAATGTGTAAGCTTGTCAGCTCAGATCTCTCTGAATATGCATGGCTCCGTCATCACTACAGAAAGTCCCTGGTGCCCTTTCTCACACATTCCTGACCTTTAGTCCCCAGGGATAACCATTGCTCTGGCCTTTCTCAGCATAGATTAGTTTTGCCTGCAATAAGTAGAATCATACCACCAGGTAGAGTGGTAAATGCCTGTAATCCCAGCACTCAAGAGGATCAGGGCCATCCTCTGCTACATAGTGAGTTCAAGTCCAGCCTGGTTACAGAAGACCCTATCTTGAAAAAGGAAAAATTAAAAAGAAAAGAAAAGAATATTAATGCATATGCTTTTGTCAATGGCTTCTTTCTTGTTCCAAATGTTTTTGAGATCCATTCTCGCTCTTGCTCTCGTACTTTGTTTTGTGAATGTGGATACACATGTGCACTGAGTGGTCCTTGCCTTCAAGAGGCTGACTGTCCTAAAATAATAAAGCAGATGAGCTGCCGGATTGTACTTGGAGTCAGGATGGTCAGAGAAACTAAAGACACACTTACCTTTCCTCCACTCAGAATTAGGAAAAGCTTCCTGGTCAGGAGAGTTAGGGAAAAGTCAGAATGATTACAAGGTTAAAGTCCCTGAAAGGAAGGGAGAGGGCAGGAGAGGAAGGGTCAGGGCAGGAGAACTGCAGCCCAGACTGAGGATCTGGGAGGCGGTGGTCTCAGCTGCTGGAGCCTTTCATCTGAGGACAGGAGCCACTGGCAAGTCCTAGGGAATCTAAGAAGGGTGTGGAACCCAGCTCTGTAGTAAACTCAGCAGGCCACGTGAGGGGTTCAACAGCAGAGTCAGCTGCGGCTGTATCACAAACTGGTTCCAGAGAGGGAGGGTGCAGGCAACCAGGTAGTGGTAGACCCATGGCTCAGGGAAAGTCTGGATCCACAGCCAGGCCTGGTCACATGGGGCTGGCAGTGGGGGAAGGCTGCTTTGTGAGCTGTGCAGATAATGGTAGCAGGACAAGGGTGCTAAGTGACTCACAGCACAGCCTCTGAAGGCCCCAGGCTTGTGATGAGAGAGAGCTGTGTCTTTGACAGAAAGTTAATGGTTAACTTGTGTCCACGGGAGAGTTGAACTGTTGGAATTTCAGAGCTGGAGGAGGTCTAGATCATTTAGTTCAACCTTGAGCAAAGTGACAGACTCAAGGTCCCCTGGAGACCTGTGGCAAACCCAGGCCTAGATACAAGATCCTTAACAGCTTTAGTCAGAACTGTCCCCTGTGGTGCTGTTTGGTCCTGCCTGTTGCAGTGACAGTGAAGGACAGGCTTATGCTGAGCAGAGGGGTTTATGGAAAATTACTTCTAAGGGACTTCTGCAGCTCAGAGATTCTACAATCCTCAGACTGTTTTCCATTGATAGTGCTCTGCTGCCTAACCCACAGCAAAGCCAGCATTGGGTAGAGACAGCACAGCAGACAGTAGGGTTTTCTGGGGTCAACCAGGGACTGAGATCCCTTTGTTTGTCTCCTCCTAAGTCTCCATTTGTCTTCATTTTCTCCTCCAGGTATTTATGCCTTTAGGGCAGTGTGGGTGGTGACCAACCAAAGATGCCATAGCCTGGATAGGATGGAGCTGCCTGTGCCTTATTTCCAGCAGCATCTGGGAGGAGACATTCCCCTTAGAGGGCAGAGCCAGCCCTGTACTCTCTCCACTCACTGAGTCTAGATGCGGCCAACCAAGATTGCTCCTGATTGGTGCCTTTAGGGTTTTATGATTCCTGTCTTCCAGCTTCCAGGGACTGTTCATTGGGACATTTAGAAGCAAAAATTTTAGTTTTACCTAGGAGAAACTGAGGCCAGAGGAGCTGGAGAGATAGCTTCGTTGGTAAAGCTTATAAACCCAAGGACCTGGGTTTGTTCCCCATCACTCAGGTTGAAAAACAAACAATCGGCCGGGCAGTGGCGCACACCTTCAATCCCAGCACTCAGGAGGCAGAGGCAGAAGGATCTCTGAGTTCGAGGCCAGCCTGGTTTACAGACTGAGTACCAGGACACAAAGGCTACAAAGAGAACCCCTGTCTAGAAGAAACAACAGCAAAAACAAGCAAGAGGTGGGGGGCAGGGGTGGTACTGGTTGTAACCCCAGAGCTGGGGAGGCAAAGATCCCAGGTGGATCCCTGGGATTCAGTGGCCTGACATTCTATGAGCTTCAGGCTAGTGAAAGACCCTGCCTGAGGTCAACCTCTGGTTTCCATATGCATATGTGCAAGCACACACACTTGTACCGGTGCACATATAGAGAAACTGATCTCAGAGAGGAAGATGTGTTCTTGCTACAATAGCTATAAAGAGCTAGTTGGCCCAGATTTCCTTCTTCTTTTTTTTTAATTAATTAATTTTTAAAAATTTTATGTTCATTGGTGTTTTGCCTGCACATATGTCTGTGTGAGAGTGTCAGATCCTCTGGAACTGGAGTTACAGACAATTGTGAGCTGCCATGTGGGTCGCAGGAATTGAACCCGGGTTCTTTGAAAGAGTGGCCAGTGTTCTTAACCACTGAGCCATTTCTCCAGCTCCCTCACTAGGTTTCTTCCCCTTATGAATACACTCTGTCCTGGTCTGCCTTCTTTTGATGTGATAAACACCAGGACCAAAAGCAATTTGAGGAAAAGAGTTTCCACAGTTCATTGTGAAGGGAAGTCAGAGCAGAAATCCAAAGCAGGAACCTGGAGGCAGGAACCTGGAGGCAGGAACCAAAGTAGAGACCTTGGGGAAGTGCTGCTTCCTGGCTTTCCTGCATAGCCCACTCAGCCTGCTAATACCATGTGGGACCTCCTCCTGCCTAGAGTGGCATTGCCCACGGTAAACCTTGGCACTCCCATATCAAACAGTAATCAAGAAAATGCCCTACAGGTTTATCTGGTGGGGGCATTTTCTCAATCGATACACAACTTCCCAGACAACTCTAGCTTGTGTTAAGTTGACAAAAAAAAACCTAACCAGGGCACACTCCATCTCTAGACCGCTCCAGAGCTGTCTGAGCACTCCAGCTGCCCTGGAGACTGAGCATCTGAAATGTAGGTTGTGCTCCGAACTGTGTTCTGAGTGTAAAGGGCAGACCTGGATCTTATCACTCATTCATTTTGAGATAAGGTTTCTCTATGTAGTTCCGGCTGTTCTGGAGCTCACTGTGTAGACCAGGCTAGCCCCAAACTCAGAGATCTTTGTGCCTCTGCCTCCTGAGTGCTGGGATTAAAGGTATGAACCATCATACTCAGCCTTGCTCTGGATTTTGGAAATTTAATATGGATGGGTCAGGAATGGTTGTGCACATCTATAATCTCAGCAGCTCTCATGAGGCAGAGGCAAAAGATTCTCCATGAATTCAAGGCCAACCTGGTCTTTGTACTGAGTTTCAGATCCAGTCAGAACTGCATGAGACTATATCTCAGAACAAAAATCAAAATAAATAAAATACACACACACACACACATACACACACACACATCTATATATCAAAACAAAACAAAATATGGAAAATTAAATGTAAAATATTGTATGTTTACATATAAATGCTTTATGTAGATTACATGTTGAAATGATAACAGTTTGGATACATTATAGTAAATGGAATCTATTATTAAACTTAAGTTTATCTAGTTTGTTTTTGAAAGAAGATTTCCAGTTACTGGCCAAATTTGCCTCAAATTTAAGATCCCGTCTCAGTCTTCCAAGTAGAATTGTAGGTATGGGTCACCCTGCCCAAATTCACCAATTTCTTTCTTTTTAATTGTTATTTATTTATTTTATGTGTGTGGGCGTTTTGCTTACATGGATGTGTTTGGGCCACAAATGTGTCTGATGCCCATGAGACCAGAAATGTCTACTAGGTCTCCTGGAACTGGAGTTATAGATGTTTGTGAATTGCCACATGTGATTACACGGAATCAAACTTGGGAGCAATTAGCTTGGGAGCTCCTGGTCTTGCTGCCTTCCTGGGCATTGAACCTTGGTTGGTGCGAGGTGCTTCCTCCCAGTGGAAAGGGGATAGAGGAGGGCTTTGCCTAGCTTTGGGGGTTGGGTAGAGAGGAAATGCCTGCCCAGGGTCTGGCAATAGGCCATTGCTCGAGGGGGTAAGCTCAGAGACCCTCTGTCTGGAATTCAAAGGGGAGGCGTTCATGGAGAGAGAAAAATTACAGTTAATTTCTAATTAGATGGTATGGCCTACTTTTATTTTGTGTTCCCTGCTGGTTAGAACAAGAAAGGCCCACTGGGCCCGGCCCCCACCAGGTTTTTCTTACTCCTGCCTCTAATCGGGTATGCATGAGAATGGGGGTAGGTTAGGGCCCTAGGTGCTCACTTCCTGGAGCAGGCCTTCTCTCTCAGGCCGCCACAACTTTCTTCCCTAGCCTATATTTAGGTATTGGTCTGGGGAAAAGGATGTGAGTTTTTTAGGATCCTGTTTATCTAGCTGACCCTACCCCACCCCCACCTCGCAACTGTCTGTCCTGTGTATAGTCTGGGACTTCCCCTTCCTTCCCTCCCCGATTTACTTTGGGCGCCCAGGTCGTCAGAAAGGACACAGAAGCGTGGCCACTCATTTCATGGGTTGCACCCGATGCATCCCAAGAGCCATTTTTCTCACCTGTGAGGACTAAATAGAAAGGAGTATGTGTGAAGTTCCTGATAAGACACATCATATAAACGCTAATCCCAGGTGCCAGAAAGATGGCTCTGTGGTTAAGAGCACCTATTCATCTTGCAGAGGAGGATTCAGTTTCCAGCATCCACATGGGTGTTCACAACTGTCTGTAACTCTAGCACCAGGGATCCAACACTTTTCTGGTCTAATATGGCATTAGGCACACATGTAATGCATATACAGACAGGCAGGCAAAACACTCATACAAATGAATATTGTTTTAAAAAGCTGGACCCGCCAAGGTCTTTGAGGCAGGGGCTAAGGCTGCAGCTCTGGGGATACCAGGCACAGAGAGGAGCCCAGTCATGTGGGATGTCCATCGCTTCAGTGGACTGCCTGTAGGGAGGTAACGTTACAGAGTCCCTTCCGTTTCTTTTTGTGTTCACTTCCATTCGTGTTCCAGGTTGCAATGGTGTTTTCTGTTAAGTCTTTCCAGGCACACCTGTGCTTTGGTCTAAATGATGAAGTGAATTAGAAAAAAATATGTAAATCAGATTGCCTGGTACATCAGCAGCCCTCCACGAGGGGTGAATGCTTTATCAGTATCAGCTGCCTCTGTCTGAACTGGAAAAAAAAAACTGAATAGCTTTTCTCTGTTTCTACTTGCAGCTAGCTACAAGGTGGGGTCCGAAGACCCTGTGTTAAGCACCCGTAGTCAGCTGGGGATACAACCCCTAAAAACAGCACACCCACCATGTTTAACCTCATGAAGAAAGATAAGGACAAAGATGGAGGGCGGAAGGAGAAGAAGGAGAAAAAGGAGAAGAAGGAGCGGATGTCTGCAGCAGAACTGCGGAGCCTGGAAGAGATGAGCATGCGCCGTGGCTTTTTCAACTTGAACCGGTCCTCCAAGCGGGAATCCAAGACGCGCCTGGAAATCTCCAACCCCATCCCTATCAAGGTGGCCAGTGGCTCTGACCTGCACCTGACCGACATTGACTCTGACAGCAATAGGGGTAGCGTCATCCTGGACTCAGGCCACCTTAGCACAGCCAGCTCCAGCGATGACCTCAAAGGTGAAGAAGGCAGCTTCCGGGGCTCTGTGCTGCAGCGGGCAGCCAAGTTCGGTTCACTGGCCAAGCAGAACTCTCAGATGATTGTCAAACGTTTTTCCTTCTCTCAACGGAGCCGGGATGAGAGTGCCTCAGAGACCTCGACCCCCTCAGAGCACTCTGCAGCCCCATCACCTCAGGTAGAGGTGCGGACGCTTGAGGGACAGCTAATGCAGCATCCTGGGCTAGGCATCCCTCGACCAGGACCACGGTCTCGAGTCCCTGAGCTGGTGACTAAAAGATTCCCAGCTGATCTCCGCCTCCCGACTCTGGTGCCCCCACCTCCTCCTGCTCTCCGGGAGCTGGAGTTACAACGACGACCCACAGGAGACTTTGGCTTCTCACTGCGACGCACAACCATGCTGGACCGGGCTCCTGAGGGTCAGGCCTATCGACGGGTGGTGCATTTTGCTGAGCCAGGGGCAGGCACCAAGGACCTGGCCTTGGGGCTGGTGCCAGGAGATCGCCTGGTGGAGATTAATGGACAGAATGTGGAGAATAAGTCCAGGGATGAAATTGTGGAGATGATCCGGCAGTCTGGGGACAGCGTGCGGCTCAAGGTGCAGCCCATCCCAGAGCTTAGCGAGCTGAGCCGGAGCTGGCTTCGGACTGGCGAGGGACACCGCAGGGAGCCGGCTGATGTGAGTGCTTCCTTGGGTATGGGGGTAAGCAAGGAGCTGTGCGTGTGAGCATCTCCCGCTGGTGTACTTAAATGGGTGCCTGAGGGGACCCAGGAACTGTGAGCAGACCTTAGCTAGTGTGGAAATGGAAAGCTGGGCCAATAGGGAGGAGCCAGCCCAGGAGAGGGTGCCCCTCTGGAAACTCATTAAACTCACAACTTTGCTTCTTCGTGCCTTGTCAAGAAGCTGAAGGCAATCCCCCAAAAGTTCACTGGGAGAAAGTTCTTAGTAATTCAGCTGGGTCTTCTAGTCTGAGTTTCCCTCCGATGTCCTTTTGGATAGACGTGATTGAATTCAGCCTTGAGAGTTCTCAAGGGCATTGGGTTATGATCAGCTTTGGCCTGGCACTACCGGGGGATGGGGGTGAGATGCCAATGGGTAGTTGGTGAGAAAGTGTTCAAGTTTCATCATATAGAGATAGCTTAGGTGCCTGGGTACCATATTTACTGAGCCTTAAATTGGAGATGTAAGTTAACAGGTACCACTTTTGAGATCTGAGAATCTGCGAGCATGAAAGTATAGGAAGCCCATGTTGTTTAGATTTCAGGGGTGAAAACAATATGGCAAATGACCTAAAATCATGACTATCTGGGTGTCTAGCTGCCATGGTTACAGTTCTGGGAGAGATATACACTGGGGTGTCCTCTCACCTTGAGTGAGGGAGATTGCAGGAGTTGGGTCATAAAGAACTTGTAAACGATGGTTGTGGTTTAGATTTATCTACACTACAGTGATAGGAGATAGTTTGCAGCCTGACTGTCTGTGAGACCTACCAGTTGTGATCGCCATGAACCCCCTGTGGGAGGGCGAGAACATCAGATCGCATGCATGGGTGGGACTCTGTGGAGCATCAAGACTTCAGCAATCTTTTGGAGCAGGGAGAGTGAAAGAATTTTGAATGCCCTGTGTGGACATGCTGCGTGCAGACTAGGTGACCTTTAGTCATTGTTCTTGTCCAGCTGTGTGCTTTAGGACTGTCCAGATCTATGTCCTGCAGCCTGAGCAATGAGTGACCTGCCTGGAACCTTTCAGCACTAAGTGATTAGCCAGATGTGCCAAAGTCAGAACGGGGAGGAAGTGGGAGGAAGCAGGCAGAGCCCGGCTCCCAGCGAGGGGAGTAGGATGCTCTGGGTGATGAGGATGCTTGGGCCCAGTCTGCTGGGTCCAGAGAAGGCAGAGGGGCAGGTCAGACCTAGGCAGACACTCTGGACTTGTGTTCCAGGCCTTCCTGTAGTGGAACTGGTTGGGTTTGGGCAGCTTTGCAGAGGGAGGTTAGTGGGTGGGATGATGCTTCTATAGAATCCAGAGAGGGACCTGGACTTATTCATTCTAGAGATATACACTGAGGGCCAGGGAGATGGCTCAGCAGGAAATGGGGAATGCACTTACCATGCAAGCCTAACAGTCTTAAGTTTGGTACCTGGATTCTGGAGAATGAGAGAACCAACTTCTAAAAATTGTCCTCTTGACTTTTGTATGCCTGCACTCATACACACACACACACACACACACACACACACACAGAGTAATAGTAATAAATAAGAAGAAAAAGAAGAGGTTAGAGAGATGGTTTAGCAGTTAAAAGTACTTGTTGCTCTTGATGAGCGCCCAGGTTTGGTTCCCTGCACCCAGATGGTGGCTTCCAACCAAACATAACTCCAGTTCCAGGGGATCTGAAGCCTTTTTCTGACTTTCTGGGGTACCGGGAATGCTAAGTCGCATATATGTGTATTCAGGCAAAATGTTCATACACATAAAATAAAATAAATAAATCTTAAAAAAAAAAAGCAGAATAGGGCCATGTGCAGCTTTGTATACATGTAATCCCAGCACCCGGGAGACAGAGGCAGGTGGGTTTCTGTGAGTTTGAGGCCAGCTGGGACTACATAGTGAGTTCTAAGACAGATAGGACTATGTCTCCAAACAAGCAAGCAAACAAAGGGAAGAGAGCAGAGAGACAGACACATTGAGCATCTCCTCTGTGTTAGCCATCTAGCTTGGCTGAACTCGAGGAACCATATTTTAAAGGAAGAGGTGCAAGGGAAATATTTTTATCTCAGAACCTAGGTCATAGTATTCTACTACACTTGTCTCTTTGTCCTCCGCGGATACCGCTTTTAACAGGCGGAATTTTCTTCTCAAACACAAATCCCCCAGGGTACTGTTGCCAGCTCCCTGCCCAACCACAGCCAGGTCTCTGGGGCCCTGAGCCTGGCACCCCAGATGCCACTTTGTTTACTCTTTATAGATCAGGCAGAGGGACTATCCTGGCGTCTCCCATTTCCCTGGAACTTTACCTTCCCAGCTAGCTGCTGCTACCCCATCCCCAGGGGAGAGGATGCTTTAGCTTGGAGATGTGGTAGCATCCACCTTGCAGCTGGTATCCCTCAAGTCCCAGCTTGTTCTACCCCCCATGGGACCAGCCCAGCTGATGCCCTGAGGACTTCTTCCCCAGACTTAAGCCTAACAGATCTGACAGAGTGCACCGTAGGAAACCCACCTGTATGACTTCTGAAGCAGGTTAACAGCGCTTACTGTAGAACACGTGGCGCTGAGAGTCTTGTACCTTCTCCCATTCGGATCGTGGTGGGACCTCGAGCACAAGCAGAGCAGCTGGGTGAGCCCAACATTTCCAGCTTCTTGAGACAGACCCCAGGAGCTGAGTGGGGAGGCTTGTCAAGTCTCTTGGGGCTCTCAGCTTCTCTTCTCTTCTTCCCATCCCAACTTCTGCTCATTGTCTTGGCAAGGGTCCCAACCCCACTTCCATGCCAAGAGTCTTCCCACATCCTCAAGCCTCTGGGCGGGGTACCCTAATGACTGTAGCTCCCTCCATAGGGATAGCTCCTGGCAGCCGCCCTGTCCATCAGGTCATCCATCAACTGTCCACACGCTGCCTGTCTCCAGGGAGCTCTGAGGGAGTTGGCTAGCCATCTGTCCTCTCTCCCACACAGATGGGGCCTGAGGCCTTCATTTTTTGTGGCCTGTTTTAAAGGCCCTGGGGAAGAGGCAACCTTTGGGATTCCGGCTCAGAAGATGTAAGCGGAATTGCAAATCCTTTTCACCTGTCCTGTAGCTACTACAGGGATAACATGAGAGCAGGTGAGAGGTGAACCTGAGTATTAGAGAGACTTGGAGCTTGAGTGACAGAAACCAGTCAGCAGACCCATCAGCAGCACCAGTTCTCATGCCATGGCTACCTGTCCTTTGGTACAACTATCCTCTAAACAGGTAGCTGTTTGAAGACCCCGACTTGGGTTTTGCCAGTTTCCAAACTTCTCTGAGCCTCCACTTTCTCATTTCCCCCAGTAAACAGTGCAGTTTGCTTAAGGGCCAGGCATAGTGCTGGGCAAGAGGGGTTAAGTAAGTCCCACGACCTTGCACAGACCTAGGTGTGGATGTCCAGCTGAGCACCATAGCTGCTTTTGCATAAGGCTGAGCACAAGCACAGAAGACTGGGAAAGAAGAAGTGGCTAGGACTGACCCTAGGAGAGGTGACAATCAGCCGAGATCACCTCAGTGGGAGTGACCCTTGACTCTATAAAAATGTATCTATTCTCTCCTCCCTGAGATTAGACTGGATAGCTCCTCCCAGGTTAGACTGGCTAAACTGTGAAGCCCAGCACCTTTTCTCTAGGTCTCTCTGGGAAAGACAGCAGGGGTTAGCAGGTTAGCCAGGTGCTATCCTCTGTGGGTCTCCATGAAAGACAAGCAGGCTTATGTAGCAGGTGAGCTGGTCTCAGGGAGGTTAGGGTCTTCGCCCTGCCCAGTTGTGAAGCCATGAAAGGATGGAGTACCTCCTACCCCCCCTCCACCTCCCACTCCTCCCCCACCCCCTCTACCTCCTACCTCCCAACCCCCTTCACCCTCCCACTCCCCCTCACCCCCTCCACCCTCCCACTCCACCCCCCACCGCCATGCTTCCACCTGGCACTGGTTTTCCATGATTCCCAGACTCTTACCTAAGCTTTCTCTTTAAGATAGCCCCAGGCGCTGAGGTGACAGCTCAGCTTGTGGGGAAGTCCTGGGTGTTGTCCAAGCCCTGAGTAAATAAATGAATAAATAACAAACAAAAAGAAGGAAGAAAAGGCATACTGGGTGTTTCTAATCTTTATCCAGGTTTCTGTAGAGGAGACTAGGGAGAGATTGTCTGGTCAGGGTTGCCTTCGTCTGGGGGAGACCACCAGAGTCCCTTTGTCCGTTGTGGAATTTCAAGACTCCTGGGTGGAAATGGTATGAATCACTCACATTTACTTTGTCAATGAGGTTCCAGGTGCCGTTAGGAATGGGACCTGTAGGGTTCCAAGAATAACTTGGAAATGAAATTGTGTAGCTAGCTAGCTTCTAGCTTAGCCTGGTCCATGCTGAGCACTGGGGTGGGGTGGGATGGGGGTGGAGTTGCTAGGTGCTACTTGGGTTTGGAGTTCCATAGTGCATCTGTTCTTAATATTTTTCCAAAAGATTCTTACAGGAGTTTTGAGGGGTTTTGTTTGTTTGTTTGGTTGGTTAAAACAAAAAAAAAATATTATTTTATTTTATGCCAAAGCTTCAGGAACCTCTGGCATCAGAGTCTTACCTCAGGAAAGCCCAAACTAAGTTTTGTGGGGTTTTTTGGCAAGTGTCAAAAGTGCAGGAAGTGCCAGGTAGAAGGTCCCGGAGGCGGCACCTGAGGGTACACTGTCCAGGACTACTAGGGTTCCTGAGCAGTGGGCAAAGCTAGTTCTGCTCTGCCAGGTCTCTCTTCTCTGTCCTTAGAGGGACCATTCCGCCTTCTTCCTGTGATGAACAGCAGTCCCAGAGTGCTCTGGCCGCCCAGCCCGTGGGTGGTGGGCACAGTGCCTAGGCCACATTGGACGGGGTGTGGGTACATGCCCTGGTCAATGGCTGTTTTTGTAGGCGCAGCTTGGCATGGGGGCAGGGTCTTAAAAGTAGCTTGCCCTGAGCCACCTAGGACACTGCCCTCTGCTTCCGGCTAATCTCTTATTTACATTGAAATGGTTCTGGAAAATACCAGATAGGCAAGCACCCTGACTAGGGTGGCTGGGGAGTGGGGTGAAAGGGGGGGGGGCGTGTGTGGCGGGTGGGAACACAAGTATTTTAAAAATGCTGCAAATCTCTACAGCGTTTCCCAGAAACCACAAGCATGTGCTCTGCCTGCCAGCAGGGTTCCCGCCACCCCACTGCACGGAGCAGCTAGATTCTCCCAGTGAAGCCGGGGGTGGAAGTGAGCTCGGCGGGGGTAGCGGATGGGGATCTGTGACCCAGTTGAAGTAGGGGCACCCCTGCTGCCAGGACAAGACATCTGGCGCCTCCACTGTCAATCCTGTGTACAGAAGTGCCCGGGCATCAGACAGGTCTGTGGGCACCTACTGTGTCAGACAGGCTCTGTGAAGGAGTGGCATTTTCATGGTTTCCCTGCCCCCTGCTGTGCAGTTTCAGGGGACAGGCAATTCCAGCTCCCGGATGGTGGTTGGCAGCAGCCTAGGATCTGTTAGCTACAGAGGACATTGTCAGCACAGCTTGTTTTTCAGTTGGTTGTAGTTTGGTTGGGAGACTATTTCCTTAGACCTGGGTCACCACTCTGAGTCCCTTCTTCTCGTGCCAGATGCCCCTCAGCATCAGGGCACGGCCTCCTGCCTTGACTGACTCAGCTTCCAGGAGCTTTGTATAGACTCTGGCTTCTCTATGGTGCCCAGTGCAGTGTGGGTGCGGGGCCAGATGTACCACCTAGTGGTGATTACTGGACAGAAAAGGCTTGGGGAACAGCATGGGAAACAATGACAGGTGAGGCCGTAAACCTCACTTATAAACCCACTGCCGACCTCAGCCCTCTGATGTCCCCAGCCTAGAACCTTCTTCATTCCTTGTCTTCCTGCCGGTAAGGAAGGGAAAGCTAGAGGTAGCTGTTGTGTCCTGCAGAAGGGTGTGGCCGCGACTCTCAGAGAGCCAGCTGGAGGAAGTGAACAGCAGGTGCCAACAGCTAGTATTTAGTGTGACTGGACAAACGGGGCAGAAGAAGCGTAGCTGAGGAAACCTCCAGAAGGGCTGAGACAGCTGCCTTGGCAGGTTAGGGTGTGGTTCCCCCAGGATGGAAGAGGAACACACTGTGGAGCCCCTTACACTGCTGCCCTGCAAGACCTTAGATCTCGAAGGCGTGGGCATTGCCTTGCTCACATTTTTGGCACACCCTCTTGTACTGTCCTCAGAATTTATGGTGGCACAATCACTGGAGTATCACCTGTGACAATGGATGGCAGATCCCTTTGCATTGCACAGGGCTGTGTGCTATTATTTTTCCCTATGCATTGTGGGAGAAACTGAAGGAGTAAGGCCAGCGGGTGGCCCAGCAGGAAGGTGTCCAGCCCTGAGGTTCTCACTGGTTCCTCATATGAAATTCTGGGGCCCTCCTCTTGTCCACAGTACTTTTTCCTGCATACCGCATGCACACACGCATATTTCCGGAAGTCTTCCTCAGGGAAGCCGTCGCTGATCCTCTCAGACCATGCCTGTGTCCGCCTTAGCAATAGGCATCCTTCTTCCTCACAGCATCTGTTGCCACCCTCGGAGCACCCATCCTTCTCCAGCATCTGTTGGAACTTCGTTAGTTATCTGGGTGTTTCTCTGTCGAGTAGCAGGTGGAAGCCAGCGTTGGGGGAGTGGTGGGGCCCATACGGGTATTTGTGAATGGTAAGATGGTTCTTTTTTGTTTGTTTGGTTGATTGGTTTTTTGAGACAGGGTTTCTCTGTGTAAAGGTAGATCACTCTGTAGATCAGGCTGGCCTCGAACTCAGAGATCCGCCTGCCTCTGCCTCCCAAGTGCTGGGATTAAAGGCGTGCGCCACCACTGCCCAGCCGGGTAAGATGGTTCTTTAGCCAGAAACTGGTTTCCCGTTTGTTCTCTTATTTGATATTTGTGTAGCTAAGGTTTGGTTGATAGAACTCTCCTCTTTTGCAAGCTCTAGTGACCTGTCTGCAATAACTTGCTGTTCTTGCCTGTACTCACTGACTATCTCTTATGTGTTTAGGACTTGGCATCTCTGATAATAGAGGAGAATGAGGTTCTGCGGGTATCCAGAGCAGGGTCCCGAGTAGGGAGAGACCCAGTTGCTGCCTCTTCTTGTGCCTGCAGAGGCATCCCCAGGAGCCACTGGAGATTTCAGGTTACAAGGGAACCTACAATGTCTGGTCCAGGAGACCCTAGTGGAATGTGCCTATCTTGCTGTCTGCAGGTCTCTGAGGGGTTGGAATGTGGCTTGGGCTCCCGGCTTCCTCTTCTCTCCTGCTGTTTTCCCTAGGCTGCCTCCGTGCTGGAATGTCAGCAGCCTGGGAAGCTTCTTGGTAAGGACCTCTTCCAGTCTCAGCAACAAATTCCAGCTGGAGCCTGGGGACAGCTCCCACATGGGTATGGAGGCCACCAGAGAGGGCACCAGGAGCACTAGGCCTGTGGGAACTGCTATGTTCTTGGATCTCAGGCTGGCGGACTTGCGGCCCTGACAAGCCAGTATAGGGATCGCTCCCTCCCTTGGCCAGGTCCTGAGGAACCTGAACTGAAGGACTCGGGAGTGGACAGGGGAGGCCTGAGGAAGGAGGAGGCTGGCCCTTTCCCACTAGGCCTTGCCTTGTCCAGCCCTGACATGAAACAGGAAGGGGGGTAGCCTCAGATTCCATCTTCAGGTGGGGCCTCCCTACCAGCACCAGGTTCCCTGGTCCACTGGGACCACCATTCACAGCAGGAGGTGACGCTCCTGAGTTTGTCAGCCATGTCTGACTCCTCAACATTTCCAGGGCCTGGTTTCTTTCTTGATGACCTTTGCAGCTCCTGTGCCCTCTGTCCCCTGATCTCATTTCTTCTCCCTCCCATTCCCATTTCTGTAAGGAGCTGACTCACTTCCTCCTCCTTACCTCTACTCACTGCCAGGCCCTGAGGCGGACAGGGTGTATGCAGGGAGGGAGCCCTCACCCAGGGCACGGCAGTGGGACTTGGAGGCCATCCTTGGCAGGAGATGGGGAGGAGGGATGACCGCAGGCCAGAGGGAACCCCCCAGCCATTGTGCAGTCTGGTTAGGGCATCAGGGAGCACCTGCTTGGGTCACACTCTAGGCTTGTTTGGGGAAGAGACTGACAGTCCTGTGATGAAGGAGCCTGAACTTTCACGAGAACTGTTGTAGGCTCTCATTGAAAGCCAGATCTCAGCCCTGGGTGGCATGGGCTAGAGGCCAAGTGGTGACAGCACTGTCAGGCAGACTGAGAACGTCATGACCCTTTGTGACACCCAGTCTCATGCACAGACCCATCACATTGAATGAACAGCATTTGGAGGTTTAAACAGAGCCTTCTAGAGGCCCCAGCAAGGGACAAAGATTTGATATTGTCTCCTGTGTTCTTGCTGATGGGGCTCTGCCTCCTGCCTCCCTCGTTAATGAACTGCTTTGATTGCAGAAGTGACCGCAGAAGCCCTGTCTGGGCTGCCGTTGTCTTCCACCTCACTCTCCCTTGAGCTGTCCAGGCTGTAACAGCCTAAAGCTTGACACTCCAGGCCCTGGAGGGGACCCGGCTTGTGCTGAGCCTGGCATAGCCTTTCATCCTCCCGAGAAGATACCTCAGTTACCTAGGGTGAGCACAGGCTGGGACCAAGTCCCCACTCATTTGGACTTACATCGAGGTTAAAAAGAAAAAAGTGGGGATTGGGAAGATGGCTCAGTGGGTAAGCAGATAGAGGACTTGAGTTTTGATCAGTGTATGCACATAAAAAGCCAAGTGTATAGCATATGCCTATAATTCTAACACTGGGAGGCACAGACAGGAGGATCATGAAGGCTTAGCACTGGCCAGCCAGACTAACTCGTCAGTGAGCACCAGGTTCAGTGATAAACCCTGATAAAAAGAAGAGCTGGGCTGGAGAGATGGCTCAGCAGTTAAAAGGATACGGCTCTTGCAGAGGACCTGGGCTTGGTTTTCTAGCATCTCATGCAGGCTCACAACCACTGTAACCCCAATTCCAGGAGATCCAATACCCTCTTTCAGCCTCCATGAGCACCAGGCACACATGTAGTGTACATACAAATGTGTAGACAAAACACTAATACACATGTAATTAAAACAAAATAAATCTTTAAAAAAATATCAAAAAAGAAATAAAGGGCAGAAAAATGATAGAGGAAGATGCCTCATGCCAGCCTCTGGCTTACACACACAGGCACACACATACACACACAAACATGCATACACCACACATACACATACATGCAGAGAGTAAGGAGAAGGGATAGATATGAAGAGAGAAACTGGCCTTTGAGGCAGGGTGTTTTGGGGGGTGCACTGCTGTGGTCTGCCTTCCTGGAATCCAGTGACAGCAAACGGCCCTGTTCCCCACAGCACTGAGCTGTGCCTGGCCACATGTACTGTGGCCTCAGAGTCTGACCTCAGGTCTTCTGGGTGACTGGAGTTTCTTGTGTAGGTTGTGGGGAATGGAAAAAGTGAGGGGTGCCAGCCTGACCCCTACCTGAAATGCCCATTCCCTAGCTAGCAGGAGCAAAACACACCGCACAGACACCTGGGGACCCCTCTGCGTTAGCGTTGACACCCTCACTAGCTCGTGCTCCACTGGACTCTGGCAGGATCCTTAGTGTGAGAGGGGCCTAGGTACGCCCATGTCCATGGCTCTTGCAGAGTCAAACGCACTTTTGCTCTTAGCCTCTAGTCCTTCCTCCAGCCCTTATCTTCAGTCTCCGTAAGAGTATGGCTTCACAGCAGAGGAGTGGGTCTCCAAGAAGGCAAGGCTGAGAGTGTCCACTTTACTTAGCCCATTTGTGTTTTCTTCAACAGTTGGTGTTTCTTCTCTGCTGTTGGGAAAGGGATCTTGCTGTGTGTGGTGTACATCTGTGATCTATCAAGTCACTTAGGAGTTGGAGGCAAAAGAATCAGGAGTTCAAGTTTAGCATCAGCTACATAGCAACTTTGAGGCCAGCCTGGGCTACCTTGCTTCAATAAACAAACAAATAAACACAAAAACAACTAAAAACAAAAACAAAAGAGGGGCCAGAGAGGAGAGGTGACTCAGTGGTTAAGAACACCTCTTCTGCTGCTGGAGAGATGGCTCAGCGGTTAAGAGCACTGACTGCTCTTCCAGAGGTCCTGAGTTCAAATCCCAGCAACTACATAGTTGCTAACAACCATCTATAGTAGCATCTGGTGCCCTCTTTTGGTGTATCTGAAGACAGCAACAGTGTACTATACATAAAATCAATAAATACTTCTAAAAAAAAAAAGAAAGAAAGAACACTTGTTCTTGCAAAGGGTTCATTCAGCTCACACCATCTATAACTCCAATTCCAGGGAATCTGACATCCTCTTCTGACCTCTGCAGGGACCAGACACACATAGTCCCCATACATACAGACAGACAAAACACTCATATACATAAGAAAATAAAAATTAAAAAAAAATTAAAAGTACTTGACTTATTGAAAAAGAGTAAGAATGGGGAGAGGTAATCTAATCTGTACCGGGTGTTCTTTCTGTCCCACCCACTCTCAAAGTCCCGTGTAGTCCCACCCCCCACCCCCCTGCAGCTTCACTGCTGCTGTAGAAGCATGTGCACAGGGGTTGGTTCTGTCTGTCGGAGCCACTCCCAGCCCATCTGGGACAAGAAGAAGAAGGCAGCTCAGAGAGAAGGGCCCAGACATCAGGACTGATGTATGGTTTTGTGTGTGTATTTCACAGCATGGTAACATTTTGGGTGATGTGTGGCTTTCGGCTGCCTTGCCTCTGACTGAATGACCATGAACAGATTCTTTCATCTCTTTGGGCCTTATTTTCCTCTACTATACTATAAAACAAGAGTAACAATGGTGCCTATAAGTGTTGTGAGGGCCGATGATAGTGCATTTATAATATCCTGAGGGTCGATGGACACAGTGCATTTACAATCACTTTGAATAGCACCCCAAAAACTATTAAAGTAGTTCCCCTCACCTCAGAGGGTAACAGACCTGAAGTGGATGCCCAAACCCCTACGTATAACTATATGTCCTGTAAATGGATATGTATGGTAAATTTTAATTTATAAACTAGGTGCAGTAGGAGGTTAACAGTAATAGTAAGATAATCCTAACAGAACATTGTAATAAACCTTACAAATGTCCGCGTGCCGCGACTGACACCAGGAAATTCAGCATTTAGGAAGGGGAGGAGGAGGAATAGGAATTCAAGATCAGCCTGGGCTACAGAGCAAATTTGATGCCAGCCTGGGCTACATGAGACCCTGTTTTTAAAAAAAACAAAACAAAACGTCAAAAAACCAACAAGCAAATGAGAAACCTGATGAATTATTTGTTTCTAGAATTTACCATTAAGTTGTTTTGGACTGCAGTTGACTGTGGCTAACTGAAACTATAGCAGGTGGAACCAGGACTGACTGAGGGGGTGACTAGTGAGCATCACCGTCCTCAATCCACTTCTGAACCCCAGGAAGTGGTTGGTGTCTGGAGTGGAGACCATCTAAGGGCTGCAGGCTCTGTTCCTGTTAAGGACGCAGCTGCAAGTCCTCTACTCATGCCCTCAGGCTAGTGCCTTTGCCCACGGCATCCTTCCCGTGGAGCTGGGGAAGCAGCCTGAGCGTCCTCGGGGCCACTCTGAGCCTGGACGGCTTGCCCTGAGCTCCAACCTGCTCTTTACAGTTTCACGCCAGCTTTTCAAATCGTGCTGAGTCTCCTTTGTCTGTCTGGTGCCAATGCCTTCAAGCTCCAGGCCTTCTCCTGCTTGTTTTCCAGTTGGCAGGCTTACTTGTTGGTATCGGTCTTCATGCCTGTCTCGTTCCCAGCAGCCATCTCCAGGAGGGCTAAGCAAGAAGAGAGGCGCAGAATTTAAAGGCAGCTATCCTGGCGTCATCCTAGCCGCACATAGGAGTTTGCTCAAACTCTCGTGTAGATTTTCTAGCTAATGTAGCCAAGCCCTGAGTTTCAGGCCCTGTGGTAGAATGTGCTGGCGGTCAGATCTGCTCTGGTGTCTCACTCTTCTAAGTATCCAGGCTTAGTCGAGCTTGTCTGAGTCACTCCAGCAGGTGCCCAGAGTCCATTGCCCTCTTCGTCATTTGCCTCATGAGGCTGTCTAGAGGGAGATGTCCAGTTTGGCCTTCACTACCCTGTGGCCGAAGTCCTGGCCTGGGACAAGGTGACTTCATTGATTTTATTTGCCCTTGAAATGAACCTTGAAGATTTCGCTTAGGACCCTTTCTGGGGCACCACCAACGACTGCGAGTCCTGCAGCCAGTGGGAAACCCTCGGGCCGCTACATTCCAGACATCTTACCCGGTGCCTGGCCCAGAGACTGTGGAAACAAGGACGGATTGTGCTGGACTGAGGGGCTTTCTCCCGAGTCAGGGCGCCTTGGGGTGGAGCTGGCTTTCCCTCGGTCTCCTTCCAGTCCTGTGGCATCTGGCTTCTGCTCATTGGTTGGACGCTAATTGTGACTGCTCCCTCTCCCCATTTCTTTTTGAGGCCCAGGGAACAAGACTCCACACATGGGACAAGGGTGTAAGCAGACTGTGGGCAGCGGTGGGACAGGACAGCAGCAAGTCAGGGACACCATCTGAAGGAAGCTTGGACAAGAGTGATCTTAAGCAGACTGAGGGGGAACTCCTGGGCCAGAACTGTCCAACAGAACACACTGTGAAATAGAAATATTCTGTGGCCACGTGGCCACTGAACACTTGGAACTTGACTAGTGCACAGAGAAGCAGAATTTTACGTTTTATTTGATTTTAATTTAATACAAAATATTCCTGGTATTTTTAATGTAACTTAAATTTGAATTGCTTTCGTGGGCAGCGGCTACTGTGTTGAACACTACAGCTCCAGACGGCTCCTAGAAGTGTGGGGTGGGGGCAGGGAAACAGTTCTTAAAGTCTTATCTCCTTCTGCAGAGTGCTCCCCCCCAACCCCCAGGCTGAGCCCGGTGCCATTTCCCCTTCCTGTCTGGAAGGAAGGTTTGTTCTCTGGCAATTTCTGCACTTCACCAACTCTGGAATCCTGATGCACTAGGGACAACAGGTCCCTGGCAATGTGCCACCACACTGTGGCCGTGCTCCCCCCCTTGCCAAGCATGACTCTTGCCCAGTTTGGTAACACACAGGTGCTCACACGCCCAGTGCGTTTGGCGGGCTCTGCACGTGGGGGCGGGGCGGAGACCAGGTAGGCCAAGCAGAAGCCTCTTCCTGCTTCTGTGGGAACTGGGCCTGGCTTTGTTGTTACTTCAAAGGGTTCTAGAAACAGGCTCAGTAAGGGCTTCAAGAAGTTGAGCACACTGATCTTCAAATACAGGATCTGTGTGCCTCCCACCCCCGCCCCCATTTAAGGGAACCTGGAGTGCCTGAAGGAGCCTCTCAGACTCTGAGAAGGAGTTCTAACAGGATGCCAGCTCTCATACCCTGGAAGACCCTCTTTGGGCTTTATTAAATCAGTGTGGCCAACCCATAAGCTGGTTTTCCTTTATTCTTCTGTGGAAATAGAGAAAAGTGGTCGTTTATATGAACAGAGCACAATGCTTCATTGTGCTTGTTCTCGAATGTCAGCCAGGCAGGATGGATGTGGATATAGTGAATGTGGTGCAATTAGTAGACTCAGACCCCAGTCTCCCTGAGATCTGAGGCAGAGCCTGGTGAAACTGTCAAAACTGGTCCTGGGCTTTCAGCCTTGTGGAAAATTGGAAAGGCAGAGGCAGTTTGGAAATCCCCAGAGCTGGAGGAAATCCCCAGGGACTGAGAATTCTTAAAGAGAAACAATACCCTAGAGCCACCAATCAGGTGGTCTTTCTATGCATCCAGGATCTGCCTGCTTAGTTTTGGGGGTAGACACCTCTTCTTGGTAGAGCAGGCAAAAATGGTGCGCTAGTCCAGAGCTCTGAGCAAACCTTTGGATGTGTAGAACTGCCATCTGGTGGAATGGAGGGGACCCGGAGCTGCTGATCCTTGAGTCTTCGGGACAGAGATCAGTGACTGCCCTCCCTATGCCCATTGACTCTACTGACTGTCTCAGGCCGCTCTCCACTATAAAACTCAAGGCGTGGCTTGAATCTTTGAACTATAAACTCAGGTAATCATTCATTCACTTTATTTCATCAGTAAACACTAAACATCTACGTGTAGGAACTCTTTCAGGTACTGAGGATAAGTCAGTAATGAAAAAAAAATGTAGGCGTCCAGCGCATTTTTGCACCTTCTTTGCCATCTCTCTTCTGGATAAAGTGAGAGGCCATCTTGCGGCTGCAGCCCCCCTGAAGCCTCAGCTCCCCAGGACGCTTGCTGGGGGCGGGCCCAGCAGAGGTGAAATCCTGCAGCCTTGGCTGTGCCAGCAGATCCATGAGAAAGGGAAGACTGCCCTCTGCCGGAATCTGATGGCACTACAGGGCGGAGTGGCCCTGAAGCTCCAAGCGCATGCGCTGAACCTAGCTCCACCCATGCTCTGGCGGCCAGGCGGAACAGGAAGTGCAGCGGTAGTCAGGTCTGAGGCCGATTTGGCTAACTACAGCTCCCAGTGTGTGGACTTTCGGACAGTACAGGTTTCCTTTTACCTGCCCCTACCCTCTTGAGGCCATCTCTAGGCTTCTTTAAGGAGTTTGGTAGTTTCCCTTTCGGGATCCCTTGATCACTTAGTGCCATTAAAATATGGAGGCACCCCTGCTCCGGCGTTCTCTGTAAATACTGTGTTTAAAGCTGGTGTTGAGGAACCTCATAAGTAGTCCTCTGATGGGGTGCACCTGTCGCGACTGGTGGCTGGCGCTCTCCTACCCAGGAAGCAGAAGTTCTGTGGTCTCTCTCCAGTCCTTAGGGCTGAGTGCTTGAAACAGGACGCCCTACAACTTCCCTAAACAAGTTCCATTTGTTTTATGTTATTAGATACTGTAAAGTAGTAATACAAACATGTAATTGGAACTCATTTATGAAAATAGTATCAATAGATTCTTTTTGTAACTATTTTTATTTTTATTTTATGTGCACTGGTGTTTTACTTGCCTGTATGTCTGTGTGAGGGCATCAGATCCCCTGGAACTGGAGTTAAAGATAGTTGTGAACTACCATGTGGGTGCTGGGGATTGAACCTGCATCCTCTGGAAGAGCAGTTAGTGTTCCTAACTGCTGAGCCATGTCGCAGCCCTATAGACTCTTTCACATTTACTTATTATTATTTGTATATGTGTGTAAGCATGAACATGCTACAGCACACGTGAATGAGAATTTGTGGGCTTCTCTCCATCATGTGGATTCTGGGATCAAACTCAGATTTTCCAGCTTGGTGACAAGTACTTTTACCCACTGAGCCATCTCAGCCTGATGGACTGAACAAAAAAAAAATGTTATTTATTTGTTTAGAGACAGGGTCTCACTGTGTATCTCTGCCTGGTCTGGAACTCACTCTGTAAACCAGAGCAGCCTGGAACTTACAGAGATCCACCTGCCTCTGTCTCCTGAGTGCTGGACATGTGTGGGCCAACATGTCCAGCTTTACATATGTGTGTGTATGTGTGGAGTATGCATATATATGTATATATACATATATATTTATTTACAAGAGTTTTGATCTTCAGTAGGAACTAGGGACAATTGGGGCTGGGGAACATGTTCTCGTTAAGGGTTTTAAAGAGAACCTCAGTTTTAGTGTTTCCACCCTACGTATTTTCTGATAAACCAACTATCTATAATAACAGCACTTGTACGGCTGAGTAAAATCACTGTGAGTTAGAGGCCAGCCTGGAGTACTTATTGTAGTGAGATCCTGTCCCCCCAAATAAATAGGCAAAAAAAAAAGCCCCTCTCTTTTATGGATAAACAAATACATAAATAAAACCTCTCTCTTTCATGGCCTGGCTCCAAACTGTACCCTATGTGGCTGACTCCCTCACCGAGAGAAATCCTCATCCTCTGAACCGTCCCAGAACTTTGTTGGTGCTCCTTGCTGGAGGAGCACATTCTTTCTTCAGTTATAACTACTGGGGTGTATTTATTCTTTTCTCTGCTGGTCATTTTCTTTTCCCTTGGAGGAAGTCAGGAGCTAAGTCACTGCTTTATGCCACTCATCCATCCTCGTATTTGCCCTGTCTCCAGGCAGAGTCCAGGAGTGGGCGGGTGATGGGTTACCACAGCAAGCATCCCACCCGTGGCTGCTCAAGTCCCCCAGAGATGGAAAAGAGCCAGGCATGTGTTTCCCCATAGCATTCCCTGTGGGATGTTACATGTGTAGCACCACTAGCGACAGGGCCAGCTCCCTCCCCATCCTCCAGCTTCCCACGGCTCTCCTTAGCTATCCACAGGGCCAAGGACCTCTCACCTCATCGCTTGAACACATGGCAATTCAGAGCACTCAAGTTTGGCGCCCTGTGGATATCCTCTTTACCGGACCACATTCCATCCAGCTTATTATTGTACCTTCTAGATGAGTTGGGTAAATCCAGTGGCTTGTTGAATACCCACTGTGTGCTTGGTGTTGGTGAGTAGGGTAGCTCTGAGTACTTCTTTCAGGAAGATATAAAATCAAATATGCCCCCAGCACCAACAACCAGAAGAGTTACTTATTCAAGTTTGTGTGTACGGCAAGGGGAAGACTGTGTCGGGAGGTGGGGGGGCTTCAAACACACTAGGCAAGCATTCTACCACTGAGCAACAGCCCTCCAAATTCATTTTGATGCATAAAACTGAATTTATTAGGGGTTACTTACAGAGTGATGGACATGGGACAGATGGACACAGTCTTTTAGAGGTCACCAGTCTGTCCCCAGTATCAAGGTCCTATTTTATCTGGCTCTAGTCTGCAACATAATTGTAAACCTAGGTTCTGAGTGCCACCCAGTGTTTAACTCCAGGGTCAGACAACAAAGAGTCAGGGAAAGTGTACACTTGTGTGTATTCTGTGTTCCCTGTGTTCAGGGTTTCTGCCTGTCTCAGCAAACACCAACCAGCTGTGGGTGAGATGCTTTGCTGTAGCCTGGCATGTAGAGCAACTAAACAGCAGCTTGCATGCAAGGTGGAGTCGACTCTGCCTAGAGGGCCACTCTCTACAGACGGCAACTGAAGGAGGCAGAAGTGGTCCTGATGGCTTAGACATATGACATCAATCGATAGCCACTCAGAACATTAATGTGGGCTCTGTAATCATGGCATACACACAATAAACTTCAGTGAGTTCAACTCTATGTTTGCGCAAGAAATTATATTGGCCTAAGATTATCGAGAATAGTATTTGGGGTATTATTATATGTTGTGCACACTGTGCACTGTGCTTCCATGGAGATAGATTGTATAGAATGGTACAGAGGTTCCCCCTTATCCACGAGAGATGTGTTTTAAGATCCGTAGTAAATGCCCAAAAGCTTGGCTAATACTGAGTCTTAGAAATAATATATTTTTTTTCTGTTTGCATACCTACGATAAAGTTTAATTTATAAATTAAGCACAGTAAGAAATTAACAGTAAGTAATGAAATAGCAGCAATCATAACAATATGGTGTGATTAAAGGTTAGGTAAATATCAACTCTCTCAAAAAGTCTTATTGTATTCTCACCTATAGGAGGTACTTTTCAGCTTCTCTCTGGCATATCTGAGTTTCTGGCCACACCACTCCCCCTTTAGGGGAAGAATTTATTTATTTAACAGTCTGGTGATTGAAACCAGGGCTTTAAGCATGCTAGGCAAGTATTCTAGCACCGAGCGACCTTCTCATCTCTGAGGTCACTATTAAGTGCAATTCCTGTTCCTTGAACACAGCCTGGGATCCTGTGATCGTCTGCCTCATAACCAGGATGGCTACTCAGTGACTTCTGGGCTGATGGTGATCGGGGCACAGACTCATGTCTAGGAGAAAGTGGGATGATGGGAAACTTCATCATGCTCCTCAGAATTATGTGTAATTTAAAACGTATAAAACCTTTATTTCTGGGGCCCTCTAATAGTTTCAAACAGTGGTTGACCTCAGGTAGCTGAAAGTGTGGGCCGTGAAACTGCGCAGAGAGGGATTGCTATAGATGCAGAACCACTCGGACTGTATCCTTGCTGAACAATTGTAGGAGTTTTAGGAGATTATTTATTTATCTTTGTGGGTGGGTGTTTTGCCTACGCGAATGTCTGTGCACCATGTGTGTGCCTGGTGCTTATGGAGGCCAGAAGTGGGCATAGGATCCTCTGGGACTGGAGTTAGAGACAGTTGTAAGCCACCATGTGGATGCTGGGAACTGAACCCATGTCTTCCGAAAGGGCAGGAGCCAGTGGACTTCACTAGTGGGCCCTCTCTCCAGCCCCAGGAGTTTTTGACTGTATTCTATTTTCATATTGCGTGATGATTTTAGAGTCTAATGTTACACGATGTCTGAATGACTCTCCATATGTAACGGAGTACCACACCAAGTATGTCGGTGTAGATATTGAGCACTGTGGTTTAAAATGATAATTTAAATGATGTTAATCCTGTAGTTACCACGTACAATTTAATTTGTCAAGCATAAGCTTATATGTACTATCTTCTAGTCTCACAACAATTACACATGGCTAGAATCATATTTTACTGCTGTAAGGGGTGGGATGGGGGAGGTAACAACTTGAAGAAGTGGAATAATTCTTAGGAAGAGAGGCTGAGCTGGGATTCAGTCCCAGGGGTATGTTGTTGCTCCATCGTTTTTGTACTATACTTCTGGGTGGGCCTTTTATTTTTTATCTTTGGTATACCCCAGAAAGGTATCCTAAAGAAGGCTATAGGTGAGTCTCTAAGAATGGGGAGGACTGAGCAAGGTGGAGGGGCTGGTGATCAAGTGGGCAGGGAACGTGGGGAAGTTAACATGAGATCGCATAAGAGAATGAAAAGGAGTCAGGCCTGGAAACCCTGGGGATCCTCCTGTCTGCATCCTCCTAGCACTGAGATCAAGGGTGTGCACCACCACTGCCGAGGTGATGGGTGTGAGCTGCTGCCATGTGGGTGCTGGGAATCACACCCAGGTCCTCTGGAAGAAGAGCTACTCTTAACCACTAAGTCGTCTCTCCAACTCCTGAGCCTGAGTCTTTCTATGGGTTCTGGGATCTAACTCATTTTTTTTTGTTTTTGTTTGTTTTTTTTTTTTTTTTTGTTTTGTTTTGTTTTTCGAGACAGGGTTTCTCTGTGTATCCCTGGCTGTCCTGGAACTCGCTCTGTAGACCAGGCTGGCCTCGAACTGAGAAATCCGCCTGCCTCTGCCTCCCAAGTGCTGGGATTAAAGGCGTGCGCCACCACCGCCCGTTTGTTTGTTTTTCGAGACAGAGTTTCTCTGTGTAGCCCTGGCTGTCCTGGAACTCACTCTGTAGACCAGGCTGGCCTCGAACTCAGGAATCCGCCTGCCTCTGCCTCCCAAGTGCTGGGATTAAAGGCGTGCGCCACCACTGCCTGTTGTAACTCATGTTAATACAGCACTTTACTGACTAAGCCATCTCTCCATCCTTGCTTAATTTTTTTTAGATTTATTATGTATTTTTAATTTATTTTAGACAGGGTCTCATTGTGTAGCTCCTGGAACTCACTCTGTAGACTAGGCTCCCCTTGAGCCCATAGAGATCCATTTCCCTCTGCCTCTGCCTCTGCCTTCAGAGTTCAGGTATCCCACCATACCTAGCTATTTTCGTATTTTATTTTTTGTTTTAGTATTTTTAAATTTTACTTATTTATTTGAGATATGTATATATATATATATATATACGAGTACACTGTAGCTGTCTTCAGAGACACCAGAAGAGATGGTTGTGAGCCACCATGTGGTTTCTGGGAATTGAACTCAGGTCCTCTGGAATAGCAGCAGTCAGTGCTCTTAACCGCTGAGCCATCTCTACAGCCCCTTGTTTTAGTTTTTCAAGACAGGGTTTCTCTGTGTAGCCCTGGCCATCCTGGAACTTGCCCTATAGACCAGGCTGGCCTTGAACTCAGAGATCCACCTGCCTCTGCCTCCCTTGTTCTGGGATTAAAGCTGTGAGCCACCTCTGCCAGGCTTCAATTCTTATTTTAAGTGATGTATGTATGTGCATCATACATACATGACTGATGCCCTTGGAAGTTGGAAAAGACTATTGGAATTACAGATGGTTATGAACCATCATGTAGGAACCAAACCTGGGATCCTTTGCAAGAGAGTGCTCTTAACCCTAAGCCAATTCTCCAGCTCCTTTCTCCCATTTTTAAGATAACAGTATTTACATTTTTTTGTGTGTGTGTGTGTGTGTATGTGTGTGTGTGTGTGTGTGTAAGCCAGAGGTAGACACTGGGTGTCTTCTTCAATCCTTTTGTTGTGTTTTTGTTTTTTGAGATAGGGTGTTTCTATTAGCTCTGGCTGTCCCAGAACTCACTATGTTGATGAAGCTGGTCTCAAACTCACAGAGATCTACCTCTTTCTGCTTCCTGGTATTAAAGTCATGCACCACCATACCTGGCTTTCCTCAATCATTTTTTAGTAGAAAGTTACATATTTAACTTGTACGCATCTGTGTATCTTTGTGTGTGTTATGTGCTCATTTGTATGGGTAGAGGCCCTGGAGTTAAAGGCAAACAAATGATCATACTAGGCATGGTTGAGCATACATATGTGTTCATGCATACATGTGAGTGTATGCACATGTGCTCATGCATGTTTATGTATGTGAAGCTGTGTCTATGTGAGTATATACCCCATGTGTGAGAGTACCCATGGAAACCAGAAGAGGGTACAGGATCCCTGACAACGGGAGTTATAGGTGGTTGTGATGACTTGAGTACTAGAAACCAAACTCTGGTCCTCTGGAAGAGCAGGAAGTACTCTTAACTTCGGAGCCATCTCTCCAACTCCTGTTGTTGGATTTTTTTTTTTAATGTGCTTTCTAGGGTTTTGAACTCACGTCCTTATGCTGACACAGCAAGTGTTTTTACTCATTGAGACACCTTCTGAGCTATTATTTACACTTTGTTTATAGGTGCCCTTCCCCACATGCTGAGGATGGAACCCAGCAACTCAAACATGTTAAATAAATGCTCTGTCCCTGAAGCCCAGCACTGGACAGTAGTTTCAGAGCTTCATGTGCACTAGATCTTCTACCCTATGCTAACTCTATGCTATAGGTGTACTATTTCCCCTACTTTACTGACGAAAAAATTGAATTGTAGAGTAGTGATTACTGTATGTAGTTACTATGTGAACGAGCCTAGATTGAACGAGGAAGTGTGGCTCTGAAGGTTTTATCTTTAACGGTGGCATACTGTGAATACATCTTTTCAAGCAATGGTTCTCAGACTTTAATCTGTATCAGAATTACTAGAAGCCTGGCTGAGCCCCAAGTGCTGGGCCCCAGTGCTCTGGATACAGAGGCTGGAGTGAGGCTTTAGTATCTCCAGCCAGTGCCCACTTGATGTGGGTGCTGCTGGTCTGGGGACCAAACTTTGAAACTAAATCTTTTCTATCTCATTTTTGCCTCTTATTGACTGGGAACTGGTACAAGCATAATCTTCAGTGTAGAGATGCGGGGAATTAAAGTCACCTGCCCATGGCTGTGCAGACCACCCACCCACCCATCCTTCAATCCATCCATCCATCCATCCATCCATCCATCCATCCATCCATCCATCCACCAACCCATCCATCCATCCATCCATCCATCCATCCATCCATCCATCCACCAACCCATCCATCCATCCATCCATCCACCCATCCATCCATCCATCCATCCACCAACCCATCTATCCATCTATAATCCGTCTATCCATCCATCCATCCATCCATCCATCAACCCATCTATCCGTCTATAATCCATCCATCCATCCATCAACCCATCTATCCATCTATAATCCATCCATCCATCCATCAACCCATCTATCCATCTATAATCCATCCATCCATCCACCAACCCATCTATCCATCTATAATCCATCCATCCATCCATCCACCCATCTATCCATCTATAATCCATCCATCCATCCATCCTCCAACCCATCTATCCATCTATAATCCATCCATCCATCCAACAGTTGGGCACATTACTACTAGGCTTTATGCCTGCTTCAGTGGTATTGGCTTAAGCCAGAATCACCAGGAGCCTGGCTTGGGGGGCACACACCTGTAATCCCACCTTCAAGAGCCTGAGACAGGAGGATATCAAGCTCAAAGCCAGCCTGAGCTGCTTAGCTAGATTCTCTCAAAAACAAAAGAACATACTAAGCATGGTGGCATATGCCTGCAATCCCAGCATTTGAGGGGCTGAGGCAGGAGGATTAATTGGGGATTTGAAGTGACCTGGGCTATATAATGATTTCCAAGTCAGCTTGGGCCATAAAGTGAGACTGTTTCATAGCTCAGTGGTTAAGAGCCTTTGTTTTTCTTGCACCAGATGTGGGTTTGGTTCCCAGCACCCATGTGGTGGCTTGCAACTACCTACAACTCCTGTTCTGAGAGATCTGACACTCTCTTCTGACTTAGACACCAGGCATGCACGAGGCATACATACACGAACACAAAAAAAACACACTCATTAAAAACAAAACACAAAACAGCGAAAGAAATATCTGGGATGCTTTAGAAATCCCAGTGCTCAAGGTTCCTTCCCAGACCAATTAAATCGGAAACTGAGAGGGAGACAGGAATTCAAAGCCTGAATTCTGAAGCATCCTGGGCTTTGGTGAGCATTGCTATACTCAGCGGAACCCAGGGATACAGAACCTTTGACAACTGCATTGTCCTCATTGTCCTAAGAGGACCAGGGACCTCCCCAGGAAGAAGTACTGCCCTAGGAAGCAGAGAAGTGTGTTTCCTCATAGCCTGTATATGCGTGTGCATATGTGTCCGTGGGATGGTAAGACTGGGTTGGCTTGAACAGTGTCATGTAGAAAGATTGGAGAGACCTGGCAGTGGTGACTCACACCTTTGATACTAGCAGTTGTGGGGCAGAGGCAGGGCAATCTCTGAGTTCAAGGCCAGCGTAGTCTACAGTGTGAGTCCCAGGACATCCAGGGTTCTACAGAAAAACTCTGTGTACAAACAAACAAACAAAAAAGGCAGGAGAGCTAGGTTTGGTCTTTTGGGCAGTTCTTATCATTCTCTTTCTGGAAAATATAGTAGCTACAGGATCACGGGCGCTTAGAACTGACCATGAGTGACGAGCTTGGGTTTTTCCAATCCCTCCCTCCCTGGAAAGGAAGAAGGAAGCAATGACTGTCTCCATTTTCCACAGACACTTGGCAGGCCCTGTCTTTCCCTCATCGCTGTCTTTTTCCCAGCACCCATCTCAGTCTCCGGGGTATCTGGTCGTGTTAACTAGAGCCAGGCCTGGTTTTCTAATAAGGAACACAAGTTCTTCACTGACAACCATTGTTCATTGGCCCGACACCCCCAGTTCCCTCTGTTTGCAGGGCTGAGAGCTCCCGCCACCCCTCCCCACCCACCACACTCTCCTCTGCCTATGCAGCAGCTGGCTGGTGTGTGGGAGAAGGAAATGTGAATCAAGGGAGAGCAATTGATTCTCTGCATGTCTCCCAGGCATCTGTTCTAATGAGGCGGCCGGCAGCAGGAGGCCTCACTCAGGCTGATCTTGCGGGTCTCTGCTTTTGCTAGACCTTACAGGATTGCTGTGAGGTTGCTGCCTGGGCCTAGTGTGCATGGGCCTGTCCGTCATATTGAATGCAGTGTTAGTGTCTCTATCCAGTTACTTAGATGGCATAGTGAGGCGTATGATTAAAGTGTTCTCGAGTACACTGTGCTGTGATTGAGTACACACATGCTGGTATGTGTGTGTATGTGAGCGTGCATGTGCTAGTTTCAATCTTGGCCCGTGGGGCCGGGGGCTGCAGGTCTCAAATTCCTTTGCTATTTTTAGGGGCCATATCAGCTCAGCTGTCCAGGAGCCTGAGTGTGTGTCAGAAGGAAAGTGCCACCCTTCCTGTCTCCTGTCTCTAACCCTAGGACACTGTCTGTCCCCAACCCATGCCCTTATTTGAAGAGCTTCCTTCCCCTTCTACCCAGACCCCATTGCTCTCTGGCTGTGGACATACCTGGAACCCGCAGTCCTCTAGCCTCTGCTGTCTCCACAGCTCTGGCAGGGTTGGGCAGCTGCAGCGGGAGGGGCCTGGGGGAGGGAGGGGACCAGGGGCGGGGCTGCAGCTTGTGCTATTCTGAGCTGCTAACGGGAGCAGCAAAGAGAGGAGACTCCTCGCTCTGGGCTGCTCCAGGCCAAGCCATGCGGGTGAGTGTCCTTCTGACCCCAACCCCGGAAATGTCCCGGCCTCCCCACGATGTTTCCTCATTTAGGAAAAGAAGGCGTCCTGTTATTTCCCCAGATGTGGCAGAAGTAGGTGGAGAGGAAGGGGTGGAGCTGCCTTGGGGCTCCTCTCTCAGTCACTTGGTTGAAAGGGCAGTACATGGCCCCAGCTTCCTCGGAGCCCCTAAGAGGCAAGGCGCATACTGGGTCTGACTCATGATTTGGGGAGCTTGGGTGGGGAACCATCTTCTAAACCTCAGTTTCCTGGGGCTGCCTCCACCACCCCACAGTCTGAGGCGTGCCCTTCCCACAGTGAGGATGGTTGGGAGGCTTTTATTTCTTCAGAGCCTAGAAGCCCAGGCATGTCTTTGGAGAATTCGGTCCTGCTTTGGGCTGGGATGGTAGCCACCTCTGCCCTCTTACTCTGGACTAGATGGGAAAGATGGCCTTGACAGGGGATGGTCCTTGTGGTTGGCTAGAATCTTCTTACTGTACTCAAGAAGAGCCCAGCATGGCCTCTTCCACTCCCATGCCCAGGATACTTAGAAGAGACACACATGGCATCTCAGAGATGCCCTGTCTGTGAGCCTCTATCTTAAAGAAACCTTTTTATCTTTGTGTGTGTGTGTGTGTGTGTGTGTGTGTGTGTGTGTGTGTATGCGCGCGCGCGCCCTGTGTGCCTTGGCTTATGTATGGAGGTCAGAGGACAACTTGTAGGAGTTAGTTCTCTCCTTCCTTCCACTATGTGAGTTCTGAGGACCAAACTCAGGTCCTCAGGCTTTAGCAACAAGCATGTTAACCTACTGAACCACCCAGCCTGTGACTCTCTTTAGCAAATTATTCCAGAGAAGTAAGTTCCTTAAAAAAGCAAGTGAGGAGAGACATAGCTGCCTCCCAGGCCATCCTGTCCTCCCTTCTGCCCCTCCAGCAGGGTAAGGGTAAGGTTTTCGATTGAGTCAGCAATTGGCAGAGTGTGAGCTGGCCTGGTGCGGAGGTGTATCAGAAGCCTGAGATGTGCCCATAGCATTTGTATCTCTCTGTGCCCGGAGAACTGCCCTGTCCCAGCTGCCAAACTGGCACCGCTGTGGAGGTGTGTGGGGGCAGAGCAGGGTGGTGCCCAGGGAGGGGACTCTTCACTCCGGGAGCTGGGCGCTTCCTGCTCTAGCCTACTCCTCACCCCATCCTGCATCCCAGGCCACCAGCACCTTGTCTGTCACAGACTCAGGGCCATGGGAAATGGCACTAGCAGATGGCAAAGTGCCCTGCAGAGGAGCCTTGAGTGTTCTCAGAAGGGGAGGCCTCCAGCGGCCTGGCTGGCTGTCCGAGGAAACCCTGGCCCTTCTGCAATTGCAGTGGTGACAGGAAGCTGTCCCATGGCACCTGCTTCCTCCAGGCGGGTAGGCAGTGGCCCAGGGTTCTCTGCTGCTTTCTGTTCCGCCCTGCTGTGGGGGAGGGGGCTCAGCTAGAGGTTGGCTCTGAGGGCCACCTCTTCTTTGGCTGTCAGTGGTGGCCTTCAGGCCCTTCCCTGCAGAACTCCCCTCTTTCCAAGCAGCTTTGTAGAGTGCTCATGCATGGAGAGCCATGGAAACTACTGCTTTCTACCCAAGCTGTCGCTCCAGCCTCTGATGTGGAAAGGCCCACGGTATAGGTGAACAAGGGAGGTATGGGGGAGAGCTGACCACATTCCCTTAAAGTAAGCCCTGAAGTCTTGGTGAAGGACAGATCTGAGTGTGCGTTTTACATCTGTCACTTGCTGTCATGAGGCCATAGTAAAGTCACGTGATCTTCTGGGTCTTCCTTTGCTCATTTGTAAAGCAAGACTCACACTGGTGTCTACTTCAAAGGGATATTGTGGGCATCGAATGGGGCAATGCTTGTTAGGGGCTGGGCACTCTGCCTAGCACCAAGAAGATGCTCAATAAACATGCTCTGTTGGCTGGATCTGCTGCTCAGAGGCAGATGGCGTGTCTAGCATGGTAAGGCACTGGGTTTGAGTCCCAGCACTGCAAAGAATTTGTTACTGCCATTGCTGCTATTCTTTCTTCCCTTCCCCCGTTCCTCAGATAAGTGGGTACTAGGGTGAGATCGGCAAGGGGAGGGTCTCCTGAGAACTCCCTTTTGTGCCTTGGAATGGGAATGAAGAGAGAAGAGCATTGCCAATGTTGTTGGCACAGGGCAACAGGCTGGAAACTTACCTTGGCCACTGATGGCATTTGGTTCCCTCTAGACAGTCTCTGTCTTGGAGTTACTTGCTGCTGTAGGGACTTAATGTCTGGTTTAGACACGTAACACTTAACAACATCTGTCCAGGCTGGACATTCCTGGTCTGAGGGGCTGCCCAGCAGGTATGATTATCATCAGGGTCTTTGAACTCCCCTATTTCTTTCTTTTCCCTTCCTTCCTTCCTTTCTTTCCTTCTTTCTTTCCTTTTTAAAGATTTATTTATTTATTATATGTTAGTACACTGTAGCTGTCTTCAGACCCTCCAGAAGAGGGAGTCAGATCTTGTTACAGATGGTTGTGAGCCACCATGTGGTTGCTGGGATTTGAACTCAGAACCTTCGGAAGAGCAGTCGGTGTTCTTACCCGCTGAGCCATCTCTCTAGCCTCTTTTCTTTCTTTCTTTCTTTCTTTCTTTCTTTCTTTCTTTCTTTCTTTCTTTCTTTCTTTCTTTCTTTCTTTCTTTCCCTCTTTCTTTCTTTCTTTTTTTCTTTCTTTCTTCTTTGAGATTTATTTATTTTTGTATGCGTTGGCGTTTTGCCTGTATATAAATCTGTATGAGACTGCAATATCTTCTGGAGTGGGAGTTACAGACAGTTATGAACCACTATATGGGTGCTGGGAATTGAAACTAGGTCCTCTGGAGAGCAGCCAGTGCTCGTAACCACTGAGCCATCCCTCCAACCCTCATCTCCCCTTTCCTTGACACAGTGTATTATGGTAGCTAAGGGAGGGTTGTGGGTGTCGACACAGGGGGATGGTAAACCACAGCCTTGTCTCCCCAAGTGACAGGCGCCTTTGGAGCTGAGGATAGACAGTGCCTCAGCAGATTTCTCCTCTTTGAAAACAAATGCTTCTAGCTATTATTGTCTCTCTTTCCTTTCCCTTTTTTATTGGCTATTTAGCCATCTTTACAATAAAAACAAGCAGTAAGTAACAACTGCACAGCAAAATAAATAGCAAGTATGTCTATTGTGTTTAATTTACATTTACAAAATTATTATGATCACCATTCGCATGCTATTTATGTTCTCATTCTTTTTGACTGATGTCATTTTGTGTGGAATTTTCCATATGGTTTCATTGTCCACATCTTTGTCTTTGTAAATGGCAGCATACTCATGTGTTGGGCTAACGCCGTTGTTTCCCTAACCGGCTCTCATTCCAGTCCCTTGGGCTGTTTGCAGTTCGACTGTCCTGTAGAGTGCATCTCCAGAAAAGTGCTTGCAGGAGCTTGTGGGTTTTCTTTTCCTCTTTGTTTCTTGACGTCAGCTCACTGGGCATATATCCCTGCAAATGGTCTGGCTAGGCCAGAGAGGATGCATATCCCTGCCTTCCTCATCCTGGCCCCACCGCTCTGAGTTTGCTATCTATTTATTGTTGCTAAGTTTGGAAGTTACGCCTCTCTTGCTTGTGTCACATCTCTGAGAATCAGGATGGATAAGCCTTATGCTCTGTAGAGTGTATGGGGCAAAGAGACCAGATGGGAATGAGCTCTGGGCCAAGAACCCTGCCTCCTCTCCCGTTTCCTCCATTGTCATATGACTGACAACTTGTCAAAGCCTAATGGTATGATGGGTAAGAGAGAGTCCTGGCCAGGAGGAAATCCCAGTCAGGGGATGACATAGCTACCAAGACCCCGCCTGGCTGCGAGTGCCAGCTCTGCGGCTTCACTGAAGGGGAAGAGGCGCTAGCAGCTCCCCCTCCTGTGCTCCTCTGTAAGCGGGGTGCTATGGGGGGGGTGAAATGACTCAGGGGAGGGTGCTCAGGGGCGTGGCTCTCCTTTCCATTCTTCAAGGGAGGAAAGTGGTCAGAAGTGACACGGGAGAGAGATGGCAGGGCCTCAGAAAGTGTTGGGGACATCCTGGAGTCTCCCTTTTGTAAATTCAGAAACTCAGCTTGGAAAGATTGGATACATGTGCAACCACACTGCCAGCCTGTGCCTTGGCTTGAGCCAGATCTCCTGGGGCTCAACACCGAGGAAGAGAAGCCGGAGAGGGAGGCGGCATAGACTTTGGAGTTGGATCAACTTTAGGTTAAATCCAAGCTCCATTTGGGAGTCAGAGGCAGGAAGATCAAGAGTTCATGGTCATCTTTGGCTGCACATAGAATTGAGGCAGGTATATGCAATATGAGATCCTGTCTCAAAACAAAACAAAACAAAAATCCCCCAAAAGAATAAAATCCAAGCCCCATCGTATATCATCTTTGTGACATAATAGCTTTCAGAATTATTTTTTAGTCAGTGAAATAAAATGATGATACCACGTCAGATGATTACATTAGAAAATCTGGGCTAGCTGGGTATAGTGTTCATACGTGTAATTTCAGCACCCAGGAGGGCTAAGGCAAGGTGACCTCAGCAAGGCAAACCTGGTCTATGTAGTGAATTCTAGGCCAGTCTGGGCTACATAACAAGACCCTGACTCAAAAGAAAAAATAAATAATAAAATAAATTAGGCTGAGGAGATGGCTCCTTGGGTAAATGCTGTACAAGCATGGGAAGTGAGTTTGGATTCCAAGCACTCATATGAAAAAGCCCGGGTGTGGCAGGCAATGTGTATTCGTAACCCACCACTGGAGAGTGGAGGCAGATTGGAGGGTCCGGGAGTTGTCAGCCAGCTAGACTAGTCAAAAAAGTGATCGCTGGGTCCATTGACAGACTCTGCCTCAAACATTTTTAAATGGAAGGGCTGATGAGTTGACTCAGTGACTCGGTCAGTGCTCCCCTGCCTGACAACCTGAGGGAGCTCCACAGGACTCACATGGTTGGAGAGAGTTGTCCTCTGATCATACATGCACCATGATGTATGTGTGTGTACACACATTCGCACACGCTCATATAAATAAATGTAATAAAAGAAATAAGGTGGAGACGTGATTGAGAAAGGCATCCTGATGTTAACCTCTGGCCTCTGCACTTTTCTGCCTGAATGAATACACCCACGCCCACACACAAATAAGTGAATGGAGGAATGAATGAATGGATGAGGAAGAATGGATACTTAGGGAAATGTATGTTAAATACCTTGTATAGAGTCCATTCCAATGTAGGCATTCCTTATTCAGTAGTTAATGCTGGAAATGGCTGAAGTTACTGGGACAAGAGCCTTCTCTCTGGGAGCCCTTGATCCACAGCAAGTCTCTAGCTCTGAGAGAAATGTGTTTTAACATCTGGAGTCACGGCTGCAGAGGCATTGCCATCAGCTCTGGGGCTGGAGTTCCTTCTCTGCTCCATATTGGATAAAGATGGCCTGCTCCTGGTCCCAAACAGCTGAAAAAAGAGAGGAGAGATTCAGGCAGCTCTCTCCCAAGGCACAGAGGAAGCTTCCTCTGGGGAGATCCCGTGCTATCAGAGTGATACTCCCTGGAGTAGCTGGTGCGGAGGGGTGAACCAGATATCTAGTGGCCAGCGTCCTTCTGGGTCATACAGGACCTCCCTAGACAAGTAGGGAAACATAGACTTGAGTTCAAGGACCAAATGAGCCAATTAAATTTAAAGCCTGTAAGCATATTAACTGGATAGAAAGACGGAAGTCAACAGAGCTGATTAAAAATTGGGCTAGGGCATAGCTCATGGTGGAGCCCTCGCCTCGTATGCGCAAGGCCATGCGTTCCATCCCCAGCATTTCAAAACAAAGCTAATTTCTAGCTGCTTATTTATCACAATCAGCTGTAGGAGCAAACCACTTAGTTCTGTAGAATCGAAGGTGAAGCCTCTCCTGGGCAAGGGCGGACTCTGGTGCTGAGGACCTGAGATAGGAAGGCTTTGCCATTCCACAGACCTCTTTCCTGCCAGGCAGCTTGGGTTGTAGGTGGAAGGCAGAAGTGCTGGGGTCCTGAGGCAGCTCACTTAGTCTCTCTCCTGGAGAGTCAAGGGCGTGAGTGGCTCTCCACCCCCTCCCTGACTCCTACAGTTCTGGGTCTGGAGGTGACTTTATTCATTATCTAGACCAGTCTAGTCTCTAATTCCCCAGGCAGGCCCAGAGGGGTAAAGCAGCTTATTTGAGGACACACAGCCTCCCAGTTTAGACGTTCTCCGTCCGACACCCACCTTGCATCTGTTTTCTTCCCACAGTTTATTTCCCAGTCCTTCCATGACCCGAGTTTTGGGACTGTCCCTTCTAGCCTCCTTTCCTCTTGTCACCCACAGCATTCGTCCCAGCAAGTCCTGGCCTTTAGGAAGACTCTGAGCCCCTGAGAGGCCCCACCCCTATTTCTTCTCTGACTGGGACAGGCTGCCTCCAGCACCATGGCCTTTTCATCTCGATTTGCCTTCTGGGAGCAAAAGGGAAGTTGGGTTTCAAAACCTTGGTTCTCTTATGTGTTCAGCATGGTGAAGCTACAGAGGGATTGGGGCATGTATGTGCATTTGGGGGTACAGGGAGAATGACCAGTGGCTGGGGAACCCTTCTCTGTCTTGATGGCTTCTGTGCTGAGTCACTCTCTTCCCTGAGTTCCACCTCTGGTAAGCTGAGCTGCCTTTTGTGCGGCTGGTGCCTCTCCAAGTTAATCCTTCCACACCCTTCCACAGCCCATAGCTCAGACTCACCCCTGGGACTGTGGGGTTCTGGGGAAGGCTCAGCCCTGATGCCCGTGGAGCCCGGAGTCTGGGGAATGAGATGGGTAGAAGAAAGGAGCTGCTAGCGGGGATGGTAGGCCAGTTGGCGGCCAGCTCCGGGGAGTAATCCAGGCTGTGACAGACTTGGGCATGCCTTTGTGCATATGCACAGTCTCTGGCTGGACAGTGACCTACACAGCCAGAAGCTTTAGGGAGGGGGGAGGGCGCGAGTCAGCCGGAGGCTAAATCCAGAGCTGAGCTCATACCTGAGCCCAGTGTCCCAGACACTTTGGGGGGCAACCAGTATTTCCAATGCCTCGCCTTGGACTGCCATTTGGGACCCCAGACAGAGGCTACGGGAGAAAGGACAGATTTGGAGCTGGTGAGGGACTAAGAGTGAATCTGGGCCTTATGGAAAGCCAAACTAACAGCACTGTGTGCACTAATGAGAGTGTTTGTGCTTTGGGAATACTTAATATCCTCTAACCTGTGTGCCTAGGGGCTACTGCATCACCATGCATGATCCCGGTGGGGAGGGATGGTGGCCCTTGCTGAGGAGGACGGGGCACCTAGCCACCCTGCACATATCGTGTGGGCTCCCCCTTCCCCTTCTCGGCACAGACCCCAGTTTCTGAAGTAGAAAGGTTTCCTCTGTGAGTCTTTGCCTTGTCCAGTGAGAACTAACTGAACCCTAGACCATTGACTATGCTTTGTAGACAGGACGTGGCTTCAGTCCTGTAGTGGCCATCATGCTGGACACTGTCCAGGCACTGACCATGGACCTTGGTTGAAAGTGAACAGCCCCACTTCTCTATTAGATCATTGATTCTGGATGTTGCTAAGAATATCTTCCATTAGACGTCAAGGCTTCTCCCTGGGCTCCTCTCTTCGTACTATGCAGGAAAGAAAGGCACGCTGAGGACGTTGTAGGGTTAGGAACAGAGCTGGTTGCCTGGGGAAGGAAGGAACATTAAGTTTCCTGGGACTGCCTGGGTGTAGGAGGCAGAGGTGCTAGAATAGAAGAGTGGGCTCTTCTGACTTGGGGCCCAGCCCCGTGGAGTCCATTCCCAGCTTGACTCTGCACTGGCAGACCTTCAGAGTGTCCACATCACCAGTCCTTTCCCAGACAATGGCAGCGTCTGCTCTTTGCCTGACTCTGCACCTGCTGTCTGATTCGGGCTGCGGCTCTGGCTGTAGCACCCCAGCCCAGCCAGAGATCTCTCTCCCCTGCACACCTCACCTTACCTTGGGGTTCCTTGCCCCATCTGCATGGATGGCAGCTCTGTGACCTTGAGATCATGATGTGGTGGACCTATGACATCCCCAGTGGGCCGGCTACCTAGCCCCCAGCATCCTTGGATTTTACTTTCATAGAGACTCTCAGTTCCTATAACGCTGTCTCTGGGCAGTTTCAATCTCAGGAAAAGAGATGTCTTGCTCAGACCCCTAGCTCCAACCCCAGTCCTGCTCTGCTTCTCAGGGAGAGAAGGCCTTAGATCTTTTCTCCCAGCTTTGACCTGCCAGTGACTTCTCTGTCTGCTCCCTCAGGTTAAAGAGGAGGACAAAGGTGTGCCAAAACCCGGCCCTCCAGGCAAAGAGGAAGGGGCTGTAAGTGCTTCCCTGAGTGTGTGTGTGTGTGTGTGTCTGTGAGGTGGGTTGGCCTTGTCCCTTCCAGTGTTGCTGGTGTGGTTAGAGGGAAAGTCAGCAGTGGTGTAGAAAGTACAGTGTGTGTGGCACCACTGTGGGTACAAAAAGGGAGGAGGGAAGCTAAGGTGCTTTGGGGCCTACCCTCGGTCACCCACCCCAGGCCCCTTGAGTTGATTACTTTCAGGCTTGGTTTCTTGGACCTTTGGGGGCAGGCAGTGTGGGTAAACTCTCAGGTCAGGGAGCACGGACCAAATGAAAGCTCAGCTGTTGGGATTCTTCAGCCTGCACTGGGTGGCCCAAGGCAAGGACACAGAGGGATAGGCAGTTGCTGCTGGCGCTTCCACCCCACCCTTCAGCTGCTCTGTGCACAACCTTTGTGCCCACATACGCCCAATGCCCCATACCCTACCACCTTGGGACAGAGACCCTGAGTAAAGCTGAACTCTTATAGGGTGAGACGGAAGATAGCTTCTGAGCAGTGTGCCCAAGAGAGGATGCAGACGTTTTTAGGATGGGCAAACCATCCTGGCTGTCCCTACTTCCTTAGGTGACTGATTAGCCAGGCTTGTGGCTTCCTTTGGATCTATAAACAATCCCAGAAGGTCAAGGCTAACCTGTGATTTCAAAGGGATGTGTTTGAGATGTGTAGAGCCGCAGAGTAGCCCAGATTATCTTTCTTTCTCTCTTTCTTTCTAACATGTAAAGTGCTCAGGAGAGTGTCTAGCAGGCAAAATACAATATATGTGCTAGCAATTACTATTGTGCCCTCATCTCTACTTGTGGGGGATGGGAAGGAAGCCAGGAATGGGAAAGGAGGAGGACCTGGCGGCTGGGGCTATGGCCAGTCCCACAGTTCCCTGTCATGCCACCCAATACTCTTGGCCTAAGAAGCTGAAGAGGAGCCCACATCCAGCCCTCCTCCTTTACCCCCGTAGACCTTCCCTAGAGCAGAGGCCTGGACTAAGGCCCTGGACTCAGCTGCGCTCAGAGGATGAGGCGCCCTCTGCACGAGGCAGGCCTGTCATCTGTGAGTCTGTAAACAGGCATGGCAGCCAGACCTTCACAGTGGTGTGATCAGGAATCACGGCCGCTCAGTGGATGGAGGACTGAGTTACACAGCTCAGGGAGTGGCAAGTCACTGTCTGCTCAGCTCCTGAACTGGCCTCGCCTCCAACCACAGGCAGTGTGGTTAGCTTTGCAGGAAACTGCCCTGTCATTAGCCAGCGTGGCCCTCCTAGTAGCTGTCTCTCGCCACCCCAGACAGTTCCTGGCAGAGTGTCTAGGGTACCCTAGAAGGAGAGCGCCAACATACACCAGGCAACTCCTGGATGCCCAGAGACTGGTAGCCACCCAGCTGAGCCAGGACCCTGCTCCCCAGGGAGCGCAGCTGTGGCTACTGGGATGCTTAACTCTTTGTGGGCCCCAGTTGTCTTCCTCCCACCATTCCACACATACCCTCTGGGAGGTAGGAGTCTCTAACCCATGAGAAGTTTGCAGGAGGGAAACAGAGTCAGCACTGGGCATCTGCAGCTGGTAAGAGTGTAGGTGAAGGGGAGACAGTGGCTACGGACTAGAGGAAGAGGAGCTGGGTTGGGGGAGAAGCTTGACTCAGGAGGAGTACCTTGTCAGTTTCTTCCTTCAGGATGGTCAGGCCGTGGGTCTGACCACCTAGAGAACTGAGTGATGAAGAAGTAGGGATGGCGAAGGCAGGGAGCCCCGAGGAGACAGGCCTGGGACCTCCTTACCTTCCAGCTCTGCTGGCTATGAGGGGATGGGGTACGGGTGGACTGGGCCTCGGTTGTTACTCTGGCATAAAGACAGTAATTCTAAGGTGCTTATGGACCTTGGGGGCCCCTTGTGTGCGTGTTTTCAGTGACCTTCACACCTTCTGGGGGTGGCAGCAGGGTGATCTGTGAGAAAGAGAAGCCAAGGTTTCCAGTGCGGTTGTTCTGTCTAGATGTCTAGACTCTAGAAGGTGGAGAGAGGAGTACTGGGGGAGAGAAGGGAGCTTTTGGATCCGTGTGTTCTTTGGTGAGTGAATGGAAGATCGGTCTTGGGGCCTGAGACCACACCCCCTTTCATCCTGTGTGCATAATATGCGTAGGGCTGTGAGGTTGCTACTCATGTCCTTATGTATTTATGTGACTATAGCTAGAGACCAGCTCTAAGGACAGCAGTGCTCCACCTAGGAGTCCTCAGCCTGCCACCAGCCCGGTACCCTCAGAGACTTCCCAGACAGCCAAGAGTCCCGAACCCTCGCTCACCATGAATGGCCTAGGGGCTGCCTCGGTCGAGGGCCCAAATGAAGAGGCTCAAGGCCTGTCCCGGAAGCGGGTGGCGAATGCAGTGAGGAAGGTGGTCAGCAAGGTACTGCCTGGTGAGGAGCCTGGAAATGCCAAGGAGCCTCCTGGCCGAGGAGCCAAGTCCCCTGAGCACCCTGTTCGAGGCAAGAAGGGAGAAAAGGCAGCCTCTAGTCCCAAACCCCCACCACCACCGCCGCCTCCTCCTCCTGCTCCACCAAAGCCTGAAGCCAAGAAGGAGGCAGTCAAGGATGAGCTCTCTGTGGGCCTACGCAGTCTGATGTCTAGGGGCCGAGCCAAGGACCACAAGTCCCGCAGCAAGCAGCCTCCTGGGAAAGGGGAGAAGGCCCCCAGCCAGGAGCCAGCCTCGTCTGGAAAATCAGGCTCTCCAGACATGGTGGACTCCCCAAAGAAAGCAGGATCCTCAGCCAAGTCTGAAACCCCAAATAAGCCGTGCTCCCCAGCTCCAGCACAGGAGCTGACCGACCCAAGCTTGGCTGACCCGAAGTTGAACCCCTCTGGAGAGCCGCAGGCCAAGTCACCAGCCTCTGATGTACAGCAGGAGGTACCGGAGTGTGCCACTAACCTCCTATGCCCCTCACTACTCTTACTGGAGGGCTTAGCACCCCCATGGTGGCTTCCTCAAGCCTGAAGGAGCCTTGCATGAAAAAAAAGCTGGCCCAGGGTTATGTGCACACCCGTGGCAGGGGCTGCATGACGTTCATTAACCTTTTGCCACAGTGAGCGAGGGCCTGGACTCTGGCTGCTGAGATGGGAACTGCTCACCAGAGTGCTGCAGGCCTTTCCATGACAGTCACAACTGAGTCTTAGCAGATGGGCACAGGGTGGAGACAGGTTTCTGAAGTCAGGTGATCCAGGCTCACATCCTCAGCTTCATCCCTGGGAGACTCCAGTAAGGTCCATCACCAAGGGCCAGTCTGTCAAGTGGGAAGTTATAATGTAGGTCCTTAGTCCCCTCTGTGAAGCCGTAAGCACTGGGAATTAGTCATTTTTATATCTTGGAATGTTTTATGGTATACATACAAGTAGCCACCTGCAACCACCTTGTGTGACTGTGTCCAGGGCAAACCCATTGAATAGTCTCACTTCAGGATATAAAAGATCCACGTGGTTTGTGCCACCAGAATAATTAAGAAAAATCTTTTGTTTGGGGGAACTCTTTGGAGTTTTGAATTACAAACAAGGGGTGATGCCTGTGTCACATGGAGGCTGTGCTGATTAGATAGGATGCAGGTCATATTCATATGCCACCAGGTACCCACGATGGTAGCGCCGACAGTGATGCTGATGACAGTCACTAATGCCATCACTGCCTGAGCGTCCACCCGCCGTAGGACTCTTGGGAAGCCCCGTGCCTGGGTAGCAGGTATGCACGGTGAGCCCCTTTGTAGCCGCGCTGCCCCATCTTCACAGGTGTTGGCTCCTTGGCTGGTCTTGAGTTAGAGTCAGTTCTTTTCAAGCTGCTCCACCGTGTGCGTCCCGCTGAGGTCTCGTAGGATGTACGTTGGGAGCGACATTAACTCTGACTCCGCTTTCCTGAGCTTTCTCAGATTTCTTGTAGCTTAGAAGGAGAGGAGAGAGGTGGGTGCCAGGGCACAGCCTGAGGAGCCAGTGAGGCACTCACCAAGTACTTCCTCTTGATAGCCATCTTTCCTGGGAGCTGCCTTGACATTGCATTGCAATGTGCAGAGGGACGCCAGCTGCTACCCTTCCCCACCCTCCTGGCCTGCTCTGTCAGGGCAGTGTGTTCCTGTCTCACAGGGAAGAGTTGACAGGGGCTTTCTGGCTTGATGATCAGGGTAGCAGCTGAACTTCAGTTCCTTGGGGAACCTCTAAGTAGCCAGGGAGTGTCATGTGCCTGCCCTGGGCTGTGCCTGCCCTGGGCTGTGCCTGTCCTGGGCTGTGGCCTCCTTCCAGCTCTCTGCACCTTCTTCTTGCACTAGGGTGGAGTTGGGGGCTGAGACATGTCTTGACCTGGAGTTCATTTCTTGTTCATCCTGGGATAGGAACGAATGGGGTGGTGGGTGGATAACAGGGCTTTCTCGAGCTCACAATGGTTAGAGCAGTGGGAAGAGGTAACCCCAGGCCTCACAGGTTCCTACATGTTCCTTTTTCATATCATAGTTTCAAAACTCAAACTGGTGCTTGGCTTGTCTCCCCGCCCTACTCGACTTCTGCACTGCGTCCCAGTGGCTTCCTGGGCTAAGAGCTTGGCATGTGGTGCCCCCACTGTCCCCTGGGCCAGATCTAATAGTGGTTTAACCTTTAGACAGGAGCTGACCCTGAGGTCCGGCTGAGTCCTGCAGAGGAGGCACACCAGCGACTTGAGAGGATCTTCACAGCTTCTGTAATGCCACCTCCCTGTGTGTGTGTGTGTGTGAGTGAGTGATAGAAGGGAACTCCATGGCTGAACCCTCACAATGGCTCTTTGGTTGAAGAAAGGAAAGCTGAACTCTATGGCATATTGACACTCCGGACAGCCCAGGGCCCTGTGACCACACAGAGGCCCTTCCTAGCTGGGGATCCAGTCTCCTTCTCTAGCCCTGGTCTCCTACTTTGAGGACACTCATTGGTGTAAGGGTCTGGTGTACGACGAGGCAGGAGTCAGTGTTTACATTTTGATGCCCTGTATCTAGACCCATGTGAATATTAACCCTTCTCATTTCTAACAAGCAATTTCCAAGGCTTGCCTGGCTCCCATTTCTTCCAGAAAGACTTTGGGGGGCTTTAAGTAACCAGAATGTGGTGTAAAGGTCAAGTCTGTGTCCAGGGTTGGGCACTTGACAGGTAGCTAGGGCTGGAGCTGGGTGGAGTAAGGCCTCTGCTTGCAGTGTGGCCACTGTGCCTGCCCAGGTGTGGAACACGGTGTGGTGGGGGCTCGAAGAATGTGTCTTAGATTTAGGCTGTCAGTTCCCTTGTGTAGCTCTGAAATGTAGCCCTTGGCATGGGGAGTGGCACCTCTGGGCTTGTGTTTAGAGAGGACAGGCAGCATTCTCTTGGTGTCTGGTAGCCATAAGGAAACTAGCACCCTGGGAGCGGGAGGCGGGGTGGGGGATGGGTTGCAGAATGATGGGGGTGCAGGCCTTGGGTGTTATGAGGTGGCCTGGCCTACCAGGGGTGTGGGAGAGCAAGACTAATCCAGGGTAGACTGAATAGCCAGTCCAGGACAGACTGGCTAGAGAAAGAGTGTTGGATGCCTATGTGCCCCAAGGAATGACCCACAGAGCCTTCCTTCTATAGGGTCTGATGATAACAAGAACCTCTCCTGTCCTCCTGTCGCAGTCTGGCCTCTCTTGCCTAGCCAGCAGCCCAATCCTGGGCAAGTGCTCTTGACTCCCACTCTGTATAAGGAACAGAGTGCTGGCTCACGGGTCTAGGGGTGCCTTTTGGAGGGGACCTGCAGTGGTCTCTACCTGTCTTCACCTTTTTCTCTTTCTCTCTTTGCTTGCTCCTGGTAGCTGGACCCCGAGGCCGCCTCTCCTGCCCACAGCCAGGTAGGGTGCTCCTGCCCCACCCAGGAGCCCTCTGCTTTCTCCAGTGACAACCCGCCACCCCCACCCTGCACCTGGGCTGGCGTATGTGCTCGGGCCTCCTGCTGGAGTGTAAGGCCTCTTTCCCTCTAGGTTCCCACTTTGTATTGGGGTACCCAGGGGATCTGAGATGGTGCAGCTTGGGGAACTTCGGGGCCCCAGCTTTGCCTCTCAGCCACTGGAGCCCCCATGTTGCTGCCCTGTTCCTACTCTGGGTAGGAAAGCACCAAAAGACCTTTCTTCCTCAACTTAACCCCAGCCTGAAGATGAAATGGTCTCTGTCTCCACCTTCTGGTCAGCGTGAGGAACTTGTTCTCTCTAACACACGGCCTTAGAACATGCTCACTCAGGACAAAAGCGTGATTTGGAAAAGACAAAATACTGGTGACTTATTTTTTGAGACAGAGTCTCTCTATATAGCCCTGGCTCTTCTAGAACTCCCTATAGACCAGGCTGGCCTCGAACTCAGAGCCTGCATCTGCCTCCTAAGTGCTGGGGTCAAAGGCACCAGCACTCCTTGCTCAATCCTTCAAAGATTAAAAGATTAGAAACCCAGCATTTTGAAATTTTCTCACTCAGACAAATCAAACATGGACAGCTTTGTCATGATCAACCTATTGATCCTATTGATCACCCTCCTTTTCAAATCTTAGAAATGCAGTGAAGATTACACATCTTTCTGCTTGCATGTTCTTGCCATTTTCTGATCCCTCACTCAGGGTTCAGTACCATAGGATGGTGTCTCTGCCTCAGTTTGGGGTCTCATGAGAAGGAGACACACCTGGGGTGAGAATCTGGGGGTTGCCGTCTGGGGAGAGAGTTGGAACAAGCCTGAGGGCTGGTCTGCTTCTAGGTGGCCAGCCTCCCTCAAGGTGACATTGCTGACATTTTACAGCCAAGGAGCCCAGTAACCGTGGTATCTAGGTCCCTTTTTGGTCCCAGTTCCTCTGGTGCTACTGTTTCCTAGTTCAAGTGTTCTTATTAGAGGGTGTCAGATCTGAGAGCCCCATACTCTGACAGTGCTTATGAATGCCTATTTTGATTGGTGACCTTTGACCTCTGACCCTGGGTGCTTCCCAACCCTTTCACGACCACTTCTGTGCTCCCTGCCTTTGACCAGTCAGCTCTGTCTTGTGCCCTTGCTGCCTGTGCCCTCATGTGACACTGATATGCCCCTAGGCTTGTGCAGGTACGATCTTCCAAGTCTACAAAGGGGCCTTTGCAGACTGACTTGGAGGAGAGGGCACTATGCCCTTGTCCACGTAGAGCATCTTCAGGTGAGAGCCCAGGGCCTCTTATTATTCCATGACGCAGAGTCCTAGGATGCAGGAAAAGGTTCCTCCCATCTTAGGGGAAGAGCCCTTTCTTTTGGCATGAAAGAACCCAAGACTGTGGCCCAGAGTTCAGGGCCTGAGTCAGGATGCAGGTCTCACAGGCTCCCAGGGAGGAAGGAAAGAGGCAGATGGAGGTGGAGCTGGTGACTCGGTCTCCTGGGGCCTGTTCTCTCCTGGCCACAATGCTTCCTGTGTGCCTCAAAGTTGCAATCCCTAATCTCACTGTCTGTCCTCAGTGGCTTCTTAGCCTCCTTTCCTAACCTCTCTCACATGCCCCTGGCCCTGGGGCCCCTACCTGATGTTTCCACTTGCCCAGTGGCTCAACTTGAAGCCCTTTCCTCCCTTGTCTCCTCCTCATTCTTGCTGTCCTTGTCTCTGATCTTTTAAAGCAATATCTGTTTGTTCCCCCTTTCCCCCTTATAGGCCAAGACAGAAGAGCAGATTGCCGCCGAAGAGGCCTGGTATGAGACAGAGAAGGTGTGGCTGGTCCATAGGGATGGATTCTCCTTAGGTGAGTCTTTGAGCATTGGCTGTAGATGGTGATATTTGAGTCAGAACGGGCATGAGGGAATGCCTCTGCTTCTGGTAAGGCCTGGTAGTGAGCAAGGAGAGGCCGGTGAGCCAGTGGGCGAGAAAGCAGGGCGAGAAGGCCTAAGGAGAGTAGTAGAACTTCCCAGACCCAGGTCCAACTAACCCTGCTCTGCAGCCAGCCAGCTCAAGTCAGAGGAGCTCAGCCTACCTGAGGGGAAGGCGCGTGTGAAGCTAGACCACGACGGAGCCATCCTGGATGTGGATGAAGACGATATAGAGAAGGTTGGAAGGAGCTTCTGGCAAGGGAGGACTCAGGCAGGGCAGGCCTGTCCCCTGTGATGGAGATGGGATCTGTGCCTTCATTGTCTGTCTTCCCAGGCCAATGCTCCCTCATGTGACCGTCTAGAAGACCTGGCTTCACTGGTGTACCTCAACGAGTCTAGCGTCCTGCATACACTGCGCCAGCGCTATGGGGCTAGCCTGCTGCACACCTATGCTGGCCCTAGCCTGCTTGTCCTTAGCCCCCGAGGGGCTCCTGCTGTGTACTCAGAGAAGGTGTGCCTTCCTATGAACCCACCCACCTGCCTCATCCTACCTTTCCGGTTCTCTACTCTTCCTCTTGGGTATCCACCCAGTTCATAGTTGACCTTGGCAGAGGAGCCAAAGAGTAGGGCCAGAGGGATATCCTGCAGTCGTTAATAGAGTTGACAAATATCTGCGTTTCCATGCATGGCCTGGGCATCTCTAGAGTGACATTACAGAAACATGCAAGCCCTAGAGGTAAGAGCAGGTGGGCCCTGCTCTAAGGGCCTCTCCCTTCCCTCTGTGCCTCTCCTGTTCTAGGTGATGCACATGTTCAAGGGGTGTCGGCGGGAAGACATGGCACCCCACATCTACGCCGTAGCCCAGACTGCATACAGGGCGATGTTGATGAGTCGTCAGGACCAGTCCATTGTCCTTCTGGGTTGTAGTGGCAGTGGCAAGACCACTAGCTTTCAGCATCTTGTTCAGTATCTGGCTACCATCGCGGGCACCAGTGGAACCAAGGTGTTCTCAGGTGAGGCGGGCAGCAGAGAAAACAGACCAGGGCAGGGGTGTGGGGACAGGAGAATGATCTGCCGAGATACTGTTTCTTTCCCCCCCTGGGTTCCTTATCCCTCTGAATAACTCCCCAAGCCCAATCCCTGGACAGTTGTTGTCTGGGACATCCTGGAGCACATGCCTTGGGAGTAAGCTGTTCCGGGGTTTCCTGATGTCCCCTGACTCTGTGCTCTGCAGTGGAGAAGTGGCAGGCTCTGTCCACCCTCCTGGAAGCCTTTGGGAACAGCCCCACCATCATGAACGGCAGTGCCACCCGCTTCTCCCAGGTCCTCTCCCTGGACTTTGACCAAGCTGGCCAGGTGGCTTCGGCCTCCATCCAGGTAAGGGGCACTGCCCAGGCCTAGAGAGCAAAGATGGACCCCATGACAGCACAGGCAAGGTTGGCCTGGGCTGTCCCCTTTCTGCCCTCCAGGTCTCCTGCCCGGCTCCTTTTCCCCTCTCCACCATACTGTCGGGAACCCCACCTCCCTCTGCCCACTTTCTGAGACCCAGGGACTTAGGACTTCTGTCAGGCTAGTGCTACACACTTGATAAAGTATGGCCCAGGCACACTGATCTTCTTTTCACACTGAATGAAATTTCTTTTTTTAAAAATTACCTTTATTCATTTATTTGTGTGTATGTATGTATGAACACACACACCAGCATCCCACAGCATGGAGGTCAGAGGGCAACTTGCTGGAGTCGGTTATCTGCTTCCATCATGTGGGTCCTGGGGATTAAACCCCAGGTTGTTAGGCTTGATGGTAAGCATTGTTGTCTGCTAATCTCGCCATCTGCTAAATGAAGTTTTCTGCCATAAGCGTCCATCACCATAGGAAGGCTGATCCCTGGGTACTGGGCGTGGTAGTGCCCACCTCCCCCCTATTCCAGGAGTTGGGGGCTTTCTTCTTTTGCCTGGCTCTAGTTTCTACCTTTGCTGATCTTGAAGTGAAGTGGTAGGTGGTTGAGCCCCTGGGAACAGGATGTCCCGCTGGTTCTCTGGGCTTGGAGGATCATGGGTAGGAGGAATGTGACCCTTCTTCCTCACCTCTGCTGTGCCACAGACAATGCTCCTGGAGAAGCTGCGTGTGGCCCGACGCCCAGCCAGTGAGGCTACTTTCAATGTCTTCTACTACTTGCTGGCCTGTGGGGATGCCACCCTCAGGTGAGAGGGGAAAGGAGCTCTAATGGGGCTGTGGACTCCAGCCCACTGACTAGAAGCCTTACCAGCTTCTGGCCCACAGTGCCCGTGTCCACTACCCACTGTGTGCTGGCTCCAAGCTGGGCCTAGGGAAGGTGAGATTATAGAGACACAGGTCTTGCCATTTAGGAAGTACTTGGTCTTAAATCTTGGGGTCATGCTGTATGAAGGGGACACAACTGGCCCCTTGGTGTTCAGTCGTCTCCAGGTCTGGGGAAGAAGCTCACCTGGATGCAGGTGGGAGATAGCTTGCCTGCAGTTGTGCAGTGGCTATAAGCTGAGCTGGTCTGAAAGCCAAGCCTTCTCCAGTACTGTCCAGGTGGCCCTCAGCTGCTCGTTGGACACCTCTACCATGTTCTTCCATTTATGCCTTCAGACTGGCTCCCTGCTCAAGGCCAAGCAGGTGGCTCCAGGCACTGTCATCAGCCCCTTTTACGGCAGAGGCACACATGTGTCCTGCAGGTTCCCTGCTCCTCTCTGGGTTCTGACCATACGCCTTCTTCTAGGGAGGCTGATGTCCCGCTGAGGCATCCAGTCCAGTTAGGAATGAGGCAGATCTGGCTGGATGATCGGGTGATGGGCAGACAGAACACAGTCTGAAAGCTATGATGAGTTGTCATCCCTGAGAGGGATATGGCCTTGGCCTGGGGACCAAGCCTCATGCTGATACCTCATTTGTACCCCTAGGACAGAGCTCCACCTGAACCACTTGGCAGAGAACAATGTGTTTGGAATTGTGCCATTGTCCAAGGTGAGAGCCCGCCTCTGGGGACTGAGTTGGTGGCTTTGGGGCTAGAAGCCTCCATTGGCAGGTGGCTCCTCATGGGTGGTTCTAGCCTGGCCCTGCATTCCCAAAGGGTGCAGTGGTGTGGGGAACGCTGGAAGGGAAGCCCTCTGAGGTTCAGAGCCAGCATTGCCCTCTACCCTCCAGCCTGAGGAGAAGCAGAAGGCCGCTCAGCAGTTCAGTAAGCTACAGACGGCCATGAAGGTGCTGGCCATCTCCCCTGAGGAACAGAAGGCCTGCTGGCTCATCCTGGCTTCCATCTACCACCTGGGGGCTGCTGGAGCCACCAAAGGTAACGGGCAGCCTGTCCAGTTACCCAGAAAGCCCCGGAGGCCCCTACCCATTTGTGTCGTTTGTTCTTGTCCCGAATGTTAAGTCTTAACATTGAGCTGTCACCGGACAACCTTCCCCTGCCCCCTCACGTAGTCTGAGCCGTTCTGTACGCCGCCTCAGTACACCACATCACAGCAGGCTAGAGAAACATCTCTGCCCATGATTGCCTGAGGCTTGGCCTTAGCTTTCAAGACAGAGTGAGGAGCAAGCAGGTGGGTGGCTTGGGTGTAGGGTTGAGGGATGGAAGGTACTCCCTCCGAGCAGAGCGGCGAGTGACTCTCCTTCTCGTTCCCTTCCTGATAGAGCCCCTTGAGGAGCAAGCCGGTAACTAACCTTGGCATACCTTGGGATGTAGGGAGCTGCTTTACTGTCTTGGCGCTTCCCGAGGTTCCGGGCACTGGGCTCATCCTCATGGCATGGAGAACTGGTCTAAGGAGAAGCCCCATTTAGGGACAGAAGAGCCTGAGAGCTGTGGGAGGCCCATACACACACACACACACACACACACACACACACACACACCCGTGGCAATTTCCCTTCTCATTTGCATCCAGAACCCACACTGGGCTCATCCTCATGGCATGGAGAACTGGTCTAAGGAGAAGCCCCATTTAGGGACAGAAGAGCCTGAGAGCTGTGGGGCTTCTTAGAGGCACACACACACACACACACACACACACACACACACACACACCCCATGTCAATTTCCCTTCTCATTTGCATCCAGAACCCCGGGCTTCCTTAGGCCAGTTTCCCCACCTTTCAATCCACCCGTTTGGTAGTTGCGGCTCTTTCTCCTGCATGTCAGGGTGGTGGCCACTAGGGGGCAGCAGGCACCTGGTGATGGATGGACTGAGCCCTTGGGATGGATCCATGCTTGTGGATGGCTGGGGTGCACTCTCAACTGGAAGACTGTTCTCTTTGGATACTGCACCGAAGGGCCAGGGTTGCAGCAGCTCTTCACCCCCTTTCCCTCCCGCCTTGCAAAAGGGGGTGCTGGCTCTAGACAGCATTCTGGCTCCTGCTCTGTCTTCCTGGAGACAAGAAAGGACTGCTTAGCAGGAGTTGGAAGCGTTGGTGGCTGTGGGTGGGTGCATGTGGGGACAAGTGTCCGGGTGTCCAGTCTTCATGAGATCAGCTTTGGGTTAAAGAGATGCAGAAGGGTGTGAGGGTGTATGGTTATGTCTTGAGAGAAGGGCTGTTCTCTGAGGAGTCAGGCCCAGGTTTCCTCTGACCCGGCTCAGTTTTGACTTCAGGTGGAAGGCTCTCTGAGTGTTGATTAGCGTCATTCTCTCCTCAAAGTTTCTAGTATTTCCCAGATGTGTGTGTGCGTGTGTGTGTGTGTGTGTGTGCCTGCCCATATGCACAGTGGGACACCTGTGGGGCTCTGTCAGTGTGATAGCATCCACAAACACATTCCTTTGAGACTGTGTACTTTTGTATCTCAGAGCCAAATGTGCTCATGTTTTCTTTCCTGCTCATCTTCATAAACCCCTGCCCTCCCACAGTCCTTCCCGAGGGCCTGGCGGGCTCAGCTGATGACTGTTTGCTAACACACTGTTTTTCTTTGCATGCTGCATGCTGGTCCTTTGCCTTACAGAAGCTGCTGAAGGTAAAAACCTTGTTTCCTGTTGGCTTTCCCTAATTGCTGTGATTAGACACATGTTGGCTCAGGCTGATATGTCTGTGCGGGCGGTTCCCTTTCCCCTGCGGCTCTGTGGCCTCTCCACCGTTGAGCCATTAAGATGTCTACGGTCTCCCTTAGGGGAGGGATGTGCGGAAGGATCTTAAAGTATCGGGGAAAGAACCGTTGCAGTTGCTTTCTTTTGCTAAAACCCCCACAGGCTCCTGTGCTCCTGCTGGGTGGGCCTCATCCTCTGACCCGGCCCTCACCCAACTCCGGCTGGAGTAAAGGGATTTTGAAACTGATTGTGCGCCCTCTAGTGGCAGCCCGTGGACTTAGCGCTCCTTTTAGGATCTGCCCTTCCACCCTTAGAGGACTCTGGAAGAGCTGGCAGCTGCTGGTGGTTCTGTTCGCTCGTCAAGCTCAAACTCATGTCAGGGCTGTCTTTTGCCTCCGAAAGATGCCAACTCCCCCATCCTAGGGGGTGAGGGTGCCAAAATCACAGCGGTCTTTGTCGTAGGGAGAACCTAAGGCGCTAGATCTTTTTTCTTACCCCACAGCTGGACGAAAGCAGTTCGCCCGCCATGAATGGGCGCAGAAGGCCGCATACCTGCTGGGCTGCAGCCTGGAAGAGCTGTCCTCCGCTATCTTCAAGCACCAGTTAAAAGGTGGCACCCTGCAGCGGTCCACCTCCTTCCGTCAGGGCCCTGAGGAGAGCGGCCTGGGAGAGGGTACAGGTGCCTGGGGCCCCTTGGCTGGGGGGTGGGATTGGAAGGTCTTGCCTGGGACTTGTGGCCATCCTGGGGGTGGGCGGGTCTAATAGAGCAAGTCTTGCAGTGGGCTAGCCCAGGACTCTGTGGGCAGAGAGCATTGCTGGGCAGGTCGGGTGGCCCCAGGACTGGAGCCACATCTGCACCTCTGGTCCCCTAGGCACCAGACTGAGTGCTCTGGAGTGTTTAGAGGGTATGGCGTCCGGGCTCTACAGTGAACTCTTCACTCTCCTCATCTCCCTGGCAAACAGGTAAGTGCCGAGTGGAACCCAGAGGTCCTCCACTTTCTGCTTCAGTAAAAGTGGGTTTGATGTTTACGTGGTGGCTTGGGCAAGGCTGTCCTCCACCAGCAGAGGACTGGCTATCCCTCTAAGCCAGGAGCCCTGGGTACCTGGGCAGGAAAGGGGGCTATCCACATGCCAGGGCAGGGAAGCGGGGCTCACTGTGGGGTAGTGCCCCTTCCAGCTCTGATCCAGGCTCTTCCCACTAAGGGCTCTCAAGTCCAGCCAGCACTCACTCTGCTCCATGATGATCGTGGACACGCCAGGCTTCCAGAACCCGGAGTGGGGTGGCTCACCCCGTGGAGCCTCCTTCGAGGAGCTGTGCCACAACTATGCCCAGGACCGGCTGCAGAGGCTGTTCCACGAGCGCACCTTCCTCCAGGAGCTGGAGAGATACAAGGAGGTAGGTAGCTGCCACCAGGGCCCTGCCTGCCGGAGCCACAGTCCCCCTCTCAGGATCCTGGGCCGGGCCTCTGCACAGGGGCATCCCCAACTCCAAGCTCTCCGTCCCCCCTCATTCTGCCCTCCCTGTTTTATGGATGGAGGACCATCCTGGCCCTTAGCTATGTCCTTTCTTTGTGAATAGTCTGTGCTCTAGGAAGCTGAAGGCATATTCAGAATCCCAGGGAGGTCTTCTTGGGGCCTCTTTACGGCCCACTTTTCAGTCTGTGAATTGTCTCAGTGCAGTTTCTGTCTCACGGTGGGCCTGGGTGCCTCTTCTCCCAGATCCCTGTCCCAGATTGCTTAGACTTTGGGCGTGGCTAGCCATTAAGACCCTCTGAAGAGCTCTCTGGGATGGGATGAGATCTGGATAAGAGAAGACCCCAGAGGGAGGGGTGTGACTTTGTCTGCATGGGTTCTAAGGATGACTGGGTGAAATGGAGAGAGGGCTTATTCTGCATTGCCTAATCAGCTGGTGCACGTAACAACCAAGTATGACTGCAGGTTAGTATGAAAAGAGATTATGAGAATCTTACCTGTCAAGAAATAATTGAGTATTACTACCTCGGGAGGTGAAGAACAGTTTGTCCTTTGGGGTAGTTTAGAGGAGCTCCTGTGAATGCCTAGCCTGCTCCTGTAGGTTCGTGGTCTCTTATGCATTACTGTTGTACCTTCTTTCCTAGGATAACATCGAACTGGCGTTTGATGACTTGGAGCCACTCACAGATGACTCCGTGGCTGCCGTGGACCAGGCTTCCCACCAGTCCCTGGTAGGAATGTTAGGGAAGCATATGCAAACCTCGACTCTTTCCACTTGCTGGCCTCTGGTAGAGCCCTCCCAACTGAGCTGCTGCTGGGGCTGCCACTGTGGCCTGAGGAAGGATGCACCCCACAACTACAGGCACTCAGTCTGCCTGTGAGGGTGGCACACTCTCCTGCCTAGAGGAGTGGGGAGCCACAATCCAGAGTCCCAGCCAAACAAGAAAATGTCCCTCCTCTCTTGCTATCTGAGGCTTAGACCCTGTCCTAAGCCCGGCTGGGCCGTCAGTGTACTTGCCACAAGCCCTGGTGACCACTGCTGTGGGTTGGGGATGTGGGGCGAGGATCCAAATCCAGAGGCTAGAATCCGTCATGCAGTCTCCCAGGGCTTTCAAGGAGGCAACAGCACCCTCAAACAGGGAAACAGTGTAGGGGCAAAGATAAATACGTGAGTCCTCGCTCCACAGCCTTGGGGACAAGCTGTCACCCTTCATCTTGGATATCTTTTTGCCTGGGGCAGTGGCTGGTCTAATGAGAACTTGGAGTTTGGTGATTGTCTTCAGTTCCGGAATTTGCAGCCTGTACATTTTTTGGAGAGTGGTATTTTTGCTGGGCAGCAGCTCTGCTTTGGCTCTTCTGTTTGCCTGCAGGGAGCCCTGCTGGGCAAGTACAGGCATGGGGACCAAAGCTTATAGTGTCGGGGAAACTCTCCAGGGAAGATGGAGTTTCTGTTCCTAACACTGGGCTCCTGTGGCGGCCTCCCTGGAGAGCCTTTGGCATCTCCAGATGTGAGGACGTTGTCCTGGCACCCCCTGAGCAGCAGGGGGCAGACGTGTGTTAGGCTGTAAATCAGGTATCCTCCCAAGGTCTCTGCTGTTCGATGGTTCTGGGGAGGGGTCTCCAGTGCTGTGTACCTCATCACTCCTTCCTGCTATTTGTCTCCAGCTACTAGAATACCATCACCACCCACTCGTCCTTGGCCTTCTGGAACTCATACCCTGCTTCCTTCTATGGGAAAAAGATACAGGCAGTAGATCAAAGAGATCAATTTTCTTATTTTTCTTGTCTGCCAGGCCCTAAAAGCCAAACAAGAATGGGGTGTGGGCTGTTCTTCCTGCCTAAGGGAGGCAAGGGAGATACACGGAGGCACAGGAAGGGCGCCTTCAGGCCAGATGTAGCCACAGGCCTGGTTTACTTGGTCTCCATGGGGTATTAGAAAGAATTCCAGCCTCTCTGGAAAAACCAGAGGCTCAGAGGCCAGGCAAGTAGTTCATTTGGCAGAGCTCTTGCTGTGTAAGCGTGAAGATTGGAATTCACCCAGGAGACAGAGACAGGAGATACCCAGAGAAGCCGGCTAGCTAGACCAGCCAAATTGGCGAGTTCAAGCAAAGAGTCCCTGTCTCAGTATATAAGGTGGGGACAAGTATGTGCACATATGAGAGAGGGGGAGGGGAGAGAGAGAATGAGAAAGGATGAGGGGGGGAGGGGGGAGGATGAAAGAGAGAAAGAATGAGCAAGAGAAGGGGGGGGGAGGGAGAGAGAGAGGGAGAGAGAGAATATTTGCCAACACTACGTGCAGGCTCTTCCAGGACAGTACTCTGCCTGACCGGCCGCCATTCCCTTCAGATAGGGACACATCCCATTCTGCCTCTGCTAGCCACTACCTCTAAAGAGTCAGCGGCCTCGGGGGTTTAGTCCTTGTGTTTGTGGCCAGCAGCGTTCTGGGCACTCTCTGGGTTCTCCCCACGGGGACCAACATTAACCTGACAGCCATCATTTATGAAGATCCTTCTTTGAAGCTGGGTGTGGTGGCACATGCCTTTAATCCCGACACTCTGGAGGCAGAGTCACATCGATCTCTGTGGGTTTGAAGCTACCTTGGTCCACAAAGTTAGACCCTGTTTCAAAATAAATAAGCAGAGAAAAGCCTCCTTTGAGCTTTGGCTGTGCACAGACTTACAGACTTCATCACAGTGAATCCACCAGGGAGCGAGGGCAGTGTGGGGGCTGACCTTGCTCCCATGCCCTCAGAGGGGATAAGGATTGAGGAAAAGCTTTAAGTACGAATGCACACCAGTAGAAGCTTCAGTCTGGGGTACCTTTGGACCCAAAGCCTCAACAGTCTTTTGTGGTGGGTTCTTAGCGTTCTTTCTCAGCTCTTTCCCCGTCTATGCCCATCTCATCCACAAGGTGGCAGCGGTGAGCAACCAGAGCCACACCTTTCAAATTCAAGCACCTGGGATTTTAGCTGTTAACAGTGTGTGGCTGGGAGGGAACGGCTCCTTTTGCACAGCTCCGTGCAGCTAGGCTTTTCTCCTTGTCCGCAGGTTCGCTCACTGGCCCATGCCGATGAGGCAAGGGGACTGCTGTGGCTCCTGGAGGAGGAGGCACTGGTACCAGGTGCGACGGAGGATACCCTCCTCGACCGTCTTTTCTCCTATTATGGCCCCCAGGAAGGTGACAAAAAAGGTAGGTAGCGCCTGGAGGACAGTCCTTCTGCTTTGGAAAAGCCGGGTGACACTCTCTACCTGTATGTCGGTGTCTGGGTCCTGAGAGTCAGAACTTTGCTTCCCGTCCCCTCAGGCCAGAGTCCTCTTCTGCGCAGCAGCAAACCACGGCACTTTCTCCTGGGCCACAGTCATGGAACCAACTGGGTGGAGTACAACGTGGCTGGCTGGCTGAACTACACCAAGCAGAATCCAGCCACTCAGAATGCACCCCGGCTCCTGCAGGACTCCCAGAAGTAAGGCCTTCTCCCATCCTGACCCTGTAAATGTTCTCTGCGCCGCTTTCCTCTGGTGATATGTCGCAGTCCCATCACTAGCAAGGCAGATAGATAAGCCTCTGGTCCCTGAGACAGCCGTCAAGGCCACAAGGGCTTGAGGACACAGGAATAGCCTACAGAAATAGAAATGGGAGGCATGGTTAGAAGCGCCTATAGTTTTCAGCGTGGACGGCTCCCTCACTCTTCAGAGAAAGCAAACAACACAGTCAGCAAACTTGGCGGCACACACCTATAACCTCAATACTTAGAAGTTAGTAGCAGGGGTGTCAGAAATTCAAGGCCATCCTTGGCTACATTTTTAGAAGATTTTATTTTATTTTTTTAATTATGTGTATGAGGGGAGGGGATTGGTACATGAGTGCAGTGCCCAAAGAGGCCAGAAGAGGGCATCAGATCCCCTGGAGTGAGAGTTACAGATGAGTGGGCCGCCTGATGTGGGTCATCTGCAAGAGCAGTCAGTTATTTGAACTAGTAAGCTGTCTTTTCAGACCTCTCAACAAAGTTCAGAAACGAAAAAAAATATTTTAAAACCCAGAAATGGGTGATAGCGGCACATTCCTTTAACCCCAGCACTCAGGAGGCAGAGGCAGGTGGATCTCTGTGAGTTTGAGGCCAGCCTAGTCTACAGAGTGAGTTCCAGGACAGTCAAGGCTACACAGAGAAACCCTGTTTTGAAAAACAAAACAAACAAAAACCAAAACAACAAACAAACAAGGGCAGTTAAAACCCAGAAATCACATCGTCCCTGTCATTCATTCATGTCATAGATTGTTAACTTCTCCCTCTGTAGACGGGGACTTGTAGGTGCCAGGCAGTCAGCAGTGAAAACAACACACATCCCCTGCCCTACACAAAAGAGGTGATGAACAAGAGATGAAATATGTAGACTAATTATATGGTGTACTGAACTGTACATTAGAAGCATCTCCCCTTACCAGTGAGGAAAAAGCAGATTGCTCCCACTGCCCAGTCCCCTGCACGGCCTCCGTCTATCTTGAACTTTCTCTTCTTCTGGTTTTGCTGTAGGATAGGGGACATACTGCCCCAGTAAAGAAGGCTCAAGCCTCTGACCACAGCCATATTGGGGTGTGTGTGTGTGTGTGTGTGTGTGTAAGGGGTTCCTAAGGAGCTGGGGCGAGGGGGAGTGCAGCCTCTATTGCCCCACAGTTTAACTCCTTTTCTGGGCTTGCCTTCTGCAGAAAGATCATCAGCAACCTGTTTCTGGGCCGGGCAGGCAGTGCCACGGTGCTCTCAGGCTCCATCGCAGGCCTGGAAGGTGGCTCCCAGCTGGCCTTGCGCCGGGCAACTAGCATGAGGAAAACGTTTACCACCGGCATGGCAGCTGTCAAGAAGAAGTCACTGTGTATACAGATTAAGCTGCAGGTGGTAAGTGTTCAGCAAGGCCCCAGGTCCCTGACATCAGGCAGTGTGGGCCCTCAGCACACTCAGGGCATCAGTGCCCACCCAGACCCACCTGCTTTGATCACTGCTAGCCGGGTGGCTATGACTGGCCTGCCAGGCCTCAGGAGGGCAGAGGTGTCTGGGCTTAGCAATGTCCTAGCAGGTGGGGGACGAGCTGCTCTCATGTGAGGAGAGCAGGTACCAGACATCAGAGCACTGAAGGGGTCCCGTTCCCTCTCGCAGGATGCCCTCATCGATACCATCAAGAGGTCCAAGATGCATTTCGTGCACTGCTTCCTTCCTGTGGCCGAGGGCTGGCCTGGGGAGCCCCGATCTGCCTCTTCCCGTCGGGTTAGCAGCAGCAGTGAGCTGGACCTGCCCCCAGGAGACTCCTGCGAGGCTGGGCTGCTACAACTGGACGTGTCCCTGCTCCGGGCCCAGCTTCGGGGATCCCGCCTGCTTGATGCAATGCGCATGTATCGCCAAGGTGAGACATCTTCCCTCCCAACCAAGCCCTGAACCTCTTTCCCAGAGATGGCCCCATCCCCACCCCCACCCCACCCGAGAGAGACACACACACACACACACACACACTCGCGCATGCACTCGCGCACGCACACATGTACACTCCATCCCAAATGCCCTATCATCTGCTCTCTCAGCTCCTCTTGCCCATCATCCCTGGTGTGGGCAGGTCAGCTCTGCAGGTAGCATCAGATGAGAAGACTCAGTGCCCTTTCAGCTCCACCTGCCCAAGGAGAAACAGGTGCTAAATCTCTTGGAAGTATGTAAAATTCTCAAGAAAGGTCAAAAAGACCCTTTTAATGGACCTAGCTCCAGGGAGAGGGGACGAGGGTGGCTGCAACAGTTGCCATCCGTACAGTATTTATGGCTGGCCAGGTGCTCTTCCCAGCTCCTTCACACAGTAATTCACAGCAGCCTCATGAAGTGGTAACTACTATCATCCCTAACTACGGAGGCAAGACTCAGAGAGGCCAAGGAGCGTGCCCAGGGTCGCCCAGCGGCAGAGCTAGATTCCAGCCAGGCAGGCCTCTTGCAGAGAGATTAGGAATTGCCATGTTTCTGATCTCTGTTCCCTTCCCATCACCTAGAAGCTCAGGCCGGGCCCCACCCACCCACAGACAGGTCCCTCCAGGTGTTCCCACAAGCACCCTCATTTTTCCTCAGCAGTGAAAGCCAGGAAACAGGCTCCCTACCCTGTTCCAAATAAATCATCGATCCGTCCCCACGTCTTGATATGGAGTTGGTGTTTATTATTTCAAAACCAGATTGTTACCGCTCTGAACCAAAATCAATGTGCTTTACTCAAACAAGCAGATCGATGAGGCCAACGGCAGCGGCCTCCCCCTCCCCCGGCCCCCAGCCACCATCGATAGCACTGATGATTAATTAAGATGCCAGGCGTCCAGACCTGCTATCCTGGCCCATCAATTTAATTGCAATTCAGATACAATCAATAGCTCACTTTGTCTCGGCCCCTCCACGGCCCCCGCCTCCTGTTTCAATTATCAGGCACATGCATCAGCCTCCTCTCCCAGTTGGAGGCTTTCCCAGAGCTGGCCGGCCAGAGCAAGCCCCCGGCCGGCTGTCAGCAGCCCAGGTGTGAACTCCACGGCTGCCTACAGCATCAACTTTGTTGACCTTGGGCGACCCAGTGGCTCCAATCTCAGGCCTCAGTTCCCTAGGCTGAAAACTGAAGGAGATCCACTTGGGAATCCCTTTCTGGCTTGAAACTCTGTAATCCGAGGGAGTGGGCCTTGGCCCTGTACTGTGGGCCCCGGGTGAGATCAGTATAATTGGAGTCTACTCCTGCTAGCCTCTCTCCCGACCTCGTTCTGAGCCGGGAGCGGCTCACCCTTCACTTGACCTCAAGCCCAGACACTCTTTAGGGGAAGAGAATTTCAGGGTTTTCTGGTTCTTGCTTTTTGTCATTTAGCTTTAAATTCAAGATCAAGGTGGGTCAGGGAGGGAACCCTTCCATAATCCTGCTTCAGGAGACAAGGGACAGTGAAGTCCCATTTCACTGAGTGTTTATACGCTAAGCTATGCTTACCACATAGTTTCCGACTTGGTCTCTGTGACTGCCGTGTGGAATAAGGTCCAGGGCCCTGTTTAAAGGTGAAGCTGGGTCTGGAGTGTGATTTTAGCTCATGATAGAGAAGGGAGCACACTCAGGAAGCCCCCCAAGTGAAGATCGCGGAGGACAGCTGGGAGGTCTGGGTGGCCTCTCTAGGCTACTTTCTACCCTTCCATGTTCAAGACTCTATGATAATACAGAGACTGAATGAAGCCTTGCAGCCTTAATAAGGAAAAACAGTAGGACATCAGATTGTAGTTGAAAAACTGTGGGGTAGCCTGGGTGGGGATCCAGACCCAACTCCTTCAACCATGTGACTTAGAGAGAGAGAGAGAAGAGAGGGAGAAATGTGTGTGTGTGTGTGTGTGTGTGTGTGTGTGTGTGTGTGTGTTTACAGTATTGGGAATGAAACTTGGGGCAACGTTCATGCTTTACCCTGAGCTAAAGCCTTCATATCCTGTTGTAGATCTGAGGGTCCATCCTTTCTAGGCCTTCCCTGTCCCCAACCACCACAACCACCAGCATCCGCGCCCTCACCTCCCCGCCCTGCCCGCCCAATCAAGCTAGGTATTGATGATCTGGCTCTGGTTCACGCTCCAGGTTACCCAGACCACATGGTGTTTTCTGAGTTCCGCCGGCGCTTCGATGTCCTGGCTCCACACCTGACCAAGAAACATGGGCGTAACTACATCGTGGTGGATGAGAAGCGGGTAGGTTTGGGTCTCCAGGATCTTTGCAATCCTCCTCATTCTGCCCATCTTTCCTAGACATTGCAGACTGGTTCTCGCTCAAGGTTACTAAGTTCCAGCCAACCATGGCTAGGAGAGACATAATACTGTGGCAGCATGAAGTCAGCTCAGAGCACAGGCTGCAGGATTGGAGAGGAGCCACTGTTGTTGAAGGTCAAAGATTTGGGTGTCTGTGTCTTAGGAAGCCAGACAGTCATACGGGGAAACGTGCCAGAGCCTCCAAACTAGATGACAAGGCTTCGTGTTTTGGGTATCCCACTGATGGCACCTGGAACCCTTGATCGGCTTCCATTCCTGAAGTAGGAATCTGTCTAGGACTGGGCAAGCACCCTGCCTAAGAGGAGGCTGAGGTGGCAAGTCTACGTTGGTGCCAGCAGCAGACGGTTCTGCAAGCCTGACAATCAAGAACAATCAAGAACCGCAGAAGGACTGTCTACCACTTTACCCTCCAGAGGCAACTCCTCAGGCAGCCAATAGGCTCCTTCCTTGTACACCCGCCTCACACTTCCAACTTGACTCTGAAAGCACCTCAGTCCTCAGGAGGCTTCCCTGAAGGGAGGGCACAAAGGGGGAAGGAGAGCCCATGGCGTTGCCTAGTCTGTCCCTTCACGGTCCACCTGTGCCATGACTCGCATACACTCACGGAAGCCTCAAAGATGTGTGCAGTCTTGGGTGTGTCAGGTTCCACCTCACCTCCTCTCATAGGTTCTGACTTCATCCTTGCTCCCCTGTCGTGGCGACAGACTGTACCTGTCTCCCTGGGAATGCTGTCCTTCCCAGACTGTCCTTTCTACATGAACTTCTCTGATCACAGCATCCTACTTGTAGGTGTCCCCTGCTCAGGAATCTGCTGTTGGACCCAACGAGACCTTTCTAGTCTGGACCAAATCTATTCTCTGATCCATCACTATTTAAAAGTGTACTAGCCGGGCAGTGGTGGCGCACACCTTTAATCCCAGCGGTCAGAGGCAGAGGCAGATGGATCTCTGAGTTCAGGGCCAGCCTGGTCTACATACTGAGTTTCAGGATAGCTAAGGCTACACAGAGAAACCCTGTCTCAAAAACAAAACAAAACAAAATGACTTCATTTCTGCTCAGCCTTGCTGCCGAGCCTAACCTACCCATCACTTAGCCTCTATCACACTCAGTTCTCCTGAGCTCCCATAGCGCCCCCTTTTTTTTTGAGACCTTAGCGCCCTCTTATCCCTGCTCTGGAGGGCCAGCCCTTGGGTGGCTATGATCTTCATGTTAGACTCCCAAGGGTCAGGGAAAGAAACTGTACAACTCTGTGGACTTAGATCCCTACAGGCGTGTGATCTTCAACTTTAGGTGGGCCCTTGGCGTGGCCCAGTAAGGCTTCTGTGTGTCCTTCCTTAGATGGCTGTGGCACCACGCTCCTTGCCCACTTTGCCGTTCACCACCTTTCTCCTCACATCTTCCCCTGCCTTGCCTTCCCACATCATCTCCCCAGCAGACCACCTTGACTCTGAAATCAAGGGTTCAGTTTCGTCTACCATCTTTACGCTTCTCTTCGTTGTCCTCCTTCTTCCTGTCCCCCATCCTGTGGAGACAGGGTGGGGATGGGACATTTTTTTGGTGCAGTTCTTTCCTCTGCAGCTTAGAATCCATTCCATCAGGGATCAACCATGATGCCTTGATCGTCAACCTCTCCTAGCTCTTTTGTCTGTTGGAACGGTTCCAGAGGCGTCAGCCGCAGACACAGCCTCTACCTGAAAGGTCCCACATCCAGCCCCCAGCCGACTGTCTCAGTGCTCTCGCCCGAGGCTCTCCCGAGCTCTGCTGCCATCTATCCGTCCGCCTCAGCGGCCTGTTCTCCTCTCTGGTGTTCTGGGGCTGTTCCCCCATCACCTCCGTTGCTAGAGCCACTGGACACTTTTCTAGTCTCTATTCCTTGAATTTAAAAAAAAAAAAGATTCAGTTACTTTTATGTGTTTATGTGTTTTGTCTACATGTAGGTATGTGTACAACTTGCATGCTTGTACCCATGGAGGCCAGAAGAGGGCGTCAGATCCACTGGTACTGGAGTTACAGATGGTTATAAGCCACCATGTGGGCGCTGGGAATGGAACCCAGGTTCTCTGAAACAGTAACCAGTGCTCTTAACCGATGAGCCACCTCTTCAGTCTCTTAAAAAACAAACAAAGAAACAAACAAACAAACAAAAAGATGTATTTATTGTGTATTCAGTATGTATACCTGCAGGCCAGAAGAGGGCACTGGTTCTCACTGTAGATGGTTGTGAGCCACCATGTGCTTGCTGGGAATTGAACTCAGGACTTCTGGGAGAGCAGTCAGTGCTCTTAATCTCTGATCTATCTCTCCAGTACCCCTGCTCCCCCCACTTTTTTGGGGGGTGGGGACGGGACAGGGTCTCACCATGTAGTCCTAAGTCATTTGTCAATCACTATGAAGACCAGGCTACCCTAGAACTCACAGAGATCCATCTGCCCCCAGCTCCAGTGTCGCACCTGCCTGGCTGTCCCTTGAGTTCTTCCTGCTCCCCTCCTCCGCCTCCATGCCTACCTCCACCCTGCTCTTCACACTCCCCCTGGGGGCTGCTTCCACTCACCACTTCAGTAAAGACCTCACTCCTCAGCACGCCATGGCGGCTCTATTGTTTATTCCGCCCCCTCTGCCTGGACAGCCCGGCTCACGCCCATCACTCCTCTTACCACATTCGATTGATGATCTTGGATCAGCGCCGCAGCGGACCTCGCTCCGCAGGACCTCGCTCCCGCAGGTGCAGGCGGCTAGCTCACTGCCTGGATTTCTCTTAGCCCAGACTGAGCATGCTCAGACCTCTCATTCTCTTGCCTCTCAAACCTGCTCTTCTTCATATGTCCCGTCTCTGACCCTGTGCCTTCCCGAGAGAACCGAGCTGAGCTCCCAGGCACACAGGGCTCCCCACACCTTGATTACTGCTGACTTCTCTTGTTAAATCCCCGCCCCTCACTCCTGCATCTCTGATCCCCCAGCCTTTGCTCAGGTTGGCAGCCCTGCCCTTTTCCATCCGGAAGTTAAATTCTCAGGCCAAGCGGTGCTCTCTGGGGTCCTTCACTCCCCACTCCTGACTGGTTTCCATGCCTTTTATTTTGATGAACTTCACTTGTCTTGCCTCCCACTCATCTTGCTCCTCTTCTGGTTACCTCTGGTCCCCAGAGTGGACATAGCAGCACCATGGAAACACACCTGAGGGGCTCGTGGAAGAAATGAGGGACAAGGGGGGTGGGCGGGCTGAGTGAGTGGAGATGGCAAGAGCCTGTGCAGGCCTAATGGCAGCCTCTCTCTCCTCAGGCCGTGGAGGAGCTGCTGGAGTCCCTGGACCTGGAAAAGAGCAGCTGCTGCATGGGCCTGAGCCGGGTAAGTGGCCCACTGTGGGCAGCCAGGTGTTTGCTCCCCGGTGGCCCTCGGCAGACGGCTGGGCCTCCTCTCTCTTCTGCTGCTTTGTCAGATCTTGAAATCCCCCTGTGCCCCTTCTGAGCCTTGCTCCCCAGCTCCCCAATGGCCACTCAGGAACTACCTTTTCTTCAGCTAGAAGCCAGGGCATAGACGTTCCAGTATCAGCAAACCACTTTCTTGTCAAGATAGCTAACTGATTCAGGACTGTGAAACCTCTGTAGGAACGTGGCTCTGAACTTGGCCTGAGGCCCATCTGGGGAGTGGGAAACAGAAGGGCTGGATTTGAAGGGAGGGGGCTGGGATGGCCAGAGGTACTAGGAAGACTGTTCCAGAATGTTACTAGGTCTATAAGAGCAAGCAAGGATGTGGTGAGCTGGGCCACCACCTGCCCACAGGCCACATCCTCATCTAAATGGAATGTGAAGCTTAAAATGCAGGCACTCGTGACCTTAGGCTCACACTAGGCCAGCCGAGCAGGCTTCCTACAGGCAGGGAGCCATGCCCGCACCTCCCCTGGCTGGAAAGCTTGGATAGGAATCATTCTTGAATGTGCTCTGGGGACTGGAGCAAGGGCAGAGAGAGTCACGGATACAGTGCTCTTCTGTCGGCAGAGGGGGAAGGATTCCTGGTCACGGGTGAGGTGGAGGGAGAGGCACACGTTCCTTGTCATCTGTCCTCCATCAGTGTTTCACTGTGTGAAACTTCTCATCGCAGCACCTGGCGTCCTTGGCTCTCTCCTCTGCTGAGTCTTCACAGTCCCTTCTGCCCCGTTTGTTGCTCTCTGGTCCTGTTTTTCCTTTCTCTCCATATTCTATGTTTGTTCCCACCCCTTTGGTTGTTATTTTTCTGCTCTGGTCTCTGCTTTACCTATGACATCTGTCTCCCTTCCTTTCTCTCTGGTCACCCTCCACTACATACACATACACACACAGAGACAGACACACAGAGAAACACACTCACATATGACACACACATTCACACACACACACAGACAAACAGGCACACACTTGCACAGAGACGCACACTGACATACACATTTGCGCACACACAAAAAGACACAAAGACATACACACACTCATATACACAGAGACATACACAGATACACATACACACACAGACATAGACAGACAGAAAAACAGACACACATACACAAAAAGACACACTAACAGAGATACACACATACACAATTCACACACATAGAGAGATATTCTCACACGCACACACACACAAATACTTCACACACAGAGAGACACACAGACATATACTCCTACACACAGACACACATATACAGACACACACAGACATAGACAGACACACGCGCACACACACCTTTTCTGAGACTCAGAGACTGCCAGCTGGGCTGCCATTCCCTCAGCTTCACAGTGCCTCTCAGGTTAGCTCACACCCAGGTTATTCTGTGAGCTCCTTCCTCTCTAGCTGGCTGGACTGCTGCAGGCTGGTACTGGGAGTGGCACACTCCTCCAAGCCAGTTCCCAGTTTCCCAGACACATCTCAGGCAGGAACAAGCCTGTACAGGTTTCTCTTCTTCTGGCTACATCTCAGACCCTCAGTTGTCCTGAGTCCTTCCAGGTACCACGCTGAGGCAGGTGAGCCGCTGGGCCTACTAGTACTCAAGGGAAACGGGGGCAAGGCTGGGTGTTTGCTCGGAGACAAGAAGCTTCAGATTTGCAGGCTGCACTCAGCACTGGGTGGTGGTCAAGAACTGGGTGTCTGTCATCATGTTTCAGTGGAGTGGCTTCTTTAGAGGCCACTGGTCCCTGAAAGGTCAGGCTAAGACTTTGGGAGACTTTGTGGCTCCCGATACTGCATTAATGAGTACTCAAGGAAGGAGATGACGAGAGTCTTTCCCTAATGTTTTTCCTCTGTGTGTAAATGTGCATTCATCGCTTCTCGGCCTTTTGGCTAAGATCAAGTGTAGTAAATGTGCATTCATGCATATGTGCTTGTAGTAGGTGCTGTGGAATAGAGGCCAGGGCTTGAATCTGGTATCTTTTTCCCTGGTTCTCCACCGTATTTTTTATTATTATTATTATTATTATTATTATTATTATTATTATCATTATTATTATCATTATTATTATCTTTGTTACATTTATTTATTTAGAGAGAGTTGGCGGGTGTATGGGTATCCTTCTGTTAGAGGGCAGTTTGTAGTTCATTCTCTTTTCTACCATGTGGGCACTGTGGATCTAACTCAGGTCCTCAGGTTTGATGGCAAATGACAATTCACTGACTCACCTCCTCAGGCTGGTCAGCCTTAAGTTTTGTGAAACAGGGTCTCTTACTGAGTTGGGAATTCACTGACTAGCTAGACAGGACACTCCAGAACCGCCCTCTCCCTGTGTGCTACCCAGTCCCCAGGACTAGGGTTACAGACAAATGTTACCACGCCTGACTTTTTTTTTGGGTGCTGGGTGCCTGAACTCAGGTTGTTTTGCTTGTAAAACAGGCACTTAACAGGGCAAACCATCTCCTTAACTCCCCTCAAAAAGGACCCTTAATTCCACAGACGTTGAAGAGATTTGAGGCTTGTGTCTGTAGCCTTTAAAGCATTATTTCTCATTGTGTTTTCTGAGTCATTCCGGCTCTCTGTGTACACACTCCTTTCCTTTCCCTGTTTGTCAACCAAGCATGTTTGCTTGACCTAGGAGCAAACCAGCTATTCTTCCCCTAAAGGCTCACGTATATATTACTAGAAACTGAGATAAGTCAGACTTAGGATGCATATGGAATCCCACTTTGCCAGCTGGTAGGATTTGGGACAGTATCGCAGAGCAGAGCTGGTCTTAGAGGAGGAGACTTCTATGATGTCACCAGATGCTACGCTCTGACCGGGTCTAGGTGCTCTCCCTACTTCTTCCCTGAAGGTGACTCTGGGATCCTTCCCCATAAGGACTTTATATTACTGGTGTTCTTGATTTCCTAACACTGACCAAATGACCAGCCAAAGGGAATTCTCTTTCTTTCTTCCTTTCTTTCTTTCTTTCTTTCTTTCTTTCTTTCTTTCTTTCTTTCTTTCTTCCTTCCTTCCTTCCTTTCTTCCTCTCTCTCTCTCTCTCTCTCTCTCTCTCTCTCTCTCTCATTGCTTATACGCACACATACGCACACATACGCATGTGGGCATGTGCCCTGTGTATGAAGATCCACACAGAGGCCAGAAGAGAGCATCAGATCCCCTGGAACTAGAGTTAAGTAATTGTGAGGCACCTGCGATGTGCGCTTCGAAGCACGTCAGGTGTCCCTGAGGAGCAGGCGGTTCTCTCAGCTGCCGAGCCACCTCTCCAACCTGCCTTTCTTTTTAAAGATTAATTATATTTATCAGTTATATTATCTATTTACTTGTTTGTTTATTGATGCGTGCATGCCACAGTACATATGTGGTGGTCAGGATAACTTGAGATAGTCAGTTCTCTCCTTCTACTGTGTGGGTCTTGGGGATTAAATTCAGGCTTGGCAGCTTAGCTGCCTCACAGGCCCTAAGAGGGAGATTTTCTTGTGCTCTGTCCCAGGTGAGGGTGGACACCTTAGTGCACCTTTCACCTATAAGGCCAGTGCTCAGGGCAGCAGAGAGAGAAAGAGAGAGAGAGAGAGAGAGAGGAACAGCTGGGTGGAGGGCGCCCAGCAGGTTCCCTACACATCTGTCTTCCAGCCCCCAAACCTGTATGACAGGTCTCTTGCTGGGGCCCATTCCCACCCACCTCACCAGCTTCTTCATGAGAGTGTGAAACCTGGGGGTAGGGGTGGGGCAGCAACATGAAAGAGGAGGCGGCTGGAATGAAGCTGAGCAGGAGGGTGGACGGACGGACGGACGGACGGGCGGGCAGAAGCCCCACCCCCACCCTAGTCTTTCCCCCACATGCAGATATCAGACCTTCCTCTCACACCCAGACACATCACCTCACTCTTCACCTGATGCCCGGCGGCTGGAGCTGTGCTTGGGCCCACGCCACGCCACACAGCACGGTGACAGGATCGTAGATAGAGCTGAAGGCCTCTCCTCGTCTGGCCAGTGAGGGCTCCCTGCTCCTCTCCCTGGTATCTTCTCTCTGTGTGCTGCGGTCATTTCTCTTTGAAGTTAGCCTTCCACCCAGCCCTGGCCCTTCTCCAGCGGCCCTGCTAGAGCACCTCCCCTCCTCTCTTGGGCAAGTGGATTTTCAGGCTGTTCTAGAACCAGGGTCCACACTCCCTAGGCTGCTGCTTCCCTGTCCCTCTGGCACCTCACCTTGTCTCTTCGCTGCCCCAGCCTAGTCTCCGGCTTTTACCAGACTGCCTTCCCCGACAGGTGTTCTTCCGGGCAGGCACGTTGGCACGGTTGGAAGAGCAACGAGACGAGCAAACCAGCAGGCACCTGACCCTGTTCCAGGCGGCCTGCAGGGGCTACCTTGCCCGCCAGCACTTCAAGAAGAGAAAGGTGCTGCTCTAGGAACGCATCAGCCTAGATGGCACAGCAGAGTACCCGTGGGAGGGCATGCAGGATACATGCCAGGGAGGCCAGGCAGTTATCATCATCTGAGAAGGAGGTGGAACCTCCCAAGAGCTCCGTGCCTGGGCCAGAGTGGGGAGCATGCTTGAGTGCCGAGCAGTGTGGGCATGTGCCAGGGCACTGTGTTGTGGGAGTGTGTGTGTGGGGGGGGCACGCAGGGCCCAGGCAAAGGTGGGCTCTGGTTCATGGGCTGCTCTATGAAGATTAAGGAGCTGTGTCAGCGACTCCTTTTCTTATTAGCAAGTCCATAAAACAGCCAGCACTGCCGCCTCCTGTGTTTCAGCAAGATTAGGTTTTATAGCGCAGCTAGGCCAGGGTGCTGGAAATAATCAGGCAGCAAATAAAGCAGATGAAATTATTCCTAATGACAGTGGGACGTGAGTGCCCTGTGCACCCGGCCCGGGGCGGCCCACCGCAGAGGGGTGAGGGAATGTGGGAGCCAAGGTGGGCCCAAAAAGGGTCTGGTTCAGGTCAAGGGTCCTGGAGAGTCGACCCAGGGGTCGTGCGGGTGGTGGGAAGTGGCTTGGCCAGGGCAACTGAAAGTCCATCGTGTGGCAAACTCAACCGTAGATCCAGGACCTGGCCATTCGCTGTGTGCAGAAGAACATCAAGAAGAACAAGGGTGTGAAGGACTGGCCCTGGTGGAGGCTCTTCACCACTGTGCGGCCCCTCATCCAAGTCCAACTGTCAGAGGAGCAGATCCGAAACAAAGACGTGCGTGACCTCCATGGCCAGCCGGGGCCGGGGAGGGACTCCGTGTATATACAGGGGTCTTGCTGGTCTGCCTTGGGCTGAGGTGCTCTTGGGATCAGATGGAAGATGGCGTCTTTGAACTATGCCCATCAAGCAGATGTCCCTCTGGGATGCTGTCTGGGCCCTAGGTAGCCTCTTAGGATAACATTGCAGGCATCCCTGTATATGGAGCGGGTCTAGGCGTCCTGGGAGGCTCTCCTGTTGTGGGTGTGCCTCCCCTTTGTGTCCTCAGGACAGACCCGGGGTCTTCACCCCTCCCGGCATTTCATTTGCCCCCCACAGGAGGAGATCCAGCATCTGCGCAGCAAGCTTGAGAAGGTGGAGAAAGAGAGGACCGAGCTTCGGCTCAACAGCGACCGGCTGGAGACCCGGGTGAGTGAGTCCAGTCACCAGACAGACCGGCCCACTGTCCCAAAGCGTCCTGTCCTGGCCCATGAGTCTGGAGTTCTGGCTGAGTGAGGCAGTCACTTCAACCCGTGACCCCCTCCCTCAACCCCAGATCTCAGAGCTGACATCGGAGCTGACTGATGAGCGCAACACAGGGGAGTCCGCCTCCCAGCTGCTGGACGCGGAGACAGCCGAGCGACTCCGGACTGAGAAGGAGATGAAAGACCTACAGGTGAGATGGGGGTGAAGACCGCAGGCTAGTGACTGCCACACTCTGCTCCCCCTCCCAAAGCCACTCGGCACCTCCTCTACTAGCTCAGCATCTCTGTCTGCCTGGGGTGAGCGTGTGGCCACTGCTTTAGGACATTGGGTAGGACAAGCTGGGGGAGGACCGGCGAGGCTGACAGGCTATTTCCTTCAGACCCAGTATGACGCCCTGAAGAAGCAGATGGAAGTGATGGAGATGGAAGTGATGGAGGCCCGGCTCATTCGGGCGACCGAGATCAACGGGGAGGTGGATGACGATGATGCAGGTGCGTGTGGAGTAGAGGAGGGAGGTGAAGGCCGGAATGGCACACCCTGGTGTCTGCCCATCCCCGGGTAATCACACGCCCTGTCTAGCCTTGTCTCCCCTCTCTGAAGCTGTTTTAATACTAAAGTAAATAGATGAGAAAGAAGAGTTGCTAAAACTGGCACGTGCCTGCAATCCCAGATGACCGAGTTCAAGGTCATCCACTACATAATAAACTCAAGGATGGCCTGGGATACATGAGATCTTGTCTCAAAAACCAACCAAAGACCTCAAAACCACAATGTCAAGGTGCTGCAAACAAATGGGTTCAACGACTACGGTAGTGACAAGGGTCAGGGTCCTGGAGGCCTCCAGCGAGAAGATAGCATAGGCGCCCCTGTCACCCTCTCTAGAGTTTCCGCTCGCAGTGGCTCCTTCTAGCCATTGTTCCAGAAACACCCCTAAGTCCTTCTGGCTGTCTCCCTGCTTCCTGAGAGAGCTCAGGAGCTGTCTGCCCTGCCCTGCAGGGGGAGAGTGGAGGCTGAAGTACGAGCGAGCTGTTCGCGAGGTGGACTTCACCAAGAAGCGGCTCCAGCAGGAGCTAGAAGACAAGATGGAGGTGGAGCGGCAGAGCAGGAGGCAGCTGGAGAGGCGGGTGAGGCCGGCCGGGGAACCCAAGCCTGTGCCCCGAGGGCCGGGGCACACAAGCCAGAGGCAGGCAGACCCTGAGAGGACAGGGAAGTGGTGCTGTGTGGGTATCGCGTCCTGGCTTCCGAGGATGTCCCGGTCTCGCCCTGCACCCCGGCCTCTCGGCGGCTGCTGACCATGCGCACTTCCTCCACCTCTAGCTTGGGGACCTGCAAGCAGACAGCGATGAGAGTCAGCGGGCACTGCAGCAGCTCAAGAAGAAGTGCCAACGGCTCACAGCTGAGCTGCAGGACACCAAGCTGCACTTGGAGGGCCAGCAGGTCCGAAACCATGAGCTGGAGAAGAAACAGAGGAGGTGGGTGGCCCCTCCCTGAGCCCTCGGAGCCTTCCAGCCACAGGACCTGCACTTGGCCAAAAGCCTCACCTGCATGGTCTTCCGTGCTGTGACACGAAACAGGCTCTCTCCTGATCTCCCAGGAGGACTCGGGCCGTGTCTACCTGGAAGGCCATTTAGGCCTCTATTCACGAGTGTTCCACTTGAAGTGTATCTGTCATCTGTCCCAAACCAAAAAAGGACAGGCTTTACCAAGTCCAGAACCACTGGGTCCCAGCCCCTGGCCCTGCCCCCACCCCGCCCTGCCTGAGTCGCTCACTTGCCTCCACTACATAACACACTCTCCTGACTAATGTCATTAAACTACCGTGCCACTTCCATCTCATTATGGTAATGGCACAGAGGAGGGGGGCAACCCTCATAGGAGAAAATCCAATCTAAATTAATTTCCCTGGCTGGGGATGGGATGGGACGCTTTTATTAGCATCGTGAGGAGCCCACACACCCTGGGGACAGTGGGGTGCTCTAGGGAGCAGGGACAGAGCTTGTTTCCCCCCTGCCAGCTTCTGTAAAGGTACCAATTACCTTTGTGAAGGGCAACCTCACCCTGTGACCCTGGCAGAGCAGAGCCCCCCTCCTCCCAGTAATGAATTATCTTACATGTCCCCAACTCCCTGTCACACTGCTTACGAAACTGCTTACTGTGACTCTGAGAACAAGGGGGTTCAGAAGATTGTTCTGTCCCCTCTAGGACAGCCAGGCAGTCCACTTCCCCCATTCTTTAACCCCACTCTTTTCCTTTACCTGAAGACTGGCACTCTTAACAGGAACCCCTCCCTCATGAGCACCCCAATAATGGTGCCAGCTTGGCCTAGTTACCATGTTGCTGCAACCCCACCCCCCACCCCCCACTGGGCAACTTATTAGGTTTCAGCTACCTGGTGTTTTCTAACTTTTAGTCTGCTGTGGGATGGAGAGGGGGCTGTGGAATTTCCACAGGAACCTGATTAGCTGTACAGGCAGGGAAAGTGTGAGAGGGATTTCAGCAGTTTGCTCTCAATCTAGAACCACTGGCGAGAGGTAGAAGGACAGGAAGTAAGGAGTCAAGGGGTGGCTTTGGACCAAGGGCCTTGTAGAGCACACTGCCGGCTAGGCCTAGCAGGAAAGCTGACCAGCCCCAGCATGGGGTACTGGGGTGGTGACTCTCGTACTGCTGAGGTGCACGGTACTGACCAGAGGCTGAGCAGCTGTACCTGATGTTGCTGAGTTGTACACGCAGAACATCATTTCTACTTACCCTGTTAGCACTCTTGTTTTACCCCTCACCTTATTTTTTGATCTTTTAAAGAATGTAGAGATTCGTCTCCTGAGGCAAGGTTTGGCCTGCCTCTTTCCCAGAAGCAATATGTGGGACTCTCTTAAAACCACTTGATGAAGCACTGAGTGTTCAACAGGGCCTCAGATAGTCTGACCTGCACGGCCTGGATTCCGATTCCACGTCAGCAGGGCCCCAAGTTATACCTGCAGGAGTCACTTCCCTCCCCCACCCACAGCCCTGTTGTGTCTCGTCCCTTTATGATGGCACCGCTTCCTGACAGTTGTTGGGTGCTGGATACCTAGACTTTGTCCTCTGACGAGGCCACCATGCTTTCACACAGGTTTGACAGTGAGCTTTCCCAGGCACATGAGGAGACCCAGCGGGAGAAGCTGCAGAGGGAGAAACTTCAGCGGGAGAAGGACATGCTGCTGGCTGAGGCTTTTAGCTTGAAGCAGCAGCTAGAGGTACCCGGACCGACCCGCTTCCTCCTCCAGCTCCTCCAAGACCTGGGTACAGCCCAGCGTCAACCTTGCCGTCCCTCTCTCTCTAGGAAAAAGACCTGGACATTGCAGGGTTTACCCAGAAGGTGGTTTCTTTGGAGGCCGAGCTTCAGGACATTTCTTCCCAAGAGTCTAAGGATGAGGCTTCTCTGGCCAAGGTCAAGAAGCAGCTCCGGGACTTGGAGGCCAAGGTCAAGGATCAGGAGGAGGAGCTGGATGAGCAGGCTGGGAATATACAGATGCTGGAGCAGGTACGGGCTGGCCTAGGGCAGGCTGGGAGTGTACAGATGCTGGAGGAGGTACGGGCTGGCCTAGGGCAGGCTGGGAGTGTACAGATGCTGGAGGAGGTACGGGGCTGGCCTAGGGCAGGCTGGGAGTGTACAGATGCTGGAGGAGGTACGGGCTGGCCTAGGGCAGGCTGGGAGTGTACAGATGCTGGAGCAGGTACGGGCTGGCCTAGGGCAGGCTGGGAGTGTACAGATGCTGGAGCAGGTGCGGGCTGGCCTAGGGCAGGCTGGGAGTGTACAGATGCTGGAGGAGGTACGGGCTGGCCTAGGGCAGGCTGGGAGTGTACAGATGCTGGAGGAGGTACGGGCTGGCCTAGGGCAGGCTGGGAGTGTACAGATGCTGGAGGAGGTACGGGCTGGCCTAGGGCAGGCTGGGAGTGTACAGATGCTGGAGGAGGTGCGGGCTGGCCTAGGGCAGGCTGGGAGTGTACAGATGCTGGAGGAGGTACGGGCTGGCCTAGGGCAGGCTGGGAGTGTACAGATGCTGGAGGAGGTGCGGGCTGGCCTAGGGCAGGCTGGGAGTGTACAGATGCTGGAGGAGGTACGGGCTGGCCTAGGGTGGGCGGGAACACAGCTGCCGTAGAGCTTTTCACAAAAGCAGATCCTGGTTGGATCTAGAGAGAAAGGAAAGAGAAGATAATGCAGCCAGAGGGCCAGGAGCCCACAGAGCAGGTGACTGAACCAGCCAAGTGAGTTCAGGGGGACCTGCTCAGGGAGGGAAAGCTTCAAGATCATCTCCCCTCCCAGCCTCCTCCGAGCCCAGGCCAGGCATTTATTTGGTAAGGAGGCACGGTACAGCTTCCATGGAGACGTTGGCTGCCAGGGGCAGAGTAGAGCAGGCAACGAGAACTGGGGTAGGCCCTGGCGGGAAAGGAACTTTGTCCTGACTCAACCCACAGGCCAAGCTCCGTCTGGAGATGGAGATGGAGAGAATGAGACAGACCCATTCCAAGGAGATAGAGAGTCGGGATGAGGAGGTGGAAGAGGCCCGGCAGTCATGTCAGAAGAAGGTATGGCATCTCAGCTCCTAGGCTGGTATACAGACCTGTTCTTTCTCACCACGTTAGAGTGAGGGGCATTGTTTTTCTACCTTAGCCCCCTGTAATATGCTGCTATTCTGGACCAGTAAGTCCTCTCTTAGGACTCAGACCTGACCTGGACAGTGCCTTTCCATCTGTAGAAAAAAGCTTAAAGAACAGCAGCTCCTCACCTGTTGTGTCCGCCAGCCCCCCCTCTGTATGGGGTCTACAGTGGCTCTAGTGGCTGGTGACCTGCTGTCCCCATCCAGCACTTTGGGTTACCCACACTCATCCCTGCCCCATTGTTTTGGGATGAGACACTCAGCGTGCATGGGAAGGGACTATTGGCCACACACAAAAAGGCCAATGAGCCCCTGTCCCTGTAACTCTGCAGTTAAAACAGATGGAAGTGCAGCTCGAGGAGGAGTATGAAGACAAGCAGAAGGCACTGCGGGAGAAACGGGAGCTGGAGAGCAAGCTCTCCACGCTCAGTGACCAGGTACGTGGGGACCCCTACAGCTACCTGCTTCACAGACCCAAGACTGGGTGGGGTCCTGAGGACAATGCTGAGGATGGGGCAGTGCTCTGCATCAGGTCCTGTATCGTGGGGTTAATAAGGGCATCGTCCATCGCCCAGGCCTTTCTCACTCGCTAGGTAGCACAATTCTGTTATACCCAGGAGAGCATCCTTGCTCATTTTGGAGAGCGTGAGGGTGAATAAAGTTAGCAGTCAGTTTGGGAAGGACTCAAGGAAGTCCAATGGTGGAGCTCAGTGCCTTCCCGGATGGTGTCCCCCCTCCCCCCATACCCCCAGGTGAACCAGCGGGACTTTGAATCAGAGAAGCGGCTCCGGAAAGACCTGAAGCGCACCAAAGCCCTGCTGGCAGATGCCCAGATCATGCTGGACCACTTAAAGAACAATGCCCCCAGCAAGAGGGAGATTGCCCAGCTGAAGAACCAGGTAACGGGCTCAGTTGAATCCACTGGTTCCAGGGGTAGCCAGGACACTCATTTGTTCAGTTACCTTCTCTACTGCTTACTGGCTCTGAAGTCCTTGAGAAGGAAGATGGCTGGACAAGCCGCTCAGAGCAGTCAGGCTCCTTAGTCAGGGTGTGCCCTACAGCATGGCTGCCAGACCCTAGAATGGTGTGGGTGGGACCTCATGCCTACTGGAGGAGAGAACAGTATATGCACCACGGCACAGCTGTGGCTCTTAGACTGACATTCAAGAAGAAAGAGGAGGAGGAAGGAGGGGGAGGAGGAGGCAGAGGAGGGCAGGGAGAGGTGGAGGAGGGCAGGGAGAGTGTCTGAGTCCCTCCTTCCTTGTGAGCCAGTGCCCTGCACAGCCCTTGTGCCCCAGAGCATGGCTGATGTTTCTCCCCTGGGTGGGGGTGACTTGTGTCCAGCTGGAAGAGTCGGAATTCACCTGTGCAGCAGCTGTAAAGGCGCGGAAAGCAATGGAGGTAGAGATGGAAGACCTGCACCTGCAGATTGATGACATCGCCAAAGCCAAGACAGCGGTGAGGGGCAGAGGATACAGGGCAGGGCCGGGCGCCGAGGGAGAGTTGGCCCGTAACTGTCTTCACCCGACACCGGCCTTTTCATGCCAGGGATTTCTGCAGGGTAGCACCCTCCTCTCCCACCTCAGAGCAGAGTCTTGAGAGGAGGGAGGACTGGCAGAAGAGGGACCAGCCAGGGTGCACATCTCCCTGTTTAACCACCTGCCTCTGGGAGCTTGGCTGCAGGCCCTGGAACCATAAATAAAGGCAGCTAATGTGGCTGAGGGATGTAAACAGGTGCCTCGAGATTAGCAGAAGCACCGATAAGAGGCCAGGCCGGGATGCCAGGCTTCCTTCCCCTCCCCCTGCCCAGCCCACTGACAAGCCCAAGCGCAGCTAATTAGAGCTTTTATTTAATGCCTCCCTTTTAATTCCCCACCTCTCCCACGGCCCATCCATCCATCGGGCTGAGTATTCCCTCCTGGGATGTGGCCACCTCCTCAGGCCAGGAGTGGGGCAGGGAGGAGGCTGAGCTTAGCTGCTGGCCTCACGGCCCCTGGCTACCCATCCCTCTGCCGAGAGATGCCAATCTCACAGGCCTGATTTATCTTGTGACATTTGTGCTCCTCAGCAGTTTCCAGGTGAGTAATTCAAATTCCTTAATTTTGTTAAAAAAGGCTGTTATAAAATTACCATTTTATTTAAATCTGAGTTAATCAATTTCTTGGCGGAGGCTTCCCCAGCTCCCCACAGCCCGGTAACAAGATGGATAGTGCAGAGAAGGAGCCAACGCAGTCATTTTGGTTTGGAATTACAGGCTAATAGAGTCATTCATTTCCTGAAGCTGCTGGTGCCTGTCTCTTCCCCTCCCCCCAGGCTGGGAGAGCTGGATGACCCAAGAGTGGACCATCCCCAGGGAGAACAAAATCCAAGTCAGGGAGTGTCGCCACCGGGAAAGGTCCTTCCCTGTGGGCAGGTGCTGGTCAGGCTGATACACCTGGATGATGGGTCATTTGTTATAGGCAGAATTTCTACCTTCTCATTAGCCTTGAAAGAACTGCCAGAAAGCAGCTATCAATTAGCCCCTAGAAGCCCCAGGGTCCGCCTGTCCCCCACAAACAGCTCTGTCCCCCATCTCACTGCCCAGTACCCATGAGGTAGCTTCACTGGTTCTGGAACCCACTCCAACACACCACTCCACGATCTCCCCACCTAGGAGAGGCGGGATGAGTGGGACAGGTTTGGACTTGCCGCCCCAGGGCCTGCAGACACAGGCCTGATGCCCTCTGATCTACCCTTGCCCCTGACCAGCTGGAGGAGCAACTGAGTCGACTCCAGCGGGAGAAAAACGAGATTCAGAACCGGCTGGAAGAGGATCAGGAGGACATGAACGAGCTGATGAAGAAGCACAAGGCGGCCGTGGCCCAGGTATCCCCCGCCAGGAATGACAGCAGAGTGACCGTCCTCTGTGCCTGAGCCACCTCACAGATCCCTGACTAGGTGTAACCCTGGCTGTCCTGGAACTCACTGTGTAGACTGGGCAGGCTTTGAACTCACAGAGATCCGCCTGCTTTTGCCTCTGCCTCCACACCTGGCCCTAGACACTTCTTTGGTGTCCTGGCCCTTGATGGCTGAATTTCTGTGTCTGGGGGACCTTTCTCCACTCTTCCTCTCCTTTCCCAGGCCTCCCGGGACATGGCGCAGATGAATGATCTCCAAGCTCAGCTTGAAGAGTCCAACAAGGAGAAGCAGGAGCTCCAGGAGAAGGTGGGTACCCTGGGCTCCCCTGGGAGTGAGAGCGAGTTCAGGAATCACTGGGCATGAAGCCTTGCTCTCCCAGTATGGAGGGTGTTTCTCTCTCCTACCAGTAAGCCACAGAGCAGCGTGAACTGGCAGGAAGAGCTAGGCTTGCAGCCATATCACCATGGTAGATGTTTTGGCTTCAGACGCCTTGCTTCACATTTCTGTCCCCTCTCTGGTCCCTAACATCCTTCTTCCTTTCAGAAGAGCAGTAACAGTGCCAAGTGCAGGCGGGGGGGGGGGGGGGGGGGGGGGCTCCGCTGGGGCGGGGCTCCTCTCACCCTCTGTTTATCTCTCCCTGCCTGGGGTCTTCTAGTCACCATGGTGATGTTGCCTGTCCCAGACTTGTCTGCCCCTCCCCCTTCCCGACTCTCTCTGGACTCGGTCCTTTCCTCTCTCCTTCCACCTCTAGCTACAAGCTCTGCAGAGCCAGGTGGAGTTTCTGGAGCAGTCCATGGTGGACAAGTCCCTTGTCAGCAGGCAGGAAGCGAAGATCAGGGAGCTGGAGACACGCCTGGAGTTCGAAAAGACCCAAGTGAAGCGTCTGGAGGTGAGTTCAGCTTCGAGTGCTTCACCGCAAGCCGAGCAGAGCTGCACTAGTGGCTGCAACCACGCATGCTCCGAAGGGCTGTGCAAGCCAGGGACACTCCCGAGTCCTCTGCCGGCCAGCTGACAGGGTGGGAGCTCCCTTCCCGCCTGCCTGGCCTGCTCTCTGGGCCCCGCAGAGCCTGCCTATTTTACATTCTGTATCCATCCGTGCCTGCTCTCTGCCAAGGGACCAGAGCGGCTTAGCTTTCCGTCTTCATATTTTCCTCTGCCATGAGCTCCCCCTCCTGTCCCCCTCACTCACTCTCTGGTAGGGTCATAAATATGCAGCGGATGGCACCACTGCTCTGAGGGCTGAAGTCTGCTCTCCTCTCATGGCGTGCTCGCTCGCTCGCTCGCCCTCGCTTGTCTTCCCCCTTCCTTTTTACATCCCCGCATCCTCACTCCTCGCCTCCCTTTCCAGCCCTGCTTTTCTCCTTTCTTTTCCTCTATTACTGTCCTAGGTCTTTCTTACTCTCTTCCCTCCTCACCCCGTCCCCCATTCTCCTTAACACCCTGCTTTTGGCTGGCATCTTTTCATCATGCTGATTCCGCCAGTCCCACAGTGGCTACTTCATACCCTACCCCAGCCCCTTCCTCTTCTGGTCTCCCGTAACCAGCATGCAGCAGCCCTCCCCATGTGAAAGACATCCGCATCAGGACCGTATCTCTGATCAGTCACCTGTAGCCTTGTCTTGAAGCTCTTCTTCAGAGCTTATGGACATCTGTCCAAGCACCATCAGGCCAGCCTGAGAACATGTTCATTATGGTAGATAGGGAGCTTCTCTGTTGCCCCTCCCCCAGCAGTCCCTCTGTCAGGCGGTAGGAGAGGGGTGGAAACAGGTGGGCAGCCAAGGGCATTACCCAGCTGGACATGGGAAACCAGAGAGAACTACGGGAGCTTTATACCTTCTTTCCTGCCCCCAGCACCCCAGGACAGGTGGTCACATTTCAGACCTCACATCACATACAGAATAGGGTTTGTGTGACTGCTGGGGGCTGGAAGAGGCCGTTGGTGGTGGATGAAGGCTCTGCCTCCTGCACCTGTCACCTCACTTATCTCTCAGAGTCCCTTCTACTCAAAAAGGCAATATTGGGCTTTGGACTCCTGAGTGATAAATACAGACGCCCCCGAGTGACCCTGTAGCCTGGGCTGTCACTTTGCAAAGCCAGGCTGAGATAGGTAGTCAGTGGAATGACATTGGATGCTGACTTGGCCCTCCCTCACACTCTACCTCTGCTCCAAATCATTTCCTGCTTAGCATCCTACTGCTGCCAAGGAGAACACGCTCGTGTTTCTGAAGGAGACAGATTCACGAGGCTGAGAGAGATAGCTCTGCCTGGGTCTTTTAATCAGGTACTCTCAGCAGAACCAGTTACCTCTGAACACTGGCTGTAGCTTTGGGAGCTTCTGAGTTCAGCATCTCTGAAAAAGCCCAGGTGACCATGGGGACATTTACATGACAGGGCCGCCAGAGTCTGTGCAGTAACAGTCACTCCAGCCTTTCCTCTCCCAGATTTCCTCCTCCAAAGACCCCTGCAGAGATGCAGGGGTCATCTTCCTCCTTGACGGACAGCAAAGCTCAGGGGCTAGGGAGTCAGATCAGCTGGCAGAGTGCTAACCCTGTGTGGAAGAAGACCTGAGTTTGCTCAGCACTTATGCCAAAAGCCAGACGCAGTGGTGCTTCCTTAAATCCCAGCACTGGGGAATAAGGACAAAAGGATTACCAGGGTTTGCCGGGCAGACAGACAGACAGCCTAATTGGTGAGCTCTAGGTCTCAATGAGAGACCATGTCTTAAAGGACAAGATGGATGCTACCTGAGGAATAATATAGGCTGACTTCTGGTCTACATTCATATGCACCTAGACACACACACACACACACACACACACACACAGAAAGACACAAAACGGATGAGGGTGGAGCTGGGTTAAAAGTAAGTAAACCTCTAGCATCCCTTAGCCCTTGCTGAGTAGTGGGGCAAAAGCTAGGCCAGATTTCCTGGTCCAGACCGTGCCCACAGTGCCCCTCTCTGGCTGACCACCTACCTGCTCACCCAGAGCCTGGCCAGTCGGCTCAAAGAGAACATGGAGAAGCTGACTGAGGACCGGGACCAGCGCACCGCAGCTGAGAACCGTGAGAAGGAGCAGAACAAGAGGCTCCAGCGACAACTTCGTGACACCAAGGAGGAAATGAGCGAGCTTGCCAGGAAGGAAGCTGAGGCTAGCCGCAAGAAGCATGAGCTGGTAATGTCCTGCTCCTCATAGGTCCCAAGCTGGAGGCCTGCTAAGAACACGCCCACCCCACCCTGGGCTGTGTGGGGTCCTTTCAATCCCCAAGTCCTGTTAAGTATACATCTACCTCAACATGGGTTTTGGTAGGGGACAGTTCAGTCCTGACAGGCAAGAAAGTCAAGGGTGGTACCATGAGGTGAAGCCAAACCCTGCCAGCCAGGCCAGTAGCCTTTGAACAGAGAAGACTTTGGAGGGACTGGAAAGATGACTCAGCGGTTAAGAGCACTGACTGCTCTTCTAGAGGTCCTGAGTTCAAATCCCAGCAACCACTTGGTGACTCACAACCATCTGTAATGAGATCTGACGCCCTCTTCTGGTGTGTCTGAAGACAGCTACAGTGTACTTAGATATGGTAATAAATAAATCGAGAGACAGAGAGAGAGAGAGACAGAGACAGAGAGAGAGAGACGGGGGGGGGTCTTTGGAGGCTTAGAGTGGCTCCTGCCTGCCAGGGAGTGACTTGCTGCAGGCTCCTTCAGAGATGCTAGGGGACATTGTGGCCCTCCTGTACACTAGAACCCCCTCCTAGGAGATGGACCTGGAGAGTCTGGAAGCTGCTAACCAAAGCCTGCAAGCTGACCTAAAGCTGGCGTTCAAACGCATTGGGGACTTGCAAGCCGCCATTGAGGATGAGATGGAGAGCGACGAGAATGAGGACCTTATCAACAGGTAAGAGGCAGAGTATGTGTATGGCATTTCAGGCAAGGCCAAGTAAGTCCCTCTCCAGCAGCAGAATAAGGCAACCCCTGAAATCCCACAACCAAGCTACCGTACCACCGTCCCAATGCTAGACCCAGGTGGGAGAGGCTGAGGATGTTGGGGGTGAAGGGAGGTGTACACCATCCTCTCCTGTGTTCTCCTTCCCAGGCCCCCCAAAGCCCAGCTCTGGTGTTGCCTGTTCCCCGTGAGTTATCTCCTCGTTTAGCTGCATTTCCGTTGGCGCCTGCCCTACTCTAGGGAGAGCAGAGATTTAAGGGCTGTGGTGCCTTGTTACTTGTGCTAGAGATTTTCTCGCATAAAACCCACCCAGGGAATGGTTTTGGAGAACGAGAGAGATTTGTAGTCCTAGGCTGAACAGAAAGCCACAAATCCAGAGGACCAGTGTGGGGGGTGGGGCTGGGACTAAGGTAGATCCCAGAGGCTCCCCACTTCCTGTCCAGGGGTGGGCAGGGCAGGGTAGCCCAGGAACTTTGCTCCTTTGGGATGAGTACTGGCAGTGAATCAGGCCTGGTTCTGAGGATTCTGTTGCTCACTTGTACCTGATCTCAACCAGCCAGAGATGCCATTTCCTGAAGAGAGGGGAGGCGTGGATGAGGATACTCCTCAGGAGGTCCATTGACTTCCCCATCTGCTTCTTGTGGTCCCTTTGCCCACCATTTTCTTTCTGTTTCCAGTTTGCAGGATATGGTGACAAAATATCAGAAAAGAAAGAATAAACTGTGAGGACCAGAGCCATGAGCTCGTTGCCTCTCCCCATGGGTGTCTAACCATCCCTAACACAGGGCTTCCTGCCAGGGCCCCTGCTGCATGCTGCATGCAGACACAGCCTCCTCAAGCTCTCTCTAGCTGGCCTCTCATGCTAACACTGCTGACTGTCCTTAGGCTGGGGTGGAAGGACTGACTGGCGGGGAAGTGTGTTCCTAGAAGGCCAGAACCCTCAGAGCCCAGGTGCCCAGGATGAGGCCTTATTGTCTAAGTCCCAGCTTCTCCTCTCTGGGAACCAAGTGTGGCTACCGCTCTGGCCTGTCTCTCTGGGGGTCAGGCGGTCAGGCTACATCTGTCTACATCCTTGGGATCTTGGAACCCAAGCTGCCTGAAAGGGATGGGTCTGTTTTGTGTTTAAGGTCTGTTACCTTCCTTAGGCAGATGAGGGCTGAAGATGAGGGGCATCTCACAGCTGCTCCTTTGCAGAAAGCATCCAGGCAGCTAATCTTGGGCAGCTCTGCCCTGGCAGGGGGAGGAAACAGCGGGTTGTGTTTACTTTGCTCCCTGGGGGCACCTCAGGCAGTGGAGGTGGGGAGACACACATCTGTGTTGGTATGTCTGTCAGGTGGTGGGAGACCTAGGACATCTGCCCTTCTCTGTTCCCTTTCTGGTGGGGGAGCTGGAAAGTGGTGTGGATATGCAGGCCTTCAGGCGGATTTGCTGATCCTCTGTCAAGTTCGACAGGGTTGCTTTTGGAAGTTGTTTTTTCAGCATGGCACTGAATTTCCTGCCTGGCAGGCCTCCTCCCCTGGCCAGGATGGGCTGGCGGCCGTGCAAAGGACTCGGGGAGAGCTAATGATAAATGTAATAGTGTGTAACAGTGATAGAGGGCCGCTGGAGCCCGGTTGTCACACACAATTAATATCCCCTGCCGTTCTGTCTCCGTTTGTTTGTTCCCCCGTGATTCGGCTCCCAGTTAACTAATAGCACATGAGCCTGGACATAAATTGTATTTGACGCGAGGTTTAATTCCGACCATTTAAAATTTCAACTGCCCCCTGAGCCTGCCTGCCCCTGGAGTTTGTTTACGGGCCTGATTATTTAAGGAAGAACCCGAACATTGTCTGGATTCTTACAACTAAACGGAAGGTGAGGTAGGCATGCTAGCTTCTCAGACCACAGACTACTCTGAATGTCAGGAAGGAAATTCATATTCTGGGCCTCAATCTGTCCCTAGTGTGTTCCATCCTGCCATTCTTGGGCAGAAGGAACTCTGAGGGCTGATAAAATGTGCATTGAAGATCATATTCTAAAGCATAGTCAGGCACACAGGCTCAACACACACACACACACACACACACACACACCAGGTGCATGAGAACGTGCAATTCTAAGCAGGCTCCACTGATAGCAGAGACGCTCCATCCTCAGCAGCTCCAAGTTATCGAGCGAGCATGCTAAGGCGGGCAGAAAAATAATGTTTCGATTTACTTAGAGATACAGTTGTTATTGCCATAACCTTAATGAAAGCAGTAAACAGTGCAGTATTAAGGGAGATTTATACAGAAACACTTTTAACATGTAGACATAGATTTTGCGATGCATACAGCACCTCCTTTCCAAAGCCAATCAATATGGTTATGAACGGCGGTGATAAATTACAGGCTCTGAAGCTACAGAGGGAGGATTTTTGCACGGGTGTATAAATCAGGTAGTATTGGCGTTCCATGGGACCCATGCACCACAGTAAATCTGCCAGGCTCCAATGGGCACAGAGCTTGCATTAGTGGTTTGGGGGCTGCCTGCTAAACTCCTGTTTACCCGGGGCATCGGCAGGCCTTGTCTCTGTTATAATTCTGTACTTGATGGAAGCTCATAAAATGTGCCTCTTTGTTCCCCTTCCCCATGTGCATGGCTCTCTCATGGTCCCTAGAACTGTGGTTTCCTGTGATGTGTATGTATGTGTATGCACGAACGCTTACGCATGCCTTGGTATACATGTGTGTGCCTGTGTGGCTATTTATTCAAGAACATAATCCAGGACCATGGCTGCTCTTGTTGATACAAATGAAAGGAAATTTACATCAAGGAGAAATCTTAGCCTCTCTGCAGCAGGAGAATTTAGGGAGTAGACATTTTGCAGAATTTGCAAAGCATTTGCACTCAGAAACCATCTCCGTGCCCCCACTGCTTCCTGAGGAAGTCACCATGACTCTAGTCTCAGAATTAGACTCTTCGAGGCTTTCTTGCAGGTCCTGAGGTTAGCCTATCCAGCTAGCAGTGGGGAGCAGGGACTGGAAGCTGCCCGAGGGAGGGATGTGGAGAACCAGAGAGTTAGAACCTTGCTTTGAGACTTCCTAGACCCTTGGGCTTCCTGCAGCTATCTGAACCCTGAAGGCATTACCAGGCCCCCAAGAAAGGCTTCTCTTCTTCTCTTCCTTCCTATTTCTAAGAGTCAGGGATACCACAAGGTGGATGTGGCTGGTGCTTTGTTATCTCAAGTTTGTGTTGCTAGCAGCCAAAGAGACCTCCAGGTTCAAGTTAACCTGAGGTCATGTGATAGTCCTGTTTTCTGTCCTGTGTCTAGCAACCCAGCTTTTATAATGAAGACAGAAAATGGTGGTGGCTACAGTCTGAGGCATGCACACACACACACACACACATAAATATGCACACATGTATTTGTGTATGTGGACATATGTATGTGGGTGGATATGAGTGTGCTACAGTGCATATGTGGAAGTTAGAGAACATCATATGGCCTCTAGGGATTGAATTCAAGCCATCGTGCTTTGTGGAAAGTGCTGTTCCACATTAAGTCATCTTGTCAGTCCGAGACTTCTTAACTGAGAGCCATTAGTCTAGACTCACTAAGTGGATGGCCTGCCTATCCTTCTCATCTGGTTGGCCAGCTGAACTGTTTGTCACTCGTACTGGGGTGGAACGGGTGGTGCCTCCACACTCCTCAGGCTCTTCCTAGTGACTGTCACAGTGTGGTCTGCACCTTGTAGGTGGCGTGCTCACGCTAATCTTTCTCTTCTCCCTGACTCACTGATGTGCATGCCATCTGCACTCCAGCCCTGCCCAAGATGCCCCCTGCCCCTTTCTCACTCTCCATCCTCACCTGCCCCGCCCTGCCTACCTTTGTGCTCCTCACCCCAACAGTGAGGGAGACTCAGATGTGGACTCCGAGGTGGAGGACCGGGTCGACGGGGTCAAGTCCTGGTTGTCGAAGAACAAGGGACCTTCTAAGGCACCTTCTGACGATGGCAGCTTGAAGAGCTCCAGGTGAGCACTTGACCTCCAGCAGGGAGGAGAGGTCATCTCAGGCACCAGTCATGGGTGGACAGTGTCAGGAACCAAGGCTGCAGCCCTCAGGCTATGTGTACTCTTCTGGCCTGTGGAAAGCACACAGAACAGCTGCCTAGCCAGGGAATGTCCTGTGTTGGGGTGTGGGCTCGTGTGTCGGTTTAACTTCATCCCACCTACTGGGTCAGGAACCGTCTAACTGTTGGTACCTTTGAAATCAAGACTTGGTTGGGGCACTGGGAACTCTGGGTCCTAGAACCCTGCACAGGCAACCCTGGTCAACTTTGGCTCCCTGCCCTTCGTAGAGCAGCAAGGCATCAGTTCCCAGCACCAGAGCCGCTGCGCTCCCTTCCTCTGTGTTCTTCAGTGCCACCCCTCAGTCTTGCCGGCTAATCTTGGAGGGGCTGGGGGTTCGTTCCCCTACCTTACATAACCTGATCCCACAGACAGCCACTGCTAGAAGCCAGAGCTCCCACTTCAGGTCTATCGCTGCCCTATTCCCTGCTCACCCTCCCACACCGAGTTCCTTGCTGCCTTCCCCACCTCTCCAGAGACAGGAGGCAGGCTGGATAGAAAAAGTGGTCTCTCTCCTTCTTTTCCAACCATCCCCAAGTCTAGCCCCTCACCACCGGTACCCAGCGGCCCCCTGTAATTGGTTTAATTTATTCGACCAAACAACATTTTGTTATTGCAGATAATAGTGTGTCCCCGCCCCACTGCCGTTCACCACAGTGTGGCACAAGGCTCCAGGTAGTTGACAATGAAATAAATTGAACTAAACGTTTTAGAGGGGGAAAAGTGATGAAATAGAACAATAGTCTAATTTACATGACATTCTCCATGAAGCTATTTTCACTGACGCAAATTATTTTGCTTCATTTCCTTGGATGCTCTTGCTACAGCTTTGCCAGGGCTGTGCTGGTTTCTCCTCCCCCCTCCCTCCCCCTGTGTCTTTATTTTTGTTAATGCCTGCCTCTCTCTCTCTCTCTCTCTCTTCTCTTTTCTCTCTCTCTCTCTCTCCTCCTCCTCCTCCTCCTCCTCCTCCTCCTCCTCCTCCTCTCTCCTCCCCTTTCTCCTGTCATTCATTCACTCTGGGTCTCTCCTCCTGGGCCTCCCTTCCCACTCAGGACGGCTCTCAACAGCCTCCCTAAGGAGGGCAAGGGGCCTGAGGAGAGACCCTCCTCTGTACTCAGCTCCCTCAGCTACCGCAAGAGGCTCACCCTGAAGGACTCCATCGGGGGCACTGGAGACCAGGACTCGCTCCTCACCACCCTGAGTGAGCGTGCCTCCTCCCCTGAAAGGCCTCCCAGGAAGGCCCGCGTGGGCCCCAGGGAGGACCCTGACCAGGCCCAGGGCAGGAGGTGCGAGGAGCTGGACGACTGTAGCTCCATCTTCTCAGGGGCTGGGAGCCGCCCTTGCCGGGGTCTGGAGAAGCGCTGGGGCTCAGACTTTGACCGAGCCTCAACAGTCTCTGCTCCGGTCAGCCGAGCCTCCTCAGCCACGCGTGGCTCTGGGGAGGATAGGGCTCGCTCCTCGCTGAGCTTCTCACTGTCAGGCTCTCCTAGCTCCCGCCGTAGCACATCCAGGCTCGACGGATTGTCAAGCACTGTAAGTCCTTCCTGGAACCGGGCCTCAGGCCTGGGTCGGGAGAGCCCTGACTCCAGGCTATCCCTCGGCCAGAGCTGCTTGGATGAGTGGGATGATGGAGCCAGCGTGGCCCTCAGTGAGTCACACTCACAGTTCAGCCATCCATCGCTGGCCCGGAGCCTCTCTGTACCGTCGTCCCAGCCCCGGGGCTCTTCCTCAGCTTCAACCTCGGTCCCTGAGGGCTCCAGAGTCCGACCTGACAGCCGCCACTCCTACCTGGATCCAGACCTAGAGGCTGCCATTAACGAGGTCTTGAGCTACAAACCCGTGCCGTTCCAGCGGAGCAGCCTGGAGCCTGACTCTGAGGATGATGACCGGAAGAGCATCCAGAGTGCCCAGAGTGCACAGCTGGAGTACCCAGATAGGGGCACCAGCATCCGCCGCTCTGCCTCTGCCGCAGATGTCTCTTCGCGCAGTGGCCGCAAAAGCCGGAGCAAGCATAGGAGCAGACGGAGCAGCCCCAGCCCGAGCTCCAGCTCCAGCTCCTCCAGCTCGGGAGGTTCCTCGGCACACAAGCGGCGCAGGAAAGGGCGCTCCCGGAAGAGCAAGAAGTCTAAATCAAGAAGAAAGAAAACAGAGAGTGAATCTGAGTCCTCATCCTCATCCAGTGGCTCCACGGTCTCAGGCCATAGCCGCTCCAGTGTGAAAAAGGGCCCAACCGCAGACACCGAGGAAGGGGGACAAACTCCAAGACGGTCAAAGAAGGAAGAGAAGCAGCGAAAGAAAGTGGTGGACAGCCTGATGATGCGGTACCTGTACCGACCAGAGAGTGACTAGCGCAGTAGGTGCCGCCTGGCCTGGTGTGGAGTGCAGCATGGTGTGTCCCACCCTTTGTGAACTAACGTGCTTCCTGCCCCTCCAACCGCCACCTCAGGCTCCCCTACCACCTCTTGGGCCTCAGAGAGCCTCCTGGCTCCTACATGAGCTCTGAGCTGAATTTGCTGATGTTGGGTGAGAGCTCCAACCTCACCCTGAGCCTCCTATGCTATGTTTTTGGAACTAATCTTCCCTATAACTTCATAACAAAGGTCTGAACAGCTCTGTTCCATAAAAAGTTAGGACTCAGAGAGATTAAGTTACACAACTGGGAAGTAAGGTTACCAGGAGCTAATGGGGTCTGTTTTACACCTTTAACCGTTACTGCCTCTTCCTAGGCTACATGCAGAGCATGTAGGTGATGCATAGGTGTCACCGACACCCAGTCAGAGCTTTCATTCGACAGGATGAACCGGGGAAAGGCTCCTCTCTGATGTGATACCTCAGCTGTGAACTCTGATGGGGCATTTGCTCTCTGCTCTCTCCTCCGCTACCTCCCTGCCTCGCATGGATCTTGAGGTGCAGCCTACACGGTGCCACACCCTACAGTAGACCCAGGAGATACCTGCCGCCTCCCCAGCCCTCCCACCCACACTCAGCCCACACGTGGGCGTCACCTCAGCTCTGCTCATCTTGTAGAGTTCTAATGAATAGAAATTAGCAGTTGCTGAGTGACAGCCCCCTCCCTGCTCTCCTGCCTCCCCCTGGTCTTCTCCGTGGGGAGATGTAGCAGTCAGGCCCTGTGCCCACACCTTCAACAGAGAGAGGCAGAGCCTGAATCACTGGAACCCCATTGTTGCCAGCTTCCCTGGTGGGCGGTGACATTTTGACTCACCCTGTGGTGAGATGGTGGGAAGCATTTTCAGCATGGGGCATGCTTGCTGCTTCCCGGGAGGCACAACGGCACGCCGCAGCCACCTGGGGCACCACATTTGTTTCCCAGACTAACACACTGACACACCTGTTGCATGCTTGTGCCATGGGGCATCCGGTGAAAGGGGAAGTTGCCTTTGTCCGCGTAGAAACGGGAGGGAGAGACGGGAAGTGACAGAGAAGTGGGAGGATGGAGATGGAGCTCGGATCCAGACCTGACTTAGGGCAGCTCAGGCCCAGGCTAGACCACTCCTTGGTCTCAGCACTGCCCTGTTGCTCCCCCTCCCCCCCACCCATGCGGTTTCAGGGCACTCAAGGGAGAGCAGGCATCTGTGGCCTTCGTTAGTTCCACTGGGAGGAAAGATTGGAGTCAAAAATATTTGGTCAATGGTTTTAGTCTCCTTAAGGCTTTAGCCTTGCTAAGGGCCCCACACCGCAGGCCGAATCAGTTGGTGCTGGAAGGGGAGGTCTAGACACAAAGAAGTCCAGGCCCCTCTGTACCTCTTCCCAGAAGGAAGCAATTGCCTTGCTGGTCAACCCCAGACTAACTGCTGACTAGCAGACTGTACCTGAATCCCTCTATTTTGTCTATGGAAAGAGCCAACTGGTCCCAAAACCCTGTACTGAGCCACTATGGGGCTTGGAGTTAGTGATGGTAGAGTGGTCTCCAACTAGAACCTGGCCAACTACCATGAAGTATGTGTGGGGGGGGGTAGGCAGCGAGGGGTGCCATGCAAAGGCAGAAGGTGCGGGCAGAGCCCCCGGCCTAGGGTTAAGGACCAGTGAAGAATTCCAAAACACAGAATACAGTGTTGTCACCCTGGGCTTTCCCAGCAGGAATTAGCTTGTGTACCAAATTGTTTGTGACAGCACAGAGCACGAGACACTGGCTTGTGGGGAAGGAAAGCTTTTTAAACAATTTAGTTAAAATGTTCCAATTGCCAGCCCTGGCTCTTGCTCTGGGGACAGGGAGCTGCCTGCTGTTGGCCCTACTGATGGTGGTGGCAATAAAAGCAGATATGGAGACTGGCCAGAGAGAGCGCAAGAAAGATTGCAAGGGATCTCATGGCTCCTCGGCCCAGAGAAGAGCAAAGGACAGAGTTTGCCCCGTGACTGGTTGCCTCTGCTTCTCCGTGGTGTCTCTAGAGCAACCTGACCACTGTTGATCTGGGCGTGTGGGATGTGGGAACGGAGTCTGGAGACCTGCCTGTGGAAAGAGGTGAAGGATGGAAGCAACTGGCCACACAGGGCGGAGCCTCGTTTACCGGGACCCCAGCCCCGGCAGCTGCATGCCCTCTGCTCACAGAATAACCCGCTGTCTGTCCTCAAAGCATTCCTTAGCTGGAAAGCAAACTTTTAGCATAGGATGTACAGAAATTCTGTGTTAAGAAAACAAGTGGCCCTACTAATTCAGGGTACAAACAACCCCCAGGCTAATGACCTCTATCTTTTCTGGGTTACACAGTTAGCATTGAGCTGTATAATTTTGTCCTGGAGATGCTGTGAGGCCTTAAGTGGTTCTGGCCCATCAGAATAAGACTCATTTATGTTCAGTCTAGTTAGTATTAAGTATGTTTTGTACTATTCTGATTTCCTTTAAAAATGGTAATTCATTCATGAGAAATATGATAACTATTAACCAGACTGCCCCATTGCTGAGCCATTTTGCATAATTGAACATATATTTTCCCAGGCTCTTCCCTTCTGCCAGGGGCACAGAGACCTGTCTTTACATACTCCGCCTGCTCCCCGGCCAGCAGGAGACGTTAGGTTTGGTCTTGTTTTCTTCTTGCCTCATCTAGTGGCAAGAGTGCTCTAAGGCTGAAGTTGAGTTGAGGTTCGGGACTTAGCTGTGACCTTGGGCAGGGTGCTCCTTCCATTTGAGGCAGCTTTTCACCATACGTTAGCGGGAAGAATAAGACAGAACAGTGAGTCCAAGGTGGCGGTTGTCAGCCTTCCTAGTGCTGCAACCCTTTAATACAGTCTCGTCTTATGATAACCCCGAACATAACATTATTTCATTGCTGCTTCATAACTGTAATGTTGCTGCTGTTATGAATCGTAATTATCTGATATGCGGGATATTTGATATGTGACCCGCAAAGGGTCATCCAAGGGGCTCAGGCAGCGCCTGCTCTTGGTGGGACCGTTACTTCTGCGCCTCTATTGCTAAAGTGCTGTCTACTTCCTCATCGTACTTTAAACGGACCAGGAAATCAAGGGCCGCCCCCGGGTTTCTAGTTCAAAATATAGTAGACGAGCAATTGTAGACACTCTCCTTGTCCAAGTAGAAGGTCACCAGGACCTGTATCCCTTGTCTCTTGGAGCACAGGCACCCCAGGGACGAAGCTGGGGCCAGGGCACCAGTAGAGGTGAAGCTGTGTTGGGCTGTGTCTTCTTCAGGGACATTAGACTATACTGCATGTGCTCAGGGACAGAGGGGATGGGAGGAGGCTCAGAAGCTCTGGGAAAGAACGAGTGTGGATGGAGTCGGAGAATGGGGTCCCGTCTGCTCTGTTGGATGTCACAGTCCTCTTCCCTCCAGGGGATAATACTTCTTCATAACTTTGGAGGGACAGCCTTCCAGAGCCAGGGGCCTGATGAAGACTCCAAGGAGTCGTTAAGGGCCCCTCCCATTGGCCCATCCTCAAACAGATCTTGCCAGCCTCTATCCCGAGCCTCTGTTCCTTTCCCAGTCAAGGATGCCATGGTGAAGGACAGAAGTCTTCCAGGCCCAGGGAAACCCTGATTACAGGAAATGGCTTAGACCTGGGATCCTGCCAGGAGTGACCTGCCAGGAGTTTCCCCCTCAGACGGGAACTTAATCCATGTGCTCTGCGGACCGCTTGCATCTGAGCAAGGGCGTTGAAAACTCCGAGACCCAGGGTTCCTTCCTCATAACTCAGTCCAAGCTTCTCGGGAAGGAGCCAGGAACGAATGTGCTTCTAAGGCTCATGGAAGCCTGGTCCTTGCGGCCACCAGCCTTCCTGTCACGATAGTCTGAAAGGCTTACCGACTGCAAACTGTGTGCTCCTTTTGACCCAGGAACATTTGGGTTTTGGAGTGCTTGAACAGAACATGTGTTCTTTGGCCCTGACCCTGTTCCTCTCTCCCTGCAGCCCCACCAGCCACTGGAAGTCCCTCGCCCCTGACCCGTCGGATGATGAGCACGATCCTGTGGACAGCATCTCCAGACCCCGGTTCTCCCACAACTATCTGAGTGACAGCGACACAGAGGCCAAGCTGACAGAGACCAATGCGTAGCCTGGGGGAGTGGCTCACAGCTCTCTCACCCCAAGCCTCTCCCAGGAAATAGAGGGGTCCCACGGCCCCCACTTGACTGCCGATCTGCATGGAAGCCGCCTCGGCTCTCTGTCAGGGGGACTTTCCAGGCTGTGGGTGTCTGATAGCTCCATGTGGAGGAGGTGGGGGGAGCAGAGTCTCTGCAAAGAGAGCTTCCACTCTTGCCTCAGAATGCCATGCTCTTAGCTCGCACCCTGGGCCGCTATGGACCATGTCAGGTGGCTTGGCACTTAGTGGAGCCCGTAGTGGACCTCCATCTCAGCCTCCTGCTCAGGGATGGTGGATAGGTTACCTGCTGGACCACTCGAAGTTGCTGGGCCCATGGGAAAGAGTCAGGAAGGAGCAACAATGCCTCCCCTCTGCTAGGGTGAGGGCTTTCTCTTCTCAGTGCCTGCTGTCTTTTTACTGTTTAATTTAAAGACCCAAAACTCCATGCAGCTGCATCCCTGAGAGGGGGAGGGGCTGCTGCTGCAGCTGGGCCCTATGGGATGCCTTGGGAATCTCCTCTCCATCTTCCCTTCTCCAGAGCCCTTCCTCCTGCAGCCTGCTGCCAGGGCACGCTGCTGGGCAGAGCTGGGACCCTGGTTCTTAGCAGGCAGGGTGAGGAGGGTGGCAGCTGGGCGCTTCCGGCCTGGACGGAGCAAGCCTTGGTGGGGTATTGGGTGCAATGAGCAGTTATTTAAGAGCTGATCTCTTCCACCTGCACCCGCCCATGGTCCCCAGCACTGCCTTCCTCTGACCGTGTTATAGCCAGCCGCTCATTCGGTGCTGAGGATCTGTGGTGGGCACAATGGAAGGTAGATGTTTTGGTCTGTTTATCAGACTAGAGTCCTAACCCTTTGTCATCTTTCTTCCGCCCACAACCCTGATCCCACACCCTTACCCCAGACACAGCAACAAGTGGTCTCATCTCAGTTATTTACCGTAAAGGTCATCCCGACCTTTCTACTGGATTTGGGGGCCCAACGGCAGTACCTGGTGCTGGACCCGTTTACCATCCCTCTTCCCTTCTGCAGTTGCTTTGTACTCATTGGGCTGTGCTCTCCCTGTGGGCCTGATTGATGTAAGGAAATAAAGGGCCCTTCCCTCCTGGCCACATGTTTCCCTGACTCTCCTTGCAGGCCCAGGGGAATCCGGGGTGGTCCCCGGGCAGAGGCAGAGGTGGGATTCTGATGGGGACATGGAAGGACCATCTTAGTCTGTGTGGCCTATTCTCAAGCCAGGCCAATGTCACTCTCAGAGCCTTGGCAGGTCACTCGAGATAGTGGGTGAGGAGATTGGTTGAGGAAGACAGAGCCCCCGCATTTGTGTTGAGGCGAGTGGGGCTGGCAGCTTGCTTATGCCCTGTTCCGAACCCCTTCTCAAAACTTCAGTCACTCCAAAGGTGACTATTTTTTTTTAATCAAAATTTGGCAGCGTGTTTTCTGTTCCGCAGCCCACTTTGGCGACAGAAAACTTGAATAAGTGGGGACGCAGCCTTAGCTGCCTGCTCTGTCTCTGCCTGAAGACCTGAGCTACACTTTGGCCATGCTCTGTGGCCTTGCAAAAGTTATAGGGCAGCCCATGCAGACAAGGAAGAAACCAAAGGCCTTCCCTGTTCTCCTCTGAACCTTATCCATGACTAGATTTATTTTCCACAAGTGTTAAATGGTCTGAGGAGATGGGTGAGAAAGGCTCTGGTGATGTCCGCCCGGAAAGTCAAGAGAGGGAAAAGTCACCAAAACAAGGTGGGGAGAACTATGAAATGGATCTTTCTAGAACAAAGGCACCTGTCCTCCAACAAAGAGAAAAGGCGATGAAAGTGAGAGTCTCACTGTGTAGCCCAGACTGACCTCCAATTCACACTTCTCCTGCCTCAGTCTCCCTAACCCCCAGATTACAGGTGTAAACTAACATACCAGGTCTGGGATGAGAATATTTTCTCAAGTCAGGGAACTTGTGTTACTCAATCCACTCAGCATTTGAGACAGCTGCCCTCATTGGCCTAGGCATGGTCCCGGTGCTGAGAATGGAATCCTTTCAGATGGGAGAATCTCCCAGTGTGGAAATGGACACTTAGAGCATCTGCCTCACCTGCTGGTATCAGCTTCTGACCTGAGCTGATAAATCTCGGTGCCTGTCCTCCAGGGATGGGGGCAAAGACCACTGCAGAAGGGCAGAGAAGGTGCTTCCAATCCACGGAAAGAGAATGAATGCCTTTGTGGGGAGGGAGACTGCGAAGGGTCCTCAAAGCAGTGTTTGGGGCTAAGGCCTTCAAAGAGAATGATTCCACAGGGCATACATAGGAAAGAAAAAAACTTACAGAACGGTCCGGTCCTGAGACAGAGAGGGATAAACAATGCTCATGCCACAGGCTGCCTGGGAAAGCCAGAGTTCACAGCCACCCATGACCAGTGCTTCTCCCAGTTCCCACAGACCCCTCCACTAGGCTCCAGGTTCTGAGGGCAGTGCTTCCTTCCCTTGGTCCCCACTCCAGAGGCCCATGGGGCCACCGAAGCCTGACTTCGCTTGGGGTCACACCTGGAGAACTCTGCAAGCTCCTAAATTTCCACAGCACCTCTTATCCCTAAGATGCTGTGATTCCACAAAACGAAGCCACTGGTCCTGTGCCCTGTGCCCATCTCACAGACACCCTGTGTCCCTGCTTCCTCCCCGCTAATTTCCAACCTGCAGGAATGGTCTGAGTCCAGAATAGGAGGCAAGGGACCAAAGCCCTAGGGGACTCCCCATAGTGCCCAGACACATCAGCAGCAGGCAGTGAGCCCCCAAAACTGCTAAAACTGCTCCCTTTGTCCTCGAGTCCTCTTGGCAGAGTATCCCAGTTGTCCTTTCCCCATCCCCCGCCCCCGTGCCTGGTGGCACAGACACTTAGCGATTTGCTCCTTAATTGTCCCCCAGCTAGGCTGCGCAGATGCCGCTCTTTAATCTCTCCTGATAAATGAATCGCGCCGCTCCTTTAATCATATGTTCATATCCAAGCCAATTTGAATCAATTTGGCAGGGAGCATGTTGCAAGAGATGCCTTGACTGCTGTTCTCCCCCCAGGGTCCCAGAGCCTGAATGGTGCAGTCCTCACCTTCAGCACAGAGCCCAGGAGGGCCATCTAGGAAAAGGAGCGCCTACCTGAAGTGAGGACTTTTTAAAGTCAGCCACCTCATTTGCTCCCCACCCTCCAAGCAGGCTGTGTGGGAAGAGAAATGGATTCCCAAAGGCCTCAGGAGTGGGAGGGACAGGATGAGTTCACAGCCACCCTTGGTCACAGAATAAAGGGCCACATTATCATCCCTGGGAGAAAGTGCTGTCTTAAATCTAACCTTAATCCCTTCTGTTCCCCTTTCATTTCCTCGGAGTCGGTTCTCGGAAACTTGGAACACTTCATCGCCTCTGATATAGCAACACATGTCAGACCAGACTATGCTAATTTGTCCCCGCCCACTACCTCAACTGCTTTCATCTTCCCCTGAGCTATATCTTCTCTAAACCTATGGCCTGGAGTTCTGCTTTGGGGTAGCTGCCTTCCCTTTGCCGCAGTTGGAATCCGGGCCCAGTGAGAAAAACAGCAAAAGCAAACAGGCTACCGACACCACAACCTGGAAAAGGGGCTGACTCTTCTGGCCTTGGTTTCCCCATTTGTAAAGTGAGGTGGTGTTGCTGGCAAGAACCTTTCTTTGGTTCCTAAGTTCAGAGTTCACTGCTGCCGCTAAGGTGCTGGGGAAGCTCATGGTCTGACTGGGCTTGGCTTCCATCCAGCGGCTTCTGACTTTCAGCCCTTCTTTCTTTTCCTATTGTCCAGGTGGGTGCCCTGTCTTTCGTCGGGAAACCAGGAAATCATTACCATTCATTCTGATCTCATTTGCAAGCTCACAGCCCTGATTTTAGAGCTCAGTAGTAGCTTCTGGCCCCATCCCACGCCTGCAGATTCTTCTCGTATTGCTCCCAGAAGAGTCACACACCTCCACAGGGTTTCTCTGTGTAGCTCTGGTTGTCTTGGAACTCACTCTGTAGACCAGGCTGGCCTCAATCTCCCAGAGATCCACCTGCCTCTGCCTCTTAAATGCTGAGATTAAAGGCCTGAGCCACTGTTACCACCATCCGGCTTAATCCACACCCCACATCTTTTATAAGAGGCTGTTCTCTCTCTCTCTCTCTCTCTCTCTCTCTCTCTCTCTCTCTGTGTGTGTGTGCGTGTGTGTGTGTGTGTGTGTGTGTGTGTGTGTGTGTTCAAGGGAGCAGTTTCCCACCCCTTTAAGGCGGCTTATAAGTCTTAGGGGGAGCTGAGGCAATGATGGACCAGGTGGGTGGGTGGATGGTGCTTCCAAGATTATCACCTGTTTGTTGAGGAGGTAACAATTGTTCCTATGCATTGAATTACCAGGTCTCCAGCCCTTATGCCTTAGCTAACATAATCCCTCACAATTCTGTTAAGTGTCATTGTCCTCTAAGGTAACTGAGGTTCAAGTGATGTCAGCGAGGTCCTCTGCTTGGATCCAGCAGCTGGCTGGGCACCTGGAACTATTCCAAGCTTGTCAGGATGCAGAAGAAGCAGGGAGGGGAGGGACCACTGTCATGGTCTCCTCAAGCCCTTGTGTGCTCAGTATTCACCAGACCTGGCCTGAGGAAGGAAACACTTTTGGCAATTTCAGGATAAACTACCTAGCTCACATCCATGTTGCGCTTTAGAGTTTTAGACACCTCCCCCCTACATTATCACATTTGTGCTGCGCTCCCACTGCGCCAACAGTGTGAATAACAGTTCCGCACGGCACAGAATGCATATTTAAGCAATATTCACTTCATCTAATTTTGCGATGGTAAGACAGAACAATCCAGACCATTCTTGCAACTCGATCGGGGAAGAGAGAGCGCCAAAGCAATAGCCATTTTGGAGTTAACAAGGATGCTAGATCTGTTTAGGAGGAATTTTACAGAGAAATTGGGTTTTCTGCAGTGTGTGCTCCTCTGATGGGTCATATCCATAAGGGAGATTCCAGAGACGCTGTGTGCTTTGTGATTGAAGTTGGTGACACAAATCTCCCAGCAGAATACTTATATGTGCAGATAGAATTTGCTTTTGATATCAAAAGTCAGCTATGACAGCTTTATAAAAAAAAAATGTTTTAAAGGATATTAAGTTTTGACACCGTTCAGGCAAATTATATTTGAGGTGACTTAAGAGTCAAAGAGTTTCCACATTTTAATAAATTTTTATATGTTTTGTGCCAGACTTACCATCTGACTAGATTAGGGAGAAAAGCAAATGCATTTGGGGAAGAGAGGGCACTTAGGGGATTTCAAAGTGGGAAATAAAATTTTTAAAAGGGAGTTAAAAAAAAGAAAAAAAAAGATGCCGCTGTGTGAAGGTGTAGCCAGCAGCGTTTGGATCAGTAAGTCTCTAAAATACGGATCAACAGCTGCAGCCAGATGTGTAAAACCATAGGTGATGAAACAGGTCCAGTGTCCCGTTTTAACTCAGGGGCCTGCCATCATTTGCAGATTGGCATCTTAGGGCACAGCCCCAGGGACTACTAAATCATGGAAAGCAGCTTTGATGAGTGGCACTCCGAAAGATTTTGTGTCAGGACAGGTCCTGTGAAGTGCCACCGTGGACCTTGGATACACATGTGCAACAACAAGCAGGTGTTTGTGACAAGAAATGGGCCTCTGCTCACAAGGACCTGCTGAAATAAGCCAACAGAACAGCAAGGCAGGTTGGGACTGAGGATGTAGCTCAGCGGTACACTTGTCTAGCCTATGTAACACCTGGGTTCTATCCCCAGAATGGAAGAAGGAAAGGGAAGTAGGAGGGGGAGAGACATGGTTTTATACTACACATGACAACTAGCTGTGTTAGAAGGTGCCTTTAATCTCAACCCTCTGGAGATGTGTGGATGGATCTTTGTGAATTCTAGGCTAGCCTGGTCTATACAGAGAGTTCCAGGCCAGCTAAAGCTTTATCATGAAAAGAAAAAAGTACAGGAGAATGCAGGTTAGTTAATAAACGGGGAATCAGGGGATATGAATGTATGTGTAAAACCTTGGGTTCAGTTCCCAGAAATGCCTGTGGGAGGGAGCTGGAAGGGTGGTGGGTGAGCATCTGCAATCCCAGGTCCTAGGGCCAGTCTGCAGCACAGCCAAACACACTCTCTCCCTGCTCCCTGCTCTCTGTGACTCTGTCTATATCTCTGCCTCTGTCCCTCCCTCTCTGTCTCTGTCTCTCTCTGTGTCTCTGTCTCTGTCTGTCTCTCTCTCCCTCTCTCTCTCCCCCCCCACGTGTGTGTGTGTGCGCGCGCGTGTGTGTGTGTGTGTGTGTGTGTGAGAGAGAGAGAGAGAGAGAGAGAGATTATAAGTAAAAGTAAGGCATCTGTTAGTTACTGTTAGCATGAAATTTGTATGTGATTTTGAAAGTCAATACACACATGGACACTAACACCAAAGAGGGTCCTACACTGACCTATGTGGCTGACTAGAAGAATAGTTTTTTTCTTAGCCTCCCCTGTATAGATGTCGGTTGGGCAGGGTAGGTGGGGGTTGGGTAAGCCATGTGGCAAAGCTGTTCAGACACTGCTTGGCTCCTTGCTCAGGGACCGCTGCCCTTAAAGCAGCAGGCATCTGCTGGCAGGCCTGAGAGTAGAAACTGGGAAAGAAACAGATTGGAGGGTGGAAGGATGGGGAGGAGAGAATCCAAAACACTCTCTTCCACCAGCCCGGAGCCCTGAAGGTGATGGGTTTGGGTAAGGACATCCCTATTGATGGAGGGGCTGGAGGTAAAATTGAGAAGGTCATATGGTGATTGTGTGTGTGTGTGTGTGTGTGTGTGTGTGTGTGTATTCATTCCTGTCTCTAAAGAGACACTGCTCACTGACCCAACTTCATACTGGTTGATAGATTTGTGTATCTAATGTCTGTTTTATCCTCTTGAGGAAAAGGAAAAAGCGTTATTGTCAAATCAAGTGACCAGGGCGCTTCTAGGAAATAGGAAGTTTGGGGTATAGAAGAGGCCATCAGGACTTCAGGCATACCAGAAGGTCTGGGAAGGACAGTGGGTCCCCCAGGGCCTGAATGCAATCTCCATGTCCCTCTCCACCCCCCACCCCTGGCTCTCCAGTAGAAATCAGCTACAAATCTCAGCTTGTTGGGAACAGATGGCCTTGGCTGACGAATAAGCCACCGCAGGCTGCCCCACCTGTTCTGGAGCTGGAATAATCAGCTCGAGACAAACATCGATGCTGAAATAACTCATGGCGGCGGGTGATGCGCAGGCACGGATTCCAACACTCTCGTAAGCAGGCCCTCCCCAGTCCTCCCCGCTCCCCAGCCCCTGGTGGCTATCAGGAAAAGTAATGGAGCAGAGAAGATGATTGAGACCCAAATGGAACAAGATTGGCAGGGCAGAGTGGAGGGCAGGGCTGAGTTCTATGACAGGGCAAGAGTTCCCCACCCCACCCCCGATCGGGGTGAGAAATTATGTCTCAGGGATCCTTGGAGAAGGTGCAGAGGGTCAGTGCGTGGGTGGCCTGGCCATGCTGAAGAGACTCAGTCGATTCAGGATGGGAGAGACCTGAGAGAGACTCTGAGATTTGTTTCATTAAGGGAGTGCTAAGCAAATAGGCCCTAGCTAAGAAGTGACTCTCAGCTCACAGCAACAGCCACAGACCTTCTTCCCAGGCTGCTGGAGTAGGGGGTTGGGGGGTGCCTGGTGCCCCGAAATTCCCTCCAGTTGCTCTCAGCTTCCCCTCACCTCTTTGATGACATCAGCAGGGCTAGTGTCCCCGGCCTGGTGGAGGTGGATGAGCCCAGGAAGAGCTGCTGAGTCGATGGCGGTCAGGTTTCCTGGAGAGGGCGATGCTTCAAGCAGTGACTTTCTGATCCACAGAGCAGGGAGGTTCTGAACCCCTAGAGGAGCGCTTCTCAACCTGTGGGTCACACATTAGATATCCTGCATATCAGATATTTACCTTATAGTTCATGACAGTAGGAAAATTAGTCATGAGGTAGCAACGAAAATAATTTTATGGTTGGGGTCATCACAACATGAGGGAAAAGGGTTGCAACATTAGGAAGGTTGAGAGCCAACACCATAGAGGCTGGTGGGTACAAGAAGAAGAAGAGGAGGAGGAGGAAGAGGAGCAGCTTGATGGTGGCTCTGCAGCCCTGTTTACATCTCTAAGTGCCAAGTTGTTGTGCCCATGTAGCCTGAGGCCTTAAGGCATTAGAGGACAGGGCCCTCCTCTGTTATGTAGGATTATGGAAAAACCCTTCTAGAAGCCAGTTCTATTCTCAAAGGTGCAGCTGGGCCCCTGCTCTCCTGAGCTCTGAATCAATCCACTGAGTGTCAAAGAGCTGTCATCATTACTGTTTGTGAATAAATGTAAAAAGTGTAATAAAATGACCCTTTTTTACCCTTAGAGCCTCAACAGATATCAACAGTGAACTGTGCCCTGCCTGCCCACCTCCCCTGCCAGTTGATGGCAGATCCGAAGGTTCATCAGGAAACGCTTTTGTATTGATCCCCCCATAGAAAAGAAAATGGCTCTTAAAAAAGGCATAATCACAATACTTTTATCACACACGAAAACGGATCAATAGTTTTTTTACTATCGAATAGTCAGTCTGTGCTTAAATTTTCCTGATGCTATTACATAGTTTTTATTCTACATTTATTTATACACATGTTTTATATAAAACAGATGTCAGGCCTGTAACCCCGAGTACTCAGGAAGCCGAGGGAGGAAAATATTAGTTCAAGGCCAGCCTCGGCAACTTAGTGAGTCTCTGCCTAAAAGTTAAAATAGAAGGGGGCTGGGGGCTGAGGTGTTGGCTCAGTGGGTAAAACTCTTGCTTTGTAAGCCTAGGACCTGAGTTCAGATTCCCAGAGCCCATGTAAAAGCTGGACTCATAGGACAGAGCTCCAACCATAATTCAGGAGGCTCTCTGACCAGCTAGCCCGGAGTACTACACAGTGGTGAAGAAGGTGGAAGGTGAGGGCAGATAGCCAAGGCCTCTGACCTCTCCACATGGCAAGCTTGTACCCACTTTCACCTACATGCATATGCATGCGCACATGATAAAACAGCAAGAGTCGGGTACAGCTCAACTGTGTATCATCTGACTAGCATGCATAGGACCGCAAATCCAATCCCCAGTATTAAAAAAATAAAAAGGTTGGTTTGTTTCACAAGACTCAAACTGGATTAAGGGACGAAATAAATAAATAAATAAATAAGTAAATAAATAAATAAATGGTTGTGTTCTCAGCCTTGTCTCTGGGGGATTCCCATTTAACTGGTCTTGGGTGTGGCCCCAGCATCATATTTTTAGAAGCTCTCTAAGTAGTTTTCATGTGCAACCAGGCTCGAGGAATGCCCTGCCCTCCCAGCACTTAGAGACTCCTGCAAGATCCTCCCATCAAAACTGTACAATACACCTATCTCCCAGACCACAGCCAGCAGAGCAAGCAGCTCCAAGGGCTTCCAGCAGCTCCAAGGGTTGCCAGCATGAACACGCTTGCTGGGAGGGTACACATCTCCTCAGGCGCCTCTTTTGAGGTGTGCTGGGCAGGTGTGATTCTTCTCCAGGTTCACGTATCAGGTGCTCATGCTCCGTCTCTTTCTCCCTAATATGCCCAGTGCTGGTCCTCGCCTTGCAAGGATAGCAGATTCCCCGCTTACCAGCGTCTTCTGAGCAAATAGCAAAATTCCTGCCTCAGGAAACAGTGAGAACTTCCCTGGGGGCTACACTCATTTAGCTGTTCAAGTGGCTTCCTGCAGAGCTGGTGCTGAACAAGAACCTGTTGGGGGTTTGAAAGCAGATGTAAGAAAAGGAAGGGATTTGATCAGGATTTGAACCCAGCACATTTCAGAGAATTTACCAAATGGCTCTGTCTTAAGATGGTGGCCGAAGGAAGCACCAAGTTAAAGAAGTATGCTCTTGTCTGTAAGTGCCTGGTCTCTGTAAGTGCTTGGAGCTGGCCTTGAACTTGCTTTCTGGGAATTGCCTCTGCACTTCTGATCCCCTACCCGATCCACTCTTGGATCCATTCCTCCCTCCCGTCCCCCACTCCATGCCTCACTGGATGTTGGTGAAACAAATCTAGCCTAAAATAATGAGCAATCAGCTACCCTGATGCTCATTTTAGGGGCAGGCTGGGCAGGGCTGAGGGAAGGGGTAGGGAGCTGAATCATTTATAAAGCTTAATAAAGATGCAGATGAGCGGTGCAGAGTAGGAACCCCAGAGCTGGGCTTATTCATTATTCAAAGTTATGCAAATGTCACCGGGTCCTGTGTGATAGAATTCTGCCCCTCTTCCCTCCCCCATTCCCGCCCCCACCCCACCCCCCACCCCAGCCGACAGATCCAACCCACCTTGTGTTTCCCTTCCTGCACTTAGCAACCCAATTCCAATGGCGCAGGTTAATAGGGACCCTAGATTACCCTTTCAGCCCAGCAGTTTCCCAGAGGAACTGTCACATGCCCGGGCTTTACGGGAGCTGCCCCAGGCCCAAGGATACCCACAGAGTGAACTCTAACAGTGCTCCGGTCCGTGTCTTAAATATCTCACGTTTCTGTCTAATGGGATCGATATCCTGAGGTCTAATCTAAATCCCTCTTGCTGCATAGAATGACCAACAGAGAAATAACCGGATTCTCTTTAACCACTCTTCCCGAGAAGGGAGATAAATGCAGGCATGCCTGGAGTCACTTTCCTGCTGGAGTCTCCGGGCCAGCCCCTCCGGATGCCCTGTTTTGGCTTTACAGACAGTTGAGCCTCTTCCAGGTTGGATTCACATCCCTTAAACTCTCAAGCCTATTCAGGAATACCAAACTTTGCAAGAGTTGAACCAGGGCTGACCACACTGCATCTCTTCTCTTTTCCTCATGATGCCGTCAGATCACCGAGGCATTCTCCCCGCTCTGCGCCAGTCTTTCCTCACCAAGACCTCATTTGTCAATTTGGTGAGGCTGAGAGATGAAGAATTGGGTCAGAGTGGGGAGCGGCATCGATTGCCGCGGCTCCCCCTCCTTTTCTGGCCTGGCTCTCCTCCCTGCATAGCCCCAGTCTATTTTTAGCCTGCCTCTGTTTTCCTCAGTCTGGTTGGCAACCACTCCGGCCTCTTTCTCTTCATTGCCCTTATCTCTCCCCTGCAGCCTGTGCAGACCCCAGCTGCCCCTCCTGAGGACTCCTACTGCCTCCCAATTGCTTCTGATTTCCTTCCATCTTGAAGATATGTAGGGGCTGCCCGCGAGGGGATGCCTGGCCGCGCTCAGGCAAACGGAAAGCAATGAGATAATGCTGTGCTGTGCAAATCCTCCGCTGTTACAGAGGCGGCTCACTGTCCTCCAACCTCTCCTGGTGTCTTCTGCCTCCCTGTGCACCCAGACATCTCCCTGTGTCACCTCTCCTGTGATCCCATCCAACCACGACTGAGAAAAGCTCCCTTCCTCCCACCTGTACACACTGGGCCTCGGGCTCTGGCTTTGTGCGTGCACGCTCCTGGAAGCCCCGCGGACCAAAGTCTTTCCTTCCCTGACCCTTGCTTCACCCCATTATCCCTTCACACCAGCTCGGTCCACTCCTACTGCTCGCCCGCTTACAGTTGTAGCTTACATGGGGACTGTCTTGTAAAGTCTAAGCCTGCTCAGGCAGGGTTTGGTGGCCTCCCCCAGTTGTCCTTTCTCTGCTTCTGCAAGACATCGGTCTCCCCTTTTGGCTGTCACTGACAAACTGAATAAAGCTGGATATTTTGGAACGGAGCCGCAGCTGGCTGGGGGAGGAGGATGGCGCATCGGGAGGCGCAGAGGAAATAGAAGGCAGGCGGTGGGCCACGGAGCAGGGGGATGCGCCTTAGCCACCAGCTCTTGCCAGCTTTGTCAGCATGAGAATTGCTGAGCTCACAGGCAGGATGCAGGCCCTTCTCAGCATCTGGTCTATCTGACACCCCCACCACACGCCCCTTGCTTTGTGGCTCATTCCTTTTCTTTTTCATCCAGGACCGGGGCTGACCTCAAGTTCATCCTTATGTATAGCCAAGCAGAACTTGAACTTCTGGTCCTCTTGTCTCCATCTCTTAAGTGTTAAGATTACAGGAGTGTACCATGCCTGGTTTAAGGGGTACTGGGGTTCTTAACCTGGGGCTTCCTGCATACTAGGTAGACACTCTAGCAAACGAGTCACATTGCCTCCGCACTTCATACCGTTCTTTAATAGACACCCTGTGCATGGCGTTTCCTTGATGAGCCACTCCACAGTAAGACAGCCTCTGACCACTCGTGGGAAGACTCAGCTTCTCCCAGAATTTCCTGTCCTTCTCTAGTCTGATGTCCCCCAAAGCACTATCCACCTTCTGATGTGTTATAGTTTACACGCATGCACCTTCTCATGTGTTATAATTTACACGCATGCACCTTATCATGTGTTATAATTTACATGCATGCAACCTTCTCATGTGTTATAATTTACACGCATGCAACCTTCTCATGTGTTATAATGTATACATGCATGCATTGCTTACATGTCTGCTCACTACGACCATCAGCTCTATAAGAGCATGAATTTTAGAAATCATGGTAGAATACAGATAACATTTATCATCTTAGCTATTTCAGGTGTGTAGTTAGCTCAGCGGCATTAAACACATTCACACAACAGTGTAACCAACTTCCAGAACTTTTCTCACCCTCTAAAGCTAAGGCTCTGGACCCATAAACAAAGCCTCCTCCTTTTGGCTCCTGACAAGTCACATTCTCTGTCTCCCTCTGTGGCTCACACTGCTGGTCAGAACCTCACAGCATTGGTTCTTTTGTCTCTGCTTGTCTCACTTGAGCTCATTTCAGCCATGACGCAGCACGTGTCAGGGATCTCTTCAAGACTGACCACTATCCCATGACATGCACAAACTTCATTTTGTTCATCCACTCATGTGTAATGATGTAAAGATGTAAGGGACATCTGGGCCTTTTCTGCCTTTTGGCCTTTGTGAATAATGGTGCTATAACCATGGATATTTAGATTTCTTTTTTGAGACCCTAGGTTCAAGTCTTTTGGAGATATATACCCAGAAGCAAAACTGCCAAATCATGGACTATTTTCTCTTTCTAATTTTTTTGAGGCTTTCGTGCCGGCTAGTTTTATGTCAACTTGACACAAGCTAGACTCAAGATGAGGCTTCAGGCAAGCCTGTAGGGTGTTTCTTAATTAGTGACTGAGGAGGAGGACCCAGTCCATTGTGAATGGTGCCACCCCGGGCTGGTGGTTCTGGGTGCTTGTAAGAAAGCAGACTGAGCAAGCCAGGAGAGTAAGGCAGTAAGCAGCAGCCCTCCACTGCCTCAACATGAGCTCAGGTTCTCCCCTTGTTTGAGTTCCTGCCCTGACTTCCCTCAGCAACAGAGCATGACTTGATAGTTGTAAGTTGAAATAAACCCTTTCCTCCCCAAGTTGTTTATGGTCACAGTGCTTTATCCCAGCAGCAGAAACCCTAACTAGCCAAGACAAGCTCACTCTGCTATTTTAGAACAGGGATTTCCGCTGTGTGTCTACTGATTGTCTTAGTTCCTTTTCTATTTCTGTGACAAATATCCTGGGGGAAAAAAAGCAATTTAGGGAAGAAAGGGGTTTATTTGGCTTACTACAATTCCAGATTAGAGCCCATTATTGTAGGGAAGTCAAGGCAGAGACTTAAAGTATCACATCTACAGTCAAGAGCAGAGAGAGAATAAACATATGTATCTTTGTTTGCCTGTCCAATACTCAACTAGCCTTCCCTACCCTTATAGACTGTAGGGACCCTGCCTGGGGGATAAGGCCTCCAGTGGGCTGGGTCTTCCCAAGTCAGCTAGCAATCTAGACAGTCCCTCACAGGCATGCCCACAGGCCAGTCTAGGGACTTCCCCATTAAGAGTCTCTTCCCAGATGATTCCAGGTTGTTTCAAGTTGACAGTTAAAAGTGACTGGTGCAGCCGGGCAGTGGTGGCGCACGCCTTTAATCCCAGCACTTGGGAGGCAGAGGCAGGTGGATTTCTGAGTTCGAGGCCAGCCTGGTCTACAGAGTGAGTTCCAGGACAGCCAGGGCTACACAGAGAAACCTTGTCTCGAAAAAACCAAAAAAAAAAAAAAAAAGTGACTGGTGCACAGATGCATCCATCCACACAGCACTGACACACTGAAGAAACCAAATCAGTATTTATGTATCAGATGAGTAAGTGAATAATATTTGGTCCTCACACACTTCTGTATGGTCAGTCAGTATTATTATTATCATCTTATGGAGACTGACTATCTGAGAGACCCAACTGAAGTTGCCCCCAAAGCAGACTTGGCATGGGGCTGACAGGATCAACTGGCTTTTGGAACTCACTGGAGAAGTCAGAGCTAACACACATCTCTGGGCCTTAAAGGACTAAGGGAGGTAGAGTCATTTCCTTTGTGGTGTATTTCTTTGGGAACATTTCATTCCTATTGTTCACGTTCCCTGTCCTTCCTCCTGTCTCTCACATCTACCCCACCTTGCCCCAGCTTCTCTTTCCCCAGAACATGTAAGATCCTGTTCTCTGGGATGATGCTGGCTCTATATAGAAGTCTCCCTCCCCTGGCTTTTGGGTTCCATCTAAGCTGGTGGATCCCAATCTGTGGGTTTGTGACCCCTTTAGAGATCAAATATCAGATATTTATATTATGATTCTTAAGTAGCAAAGTCACAGTTATGAAGTAGCAACAAATATAATGTTATGGTTGGGGGGTCACCACAACACGAGGAACTGTGTTAAAGGGTTAGAGCATCAGGAAGGTTGAGAACCACTGCTCTAAGCACATCAGCCTTGCCTGAGTCCGTGTTCACACCCCTCACCCCTCCACCCACCAGGGGTAGTTACAAGCCCCATTCTCTTCCAAAGCAATTAGTGCAAGGAGGCCAGCCGACTCGGTGCTAATGCTGTTTCATTAAGTGGGAGCAATCCTAATGATAATAAAATGGCACATTTAACATTCAAACATTGAACGGGGTTTCTAAGCGAGTGTGTCTCTCGATTTCTTTCTGGTATAACAGTTCCGTCTTCATAAGGACCTGACAATACACCTTAATGAGAGAGAATGGGGAGCTAAGCACCTTGACAGATCCAGGGAGAAGATGAGGAGGAGACAAAGCAGTAGACCAGAGGGACACTGTGCATTGATGGGTCGGGACTCCATGGGTTCCTGGGGGTAACGGACTCTGCGGTACTGATTTAGATAATAGAGCTGATATAGAATGGGGTTACATGGAAAATAAAGACCACGGCAGACATTATGCAATTCAGGTTTTTGTTTATTTTTCTCAGCAACTTTTTTTTTTTTAGATTTATTTTACTTACATGAGTACACTGTAGCTGTCTTCAGACACACCAGAAGAGGGCATCAGTTCCCATTACAGATGATTGCGAGCCACCGTGTGGTTGCTGGAAATTGAACTCAGGACCTCTGGAAGAGCAGTCAGTGCTCTTAATCACTGAGCCATCTCTCCAGCCCTCAACAACTTTTTTTTTTCCTGGCAAATGTTTATTTATTAGAGGTGAGACTTTAAGGGAGTTGGTGATGGAGGCTGGCTTAAGTTTTTGGCAAAGAAACCCCAAAGGCACTAGTGGCTTATAAAAGATAATCTGTTTTACATTCCCCTGAGAAGAATTAGTCAAAGCAATCTCAAGTTCATCTGATGTCCCAGCAAAGAGAAATTTAAAGGAGTCCCTTAGTCTACTAAGCCTGTCTCGAGCCCCTCCCCATAGAGACATCCATCTTAAAGCTCCTTGCTGTTCTGTGATGGTGAATCTCACTGACTTTCTGGGAAGGAGAAATGAGATCGACTTGAGAGGCTGATTTGGGAAAAAGGTTAAATCATTTGGTGTTTACGTAAGATTCCATTGAAACAGGAGGAAAAGAAACTCGTAAAGGCCACATCCTTCTCCTAGAAGTCTTCCTTAGGAGGGCTTTCCTGCCCAGGAGAGTCAGCTGAGGTCAAAGGCAGGCTTTGCTCGGCGTAGAGAAGCGGCTTATTCGAAACGGCGCCAAGTCATAGGATGGTGGTAATTTCATGCTTAGCTCATAGAGGATCTTCCCTACAACAGGGGCCAACTTGAATCCATGTCCTGCGAGGAGGAGATCGTGTCATGTATCTTCAAGTACAGACTCTGGACTCTGGTACTGCAGTAGGTCTGGTCACAGGCACCCACCTGCCCATCCTCAAACTCACCAGAGAACCCAGCGCCGATGACAATGTTGTCGTATTTTGGGTGGCAATCAAGAACAAAGTGTTCATCGGGGGTATTCTAGAAGGAAAGTCACACATGTGTCCTCTGAAGACAGGTAGGAACTACAGGCTCTGGCTGGAAGGAACTGGCTTTGGATTCTTTCAAGAGAGAACTGGATGGGGCTGAGGTCTGCTTTCTGCTTGTCCCACACCCTCTGTTCTCACTGAATGACTGTCACTCTCCTACTGTGCCATAGACACAGTAGGTACTCATCTTTGTGAACTAACTTTAGCCAAGATGCCTCGGGCCTGGTGGCATCTGTCTCTTCTCTTTGTCCCCAAGGCCTGCTCAACTGGGAACATCTTGCCAAGCACTGTTTTAGAGCTCTCCTGGGGAATTTAGGGAAGGACTGCCAGGCAAAAACCTCACTGCCTAATAAAAGGGAATATGAATAATCCTTAACAGGCCCCTTTCTCATAGAGGTGAACCAACCCACAGGAATTAGCTGGCTAGTTGAAAGTCACGCACTGGGTCAAAGGTCAAATGGAGTCAGGCTTGGCCAGCCAGGGGTCTGTCTATCTCTGTCCCCACCCCCCACCCCCCACTCCCGGTTTGCAGATTGGAGCAGCCCACTTACTGTGTACATGCAGCATTCCATGATGTCTGGCTCCGGCCGCAGGCCTGGTAAATGATCTCTGACAAAGTGGCATAGAATCTGAACTTCTTGGATGTCTAAGAAGGTTTTGGGGCAGTCCCGCTCCTCTGGGTCCACATTGTCACCATGGTGATAGCAGATCTACACACACACACACACACACACACACACACACACACTAGATGAGCATGAGATGTAGAGCTGGCTTTCTGGGCATACCAGCTGGTGAGGGGTGGGTTTGGATACAGGATGTGTCCACCCATCATCCCAATCCCCAATCCTGGCAGGTGCTAGCTATTGTTAGCACCTAAAGTTACCTAGCCCTCGTCTCCAGCCCCACCCCATGTTTAAGAGCTTATGCTGCAGATGTCCAATCTTGAAGCAGACTCTAGGAGGGTCTTACAGAGGGATGTTAGTGTAGATACCAAGACCTCCATGGGCACTTAGTAGTCCAGTAGCTTCTTAGCATTTTCTCCTTACTTTCATCAGCCCTGGGTACTCTGACGCTGGCAGTCCATAGATGTGGTAGGGGGCCAGATCCAGACCCAGGATGCACGGGAAAGCTTGTGATACACTGTAACTCCCAGGAACCTTCTCTCGCCAGTAGCACACATTGATCCTAAGTGTCTTGATGCAGGAGGGAGTTGGAGATAAAGGGGAAGCCATGGAGCTCTACAGATAACAGCAGCAGGGCCAGGTAGGGCCCTGTGGCCCTTTCAAATCCAAGCTGTTTTACCTAGTTCTTGCATCATGTACATATAATATACATTATACTTCACAAAGATCTCCAAACCTCAGTTGTCTCCCATAGCCGTACCCCAGCCCTACTTCACCAGCTTTTCAGGAGTTGATACGCTTCATATTTATGCAGGACCATAAGTCTGGCTATCTCCTGGAGGCTCTGGTGTATAATACCAGATAGTTTAATTCACCAATAGCCTTTTGAGGTAGCTGTTATTTCCCATATGGGTAAAACTGATGTTAATGAAAACTAATTTGCCCAACGTTGACCCCTAGGAAGCGGCTCAAAACTCAAGTCTGGCTCCGAGATTCCCTCTTAATTACTGACCTTCAGGTCTCCAGCTCATCCTACCTGGAGAGGCAACTCGATCCCCAGGGGACGAAGAATCCGGTTGGTCCAGGGACCAGCAGTGATGACCAAGCTGTTGGCTTGGTAGCTCTTCAAGGTGGTTTTCACTGTGACAGGTAGACCAGGTCTTATCTCCACTACCTTCTCTCCATCACACACCATGCCTCCTAGCTGGCAAATTATATGCTGAAAGGTCAGGAATGAGAGAACAAGAGAGATGAATTAGTTGTGTATATGGTTCAGCCTGGGAGACCAAGTGCCTGTCACCTAGAGCAGACAAGAATACAGACTCTAGTCCTTCCATTCCAGGTTGATAAAGAAACCAGCAGGTGTGGAGAGAGAGAGAGAGAGAGAGAGAGAGAGAGAGAGAGAGAGAGAGAGAGAGAGAGAGAGACAGAGAGAGACAGAGCCCTGTCTTAAAAATCAAGACCATGAGGGCTGGAGAGATGGCTCAGTGGTTAAGAACACTAACTGCTCTTGCAGAGGTCCTGAGTTCAATTCCCAGCAACCACATGGTGGCTCACAACCATCTGTAATGAGATCTGATGCCCTCTTCTGGTGTGTCTGAAGACAGTTACTGCGTATTCATATACATAAAATAAATAAATCTTTAAAAAAAATTAGGACCAAAGTCAAAGACCTTTATACTGACTAGGGGCCAGCACGCCCAGAGAAAGGATTTGCATTGCCCTGGGGCTGCACAGCCTCACCTGGAGGGCTCTGAGGGCCTTGTCTGCATAGAGGACACCTCCAGTCTTTTCCAAGAGTCCCACTTCTCCCCTGGTGAACCGAATGTTTGGAAAGCGTTGCTTTAAATCCACTGACGAAAGACACTCGTGGTCAATCCCCTGCCTAGACAGAGTGGCCTGGATTGTCTTTAATACCGGATTTTCCTCCATTCCCAGAAACAAGAGCTCAGTTTGCCTGTTTCAAAAGAAAAGGCCAGATGGGTAAAGGGATTTGTCATGCCCTGGCCATCTCAGTGAGGGACCCATGTCTACAGCAGTTGTAGCTCTGACTCATGTTCAGAGCACAAGTAAAGCCATCTAGACTCCATCTTGGAGTCTTGGCCTTCTCTGGCTGGTTTCCAGACCATTCCCAAGTCCTCCCCTGACACTCACCATCGCTTATCCATTTATCTTGTTCTTGACAACAGAGGTCCTAAGTCCCCATGACTTTTCTTACACCTTGAAAATGCCAAATGAAATAGCAGGTATCCACTGAGATGTGATCCCTTACCCGCTCTTCACTGGTCCACCACTTCCTCCCTCCTGTTTCTTTTTCCTCCTTCCCCCCTACTTTACTTTTCAAAGATTTATTTTTATAATCCTTTTTTAAATTGTGTATGTGTGTGTGCACATATGTGCAAGGGCCCACAGAAAGGCGTCAGACTCCCAGGAGCTGGGATACAGGCAGCTGAGAACCACCTAACATGGTTACTGGGAATGGGACCCAGGGGGTCTAAAAGAACAGAATGCATTCTTAACAGGCAGGTCATCCCTCTGGCTCCTCCCCCCACCCCACCCCCAAACCTGTCCCTCTCCCTGTCCTACACTTCTTTGACCTTGTGCATCTGCTTGCCTCATTGCTTCTTCTTATTTCAGGGAAATGGAGATCTGGTTCTGCTTCTAATCCGGTGTCACCTTGGTGTGACTTTGACTGGTGACTCACTACTCCAGGGCCCAAATTCCTCCTCTGAAACCCAAGACTCCCTTCAGGTCAGTGGCGGTACTAGATGTTTTGTTGCTGTTACAATGCCTGGGCTTGCCACTCACACTGAGTAGACAGGGGACAGGGCCCTCCAGAAGGTCATGCAGACACTGTGGCATTTCCCTACATAAGCACAGACACAGATTAGTGCATAGAGCTCCAGCAATAAACTAAGAGAGTCTCCCCAGACTTCTCCCATCCATCTTACTCTGCAAGGGAGAGAGCAGTTTCCCTTTGATGCTTCTTCTTTGATGCTCCTTACCCCTCTGCCATAACAGACCAGAAGTTCCTTTTGTGGGGGAGCTATCTGAGCAATGGAAAGGTGCCTCTGGCCCTTGGGACGGTGCCTACGTTCTCTCTTGGCTTCAGCAGCTCCACAGCCCAGCGGCAGTCTGCTGCATCCCCCAGGTACTGCATATAAAGCTCGTAATAGCCTATAATGGAGTCTCATGGATATTACATGCTTCCAAATCCCACATTATCTGGTTGTGGGGATTAAAGGGAAGACTGGGAGGGGGTGGGGATGCAGTGGGCCTGGGGGCCGGTGTCAGTACACAGAGCTGCGCAGCACGTCCAATCCATTCGCCATGGCCCCCGCCTACCCGGCATTCATGGTGAGATAGCTATGCCTCTTCAGAAGCTCAGCTTAGGCTTAGATGAGGCAGAGTCCCCTTTCTGTCGCCTCCCAAAAGAACTTCAGATTAGTTCTCAAAACAGAAAAACTTGCCTAGTCAACTTCTTGGTCAGCAAGATAATTAGGAAACCACCCCAAAGGCTAGAGGGTGTAGCTTAGTGGAGAGCACAGGGGCCTGGGTCCCACCCCAGCATCTCTGAAAAGAAAAGAAGCACCACCCAGTGTTTTGTAGTTCGGTTATGATGCTGGGGGTGGAACCCAGGGATTCCAATACACTAGGCAAATAAACACGTCACTAGGCAAGCCACACCCTGTCTCAGATGTTTGTGTTTTTGTTTTGTTTTTCTTAAGAAAGGGACTTTTCTTCCATCATCTCTCAAGTGTTAGATTTCAGGCATGTACAGCCGCACCTACTCAGTTCTTCTTGAACCTTTTTACCTGATGGGCTCCAGGCTAAGAGAATTGTGGGAAAGATATGACTTACAGCTCTTCTAAGCAGACACATGTCGGTTCTCTGGTCCAGAAATCCCAGAGGGTCTCTTAAGCTCTGCATGCAATAATCAGTCTTGGTCTCTCCTGTACTCTGGCTTAGCTTGTCTTCTTCCGCCTGGCCTTCCTTTCTACCTTCCTTCTTTCCTTGAACAGAACTCCATTTACAGAGACGTATTGTGTGGGGAAAATGAACTTGTGCCAAGACAACGGGCAAATCTGTCGAATTATGAAATGCTGAGTGATGTTCTAATTCCCAAGACGTCCTGTGGTGGATGAGGCCGGCGCTCCCCAACCCTAGGAGTAATCACAGAGCTGATTCAGCCGAGTGTAATTGTGCCGATTGTAATCATTTTCCTCCAGCTCTCTGCCCCTGTGGCATTTATTTCTTAGCCCAGATATTGATCTAACAGTGGGAAATTTTCCATCTGAATCCGTGATGCCGGACCCTCCCCACGTCCGAAGATGTGTTTGGGAAATTCTCATTTTCCGTGGATCACAGCTGAGCTATTTGGCCTGAGGGAAACCGTGCACCGTTGGAGAAATGCCTTGGATTGGAGAGAGATTTTTTTTTTTTGACCATTATGAGCAAATCGGAAATAAATGTAAAACACTGCCTGGAAATGTGAAGGCCTGTCATTATGGGAGATAGGTGAGGGGCTCCTGTGGGAAATGCTCAGAGAATTGGAAATCAGTCAATCAAAACCAGGATCAGAGACCA